>ML685838.1:3866879-3912147 GCA_007922175.1 Pelusios castaneus
CGCGGAACAGCTGTTCCGCGATAATGCTACCACTCTCGTTCGGAGTGGTTTAACTGTTGCGCGGCAAGAGGGTGTTGCCGCGCAACAGCGAAATTGCTCGTGTGTACTCAAGTGGCTTTATTGCGTGGTAAGGAGCCTTACCACACAATAAAGTGATCGTGTGTACAAGGCCTTAGACTCCACTACTGATTAAACTTAAAACTACTATAAACTTGGGAGAGTGCCCTATTCTTCTCTCTCACTCCTCTCCATGACACAGCTCCAGAGAGAGCGAGAGGAGGGACAGGTGTGGCAGAGAGCTTTTATCTGTGTGCATTTGGGACGGTGGGCACATTAGTCATGAGTGGCAAAGCCATGAGTTGTGCAGGTCATCCCTGCTCAGACCAAGACAACCTTTCAACCACTGCGCACCATCAGGCATATTCTCTATATGTCACATATGCTGCAGAAAAACAATTTTAAGATTATTTCAAAGAGTTCTGTAAAGCGTTATTGGGACTGTGTTACTCATAGCCTTCTGCCTGTAAAGCAAGGTGCCTAAGTTACCGTGACCTCAGTTGTACAGGGCTCAGAGGAAGCCACTAATACTGCAAAAATAACCTAAAATAGTTTTCTTATACCTAAAAATATCACAGTCTTATAATCTATTATCTCAGTCCTTCTAAGAGCTGGAAGCAAGTCTTGACCCTATGGTGAAACAAAGGATCTTCTCTAAAACTCTGGTCTCTAGCCCTGCAGGGCCACAAGATAACAGGACTTTTACTTATGACAGTCTTAATTTTATGTATAGAAAAGCCATTACAGGCTGTGGATTGAACCTTATCCATTCCAGGTTTTGGACATTGGTAATTCTGGAGGGAAAAATCACACATTTGCAATGAAAGAGGAAATATTACCCTAACAGGCTGATTCCTAATTTATTTATTCATTTAGTGGCAGCTTTTTGAAGATATACAGGGGGGAAAATGTTAGAATAAGTCACACAAAAACAAATTAGTAGGCAGAGGCCAGGTGAGGTACTTATTAAATGTATTGCATCACTTTATAGTTTAATATCATCCCAATTGCCAAGAAGGCCATACTGATTTAAACAAAAAAACAAAAAACAAACAAAAAAACCCAAAAAAACCACCTGGTTTAGCAGGGAAGTGAAGGCAATTATAAAAATATATTTTTTAAAATGTATAACAAATGGAAGAAAGGGGGAGTTAATAGTCATGAATATAAATCAGAAGGTAGGAATTGCAGAAAATTGATAAGGGATAACAAGGGACACAGGAGAAATCTATGGCCAGCAGAATTAAAGACCATAAGAAGGAATTTTAAAATATTTCAGGAACAAAAAGAATCCTGACAATGGAATTAGTCCATTACTAGATGGTAACAATACACCTCTGGAGGATGTTAAACTGAAGCTACTATAATCAGACATTTTAAAATCAGCAGATACTGATAACTTGCACTGAAGATCTTTTAAAAGCTGGCTGAGGAACTCTGGACTATTAATGTAGATTTTCAATAAGTGTTGGAGCACTGGGAAAGTTCCAAAAGACTGAAAGAAAGTTAATGTTGTGCTAATATTTTAAAGGGGTAAATGAGGTGATGTGGGTAGGTATAGGCCTGTTAGCCTGACATCGACCCCAGGCAAGATAATGGAGCAGCAGATATGGGACTTGATTAATGAAGAATTAAAGAAGAATAATGTAATTAATACAAATCGACATAGGTTTATGGAAGAGATATCAAATTAATTTTACACACACACACTTCAATGAGATTACAAGTTTGGTTGATAAAGGTAGCAGTGTTGATATTATATGTAATATACTTCGGCTTCTGTAAGGCATTTGACTTAGAGTTCCATGACACTGTAATTTAAAAACCAGAATGATGTAAAATTAACATGGAACATATTGAATGGATTAAAAACTCGCAAGCTGATGGGGCTCAAAATGTAACTCTAAATGAAGAATCATTATCATATGTTCAGTAAAGGCCTGAAGGGATTAATTGTTGACCATACATTCTTTAACATTGTTATCAGTGACTTGGAAAAAAATATAAAATCTTCCCTGATAAAGTTTGCTGATGACACAAACACTGGAGGAGTGGCAAATAACAAAGTGTACGTCTACACTGGAGGCTCTGTTAAGTCGACTTAACCAAGGTCGACTTTAAGTCGACTTAAAGTCGACCTTGTTAAGTCGACTTATAGAGTCCATACCCCTGCATCCACCCTGGCAGGTGCTAGGTCGATGGAGGAGTGGCCAGGAACTCTGTGAGGGGGCCTGGAAGCCAATTAGGTCGACTTAAGGGATAGCCCCCATCCACACTGGCTTAAGTCGATGTAAGCCTTAGGTCAACCTTAAGAGGTGGTGTTATTAAGTCAACTTAAGGAAGTGCTTAAGTCAACCTAATAAGCACCCACTGTGGACGCAACAGTCTGCAGATTGACTTAATCGTCCTTAAGTCGACCTACGGCTCCAGTGTGGATGTACCCAAAGAGGATAGGTCATGATTCAGAGTGATCTGGATGATTGGGTCAACTTGATGAAAGCAAGTAACACCTACTGTTAATATGGCCAAATGTAAATGCCTAAGAACGGCCATACTGAGTCAGACCAAAGCCCAGTATCCTGTCCAGGAGAGTGGCCTGTACCAGAGCTTCAGCAGGAGTGTACAAAACAAGGCAGTAAGAGTGAGCCACCCATCTTTCCTTTGTCCACACCTAGCTTCTGTCAGTCAGAGGCTATGGGGTGACTCCAAGCATAGGGTTGCACCCCTGACCATCCTGGCAAATAGCCATTGATGGATCTATCCTCCATGAACTTATCTAGTTCTTCTTTGAACCCAGTTATAGTTTTAACGTTCACAACATCCTTTTGTTTGTATTGAACTTGCTGCCTATTAATTTCTTGATATGACCCCTGGATCTTCTAGTGTAGGAAAGGGTAACTTTATTCACTTTCTACACACCAATCATGATTTTATAAACCTCTATCACCTCTTGTCTAAGTGGAACATTCCTAATCTTTTTAGTCTCTCCTAGTATGGTAGCTTTTCAACATTTCTGATCACCTTTTTTGCCCTTCGCTGAACCTTTTCCAGTTCACTATGTCTGTTTGGAGAAGAAGAGATCAAAACGAGACACAATATTCAGGGTGTGGGTGCACTAAGGATTTAAATAGTGGCATTATGATATTGACTCTTCTTTTTTTATCTCTTTCCTCTTAGTTCCTAACATTTTGTTAGCCGTTCCAACTGCTATTGTGCACTAAGCAGAAGTTTTCCACAGTGACTATAAAATCTATTGCTAGAATGGGAACAGCTAATTTAGACCCCATCATTCCATATGTGTAGTTGAGATTATTTTTTCCAATATGCATTACTTTGCACTTTTCAGCCTAGCATTTCTTCTGCCATTTTGTTGCTGCACTGTCATTCAGTTTTATGAGATCCTTTTGTAACTCTTCACAGTCAGCTTTGGAATTATCTATCCTGAATAGTTTTGTATCTTCTACAGATTTTGCCACTTCACAGTTCACTCTTTTTTTCAGATCATTAATGAATATGTTGAACAGCACAGGTCTCAGTACAGATCCTTGCATGACTCCTCCCCACCCTCCCACCCCCACTGCCACCAATTATCTCCTTCCACTGGGGAAAACTGACCATTTATTCCTACCATTTGCTTCCTAACTTTTAATCAGTTACTGATCCATGAAGCGACCCTCCCACATATCCCATGACTACTTAGTTTTTTTAAGAATCAAAAGCTGTCAAAAGCTTTCTGAAAATCCAAGTACACTATATCGACTGAATCACACTTATTCAAATTCTTGTTGACAACTCCAAAGAATTCTAGTAGACTGGTGAGGCATGACTTCCCTTTACACAAGACACATTGACTTTCCCCACAAATCGAGTTTATCTATAAAAACAATGAGAGTCCTGTGGCAACCTAAAGACTGAGTGTCCAGGGAGATTAAAGTGTTCTCCTACTGGTTTATGGATGTTACCATTTTCTTATGTCCAATTTGTGTCCATTTTTTCTTTTGTATCGGGACAGTTCAGTTTGACCAATGTACATGGCAGAGGGGCGTTGCTGGCACAGATCGCATTAGTAGATGTGCAGTTGAATGAGCACCTGTTGGTGTGGCTAATGTGGTTGGGACCTGTGATGGTATCACTGTAGTTGATGTGCAGGCAGAGCTGGCAACAGGGTTTGGTTGCAGGGATAGATTCCTGGGTTAGTGTTCTTATTGTATAATGTTCAGTTGCTGCTGAATCTTTGCTTCAGGTTGGGGGGCTGTCTGTATGCAAGGATTGGCCTGCCTTCCAAGGCTTGAGAGAGTGTGGGATCATCTTCTAGGACAGGTTGTAGATCTTTGATGATGTGCTGGAGGGATTTTAGCTGGGGGCTGTAGGTGATAGCCAGTAGTGTTCTATTGTTTTCTTTGTTGGGTCTGTCCTGTAGTAGGTGACTCCTGGGTACCCATCTGGCTCTATCAATTTGTCTTTTCACTTCCCCCAATGGGTACTGTAGTTTTAGGAATCTTTGGTAGAGATCCTGTAGGTGTTTGTCTCTTTCTGAGGGATCGGAGCAGATCCAGTTGTATCTTAAGGCTTGGCTGTAGACAATGGATCGTCTTATGTATCCTGGGTGGAAGCTGGAGGCATGTAGGTATGTATTGCAGTCAGCTGGTTTTCAGTATAGTGTGGTGTTGATATGTCCATCCCTTATGCATACTGTAGTGTCCAAGAAGTGGATTTTCCAGCTATACACTTAACCCAGCAGAAAAGTCTATCTTGTCTCGGGGACTCTCTTTCTGCCTCACCACCCCCACGCACATGATACAGTTCTGTGGTGACCTGGAAGCCTACTTTTTTCATCTCCGACTCAAGGAACATTTCCACCACACCACTGAACAACACACTAAGCCACAGAAACCTTCCTACCAATGCTACAAGAAGAAGAATTCTTCATGGACTCCTCCAGATGGTCGAACCAACAGACTAGACTTTTACACAGTGTTTCTGCCAACATGCACAAGCTGAGATTGTAGCCAAGCAGCATCACTTGCCACATAACCTCAGCCATGCAGAACGCAACACATGTACATTTGCCAAACTGGACTGCCCTACGCAAAAGAATAAATGGACACAAATTGGACATCAAAAATGGTAACATACATAAACTAGTGGGAGAACATTCAATCTCCCTGGACTCTCACTAGCAGACTTGAAAGTTGCCATACTTCAACAAAAAAACTTCAAAAAAAGACCTCAGAGTGAAACTGCAGAGCTGGAACTGATTTGCAAACTTGACACGATCAGACTGGGTTTGAATAGGGACTTGAAATAGTTAGCACATTACTAAAAATAACTGTCCCTGTTAACACATTCTCACCTTCTAATCAACTGGTATGAATGCACCTCATCTACCCTAACGGAATTGACTTTGCTAGAACCTGCCATCCTTCATCCTGGCAGGTGTATATATACCTCTCAACTGTAGTTTCGACTTCATACATCTGATGAAGTGGGTTGGAGCTCGTGAAAGCTTATGCCCAAAGAAACTTGTTAGTCTTTAAGGTGCCACAGGACTCTCGTTGTTTTTGCTGTACACAGACTAACAAAGCTACCCCTCTGGAGTTCATTTTTGTGTCTGATAAACTCAATTTGTTGGGGGAGAATCAACGTAGCTTGTCTTATTCTTTTACATTTAACCTGCCTGAATTTGTGAGTCTTCTTATTACCCTCACTAGGATTTGACTTCCAAATTTTAAAGTTATCTCTAATGGCCTCCTTTATTCAGCTTTTTAGCCATGGGTGGCATTCTTTAGGGTCTATATTTTCTGCTCTGATTTGGGGTATACATTTAGTCTGAGCCTCTACTATAGTGTTTTTAAATAGTCCCCTTGCTGCTTGTAGGCAGTGGTTAAAGTATAATTTGCTGGGCCCTGGAACCCTGCTAATCTCTGGGCCCCCTTCTCATATTGTCCAGGCCCGCTTCATGCATATGTGGGCCCCAGCCCAGGTAGGCATTTGCAACCACTTCTCAGTACCATATACATCGGTTATCTCTCCATAAAAACACTTGCCCCAACCCTGGCCTCACACGCTGCACCTCCCTGACCAAGATCCCGGCCTCACACCCTGCCTCCGCCACCCCCCACCCCCGATCCTGGCCTCTCACACTGCCCCCTCTCTCCGATCCTGGCCTCACACATGCCCCCTCCACCCCTTATCCCCATCCCAACCTCACATGCTGCTCCCTTTGCCCCCCTACTCTCATCCTGGTCTCACACGCTGCCCCCCCTAGCACCCCTACCCCCATCACTCACTGTCCCCTGCTGGAGCTGGGTAGTCGAGCTGGGTAGCCTCATCACCCCCCTTGCCTGAGGAGGGGAGAGGAGGGGAAGGACGGGGTCGGCCCTTCACAACCCATGGCAGGGGTGAGGATGTTGAGGGGTCCCCTGGATCAGACCCACATAGTTTCCCTCACTTTCCTTTCCTGCAGGGGCTCCAGTGCTGTGCTGCAGTTAAATGCTCCTTCCTGGGTCCTAGTGCTGGAGAATTTCATTTCTATGTAGGCTGGGCAGCCCAGCACACACAGAGAGGGAACCCTTGCAGCTCCCAACTGGCTCAGCCTAAGGCTGTTTCTCCATGAAGGAGCAGCCCAGGCTGGCTGCAGTTCCCGGGCCAAGGCAGAGTGGTATGTGCATTCTGCCAACTTTTTCTATTTTTAGGGGTCCCGGAATGCTGGCCCCTCAAATTTGTGGGCCCCGGAACTGCGTTCCGGTGTGTTCCGGACTACTTTAACCCCTGCTTGTAGGCATTTAATGCTTTGACAGCTCCTTTTAATGTCCATTTAACAAATGTCCTCATTCTTGTACAGTTCCCCTTTTTAATGTTAAATGCTACTACAGTGGGCTTCTTTTGAGTATTTGTTTTCTTGGTACTATCCCTCTTACAAGGATGTCAGATTTAATTATATTCTGGTTACTATCACCAAGCTGTTCAGCTATAGTTACATCTTGAACCAGATCAAGAATTGGACTTAAAACTAAATCAAAAATTGCCTCTCCCCTTGTGGGTTTCAGGATTAACTACTTCAATATGCAGTCATTTATGGTGACCAAAAATTTTATCTCCACATCACGTCCTGAGTTGACATTTGCCCAGTCAACATGAGGATAATTGAAATCACCCATTACTATTGCACATTCTGCGCTTTTAGCCTCTCTAACTTCCCTTAGCATTTCATGGTCACTATCAGCATTCTGCTTAGTGGTCGTAATCCTACTGCTATCCTCTTTTTATTCAAGCATGGCATTTCTATCCACCAAGAATCTACATTATAGATGGTTTCATCTAAGATTTCTCTATGCTTTCTTTAACATATAGTGCCACTCCCCAACCAGCATGATCTACTCAGTCACTCCTATATATTTTATACCCTATTGTTACCGTGTCCTACTGATTAATCATTCCACCAAGTTTCCATGATATCTATTGTATCAATATCCTTATTTAATGTTAGGCAATGTAGTTCACCCATCTTAGTATTTAGACTTCTGGCATTTGTGTGTAAGCACTTATACATTTTGTCACTATTCAGTTCCTTGCTTTTATGTGTCGAATTTAGATGGGATTCTGTTTCATTTGACTGTTCCTCACTAGTTCCTACCTGTACATAACCATCTTCTTTCATATCCTCTTTACTAGAATATAGAGCTCCCCTTCTAATGAATTCATCCCTAAGGGACATTTCTGATCAAACCAAGTGCTCTTCTCTGTCAGCTTTCCCTCAGGAATAAAGAATGTGGGCCATGCTTACATAAAATACCAAAGATTAAACATAATGGGCCAGGACCTAATCTAAGTTAAGATGGCCCTCCAGAGAAACTCCATTAACTTCAGTTGTTTACTTCACAGTTACAGTAGTGTAGATGTCCCAATGCTCCCCAAATTTAAAAATGTCAAGATTTCACGAGCAATCACAAACCATTACTCAGATGTTCTCTCTCCATTGGCACCCTGCTGTCAACCTCTGGTCAAACTTATATAGCATATTTTAGACTCTTGCGGCCATTGCAGTATATGCTAATTTGGATGAGAAACCATCCTGAGGAATAAGACAGCAAATTTTCAGTAGGATTCTTTCATTTTTGTTTTTTAACGTCTCCATTATTTGTAGCAATCGTTGAGACATTGAAAAGAACTACATTTCATCTCCATTGGTTTGTCCTTTATCATTTGGAAAACACTGAATTGTCTCCCTGCACTTCTGAAGCTGCAAAAGCCAATGTGTCCCCCATTTTGTATTCCCCTGTATCTGTGCACCACAGTCATTGATCTGTCTATCTGTTTCTTGGCCTTTTTAAAGTGCCTGTCATGGTATCTAGGCACAGTTCAGAAATTAGAGAGATCCATTCAGAAGGGACAATCTGTGATGAAGCATTGACTTTTGCCTCTAACTTGTAACTACGTTTCTCCATTACTTCAGTTTTCTTGGAGAAGGTTTTGGCAGAGAGTCTTGCAGTGTGATATGAAAATAGCAAGACTTGAATGCTTTCTGACTTCCCATAGGAGGGTATTCCAAAACCTTTGACACTGAGTTTTTCCCCACAGTTGAGAAAGCTCTACCTATGGCTCTCCCAAGTTTACACTTGGGCGCTGTCACTTGCAGTATATTGAACAACTGCTATGTCGAGTCCTGGAAGAAGAGACGATCTTTGATACAGTTGGTCAGCTCCTTCAGTATCACACATAGGCTAGTCATCAGATATTTCCATTCGGCTCTTACAGTACTAAATGCACTGCAGATTAGTACTACAATGTTGAAGGGGATTATTTCTGGGAACTCGGGTGTTCATTTTAATTAATTACTGCAATAGAACGAGCAGTGGGAGGACAAGAGAATTAACACTGTTTCTGTATAAGTCCAACAAAAAGTGGTTTTAAAAACAATATCACAGAGATGAAATTTTTAAAAGTAAAAAAAGATATTAGAGGCCAAACTCTGCTCTCCACTACATGCCTCCAGTTCTCACTGATGTCCAAGGGAGCAGCTCTCATGTAAATGAAGGCAGAATTTGGCCCTATAATTCAGAGGCAGTTCTACATCAGAACATACCTGGTCGAACTCTGAGCCTAGAACAAGTGACACAGTCTTTTTAAACATTTTAAAGTAACAGTTTAAATAACCCTAAAATTAGGACATAAAACAGGCCCTTTCCAGTACATACATGAGGGCACATGTTGGAAGTGGAAAGCAGACTGGCTGCGGCACAGAAGGATCATAAAGTTTGGGGCAGCAGCTCTGAGGCAATGGCATATTTACAGGTGGACTTGGGTGTCCCAGTGCCCACCCACTTTGAAAGCATCTTCATCTAATCAGATTTTAAGCAGTTCATCCCATGTTTTTAGCAGCGACTGTTTCACTTGTGACAGAAGGCTTGGGCCCACCTAAATTTGTGGATGATTCCAACCTGGGAGGGATTGCAAATACATTGGAGGATAGGATCGCAATTCAAAATGATTTGGACAAACTGGTGAAATGGTCTGAGGTAAATAGGATGAAATTCAATAAGTATAAATGCAAAGTATTCCGCTTAGGAAAGAGCAATCAGTTGTACACATACAAAATGAGAAATGACTCCTAGGAGGGAGTACCGTGGAAAGGGATCTGGGTGTCATAGTGAGCTATAAGCTAAATATGAGTCAATAGTGTGACACTGTGCAAAAAAATCAAACATCATTCTGGGATGTATTAACTAGAGTATTGTAAGTAAGACACGAGAAGTAATTCTTCTGCTCTATTCCGCACTGATTGAGCCTCCACTGGAGTGCTGTATCCAGTTCTTGGCACCTCATTTCAGGAAAGATGTGGACAAATTGGAGAAAGTCCAGAGAATAGCAACAAAAATGATTAAAGGTCTAGAATACTTGACTTATGAGGGAGAATTTTTTTTTCCTTAACTGCTTATGATAGGACAAGAAGCAATGGGCTTAAATTACAGCAAGGGAAGTTTAGATTGGACGTTAGGAAAACATTCCTAACTGTCAGGATGATTAACCACTGGAATAAACTGCCTAAGGAGGTTGTGGAATCTTCATCTTTGGAAGTTTTGAAGAGCAGGTTAGACAAACACCTGTCAGGGATGGTCCTGCCATGAGTACAGGGAATGGGACTCGATGACCTCTCATGGTCCCTTCCAGTTCTATGATTCTATGTCAACCACAGGCCCTGCCAAAATATCAGTTCTGCTTATGCCTCTGCTCCCAGTGCTGCTCCCACTGATGTTGGAAGTGCAAGTCACCTTTTCCTCCTGCTCATCTTAGGCTGAGCATTTTGTATTGCACCTCTCTTAGTTATCAGTTTCACTGGGAGCTAGAGCTGGCCAGCCATCCTGTACTGTATTGTTGTCACCGCAGCAAACACACTAATTGCAGACTGTGGCAATACCTGCAGTGGGGAAGCATATGTTACTGCCTACAGAGAGTGTTAATGAGTGCAGTGAGGACAGGCGTTGCAGGGGAGCATGAGAACATAATAAAATGTTGTTTGGAAATGTCCCTACAGCCTCCCGGGCATCAGTCTTGAAGGAAGCAGTTCAGGGGCATGAGCCCAAGCTTCGAAACATCAGTCTTGCTGTGAAGACATGGAGGATGTAGTATGCAGGATGCTGGCCTTTGGGGTTTATTAGTAGATGTGTGTTCCTTCTTAACCATGTAACTACTGCTAGATGTCTCAGCTATCGGTCCAGATAGAATACACCTGCTGTGTTGCCAAACATCCCATGTATGTCCCTTGGGAATGGAACAGCTGTGTGGTTGATCCCAGAAATGGTGTAACATTAATTTCAATGGAATGTTAACTGAATGACCGAAGCCCAGTGAGGGTTATCAGGGGGCAATACTGTTCTCCGAGTACAAAGCACGATAGGGAGCGAGACAAGCCCTCTTGGTTCAGAGCACAGATGCCCTTCTTCAGAACATTCTAATCAGACGATAGAGTGGGGAGCAGAACAGCGTCTTCATTCACTGGTTCTTCATCAGGCAAATTCTGCATCACATTCATTACTGAATCAGATAAACAGGAAGAAATAAACTCCTTTTCTTTCTCTCACTTTCTGTTTCTGTCTTTCACTCTCCCTTCCTTTCTCTAATGTTTTGACTCTTCATCCTTCTTCCTCTCCACCATTTTTCACAGCCTTTCTCTGTTTATTTCCAGTTTCTGCCACATATGCTCTCTGTTTCTCTCTTTTACTGTCTTGTCCTTTGTATCCTCTTTTTCTCCGCCTCCATATCTCACTCCTCACAGATGTAAGTTTCTCCTCTATCCTTTTTTGTCCTTCGCCTCCCTTATCTCTACCCACCCCTCATTGCCATAGCGAAACAAGTCTATTCCTTTCTTACTCTTTCTGTGGCTCTGTCAGAAGAGAGAGTGTTAAAAAGGAAGGATGTAAGTAATTATTTTGAGCAAAATCCTGACAGACTAAATTAAGAGGGCAACAGCGGCTGCTCTTGGCAGGTGCATCTCATGGGCGGGAGCCTGCTATCCTTGTGCAATGACATGCCGAGCAATTCCACCCTAGAAAGATCCTGCCACTCTTACATAATATTTCATATATTTAACACCACAAGAAGTAAACTAATCCACCTTGTTAGAAAGAAAGTCTTTATGGTCTCTATAAAATCTCCTTTAAAGCAAAAGGCAAGACTTTTGTATTTGTTTCCAAAGATTTTTGCTTTGCATTATTAATAGCACCTTAGACTTCCCAGCCATTAACTAACTAATCCTTGCAATGCCCCCCTGCAAGGTGAATAAGTATTTATCTCAAGTTTAAAGATGAAGAAGCTCACAGAAACTGCGCATTTCCACTGAGGTCACAGAAAGAACAAGGATTAGAACTTGCAAGTGCATCTGGTCAAGTCTAAGTCTCTCTGGAATAGGGTGGGTTTGCATTGTCCTGTTATCAGGCCCTGGAATCCTACAGAGAGCCACTGGTTAATTCCTGATCACTCACTGGGGAAGAGGTGGACTTTAAACTCCACCCTGGATATAAGGAATAGCCCTCTGGCAGAAAGAGGTAAATTCCATGACAAGTCCAGAATTAAGAAGCCTAGAAGAAGCCAAACCTGAGAAGATTCAGCCTTGAATTTATATTGTATTTTCCTGAATTGCTTTAATAACAACCAAATTCCAGCATGAAGGTAACATTTTGACCTTAGGCAATTTGTAGCCTTTATTTGGCATGGCATTGGGACTCTAGCATCTTATACTTCACCATTAGAACTTGCTGGAAAGTACTAGAATACTTCAGTGCTTAGGCTATTAATGAAATCAGGATAGAGGCTGTAAAAATGGATATCTTCTAACTCAACATAGCATTCATTAGGGCTGATCAAAATTTTTCTAATTTTTTAAACAAAAAATTGTTTTTTGGACTAAACAAAAATTTATGTGGAAAGTGGCTGGTTTCCTTGAAACTTTTTAATTGGAAAACCAAAAACTTTCAATTATCATCTGAAAATTTTCAGACAAAAGAGGGCCAAAACTTCAAAATATTTCAGTTTTCACTCAACAGTTATATGGTGGGAGAGGCTGTTTGTTTTTTAATAAATATTCCACTGAAAATGTCATTTCAAATATTTTTTTGGCCAAAATTCTCCATTGTGGAAAAGAAAACATTTTTGATCATTTCTACAGCACATATCTGAAGTACCCACAACTGGTTACATGCACACTGCATGTACAGGCCCTATTAAAGTATTTAGGCATCCTATACTTAGGATGATCAGATGGTTTTATAGAACAGTCCCAATATTCAGGGCTTTTTCTTATATAGGTGCCTATTTCCTATCCTTCTTTCTGCCCGCCACTCCCGCGGTCCTGATTTTTCATACCTGCTATCTATTCACCCTCGCTGCACTCAGTATTGCAGGGAAAATCAAAGAACAAGCACTTGCTTTCCCATTTTCATGAATAATGGTTCCATAAAATTGGGACAATACTACTTCCTTATCTGAGAAAGGTCTTATAAAGTTTTTATGGTAATGGAGGCCACAGAAGTACCATAGATATACAGAGCTAGACGGGTTCCCCCCAAATCAGGTTCTAGAATGTTGGAGTGTTGAATCTGGAGACCTTATAGAGTTACTGTCTATGCTGTATTTGTTCTGTGGCTAAAGATCTTTAATTTGGCATACTTCTCTAGCTCTAAATCACTTAAAAATATTTCCCATCTTCTTGCAGTTTTAATGTCCCAATTTTAAGGTTACTTATATAGTCATATGTGATCTCAGTCACCAGTGAAAATGTACTCTAACGTGGAGCATTTAATACAAACTTACCCCAAACTCAGAATTCTGAAAGCTGAAACCGAAGAGTTTTCCTCTCCTCATGCATTAATTGAGAATTGTTTTCTTTTTCATTCCTTGTTAGTTTAGTGCTAGTGAAAGTTGGCAGATTGAAAGTCCTGGAGGTAGAAGTCTTAATTACCCACAAAATAGGTGCAGTATCATAGGCAGCAGCAAACACTTTCCCACACACATGCCACCCTTTCAGTGTACCTTACTGAATGGACCACTTACACAGTCAAAAGAGTACTTTAATCTCCATGCCTATTCAGTACTCTTGGTCTGTCTGCTCTGATTGCCAGTAAAGATAACTGTTTGTGATATGGACATCTGTCTACTATGAACTAGATTCAAACCATCAGATTATTTCAGTGACCAGCAAACAGGGCTCAGATTATAAGAGTTTTCAGTTATTACTGCTCCGATTAGTGCTGGAATCTTGAGGAGACAGGCTCTGTATCCCATTGCCAAACCCATGAACTGTCTAATCTCCCACTCAGCATATTTAATTTCTAATCTTACTTGGATTTACTTACTTTATCACTGAATTCTTTTCCTTCTCTACAGTGCATGTGTCGATAGAAAAAAAAGTCAAAATCCCCCTATTCTAATGGATACCTTTAGAAAGAAGTTGAAGGATTATCATCAGCCAGTTGACTAGGTTCCCCAACATGAATTTTCCCAGGAACATATGCACCCCTTGCTTGGTGATGCTCTGTCCCCCTCTTGCAGTGGCTTCTAGGTCCTCAGTCTAGAGAATTATGAGCCTACCGATTGACTAAGAAATATGGGTCTTTTAACTAATTCAGTGGAAAATCATGTATTTAGCTTCAGAGGTCCCAAGTTCGATCCCCTCTGCCAACACCCCTGTGTGGGTCAGTTTTACACATGCATTAGCAGAGATCCTCTTAAGCACTGCACTGTGGCTGTACTCAGAATAGGGGGCAATTAAAAACCATTCACTTCTCATGGGTCCACTAAACAAATCCAGTTCACAGTAAATACACCACCCTGCTAAACCTAACACTGCTGTACTCATTCTTCACCCTCTCCCACTCTCTCTTGTAAGTAACTGCTGACATTCAACAGTACATTAGCTTTGGCTGAGAAATCACAGCAGGAAGTATTAAAAAGACAGTGGGAGGAATCCCAGCTCTGTGCTCAAAACAAAATATCAGCTCTGTAAGGAAAAGAGCGCGGTGAATAAAATGAGCAGGAGACTGCATCATAAGGTACAGTCATTCACCAACAGACATTCACCATCCATGAGTGTTTGGGTCAAGGGGAAAGGTCCCTGCTCTACAAGGCTCATGTCAGAAATACAGAGGGAAATCGTTGTCATGCATAAAATGTTGGAAATACAAAAAAATACCATGCTATCTATTAGACAATCTAGTAAGAGTGATTAAGCAAATGTGCTGGGTAAGATCTACTAAAGTACTGGACCAGAGATGGATCCAATCAACTCTGAAGGACTAGATTAACAGGAGGTTTTCATCCGTGCCCCCTCTCCCCAATACTTCATCAACACGCCATGGAAGAAGTGCCAAAGATATAGATTCATAGAATCATAGGGCTGGAAGGGACCTCATGAGGAGGTCATCTAGTCCAACCCCCTGCTAAAAAGCAGGACCACTCCCACTAAATCATCCCAGTCAGGGTTTTGTCTAACTGAACCTTAAATATCTCCAAAGACCGAGATTCCACCACTTCCCTAGGTAACCCATTCCAATGCTTCACCACCCTCCTAGTGAGAAAGCTTTTCCTAATATCCAACCTCGACCTCCCCAGCTATAACTTGAAACCATTACTCCTTGTTCTGTTCTCTGTTACTACTGAGAATAGCCTAGCTCCCTCCTCTCTTTGGTGCACCCCTTGAAGTAGTTGAAGGTTGGTATCAAATCGCCCCTCAGTCTTCTCTTCTGTGGACTACATAAGCCTAGTTCCTTCAGTCTCTCCTCATAAATCAGGTGCCCCAGCCTCCTAATCATTTTCGTTGCCCTCCGCTGGACTCTTTCTAATTTGTCCACATCTTTCTGTAGTAGGGGCCCAAAACGGAACACAGTATTCCAGATGTGGCCTCACCAGTGCCAAATAGAAGGGAATAATCACAACCCTCAATCTGCTGGCAACGCTGCTACTGATGCAGCCCAATATGCCATTGGCCTTTTTGGCAACAAGAGCACACTGTTGGCTCATATTCATCTTCCCGTCCACCATAACTCCCTGGTCTTTTTCTACAGCGCTGCTACTTAGCCGATCAGTCCCCAGCCTGTAGCAGTGCATGGGATTTTTCCATCCTAAGTGCAGGACTTCGCACTTGTCCTTGTTGAACCCCATGAGCTTTCTTTTGGCCCAGTGTTCCAATTTGTCTAAGTTTCCCTGAATCCTGTCCCTGCCCTCCAGCGTGTCTACCATTCCCCCCAGCTTGGTGTCATCCGCGAACTTACTAAGCATGCAATCTATCCCATCATCAAGATCATTAATGAAGATGTTGAACAGAACTGGCCCCAGGACCGACCCCTGGGGCACTCCACTTGTTACTGAGGCACTCCACTCTTGGTTTGTAAGTGTCAATAGAGAGATTTTGATGGATAGCCCTGAATAATACAATCCATGTTCCTGCCTAATTTGACAGTTTTTTTTTTACAGGACTAACCAGAATTTGACCCCACCCCCAAAACTTTCAAAGAGATTTGAGACTTCCTGACGAGTGACAATGTAGATGATGCCTTCAAATCATAAAACCCTTAATCACACTGAGTAGCATTTTATTCCACAATCCATCCCCTCCAAAGGCCAAATATTCCACAGGATTTAAGAGCTTCACCATCTGGCCAATGATGAACCAAAGATGTTTTAGCATCTTGCATAGGAGCAGGCCTTATATCAGCTTCAGTGTTGTATGGATGGCCACCTCTGCATCAATCAGCCCAATCTTATTCCAAAGGTGTTCAAAAGCTCAGGGCTACTCATATACATCTAATTCTCATGAGGATCACAAGGGTCATATAACCATACTCTAGCCTACTTCAGTAAATCTTAAACAGCATATTTTTTGAGCAAGCAGGTGCCTTTCCCAACCAGTTTACAAAGTCCATACAGTGTTTAATCAACAATTAGAGAACACTAAGTTCAGCTCCAGCATTCTTCTCAGGCTTGGTTCTTATCTCAGAGCCACTCTTCTAGAACTTCTCTTTCAGCCCCCACTCTAGAACATCTCTGTCTCCTTGTACAGCACTGCCAACTGGTGCCAACTGTGTGGATGGCTTGTGTGAAGCCGTTAGATGTCCAATGGGAAAGGAGCCCATCTCTTTACACTTGGCCACCATGCAGCATTCTGTTAATAAATAATGACCACCTTCAGTCGCTACTGACCTGGCCTGGATTCACACCAGAGGTTTAGGGAGACTACAAACCAGATTCACCCCCTGAACTGGAGCACTTGCTAGCACAAACAGAAGCACTTTGCACCCCTTGTATTGAGGGGCTGCAAAGCCCATATGGTTTCCCATACAGTCAAAAGCAGCCCTAAATTCTGCTCTTGCTTCAGTGACTCTTACAGGCTTTTTACAGGAATTCAGCATTGCCAGGGCACAAGTCCATCCCAGCCAAATCTTTTCCAGCCCATCCACACTCCACTGCAAAACACAAGGAGCTCTTGCAGAGGTGACAAAGAGCTGGCAGAATTGACTCTAATTCTGAGTACAGGGGTATTTTCCAGGAAGACTTGCACCTGCTCTTTGGCCCCTTTGCACTGGTCTAGTTGATATAAAGAGGGCACAGAGCAACAATTTAATCAAGCATTAAGGGCCTGATTCTGATCTCACTAACGTTACTTGTGCACCCGTATAATGTGATTGATTCCATGGAGTTTATTCTAGATTATATCAGTGTGAGATCAAAATCAAGCCTTGTCTATCACATTAGTAATTGCACGAGCTATCCAGTCCCCTCAAGTTCCATAATACTCAAATGAAACAATGATGTTCTTGGAAATTGCTAAATAATTTAGCCTTGATTTGCATTTTATCCCATCCACACATCAGCTGGAAAAGACAACCACTATTTTGGGCTCACGGCCAGCAATAATGCGTTGTGTGTGTCTACAGGTAGACACTGGGAACATGAAAAAGGCCTCCCAGTCCGAACAAAGCCTACTGGAGAGAGAGGAACTTCTAATGAATGGCAATGAGATGGCAATGCCCACAGGGCTTTTGTTTGTTAGATACATTTATCCTGAATCTATCACTGATCCCTACACCATCCTGTTGCAAAATGAAGGATGTTCATAGTACTGGAAGAACACTGGTACCACAAAGCTGTGATGAGTAGGGACTAAAGACCAAAACCAATACGATGCAAAGCTCACATCTAAAGATGGTGCCTTGCTTCACAGAATGACCATGGTGGGACCCTTGTCTCACAGACTGGTGGAACTCAACGGCACCCGGAATATAATATGACTGAGAATGGAAGATGCAGCTCCTTCTGTGAATTCATTCACTGAGCTTACTCAGTGGGGATTTCATTCTCTACAGTGGCAGCTGCACTATGTGTAGGGTACAGGAGAAAAATAGTCTGAATAAGCTGAGATTTTCATGTGGATCTGCCTTCAGGTTGGGCTGGCCTGTGAGAACCCATAGTCACATGCTTGTAGAATGGGAAAATGAATTTTAATAAAAAGAGAATGAGGGCAAAAGCCACCTCTGAAGAAGGCTTTTGTGGTATAATGTAGGTGAGAGTGCTTGGGAGTTGCTAGGCAACAGTGCCCTGCCCTCAAGATCACTGAACAACCAATGAGATGCTGTTCTGCATAATGCTTCTGGCTAGCATTTCACTGGACAAGGAATGATATTGGGAGAACAGAGTTCAGTGAAAACTAATCTGAAATGGTCCCAGCTGCTTCTGAGAACATATAGGTGCTTCCTCTCTCCTGCAGCTGAACAAAGCTCTGTGAATGAAGCTGTAAACTTTCTAGTTCAGCTCCAGACCCTTAACTAAGACTCCAAACACAGTACTTTGGATATAGTGTACGAGTAGTCGGACTATTTAAACCAAGTTTCCTTAAGAAGCCTTTATTACAAATTAATCCCCTGGGCACTCCCTGGCCAAGAGCTATTGCTTCTCATTGCTTATGAATTCTTCATTTGTTTTTAGTATAAGAGGAAATTCTGCCTCCTGGCAACAAAGGGTTAACCAAAGCTCCAATAATTAAATTAACAGCAATCAACTAAGGAGCTCCCCAGTGCAAAGTCTGGTAAATATCCCTTCTACTTCTCCTCCTGGATAACACACCTAAAAAACTTATGAACATCCCCTGCAAAACTGCAACTAACAATCACAAATGTGTACTTATCCTGCTCAGTCTTTTGCCTCCCAACCACAGAATGATGATACCCCTAAGGGAGACAAATCTTTATAGACAATGGACCAAATGTGTCAGTGGGAGTTATATCTGCTTCCTCCAGGTCTCAATTTGGTCTAATATAATGACTAATACAGTGAATGTGGTGAGAAAAAGAGATCTAACGAGGTATTAATGAAAGACCAAAATTAATGTGGGCCCCAGGAAATTAAAAATGGAATGCTATGGTATAAATGGAGTAAGTTGGCCTTTAATATACCTCTGACATTTCTCTCCCTTTCATCATATACCACATGGGAAAATCACTGTAATGTGTGATCTCTCTGAATGAAAGGCTGAAGTTCTCTATCACCAGGGAAAATACAGACTGTTCTCCTTCTTGGCATGAGATAGCCAGTTAAGATGGCAGAGATAGGAACTAATTACCATGGAAATTAAATCAGCCACAGAAATCTCTCTCCTTCTGTACCCTTTTGACAACATAGACTCTGGTTCCCTCTGAAAGAAGGGGCGGCAAGAAAGCTTTCTTGATAGTTGGGTTCACACCATGATGTTTCCGAGCCAGGATTCTAGTGCGACATTTGTTAAGGCATGATGCCTAATGTCACCAAGACATCCTTGTTCTACTCTTAGCAACAGAAAGTGCTGCATCCACCCTAACCAACATCACCACAAGCCAAATGCACATGGAACATATGGGCCAGTGGGTGGATTCACCTCTGAAGGAAGTGGAAGACAAATAGCAGAATTCTTGTCATGCCAAAGATTCCGAGTAGGGAGGGCAGCTTTAAAATCTGGCCACAGATCCATAGGGTTGCTGCTACTGACAGCTACCTGAAGCTGTACTGATTCAGCATCTTTCTTAGTCTGCTTGGCCCTGCTCCATCCTAGGCTAGACCCGTTTGTTTATGGCAGCAGCTGGAGGTGGGGGATTTCATATATGTGGTGCCACTATATCCCTGATCTTGGCAGTGAATGTACATGAAAAATAACTTCCCTCTTGTGACATTAATTTACAAAATACAACACCTTCTTTTGTGATAGCAAGTGTATGGTTTTTTTTTAATGAACATATATAAGTGTAAAAGATATTCACTGAGAGCAGCTTTTACTAGCTGAGTTAAAGTTAATATTTTAAGTGCCAATTTTACAGTATGTGATTTAGAAATTTATGAGAGTTAATATTAATACTTAACCCTAGCCGAGAACTTTCAATTTATTACACAGCTAATACTCTTTTAAAAAATCTTTCGCTAGGTTCTTTTACAGTCTTTTTTGTAAGAAGGGAATGACCTTCTTGGTGATATACACTGTGTGGCAATAACCTCAAAATTCCCTCCCAGTCACAGACACTTGTTAATGTAATTTGCAAACATATATTTATTCTAAACAGAACCAAACAAAAGTGCAATCAAATGAGAAATGAACTGCCAATGCACTGGTGTTAATAAGAAATGTATCAGTGGGATAAATGATGCTGGGATTCTTCAGATACAAGAATCTTGTGATAACTGTTTTCATTTTACACTGTAATTGATGTAACTAGAGTGAAGTTATTTTTCATGCCTGTTGTAACTAAAATGTAACTAGATATCTGTATTGTCAAGCTAGTACGAGTATTAAGAAATACACTTCAGGGGTAACCACAAATAATTCAGTCATGCAGATACCCTTCTGGTTATTGGATTTTGAGGAAAGTGCATGTGTCAAAAGCTATATCTACAGTTAATATACTTTTATGATTGAGGTTAATGAACTCAGACAAGTCTTGCAAACCTACGCAATAATTTGCAAGGCACCAAATTCCAAAATACCACCTCGGTTTGTCAAGCCCTTATCAGGATATTGTGATGCTGTGATACTGAAGCGCTCTGCAACTCCATCAGATGCTAACATACATTTAAGTCTGAGTGCTGCTTATTTAGAGCACTGGGAGCCTGAACACCCCAGGAGCTACATGCATGTGTCTCCCAGAATGACTGAACCCCAAGATCTTGAAAGGAGGCTGTGGTGCTGTATGCATATATATGAGTATGGGAGACAGGCAGATAAAAGGAATGGGGAAAGACAGAGATAAAGAGATCAGCCCATGGAGCTGCGACATGCAGATTTTTCAAATATGTAAAATATATATCTCTGCAAATAGCACCCCACTGCCTCTATTCCAACAGCTGGCTTCTGATTCAGTCTGTCTTGGCAGAGACGGGGAGAGATAACCCCACTGGGAAAACATCCACAGATGCCTGAGGGCTAAGCGTAAAAGTCAAAGGCATCATTAGATGTGGTGGTAGGGAGTCAGCAGGATTGCAAAAGATATGGCTGAGCGGAAGTGGCACAAAGACTCAGTCTAACAGAATCCTTCAATATACCCACAACTAACATTTACAAAGAGGGTTGTACATTCTCACTGTTTTGCCCTCCCTCCATCTCTCAGCTGCTTCCCCAGTCTGTGTTCTGTGAAAATTTTTATTAGTTGGTTTAATTGCGATGGGTTAGGCTACAGATCATGGAGCAGTGACAGAGCTTGATTTCTTTCAAAACACACAACTCTGCCAAATCATCTCAGTCCTAATCTGCATCATCCCATTATTTCAATTCTGTGCCCACAGGCACTTCTGACCGTAAACCTCAATCCTCACCTGAAATACTCCCTGGTGTTTTCATTCTTAGCTCTGAAAATAAATCTTCATCCTCTTCTTCAGCATACTGTGGTACTCCAGTCCTGGCATCCCATCCAGCTCAGCAATGAATCTCATTAGCACTCTCTGCCATTCAAGAATGTGATGGAAAACCACCATACAGCAATTACATTTTCACTTGTGATATGATAACAATGTGAATTAAGGGCCATATTTCCAAATGCCTAAATTGAGCCTGGAAAATCTGCATGGGCACCCAATACACTTGCAAATCCTGCAGTTGCTGGCAGGGAAGAGCCCTTGCATTATCCGTCAGTTCAGCTGCATCTCAGAGTTTCACGTTGCTCACGCTTTATAAAGTCCTTAGAGCAGCTTTGTGTCTTCAGGTGTGATCATCATGGTGGAGTCGGTGGACAGAAAGAGATTATGTTTATGGGATGGGAGTGAGGAAAAGAAGCAAAAATTTGTCCCACAACCCATCCCCAATAATACAAACTCCGAGTTGGCTTGTTTCAGCCCTCACTGGAGCTGAGGTTGATCTAGCTGCTCCTCACTAAGGCAGAAATACTCTCCCATTGCTGTGGCAGCTACCATCCAGGGACATCCCCTCCTGGATCCTCCCCTAGTGCCAATAAAGGCAAATTGGAAAGAACCATGTAGACTTCCCCATCCCTTACTTAGCTGTTCAAGCAGCAAATGAGTAGAAGATAAGCTGCACTGATTGGAAGGCTACAGCCTGTCTCTCTCAGACGCCTGTCAGCCCAGCTCTACTTGGAGTTTGAAAATCTGGTACTGGAAGGCAGTCTGGAGCCCACAAACACCACCAAGGAGAAACAAGCTTGCCACCTCACTTAAGTCAGGGGAGATTTGTTCCCCGACTTGCCTGCTTCTACCAGTTAAGAGAGACATCCAGCAATCAGGAAAGAGTTGCCTATCTCAGCAACTAAAGTGGTCCCAACCTTAAAAGTCTGTCCCACCCACCTCCAAAGGGAACCTGCTTTTCACCCTGCAAACTTCCCCACTGCCAGAGGCCACAGGACAACTCACCTGCTACCACCTCAGCTACTGCAAAGACCATGTATCAAATAAAGGAGCCAGCTAGAAGAACTTTCACAAGGCACTGGATACAGAATGCAACAAGGGGGATGTCGTGATGGGTGTCTGCTACAGACCGCCAGACCAGAAGGAGGAGGTGGATGAGGCGTTCTATGGACAACTAGCAGACGTTTCCAGATCGCAGGCCCTGGTTCTTATGGGTGACTTCAATTATCCTGATATCTGCTGGGAAGGCAATACAGCAGTGCACAGGCAATCCAGGAAATTTTTGAAGAATATTGAGGACAACTTCCTAGTACAAATGCTGGAGCAACCAACTAGGGGCCTTGCACCTCTAGACCTGTTGCTCACAAACAGAGAAGAATTGATCAGGGAAGTAGAAGTAAATGGCAACCTGGGCAGCAGCAACCATGAGATGGTAGAGTTCAGGATCCTGATCAATGAAAGGAAGGAAAGAAACAGAACACACACCCTGGACTTCAGAAAAGCAGATTTTGGTTTCCTTAGGGAGCTGATGGGCAGGATCCCTTGGGAGGCTGATCTGAAGGGGAAAGGTGTCCAAGACAGCTGGCTGTATTTTAAAGAAACCCTGTTAAAGGCACAGGAAGATACCATTCCAATGTGCAGAAAGAACAGCAAATATGGAAGGCGAACAGCGTGGCTTAGCAGAGAACTCTGCGGTGAGCTGAAACCAAAAAAGGGAAGCTTACAAGAAGTGGAAGCTTGGACAGATGACAAGGGACGGAAAAATCCCATGCACTGCTATAGGCTGGGGACCGATTGGCTAAGTAGCAGCACTGTAGAAAAGGACCTGGGGTTATGGTGGACAGGAAGCTGGGTATGAGCCAACAGTGTGCCCTTGTTGCCAAAAAGGTCAATGGCATATTGGGCTGCATCAGTAAGAGTGTTGCCAGCAGATCGAGGGATGTGATAATTCCCCCTATTCAGCACTGGTGAGGCCACATCTGGAATACTGTTCCCAATTTTGGGCTCCCCACTACAGAAAGAATGTGGACAAATTAGAAAGAGTCCAGCAGAGGGCAACGAAAATGATTAGGGGACTGGAGCACATGACTTATGAGTAGAGACTGAAGGAACTAGGCTTATGTAGTCTACAGAAGAGAAGACTGAGGGGAGATTTGATAGCAACCTTCAACTCCTTGAAGGGGTGCTCCAAAGAAGAGGGAGCTAGGCTCTTCTCGGTGGTAACAGAGGACAGAACAAGGAGCAATGATTTCAAATTACAGCTGGGGAGGTCGAGGTTGGATATTAGGAGAAACTTTCTCACTAGGAGGGTGGTGAAGCATTGGAATGGTCTACCTATGGAGGTGATGGAATCTCCATCTTTGGAAATATTTAAGGCCTGGTTAGACAAAACCCTGGCTGGGATGATTTAGTGGGAGTGGTCCTGCTTTTAGCAGGGGGTTGGACTAGATGACCTCGTGAGGTCCCTTTCGTCCCTATTCTTCTATGGTTCTATGATATAGGCTGTGCATCAATGGTAATGAATAAAATGGATCTGTACACAATCTGTAGGGGTTTTGGGATAACTCAAATTCTTGAGGACATAAAACCAATAAGGAGAAAAAGATCTGACATTTTCATGCACAAGCACAGACTGTAGGTATGGTCACAGATCTGCGGAAGAGAAGACTGAGGGGGGATTTGATAGCAACCTTGAACTACTTGAAGGGGTGCTCCAAAGAGGAGGGTGCTAGGCTGTTCTCGATGGTAACAGAGGACAGAACAAGGAGTAATGGATTCAAATTACAGCTGGGGAGGTTGAGGTTGGAAATTAGGAAAAATTTTCTCACTAGGAGGGTGGTGAAGCTTTGGAATGGGTTACCTATGGAGGTGGTGGAATCTCCGTCTTTGGAGATATTTAAGAGTCAGTTAGACAAAACCCTGGCTGGGATGATTTAGTGGGAGATGTCCTGCTTTTAGCAGGGGGTTGGACTAGATGACCTCCTCATGAGGTTTTTTCCAGCCCTATGATTCTATGATACAGGGAAACATAATGAGGCTGGGTGTGGTAGGATTGGTGCATGTGTTGAGGTGGAAAAGAGCATAAAACTGATAGATTTAGGAGGGAAGGTGAAAAAAATGGGAGGAGTACTTTGTCCAGGGAATGTCCCATGAATTGCCAACTTAGAGGGAGGGATTTTGAGGGACCCCCTTTTCAAAATGTCAGCAACAGATCCCTGAGGGAGATGCTTGTTGGCAGTCTCAGCAAAGAAGCTATGTACTGAACAGGCCACAAGACTGAGTTCTTCACTCATGCCTGCCAAGGGTCTCTCCAAAACATGTTAGCCATATCAGCAGGGCAGTTTGTCCTGATATGCCTCATGCTGTACTGTGACTTGCTCTATGCTTTAAGGATGGGATTTTCAAACCTTCAACGGGACTTGGGATCCTAAATTGCTTTGGTGCCTTTGAAAATCTCACTCTAAAATGAGTTCTGTCTCCAGAGCTTTCATGATGCTGACACCCTTTGCCAGCATTTGTATCCACTAGACATGGGAAAGAAGCTGATTGCAAATAAGAAAAATAAAACTTTCGCCAACCAAAAAAATATCACCCATCCAGGTAAATATGGCAAACAGCATTTTTCTTAGGTTTCTATTTTTCTGAAGCTCTATGTGCCCATCAAAATGCAACCCTCAGCACAGTCCACTGAGCAACTGTCACTTAACTGCACTAATATCCATGAGATAGGATGACAGCATTTTATTTGTGGATTGCACAGCTCTTTGACAGAAAGAAAAAACAACGACAGTAAAGCCTCGCAAGACGCTACACTTATCAGGTAATTCCCAGTTGTATGAGACACACAACTGCAAAATCTGCATGCACATAACACCAAATTCTCACAACCTTACTCACAATACAGGCTAAGAAATGTTGAGCACCAACTCTCTGAAAATCAGACCCCTTTAAGGTGTCTCAGAGATCCAGGTTCACTAGTTATGGCTGAACATTTAATGTTTAATTTAATATAGTTTTGTAAAGATATACCTAATATTGGTCAAAACCATTCTCGTGATAGAACTTTTCATTCTATTGACACTGACTTCAGGATCTCTCAGGATACCTTTCAGACAACTGCCTAAAGATCAAGTAGGCCATTTTTTTCTGAAGAGCCATTAATTTTGCTTGTGCAAAGGAGGGTGCAAAATATGAATCTGGATTCCAAGGCCCCTTTGAAAATTTAGCCTGGAATATTTGGCATGTGCGCTTTGCTCTTGAGACAACAATATCCAAGCACATGTATGGAGGTCATCCTGATTTCTCCTTCCTGTCAAGATAAGGAGGTCACCAAAATAAAGTAACTTGGAAGAAGATGGAAGCCAAGATCAAAATCATGGGCAAGGGATTTACAAGGAGCTGGAGATGGGTTAACAATTTGTTCACCTTCTATTGAGATCCTACTCCTTCCTCAGAATTTGGTTGGGAAAATTATCACTCTGCAAATCAGTGAACAGGGATTAAGTTCCCCAACTCCCATTAACATTAATGGCAGATGCATAGCTAAATCTTTCTCTTTGTGTTCTGAAAAGTAATCACAGAAAACAGAATCATATCTGTAAGGTGCTCAGTGTATTTGCAATTAATCGGACCAGCCATTCCTTGAAGCAGCAATGAGAGGTAACTGTGCTGTATATTAACCTTTCCTTTACCAAACCAGGACTTCGTCATGCAGCTTTGTATTGGAAAAGGAAAGGGGACCAGTGGAGCTAAATGATTCTATCTTGTTTCCCACCCAGTAATAAAAGCCATTTTTCTGGGGGAGGGAGCTAGAGAGGACATGATTGTATTTAATTTAATAATTTTACTGAGGAAGAGAAAAGAACAGAAATCACAAAAATAAGTGTTCTATGGCAGCTCAGATTTTTAATACAGGATGAAAGCTGAAACATTTGAAGACACTTTCTTGTATGGATTCGAAAAGCCATAGTGACTTCTATTTAAAAAAAAACAAAACACCTTAATTTGAGCTATCATCCATTTCCACCAATAAAAACAAAGTATGTCCCTTTTTAAAAAAACTATGCTCATAGACTCATGTACATTGTTGAACTCTATAGTCTCGCTTACAGCACTTCTGATGTTTAATGGCACAGTATTTAAACATGGCAGCAGAAAAAAATTTAAAAAGAAAAGAAAAGTTGACACCGAAAACCATTAATTAAAAGAGTGGACCGACACTTAATCGTTTTATTTTGCCAAAATGTCCATGTCTAATTTATACAGTGATTTGATTGTATTTTTCATTTAATGCATTAAAAACATAAGCATGGCAGTATATTACTGCTCCACAGCATTGTATGTGTTTGTTGAACAAGCGCACTCACAGTGTGAAAAATGTTTCTCTGGAGTCAGGACCTTGACTATACCTTAACCAAGAAATTTGGACATAGACAAAAAATAATTGACTACCCCAGCATAAATCTTTCATTTCTAGAGCTGCAGGGCCAGATGTACAATCCTGATAGAGTCCCTTTTTACCACTTTGGCTGCAAAAGCATTAATAAAGCTGCTCTGAGCAGGCAGCTAAGGAAAATCCTCGGTTGTGTGAAGTTGAAGTAGCTGGCTGTGTGCCATTCCCTCACAACCCCCACCATAAGGGTGTGTTGGGGTTATGGCTAGAGAGCTCTTGGACTCCAGTGTCCCCAACAGATATAATGGCCCCTTCTGGGTCACACCCTTGACCCTGAGCTAAAGAGAGCTTAGCTGAACCCAAAGATCAGGGCTCTGAGCTGACATCTTGTCTTAGTTATCAAATGGAAAAGGGTTTAGTAGTCTATTCATTGATTTTCCAAGCTGGATAAAAATCAGTGAATTTTCAAAGAATCAGAATGTTTAAATTTACATTAAATATAGATATATATATATTTTAAAACAAACCTATGTAAAATTTCATTTTAAATCTACAAGTTATGTTAGAATCTTATTTCTAATAATCTGTTAAAATTATTTATATTAAATACAAAACTTTTACATGTTCACTGCCAAGCTGTAAAGGAAGTCAAACCACTAAACTGGCAGAAGTCATTGGCTAAGTACGTAGAATCAGAGTTTGTTAACTTTCTAAACCAGCATTTGATGGCAGTAGTCCCTTTTGCAGGTGCCAAGAAAATATTTTCTTCATTTCAGTTTATGCACTAATTCAGTTCAATAACAGTTAGTTATAGTTCAATCTGTTAATCTATAAAGTGCCACAGGACTCTCGTTTTTTGCTGTACACAAACTAACACAGCTACCCCTCTGGAAAGTTCAATAACTAGTTCATTCAAAATTAAGAAACCAATTGGCAGCTGAAAAGGCAAGAAAGTTTGTTTCCCTCTTCCAGTCTACCATTACAATCTAGGTGTGAGAAGATAGGATCTATTAGGTCTAAAATTTTGAAGGACATGGTGGCCAGACAGAACTGGGTCAATTTACTAACTATAGATAACACTTCCTTCATTTAATAAATCAGTTTTAAATGCAAAAAATGTTTTGATAAACCTTTGTCTTATGTATTTTCCACAGTTTTAGTTATTAAAAAAATTAAAATGCTGTTTTGTACATTTTTAAATACTTTTGAATTTCCACCCAAATAGAAATTGACACAATCAAAAGTGAAAAATTAATAATCTCTTAAATAAGAAATGCATTGTTCACTATTTTCTAACAAAATAAAAAAGTAAAAATTAAGAATCTGAATATATGTAGATAAAGTTACATATCTACTTAAATAAATGTATATAGCTATAGTGCATCCTTCTGGTTAACTAGAAAAAAGCACAACATTTAGTGTATAGGTTATATTTATCTGCATGTTTAAATGGTTAACAACCAATGGGAATCAATCGTTCTTTAAGAAAATAATTAAAGAGTACTAATGCAAAACACAATTAAAAATTGATTATTTATATCAAGGTTTCCTTCTTGCTGATTTAAGTCATGATTAAAATGAATCCACTCTAGGGCCTTCAATAGAGCCCATTGCCAGACCACTTCGCCATCTGATACAACTGGCAATCCTGAAGAAAGGAGACTGGTGAGTGCAGTCACGACTGAGACACATTTTAGGCAGAGCAGGAATAATTGCAGGCCAGGCTACAGCCTCATTGGAAAAGCACTGTACTACGCCAATCCTGGATTGCCTGTCACTAGAACAACAGTTTTTTAAGTTGTGATTGAAGCACACTGGCATAACTTTAATTGGTCTTTCAGTCTTCACTTTCATTTAGCAATACATTATTTCACCTTTTTTTAAAGAAAAGAAACCTCATTGTGGGAGCCGTTTCTGGCACGCATTCATTCACATCCGAAGCTCACCCAAATGCTCACATCCAGCTGTGTCTGCTTTACTTGTATTGAGGAGGCCATCTTCACAGCACAAGAAACAAAACACGTCCTGATTTCAGGACAACCGAAAATTAGTTTTCAGTCCAAAGGAATCAAACGTTAGCTATGATGTTTTCCACCATAGGATTCCACTTTGGTTGAAAGCTCATATGTGCCACCTGTTACACTCCTGAGACAGTTTTTTATCTGATAGGTAGAGACTGCAGCCATGTGGGCTATCATTTTCTACTGCATAGGGTATAGTGTGTTTTTATAGCTCAGTCCTCTGAGTGGCCAATGACTCCTCCAATACAGCTGCTTGCTGGCTAATCTTGATAATATAATATATTGCTAATATATGACTGCACCTTCATAAGTCCTTCTCATTATGGCCAATATATTGGAATTTAGGGGCTATAAGGTCCTAGCTTGTTCCCAGTCCGTAAAGGACCCACCTACTACACCCCAAATCTCTTTCTAGGAACAGTCTGATTTACCAAACATAAACAAATGCAGCTAAAACAGTTTACTTAGACTACAGTAAGATTCTCCCCTTTGTCCTTCTCCATCTCTCCTGCTTCAGGGCCCGCAGGAGTCTTCTGGGTTCTGTTAACCAAGCACCACCTCCCAGGGCTTTCTTTCTCAAAGCCCCTTTTCCCTAGCATGTTCTCACTGCCTCCCTTCCCAGGCAGAGTAAAGACCTGCCTAAAGAGTGTGGGTGTCTGTGCGAGTACATACCCAACACACTGTTCTCACTCAAGCCAGGCCTCACTGTCTACTCTGCTTTTTTAAGCAGAGTAGTGCAAGCCTGGTCTCCTGGAGCCTTTCTCCAGCGCATGAAAAGAGTCCCCTGGGAGGAAGTTTCTGGCAGAGAAAAGGCAGCTGGGAAAGACCTGGGCAGCTCCTGCTACGCAGCCTTTTCCCAGTGCAGGGAAAGACTCTCCCCCCACCAGAGCCATTCACTTCCAGTGTAGCTATATGCCCCAGCATGGATGCAGCCTGCTTTTCTCTGTGGCATGTTGCTGCATGTACACGACACGCTGCTGCCAGTGCTGTGCAGTGTAGACATGGCCTATGTGCTAGTGAAAAAGAATACGGTGTGTATAGTGCTGTACTCTCCGTCTAATTGGATTGCCATGAATGGGCTTCCAAGAGTTCTCCAGCATGCTGCGTCCTCCCCCACACCGCTGCCCTGGCTTTGGGGGCTGCCGAGTAGCTAACAGCGTCAAGTGTACTTTTAATTGCTGTTTTTGTTTTGTCATCCAAACAAAATGAAGAGATTGATCTCTATCGATCTGGGGAACGGCTTGTTTTGTTTGCTCAACCTTTCCTGTCACTCATCTGGGTTATGCCAAGAGGCTGACACTTACCCAAGTTGAAAAGTAAATTAAAGAAAAGCAATGCGTGAGTGGTGGCAAATGCATGCCAACCTCATCGGCCATCACACTTCAGTGCGAAACAAAACAAAAACAGCAGAGAGGGTGGCCTCTGGCTGCAGTCTCAGTGATGCCAAGGGTACCAGGGATTTGTTTCATAACCTTGTGGTCTACAGTGTCTGCATCAGGGTGCAGCTAGCAGGGCAGAGAAAATGTTCCTACACATAAAAGGACATCATGGCATCACACATTTCTTCCTTTGGGAAGCTTTCCTGGGGATTCTCTATTATCCCTCCTCCAGCATATCTAGTTGGGTCCTTTTATAGCCCTCATGACCACATTAATGGGGTATCTGCTCTTGAAAGACCCACTGCTGTTACCCTCATTTAACCCATCAATGCCATCGCACACAATCTCCAGAAGGGGTGACTTGATTGCAACGCAAGGCACTGCCTCCTTGCTATATTACCGCTGCAGCAGTATGTGTCACTTGTACAGGAGACCATTTTCACTGTTCCTGTTGGTCAGTATTGGGGACTGAAGGGGCTGTACTATGAGACAGTTGCCCAAGACCGGAATTATGTCCCTCTCATTTATCAACATCTGAAAATGTGAGGGTTTCCTCTATGCTGATTTTGGATATACCACTCCCTCATTCTCCCACATGCTCCCTCTTTCCCATAGGCCAACTTCTGATCTTCTTTCCTCCAGGTCAGAGTGGCACTGCTGATGTTGGAGACTGTAAATGTGATTTCTTCCCTTTGTCTGATACAGCAGCAAGATGGAGCAACTTTGATGCTCTGTGAAGAGTGGGCAGCCAAGAGCTCATAATAAAGCCAATAAATAGATGCCACATAGTCTTTTTTGCTGGTACCCCTTGCTGACGGAACATTTGACCTACCCAAAGCAGTGATAAAAACAAAGATCTCGGCAGGAGCCGACTGACCCCTTGCCCAATAAAATGGAGAAAACATTCTCTCTGAAGCTCTGTCTCCTCCTTTTGCTCAGGAGGTGCCATCTCAGGAGCTGTCAGAAGGCAAAGGGGAGATCATTAATCACAGAGTCATAGGAATTAGAGGAGAAGAGATGGATGAGCTCATCTAATCCATCTATGCATTGTGAGGACGCTTGTACTGCCATTGTCTGTGCTATATCTGGTCTGTCAACAAAGAGCTTCAATTAACAGAGCTGTCAATTCAGGCCCTTCCAGAGCCACTTGTGCCTCCTGGAAAACATTGGAAGCATTCTGCTGAGAAACAATCCCTCTGCCATGTCAAATATATTCTGAATTTCTCATCCATTGTTCTCTATTATGAGGGGTTTTGGCAAGAAAAGAATTTCTGCTTCTTAAAAATTCACAAGGTCCTGCTGCTTGAAAATGAACCTGCTCTCCCTGAAACCACAATCTACTGAATGTAGACATCACAATCTACTGAATGTGACATCACATGACATCACATCCACATCATCAGATTGTGAAGTCACAAAGAGATGACTAAGGCTTCAGATGGGAAGTAAAGAACAGAGTGGATGAATACTTCAGAAAACAAGATCTGGCATTCATGCAGAAGTCCTTAGTAATAAGGAATAAGGTGTAAGAAATATTATCAATATATAGACCCAGGTGTTCAGGTTCAGCCAACCTGTGCAAAGTGGAGGATACCACATGCTATGATCACCTACAGGTTACTTCAGCCCCAGGCATACATTACAGCAAATAAAGAACTGCTCTAATTTACATTTACTAGTAACATTTCCCTAGGGGCTGCACAAGCAGCCAAGAATTGTAAGACTACAGAGGCACACCTGTCACCCCACCTCCTCCAATCTTAGCAAACCTTTAATATGTCCACTATAGTTTTGGGGGGAAGCTGGGAGAGAAGGCACTAAATTGGCTCTCTGCCAGGCTGGAATTCTCCTATGCAAATTGACTGCTGAGCTCCCCTAAATGTGCCATCTGAGACCAAGAATCTGGCCCATAATTTTCTGGCAATTGTTTTATGTCCATATATCATAGTTTACCATGAGTTGTTGACATCTTTTTCAGGCGTGCCTTCGGGTTAGTTAAAATAACTGCTTCTAGTCAGTCTACATTGTGAGAAAAAGTCTAGTAAAAAGGTATAATTTTTCTTGTAAAACAATAATGCAAATTACTTGTAGGTCCTTTTCTGTACAATTATATTATTTTTGCCCCGAGTAGAACACAGGCTCAGTGTGTGAATCACATGTGGCAGAAAAGCCACCTAAAATTAATCCACAATCTAATGGAGAAGAGTTTAAAAAATGACAAGTAGTTCTGGGTGCCAATTGGAGACCCCGTAAAGGGCTTGTTTTTAAAAAGTTGCTGAGCACCACTCTTCGTGGCTATCAAAAATTATCAGCCACTTTTGAAAATCCTGGGCCTTCTTTCTAGGGAAAAAAAATCACTAGTAATACCAGTAATGGATTCTATTCTGCGACCAGTATTCACTTGCAGTTGATTGACTTTTTAAAAATGATTTTTAAGAACTCATGGTCTTTCTTTAGGATCTGTGCTAGACCATAAGAATGACCATAGAGTCTATGACCTTGTCTACACTTGGCAACACTTTTGGCAGCTAAGGATTTCCCTGCTGCCTCCTCACTTCTGGAGTCTTGTTGTCAGAATCTTTCACTGAAACTTTCTATACCTTACCTATTTCTCAGGACTGTTGTGTGGAATAATAGTTGTGCAATACTTTGAGATTCCTGGATGGAAGTTTCTCTCACATGTGTAATTCTGGAATCAGTCAACTTCTAAGGGGGCCTAAAAAGCAAACGTCTAAAACCTCAGAAAGCTGATTTCTTTTCCTGAAAATTCCACTAAAACCTTTTGGAGCCAGATTCTGTTTTCAACTGTATGTATTTACCAGAGTAACTACTTTATTTCAGTAGAATTATTCCTGACTTACACTAGTGTAAGTGAAAGCAGAATCAATCTCCTAATTCCCAGCCTTATTATTCCCCGCACAATAAGATTGGTGTGAATGTGGATTCATGTCATTACTGACTCTGCTCATATTGATAAGACGACTGTATAGTGCCCTGCTTTGGTAGATAACATCCTTTTCTTGTGGCAACGTGATGTGATGTGAGAGATAAAGGTAAAGTTTGGTTGCCCACAGATTATGATCACAACATGCACAGAATGGACACCAGAGGGAAGATCCTGTTTAGTATGAAATGTGTGTAGTGGGTGGGGGAGGAAGTGATATTGAGCTAATACGTGAGCTACAGATTCTATCAGATAAATGACAGAACCAATCAGCCACCTCCTTCTACTCTCCCATACAATTTTAATAAGGCTAGCCATGAGGGAGAAAAAAGGAGACTAGGACCATACTGAATTATTCACAGGTTTAGTTGTGTTTGGCAGAGGAGTCTGTCTTATTTGTCAGTAAGCGATCTTCTCCCATTGATTTCCCCCCTCAGGATTCCTAGATGAGATTTGTGTTTTATAGAAGTATCAAAAGCAACACAGAAGCTAAGGGCAAACTGGATAGAGAGAGAGGCTGATAGAGACAGAGATGATGGAGATTTTATATATGTAGAAAATATATCCATCAATTCTAGTGTACATCAGTGATGAAAAGAATCAAATTGGCTGTCAGAATTGTCATAATGCCCAGGCATACACATGCTCAACCTCCATTAAGAATAACCTATATCTAAGCTGACTGGATGAGAGCTGAGTGGCTGAGCTCTGAAGTCCCATGGGAAAGACCTGCAGCTGATTTATGTTCCTGCTTTCTTATTCCCACATAGACTGCATACTCAGCCCCTGGAGGGAATGAGAGAATAACTTGAACAGCTCAGCTGTGATCCACCAAGTCTTGTGGATGGGCTCTGAAGACTTTCCTATCTAATCTGCCTGGGCCAGAAAGATATTCAACTGTGATGTGAGACTTCCACAGTAGGGTGTAGTTAAGTGAGGAAACGATCACGGCTGCATCAGCAATGCCAAGGAACTCGAAGAAAAATCCTATTCCTGCAATGCCTGTTTTCCTTCCCTTCCCCAACAGATTCCTGTAGTGTTTTCAGTTCTTGTAACCATCAGATTACAGCACCATGGGTAGAATACTGTTTAAGATGAAACAATGTTTGTTTTACACTGATTTTCATTACTTTTGTACAAAATTTCACAGCTCACTTGAACAGTTTTCATGGCACAACAGTGTGCCGCAGCACACCAGGTGAAAACCACTGAACTAGATGATCTTATGTGATCCTATGTCTTGCCAATGCCAGATAATATTCACTATCAGAAGGGTCTTCACCACGTCTTATTAGTAGAAACCCTTTTCCTGAACAGTTTCTCTGAAAACCAAATCCAATACAACAGATGAGCTTTCTTGGGGATACTACCAATAAGAGTTTCACGCTGGTCATCAAACAAACAGTAATATTGGCATGCTTTATATTAGATGTCTAGGACAGGTGGCAGGTTTTCAGTTCTCCTGATGATCATGTGGAGCAAATCCACTGAGCTCCTCTCTATTTCATTAGCTGAGATCAGAATCTGACCCAGCATTTTTACAGACTTTATTGCTTCAATTTTAACATGAGTTTTAGGGGTAATCTACTGCACTAGAAAAGATTTGCCAGTGTAGCTATACAGGTGGAACCATGCCATAAAATCTTCCTAGTATAGCTGACACCAACAAAATAGGGCTTTTGTTGATATAGTCCCCTGAACAAAACAATGTATATGGTCAATAGCCTTTTTTTACTGGTAAGATTGTGTCTACACTAGGATTTTTGCTGGTATCGAAACACTATAAAATTTATGTTCCTAAGTGACATTTTATACCAGCAAGTGTTTCTAGTGTAGATGTAGCCTAACCTATTTAAGAACACACAAAAAAGAATCTGATAAATCAAAGCAAGGTTTAAGGAAAACATATAGTTCATAGACACAAACATGAAACACAGAGGTGTGGTAGTGTACATGAGAATCAGCTCCATGCTGTAATTCATAGTCTCTTTAAAATTCAAGTTAGCTTGGTGTTAATAGAGTACTTAAAATAGCAACCATTGCATGGTGGCTATCAGAATTTAAACAGACAAACCAACAAATCCCCCACACCTACATGCTTCAGCTTCAAGATTTACCAGGTCAAAGTCAGGTTAGTTGACTCTTGGTTTGTAGCCATATATCTCATAATGAGTGCTGTGATATTTTATTGAGATTGTCTCAAGCCTGCATCTGAGCAGATCAGAAAAGCCTCATCTCCAAAATATTCTGCCATAAAGTACGTCTTTCTGTACTAAAGGACCTCAATATTTGCTTCTTATCAGTAAGTCCGTGTGCATGCTATCACCTTGAAATATTTAATGGCCAGATTTCATCTCACAAACAATGTAAGGTGTGGCATCAGACTACTGTATAAATAAACTGGGATATAAATCATTATAAACCAGGCATTAAATTGGTATATAAATCAAAAAATTATAGAAGTCAGAGATGTAAAAGATCGATCAGATCATCATGTTTGTACTTTGCAGTGTTCTCACCCTATGCATGCACCAGACATCACTCTTGATTAGCCAAGAGACGGAGAAAAACGCCCCTCTCTCTTTCTCAAGAGAGAGAGACAGAGAGAGTGCTGCATGCATATTAATAAAGCTATATTTTGGCTGGCTGACTTATTTGAAATGATTAGTGACAGTATGCTTTACCTGTCAACGTCTCCACACTGCAACAGAAAGAAATCTCTAAAATTCCTATGCAGAATATCACAGATAAGGTTGGGGAACGGGTTGGTCACTTTCAATGCTGTTATAATTCTGAGGATGGACCTGACTGCCCTAAGTTTGTTTACAAGGATAAGAGTAAAAAGGTGACTTTTTCAATGGTATGTATGAGAGTAAAAGGGAACCAGCCCAGGCAGCCAGGAGGTTTACAGAATCAAACGGATATTCACAAATATTACACACAAAAATATTTAATAAGAAAATTATTAAGGTTGAAAAGTCAAGCACACAAGTTAGGAAATGCCAGAATTAGGGTTATCCATGCAACCTTAATCCATCTCCTTTGTATGTAGGCTGTATGGCAACATCTTTAATTATATGAACACATACTACTTTTTCTACAGGACCTCTGCCATGTTCAGTGCATCACATAGACCGTGACCACTTAATGAGCAGCTATTCAATATTTTGTTCTATCCTCACCATTCAAAGTGTGACCCTAGGCCTTACTTATTGCACACTATTCAAACCCTGCTCTGAAGACAGTATTATAGAACCCTCAGACCACCAGACCTCAAAAGGCTATGGGCACATGCTAGGTGACTGACCTTCCTAGTAATCTGTCTCATCCCATATTATTGAGCACTGCATTCAGGAATTACATGTTGTCAATCAACTGGCATTGACTGGTGTGGTGATGTCATACTCTGACACCAACAAATATGACGACAAGTTAGGAATTTACAAAATACTGCAAATGTTCTTGTGGAGGAAGGAAAGAAGGAAGATGTGAAGAATGGACAGGGTCTGGGAAGGCTAAAGAAAGACAGAAGTAAGGAAAGTAGAATGTTGAATGTGTGTGTCAGCTACCATACACATGGCTTTCCTTATTATCCACAAAACAACTCAAATAAAGCAAAAATTCTCTGCAGTCAGCCCTTAATACAGATATGATAAGAAAATATTTACCACATTTAACGTGATACAAAATTGACAGAAAGCTCTTAAAACTCCAAAGACTTACTGCAAAGACAATTTTTTGAGAAATTCATATGTGAAGCCCTTTTCGCAGACGATTGTGCTCTACTTACGCACACAGTGAAAGTGACCTATAGCTTATCCTTGATAAGTTCTCAGATGCAACTAAACAGTTTGGACTCAACCTCAGGCTTGAAAAAACTGAAGTGCTCTTCAAAACTGAGCTTGATAAATTTATGGAGAGGGTGGTATGATGGGACTGCCTAGTTTGGCAACTGACCAGTTTTTTTACTACTGGTGATGGATATGCTAGTGATCTGAGAAGGGACATTAGATGGGGTGGGTTCTGAGTAAATACAGAGAATTCTTTCTTGGGTGCCTGGCTGGCAACTGTTGCCCACATGCTCAGGGTTTAAATGATTGCCATATTTGGGGTCAGACAAGAGCCCTAGAGGTTTCATGCCTTCCTTTGTAGCATGGGGCTCAGCTTACTTGCTAGTGCATTCTCTATACTTTAAAGTCTTTAAATCATGATTTGAGGACTTTAATAACTCAGTCAAAGAGATTTATTGCAAGAGTGGACGGGTGATGTTTTGTGGCTTGCATTGTGCAAGAGGTCAAACTAAATTGTCATATTGGTCCCTTCTGACCTTAGAGTTTATGAATCTATAATGAACTTTATCAACCATTACAAATGAGCCAACATCACCACTGAATGTACAGTACATCAATCGCTTTACATACCTTGGCACTGCCATCTCATGTGACAGTTCGCTGGATCAGGATATATCAAATAGAATATGAAAGGCAAGGCAGCCCTTCAGAAGACCTCACTGTAGGATACCCAACCAGCACTCCATCAAACAGCCCACAAAACTGATGTCATACAATGCAACGCTGATAGTGTCCCTTTTATATGGGTGTGAAACATAGACAGTATACCATAGACACATTATGCAACTTGCAACATTTCACGTACACTGCCTCAGCTCTATTCTGAAGGTCGACTAGCATGACAAACTATCAAACATTAGCATCATTGAAAAGCAAAACCAACCAGCATCAAGACAATGATCATCAAAGCTCACGTTAGACAGACAGACAACAGAGTCTTGTGGCACTTTTAAAGACTTGATGGATTTCCACTTCAAACGGCTGTATTCAGTGCCCTCCATGTAGTCAAATTCCAAAGGGGTAGCCGTGTTAGACTAACACGGCTACCCCTTTGGAGTTAGACAGACAGGTCATGTTATTAGAATGAGTGATGATCGGATTGGTTTTCTACAGTGAGCTGAAAATTGGAAAGCACAAGAGGGGTGGGTCAGCAAAAACACTCCAAAGACACCCTTAACTACAATCTGCCCTTATGCAGAATAAATAACTTAACGACATTGCCAAAAACAGACCTCAATGGGGAGCAACCGTCAAGAAAAGGTTGTAAACACTTGGCAGAAAACAAATGTGAAAAATTGATTGAAAGAAGGCCAAGCTTCTTGTCAAGTCTTCAGTGGGAGCCTTCATATTCCTATACAACATCTGTTCATGATCTTACTTCTCATGGATCAAACACAGAACTCCATGAGAACACCTGATGCTGTAACATCACCATTGGATATGACAGACAGGTAAAGGGTACACTTTACCCTTGCTTTTACAATTATCAGTTCAGGTCAGCCCAAAAGCCGAGTGGCATTGTTTATGCATTGTCAAGCAGAGGAGCTGAGTCTCTGTGCCAATCCTGGCATTTTGCTCCATGGACGGACAGAGGCTGGGAGGGATGCCAATGAGTTTAGCTCCTAGGGATTGGGAAGTGAAGCTCCATGTCTTTCTGTAGTAATACTTGCTGGCTATTACATCAGTATTATAGGTGAGCCCCAAAAGAAGATCCGGCCAGATCCCTCTTAACTTCACTGGGGCTTAAGCAAGTGGTGAAGGAATTTTCATTATTCCTAAAATGAGGAAAATATTCCTCTCCTTTACCTCAGAGGCAATGTCAGAGTTAGACCAGGGGTCCATGGACCACAGGTTGAAAATCACTGTTCTATGGTAACGACAACCTTTCACAGACTCCATAGACACAGTCTGTAGACCCGCAGGGGTCCATGGACCACAGGTTGAAAATCACTGTTCTATGATAATGACAACCTTTCACAGACTCCATAGACATAGTCTGCAGACCCGCAGAGGTCTGTGGACCACAGGTTGAAATCCACTGGGTTGGTCCATTCATCCTTGTGCTTCAAGCTCCTAGCATGGAAGTTGCTATGTAAATAAAAATATTACTGTTATTTCCATCTTCTGTTAATTCTTCACTTTCCCCTGATGTTTGTCCCTGGCCCAACACCACAATCTTCTGTTTCTGACACCATGGTAAGATTTTTTCAGTTGGCTTCGATGATGCCACATATATAGGATTATTATGAGTTCACATTATGAGGGTAAGGAGAAGAGGCAGCTATCATTCCAATTAACATGCCACAGCATAATCGTTCCTTTGCTCCTGACAACTGAATTGGCTGCAACAGAACTGTATGCACAATACCAATGTCCTTAGTAATAATGATCATGGAGAGTAGAGAAACATACAAAGGAGAGGACACGGTACCAAAATTGTTTCCAAATAAATAGGATATTCTAAACATTCTGTGGGAAGCATCAGCTACTTATTTGTAAGTTGATTCTCTCTAAAGCAGTCTGGTGACACAATTTCTTTCCCAGCTGCTCAGGGAAAGGAGATCGGTTTCCATAGCAATTCTACAGTCACTTTGTGTTCAGATGGACCACGTGCCACATGTTCCAAAACACAGCTGTTCATCCATCACTGTTGACAGGAAAGGCCTAGGTGGCAGTGGCAACGTCTGGAGGAGAGCAAACACTTTTCCCTCTTTTGACCAAGTTTATTCCAAAATATAAATTCAGGCCTGATATACACAGGAAGGCTGAAAGAGAAGGCTTAAAAATACTGAGTTATGTCTAGTACAGAGGGAAGTGGAGCCCTGTGAAATAGAGGCACAAAGATCTTCGGAGAGAGGGAAGCATATTTTATCTTATTATGTTCTGGGAGGCCTGGATGTGAAACAATATGAGCTCCAGAGAGGACATACATCAGTGTTTTGGATTACAAACAGTCTGAGCTCTGTGTAACATTTGCCTACGGTTCCTGCAATCGCTAGGGGGGTTTGTTTTGTTTTCATGAAGAAATCTATTAGCAATGAACATATGGCAGGAATTTGTTTGTTTTTAAGCTTTTTAGATTCAAATACTTTTCTCTGTGGCCTCCTGAGGGCTTCCCTTTCTGCTCTAAGTTATATGAGGCAGAAGACTATCTGAATGCCCTGAGGACTGCAGTCCTTTCTGGGGCTCAGGAACCAGAAAGAGCCATGTTTGGGGTGACAGTGCTTGGATGGCAGAGTCCTCCTAATGTCCATACTGTTTTGCTTAATGAAATGTCTTATAATAAGAATATAGAATGTGTATACACTAAAATGGTGACTAAAATATTTTCAAAGGAAGAAATAAATGAGCACAGCACATGCAGCCATTTAGACTAAAAGGACTCAGCCCTGGAAACAAAGGGCAAAGATAAAATGTCATCATACCAGAGTCAAAAAAAAAAAAAAAGTATTTCCTTACCAAACAAAACTATATCTGGATATAATACTTCCTCTCCTTTACTCTCCCTACCTTTCCTACATTATTTGGCTACCTTAGAGCAGATTTGGGGCACATATAATGGTTACTGGCAAAAGCACATGACTAGGGCTCAGAAGATCTGGGTTCAATTCCTTGTGTTGCCACTGACTTCTTTTATGACCTTAAGCAAGTCATTTAATCTCTTTGTGTCTCAGTTTCCCAACTGTAAAATGGGACCATGATAGTCACAGGAAAAGTGTGTCGCTAATTCATTAATATTCACAAAATATTCTGGGATTCACAAATAGAAGTGGAAAGTGTCTTCATAAACAGTTGTGTTGGCCTTATCCTATATTTTTTGTGGACTTAGATTACGGGATGGGAACAAAGGAGCCAAACCATACCAGAGCAGACTAAGGCCACATTTGCAAAGGTATTTGGGTGCTTAAAGATACAGATAGGAACCTACTGGGATTTATAAAAAGTATGTCAGCAAGCTAGATGCTTGACTCCCACCAGGCATCTATCTGCATCTCTAGGTGGCTAAATTCCTTTGACACTCTGGCTGTAATTGTCCATCTCATGGAGTATGCTGTCTTTAATATGTCGAATACTCAAAAGCTGCTAAACAGATCCTAGGAACAAACCAAATTCTGTTGCTTATCACATTTCCAAAATCTTTCTGAGAGGTCAGAATGCATACCAGTCGGCCGGTAGTTGTTTCTGCTCCAGTGGGATGGGACCAGAGAAGTAGCAACTCCCCAGGCCCCCAAGTGCCACAACAAGGTATTTTGTATCCTAGCCCTCATTCTTCAGGAGCACTAGAAAAGGGTACAGCTAGTCATCAAACTGGACACATTGGCTATGTCTACACTTGTTAATTTAAGTCGACTTAGCATGTCCACACTTAAATTTTAAGTCGACTTTGAGGGTACCCTACAAAGTCGACCTAGAGCATCCACACTGGACGCTCTGGTCGACTTGTAGGGGCTAGGTGGACCTGGGACTGGTCCACGGTGGCAGGGGGGGCACCCCTTGCCAAGTGCCAGGGGGCTTAGCCTGTGCCCCATTGTACCTGGGTACAATGGGGCAAAGGGAGACAGGGACCCTGGCAGGGCATAGGGGCAGGGTGGGCAGGGCTCTGCCCTGCCTTTGGGGGGCATGCCAGGCTCTCCCTGTGCCAGCCACCCTGGCAGGGAGGGCAGTGGTGAAGCCCTGGAGACCACTAAGTCGACTTAGAGTCGACTTAGGGGTACTCCACGTCTATACTGGCTTAAGTCAACTTTAGAAAGTCGACTTAAGCAGAAAGTCGACTTAAAATGCGGTTTAATAAAGTTGACTTAATTTTTCCTTAAGTCAACTTAAGCAGCTGCTTAAGTCAACTTAAGGAAAGTGTAGTGTAGATGCAGAGTAAATTCAGTAGACTTAAGCAAGCTTAAGTCCACTTAATTTACAAATGTAGATGCACCCATTGTTTTCCCAAGTTGTTTCAATGGAAGTTTGTGTGAAACATTGTGGTTATTTTGCCACTTTACACCAGACTTAGGTCTCCAGAAGTTTTCAATACAGGAGAAATATATAATGCCAGGTCTTCAGTTGACATAAATTGGCGTAGCTCCAGTTACTTATACCAGCTGAATATCTGTCCCATATAGGGCTGTCAATTTAGGCAGTTAATGCATGTGATTAACTCAAATCAAATTCACTAGATTAAAACAAATAGTTGCAATTAATCACACTTTAAATTACACTGTTGAACAATAATAGAATACCAATTTAAATTTATTATAAATATTTTGGATGTTTTTCGACATGTTCATATATATTGATTTCAGTTACAACACAGAATACAAAGCATAAGGTGCTCACTTTATATTATTGTATTTTTATTACAATTATTTGCACTTTAAAAAGATAAACAAAAGAAACAGCATTTTTCAGTTCGCCTCATACAAATCCATTCAGTCCTACTACTTGTCAGCCAAATCACTAAGAAACAAGTTTGTTTACATTTCTGGGAGATAATGCTGTCTACTTCTTATTTATGTCACCTGAAAGTGAAAAAAGCATTCGCATGGCACTGTTATAGCTGGTGTTGCAAGGGATTTACATACCAGATATGCTAAACTTTTTTATGTCCCTTCATGCTTTGACTTGTAGGCCCTAAAGTTTTACACTGTCTTGTTTTTGCACGCAGTTACATTAAAATAATTCTATATTTCTAAGTTGCACTTTCATGATAAAACAAAAAAGGAGTCTAGTGGCACTTTTAAAGACTAACAAATTATATATTGCATGAGCCTTTGTGGGAGAAAATCCCACTTCATCAGACGCTGTTGTAATGGGGAAAAGTTTTTACAACAGCATCTGACGAAGTGGGATTTTCTCCCACGAAGGCTCATGCAATACATAAATCTGTTAGTTTTTAAAAGTGCCACAGGACTCCTTGTTTGTTTTCCTGAACTAGAATAACATGGCTACCCCTTTGGAACTTTCCACAGTAAAGCGATTGTACTACAGTACTTATATATAAAGTGAACACTGTACTCTTCGTATTGTGTTGTAATTGAAATCAGTATGTCTGAAAATGTAGAAAAACATCCAAAATATTTATAAGAGGTTTAAATTGGTATTCCATTATTAACAGTGTGATTAAAACTGTGATTAACAGTGACTATTTTTTTTAATTTCACAATTAATTGCAATTTTATTTTTAATCATTAAACAGCCCTACTTCCATAACACCCAGCCATATGACTAATACTATTATTGGATTTACCAAGAAAGGTGTCATTTGAAATCAGATTACTTAAACCTGTGCTAGCCACTGTGTGGACACACTTATTTTGGTTAAATGAGACCTATTTTGGCTTAATTTAAGTCAGCTGGTAACAAATTTAAGCTCAACCAAAGTATGCCACTACCAAACATATAGTAAATTTAATATGAAAATAAATAGCACAGAGACTACTGTCCTAACGGAATTATTAATTTTCAGACTTAATTCAACAAAAATCTCGATTAAAAAAAAATTAAATGAGGTTTCCAAAGATCTTTAAAATGCAGTGAACATACCGCAAAATTCTTCTCCGCCTTGCTGTTCAGGATACAGGGTCTTAACGACAGGATAGTATTTGGCAAATGCACCTATAGTACCTCGCTCCTTTCACTATGCTTGGATTTTCCAGAAAGACAGCTATACATGTTAAAAGTTGATAGACAAAATGTTCTTTTCCTTCCCTCTTCCCTTCTCTTCCCCTCCCAGCTATTACAGACAGTCATTTTGTTTAATTAGGTGAACATTTATCTCCTGATGGGGGAAGCTGGCAAATCTACAGTCACACTACCTGCCACGCCTATTTAACAAGAGACTGTTGAGAGGGATTGACGGCAGGGAAGTGAAGCCCTGGTCCCCTGGCTCCTGCTGACATAGGCAATCATTCTGAAGCAAAGGGTTCCATCTTGAAAATCCCAAACAGGAAAGAAAAAAGCTAAAATCAAACATGAAAAAGTTGGCTCCAGCCATTCCTCTGGGTCCAGCCTCTCCCATGGGTTCTTCTGATGCATCGCTCAGAGCACAGCTATAGGAGTATATGCTTCACTGTGCTGACGGCTGTCACCGGGATCCTCTGCATCAAATGAATAACCCCTCACCCTCTCCCACCCTTCAAGAGGAATGTGCTGGAGAGTCCATTGTGGCTGTCAGGCTGAGAAAAATGGGCTAATGAATACCACAAGGGACTCATTTGTGTCTCACTCTCCCACTCAACAGGCTGTTATGGCATCAAGGAGAACTGCTGCAAAAGTAGCAAGACCTAGAGAATTCCTTCCTAACGCCAGCGAAAACCATCTTCCCATCTGAGGAGAAGGGGAATGATAGCACAGTGATTCAGAGACGGCGAGAGAGAGCAATGGCTCTGGATTAGGCACAGAGGCTGCGTCTACACTTGTAAATTAAGTCGACTTAAGCTTGCTTAAGTCGACTTAATTTAGCCTGCGTCTACACTACAGTTTCCTTAAATCGACTTAAGCAAGTTGCTTAAGTCGACTTAAGGAAAATTAAGTCGACTTTATAAAACCTCATTTTAATTTGACCTAAGGCTTAAGTCAACTTTTTCAAGTCGACTTAAGCCAGGGTAGACCTGTAGTATCCCTAAGTCAACTTAGGGCTACTCCAGGACTCCACCACTGCCCTCCCTGCTGAGGGGGGGAACAGGGGGAGCCTGGCATGCCCCCCACAGGGCAGGGCAGAGCCCTGCCCACCCTGCCCCTATGCCCTGCCAGTATCCCTGTCCCCCTTTGCCCCATTGTACCCATGTACAATGGGGCACAGGCTGATCCCCCTGGCACTGGGCAAGGGGTGCCCCCCTACCCCCGTGGACCTGCCCTAGGTCCCCCTAGCCCCTAGAAGTCGACCTAGGTGTCCAGTATGGATGCTCTAGGTCAACTTTGTAAGTTCCCCCCAAAGTCGACTTTAAATTTAGGTGTAGACACACTAAGTCGACCTAAATTTACAAGTGTAGACATAGCCAGAGTGAATTTTGGAGGAAGGTTAGAGCTAGGCTACTGAACTATCCTTTTTATCTCATTTTCCTCTCCCTCTCTGTAGCCACAGAATGAGTGGCTCCATTTTCCTCTTCCTCTTTGTAGCCACAGCCCAGCCTTCTCCCATGCAGCTCTGTCACTCTTCCTCAACGCTGACTCGCAAGAACCGAAGCTAAACTTGGGACGGGAGCTCAGTCTCTGTGTCTCTATTCCAAAGGGGTAGCCGTGTTAGTCTATTGTAGAAAGACAACAGAGTC
>ML685838.1:3912547-3958876 GCA_007922175.1 Pelusios castaneus
TGGGAGAAAATCCCACGTCTGACGAAGTGGGATTTTCTCCCACGAAAGCTCATGCGATAAATAAATCTGTTAGTCTTTAAAAGTGCCACAGGACTCTGTTGTCTGTGTCTCTACTGACTTTTTGGCTTCTCTGCTTACCGCTCAAAGATGTGAAACTGTCTAGCAACTCCCTTCCCGTGCTCCACAGGCATCCGATAACAGTCACTTTTGGACGCTACTTCCCTGGGCTGAACAGAAGCCAGAGAAAGAGAAGCAATGGAATACTTTCCCTGTCCACCACAAAAAACAGAATCTGGCTTCTGAGGATAGCAGCTGCCAAAAACAAACTTGGGACTCCTTGTGGCAGATGTGCACAACTCTAAGAGAGACTGCTACACTACAGCTGAAGGACAAGTATGTACTATTTCCTTGGCTGATTTATGATGGGTGGGGGAAGCAGACCCATTAGAAAGAAAAAATTCTAAAAATCTTTTTTGCTTCTTATAGCTTTACAGTATCTTATTCTCTTCATTCCCAAACTCCTCTCAGACATTCCTTTATCTTCTTGACCCTCTGCAGTACCCCGTTCACTCAAGCCATTTAAGCAGCTTCCAAGACAATAACTGGAGTTATATACATAGATGAGAGCCTCCATGAGGAGGGTTCCCTTCCGTATCATCTCCTTTTTAACCAAGCCTTTTCTGTGTGCTGTTTCTTGCCATTTAATAATACAAAATACTCTCTCAAAGAAAATCAGCCTTTATTTGTCTCCTGTACAAGGTGGAGCTGGCTGGAGTTAATGCACAGTGGCAACTGGCACATTTGCACACTACAAATCATGGTTAGTATGCAACCACCAACATTTACATACAAGTTGGCAAGTTATCAAAGCATGGCAGAATGCTTTATAGAAAGACACGTTACTGGTCCTGATTGATAAAACCATTCCTCAAAGCCTCCCAGATTTGTCCAGCCCCCATTGTGCCTCTACAATACCTCTGTATTGCTGCTCAAAATCAGCCGCTAGGCGATCTGCCTCCACAATCCTCCCCTGAGGAAACTTTTCACCCTTAGCCTCACATATATTATGCAGTACACAGAACGCTGCTATACCATGACAGTGCTTTCCTCATTTAGATCTAACCTGCCATAAAGATTAGCTTTTAATCTGCCAAACATACATTCTACCATCATTTTGCACCTGCTCAGCCTATTGTTGAAGAACTCCTTGCTGCTGTCCAGGTTTCCTGTGTAAGGTTTCACGAGCCAGGGGCGTGAGAGTTACGCTGCATCTCCCAGGATCACTATCAGCATTTCAAAATCCCTCAGTGGAATCATGTGGTCTGTAAAGTAAACCCCTGCTTGCAGCTTTCTGAACAAGCCAGTGTTCCTGAAGATGCAAGTGTCATGCACCTTCCCTAAATACTCTACGTTGATATCAGTGAAATGACCACAGTGATCCACAAGCGGCTGCAATACCATAGAGAAGAACCTCTTTCCATTAAGGTACTCCGTTGCAAGATGATCAAAAGCTAAAACTGGGATATTCATGGCATCTATTGCCCCACCGCAGTTAGGGAATCCCACTGCTACAAAGCCATCCACTACTTCATGAACATTTTTAAGAGTCACAGTCCTTCGTAGCAGGATGCAATTAATGGTCCTGCACACTTGTGTTAACACAACCCCAAGAGTGGACTTCCTGACTCCAGACTGATTCACAACTGACAGGTAACAGTCTAGAGTTGCCAGCTTCCAGGTAGCAATTACCATGTTTCTCCACTGAGAGGGCAGCTCTCATTTCGTATTTTCATGGTGCAGGGCAGGGGCAAGCTCTGCACACAGTTCCAGGAAGGTGGATTTACACATTCTGAAGTACTGCAGCCACTGCTCTTCATCCTATATATGTATCATGATGCAATCCCACCATTCAGTATTTGTTTCCTGAGCCCAGTACTGATGGTCCACCATAGCAAGTTGTTCCATGAATGCCAAATGTAATCTGTTCTTATTTCTTTCCCTGGCACATAGCAGCTTGGGCACCATGGATTCCTTTCAGATTCAGAGTTCATGAGTTACTTTTGCATGACCAACTGTGTTGTGTTCACACTACTGATTGCAACAGCAGAGAGCAATTCAGAATCCATCCTTTCTGGCAGAGATGGTGCATGCATAGTAAACAGGGGTTGTTGAAAATGGAGCAAAACACAATCAAAAGCCTGTGGAATGATGGGACAGAAAAAACTGCATAGTGGGACGTTGCATTGTGAACCACTATGCCTTTCCACAACTCCTAGTTGTAGAAGATAGTGAGTTGCACAGTGGGACAGTACCTAAAGGTGTAGTGGAAAAACTTTTTCACTAGGAGGGTGGCGAAGCACTGGAACAACACTAGGGAAGTGGTGAAATCTCCATCCTTAGAAGTTTCTAAGGCCCAGCTTGACAAAGCCCTGGCTGGGATGATTTAGTTGGAGTTGGTGCTGCTTTGAGCAGAGGGTTGGACTAGATGACCTCCTGAGGTCCCTTCCAGCCCTAATCTTCTATGATAGCTATCCTCAGTTCACTGCTCTCACTGCTAATGTTAGAGCAGCAACTGTGGATGCACTTTGCCAACAGAAGGAGCACTGTGTGAACACACGGTGCAGTTATAGCAGTTTATGATAGGTGATATAATTTGAAACGACAAAACTCTGTAGTGTAAACAAAGCCTGAGTATGTTTCTACTGCTGCAGCTTCATTGTTCCAGTACCTGACCAAGCTAGATTAAAGCTAGCTCAGGAATGTCTACTCAAGGTACAGTCATGCCCTATGGTAGCAGTACAGACATACCCTCAGAGGGAACAGTGCCTCTGAATCACCAACCCGTTTCCTTTTGTTTCAAAAGATATGACCTGCCAAGGCCTATACTCCTAATAGGTTAATATGATGTCTATAGATCCCTGGCCTTAGTACGTTAGTAGGGTTGGTTGTTTTTTGGCTCGCCAAGCTCCTATTAACCCATGGTTTACTGCTGTCCTCTTGAAAACTTAACCCATCTTCCGAGCCACACTGGCAAAGGACACATTAAAAATGGAATAAGTCCTCTAGGCCAAAGGTAAACACAGAGTATAAGCCCAAATATTGTTAGGGCCATAACTCTACTGATTAGATAAGTGCTGTGGCTATTGTTACCATAGTCCTTTGAGGATCTCCACCAGCAGGTGCAGGTTGGATAAAGGAGAAGGGACTCCATCAATTCATCCTCATTCACATGGACATCATCTTTAATGAAGGTCTGCCCCATGCCTGCTATGGCCTGTCTCCTACTGTATCCTACACAGCTGGGAGAACCAGAATTGGAGACTGTGACATGGATGAAACCAGCATAGCTGTCCGATATATTGTCCCTAGGTATGGAGAGAGATGTGAGTAGAGGGTTTATGTGAGTAAACTTATTGTACTGCCCTTTGCCTATGCTCGTGACCACCTTATGAAGAGTCCAGAAGCTCTTTGAAGAGGGAATGCCTCTTGCAGCTCAAAAAGAGATTAAAAGAAGATTGCTAATGAAAACTGTTCTAGTCACTGCCCTCCTTCAAAACTGGAACGTGGTCAGTGGATAAGGTAGCAAGCCGCAAACACACCTACCTCCACATGGAAATATACATGTGGCATCTGTTCATTCTTAAATACAGTGACCCTTCAGACCCTCCGACAGCTATGCATTAACTCCTTCCATCTAAAGCCGCTTCATAAGACAAAGTGATCTATAGACAACACAGATTTATCAAGGGGTGCCTCTCTTTTCTCATCTTTGTTTGGAGGGATGCAGAGTCATACCTCAGGTCATACACAGCTAACTATGTACTCTTACTCTGATTCATAAAGCATTAAAAAAATCTAGATCAGGAATGCACACACATGCGAAGCATGCCCACATACCCACATTCTCCCTGTTCTTTCTACAGAGAGGAAATAAACAACAATCTCACTCTGAAAGTGCCTCAGACCAAATTGGATATGTAAATGTGTAAACACTCGGTGTCTAGACTGCCACTTCAGAGACTGGAAAATGTGCTACTAAAGATTCCAGTCAGCTGCTGACACTTTGCATTCTCCCACGGAGCTTAGCACAGAACAGGAAAGGGGGAAGCACTCCAAAGTACCAACCTGACCAGACATGTCAGCAGTTACACTCCAGCTGAAAGAAAATACATGTGCAGTCTCACAATAACCTGGAACTCTAAACACTGATTAGTTAAAAGATGTGTTTAAAAAAAAAAGACAATAATTCCTGAATTAACTGGTGAGATTCCCAGAAGGTGATGACAGAAGATAAATGCTGCTGCTCGAAACAGAGGAGGAGAATTTTCAAAGTACAACGCACAATCTGATAATATATACACACATACACATTCCAATTAAATCATCAGGAAATTTAAAATAGGATAACTCTGACACTTTCAAGAATTTCCTTAAAATTGGTCTACATTTGACTAGCTGAACCCTGAATCATCAGATGGGGAGGGACTGACATATCCATAAAGGAAGATGAAGGCCCAGAACTCTTCTACCTTGGTGCAAGCAGTTAGCAGCTGCTTGAAATTTACAAGGGATGGAAGTAAGGGAGGATGAGTTTACGGCCAGGCCTTAAGAGGTACTGATCCCCCACAACTCAAATTAGAGTTCATATTTGAGAAACAAGGGAGCCATCTGGCATTCTTCTGGTTTTGAGTGCCCCATCCACTCAAGTACAATGATGTGGCTGTTGTTTTTGAGTGACCCTCCCAGCCTGTAGGAGGAAGGGCTCAATTAAAAATTGTTTTCCATGTCCCTAAGACCATCTGTCTCATGCTTCAGGTCCAGATAGTCAAATACAGACAAATTTTAAGGAAATTCTTGAAGATGTTGCACTCCTGTTAGCATTTTCCCTCTCAGGTGAAATCTTAATTTTCCATTTTGTCAGTGAAAACCCTTTCTCCATCTCCAAGTTCATAGGGAGGAAGAAAATCTACAAGGCCAGACCAGCATCTCCAAGCAATTCCATCCTAACATCTTATTGCTTTAGTCACTTCTACAAGTTGGTCACCAATGGCCACAGTTATCATCAGAAGCCAGGATCCCTCCCCTATGGTTTTAAAGAGCAACATTTCTCTTCCCAGACTTTCGAAGGCAAACAGTGTCACAGAGCAGTGCCTCCCTCCCAAGAGGTAGGGGAGGGAGATAGAGCCTCATATTCCATGACAGAGCCTATCAGTTTCTCCTATGTGCTAGTACTTTATTCTGCTAAAAGCTAGAAATTCTGCAGCAGCATGAAATACATGGGAAAAATTCAAATGCAGAAGGTTTTATTGAAATAAAACTGACAAAATTGATTATTTTATTCATATTCATATTTAATTCAATACTAACCTCTGCATATGAATGTTTTCCTCCAGACGCACATTTTATGTTTTCATGCTAATGAAAAATTTCCAGTCAGCCAAAGAAGAGCTTTGGGTCTAGCAACAAATTGGCTTATCTTCCATGAAGACTACTCACACATGAGATGTCTCTGACTGGGTTGTCTGTCAAAGCCCGAATTCATATTTACTGATTACTACTGACCTTTGTGCACACACCAGGGGAAAGGAAGAAAAGAGATGGAGACACTTACGCAAGGCATGCCATTCATCCTGGCGGATTGTCTTGGTAATGTTGTAGGTGAGGTTCTTGGGAATTGTTGCTGAGGAGTAGTGGTACTTGATGTACGTGCACTGATCAATTGCTCCTGGGAAGGGCAAAAACAAAAATATATAAAATGTTAAACAAAAGCAATGTGCTCTCCCAACGAAGGCCATTTACTACCAAAAAAAAAGACTGAGAGTCACATTAACTTCTTGGGTATCTCCATTGCATCTAGTGGGTTTAAGGGTGTCTTTGACTTACTAGGGTTACCCCACTTAGCAATGTGGAAGGCACACTTTTTTGATCTGTTCCTCTGTAATAAAAACCATAGGGCAGCAGACATAATATACATATTTATAAAGAACAATTCTCACATGAAACAAACAAGGAGCCCTATGGCACTTCTAAAGACTAACAAATTTATTTATCACATGAGCTTTGAGAGGAGAAAATCCCACTTTGTCAGATGCTTGAAGATGGGGAACTCACATGATTCTCACTTGATATTTCCCCTTGAGAGATGAAGGAGACAGAGAGAACCACACAAGACAGATGCAGCTTAATGTACCTCTGGAAGGTGCTCAGATACCATGGTGATGACTATGGTATTAAAAAACCAGAATAGAATGGAAGCAGAATGGCATCATATGATGACCAAAAAAATGACAAACTTAAAACTCATACAAGAATGGCTGACACTGTATCCTGTTTATCATATAATTGAGATTTCATCTACTGTCTATGGAAGGCAGCCACTGGTAACACTATATTTTTGTTTGATTTGATGGTGGGAATATAAAATTTCTTTTTTGTAGCCATTCTCTTTCTCCACAATAATCCCCGCTCCAGGCTTTAGTCTCCTGAAGAATCTCTCAGGGAAGGTAATGCCCCTGGAAGCAATTTCTGATATCCTGTTTCCTTGCACCCCTAGCAACATTTATTTCATCAGACTGTTTTGCTAAGCAAGTAGGGTCTGATCCAAAACCCACCGAAGTCAACTTTCCATTGACTTCAGTGAGCTTTCGATCAAGTCCTTAATAAATAAGTAGGCATTCTCAGTGTGCTGAACATGCTCAGTTCACCACTAGGAAGAGATACAGACAGACTTTGCTAACTGTTGTTCTCTGACTGATACATCAATGGAACAAATAAGAAAATGATGCAACCCCATACTGGAGCCAGGAACAGAGCACCCACCACTAGCACACATGTAAAAATCACTAGTACATGATATCAGGAGTCCCACATCTTAGCTCTAAAAGGTTAAATATGCTTTCACCATTCGCCTCTGGAAATCTAGATTTCAAGCTGCCTCAGGTCATGAACGTTATTTGGCACAAACTGAAACGATGCACCATGGATTCACAGTGGGAGTAAAATATAATGCAACAAAATTATTAGTTACAACCGAGACAGTTACATCTTCTGAAGTTGGTGCAGCACAAACATTGGAGGTCCTCACTGTTTGCTTTTCTTAAGTGTTCTTAGCATTCTGCCTTTGACAGCAATTATATTAGACAAAGCCAAATATTATAGGGGAAAAAGGCAAAATATTTACATATGTATCCGCCTGCCCTGACAGCGTGATGGGTTTCTATGTGTGCCTGTACCATCTGGGCACCAAATGTACGCCCAGAATGAAAGTTTCAAACCAAGAATAGTATTTAAAAAAAGAAAGCTATCGTGGAAAGATCTTTTTTTTATAAAAAACTGCATCCTTCCTCAAGATGAATTTAACGTCTTCATGCTAGTTTGGAAAAAACATTCTATCCACTTTTGCTCATCTACATTCATGGTTCAGAAGCTTTGGCAGAAAGATGGAAATTGCTTATTTGTCTGGAAATAATCTTCATGTTATCAGATACCTGTCCAGAGAGAGCACTTGCCTAGAGCTGCAACCAGGAACACCGATCCACAAATGAAAGTAAGAAAAAATGGACAGTATTCCATTTATTAATATTTTGAAGCAATGCAATCAGTATTATGGTAACTTTCTGTGAGGTGCTGAGCACCCTCCATTCCCACTCCAGTCATTGAGAGTTAAGAGCTCTCAGCCCCTTGCAGCATCAAATCCTAAAACAAGAAGGAGATTATGACCTCAGTTCAGGGCAGCACTTATGCACATGCTGAAGTCAGTGGTATCAATGGGACTTAAGCAAGCTTAAGACTTGTCCTGAACAGGGATGGGTTCCTCAACAAAGGCCTGTGGTTGCAATGGTAATTGTTTAACCAAGATATATAGCAATTTGTGATGAAAATAAATTTGGCAGTTGTTAAGGCAAGTAGAATATCATATCAGTAAATTCCTTTGTGCCTACTAAATTTAAAATACCACTGAGAATGTAGTTCATAATATGTCAGAGCCACTCTTGATTAACTGCCCAACACACCTGAATTATTTCAGACTTTCCAACACTGACAATGCGTGGAACACCACCCCCTGTGGAAAGGATGTACAACTGTGGCTGCCTTACTGACTGTCAGAGACAGACATTTGCAATGCTGTAGCCACGGTGGTCCCAGGATATTAAAGAGACAAGGTTTCTCTCAGTGGTGGCAGATGACAGAACAAGGACCAATGGTCTCAAGTTGCAGTGGGGGAAGTCTAGTCTGTATATTAGGAAAAAAGTTTTCATTAGGAGGCAGTGAAGCACTGGAACAGCACTAGGGAGGTGGTGAAATCTCCATTCCTAGAGGTTTTTAAGGCCTACTTGACAAAGCCCTACTGGAGATGATTTAATTGGAGTTGGTCCTGTTTTGAGCAGCGGGTTGGACTAGATGACCTTCTGAGGTCCCTTCCAACCCTTATCTTGTATGATTCTAAAGTGGGCAAAGAAATATCTTTTATTGGACCATCTACTGTTGGTGAAAGGGAGACTCTTTGGAACTACACAGAGCTCTTCTTCAGGTATGGCTGATGGGGCACATAAGATGTAAAAAGGTACACTCAGGTTTCCTGGTCAAATTTACAAAAAATTTCCTACAGCAAAGACTTAAACTCAGGTCATTATTTTGACCTTGCTTGCACAACTGTAGATCTGCAGTAACTTCACTTGTAGTCAGTGGAACTGCACTGGTCTGAAACTGGTGAGAGAGGAGAATTAGTTCCTAAACTTCCAAAAGGGGTTTCCTTTGTCCAAGTCTCTAAACAAAAGGTAAACAAAAAGATGACATTGTAACATCAATGTTCAAGTGCTTCACAAGAGAGACTGCTCCTTTCCCCCCTACAGAGGGTCTAGCTCCTACTGTAAACTGACTCCAAGTCCTATAAGTACATCCCTCCTCGAGTGCCCTGGGAGGATGACATCATTCACTAGAACTGGGCACAGAATGATTTTCCTCGTTGAAGGCTCCCTGAAAGTCCCACCATTCAGGAGGACACACAACTGTGGTTTTCTTCTTTTCAGAGGCAAAAGAGACTTAACCGTCTCTTTTCCATCCATTGAGTGGAGTGTTTCCACTCCATCACTTGACACATAAAGATCTGATTTTGCTACAGCTCTTGGGCTATGTCTACACCAGCAAGTTAGTTTGAATTAAGGCTTTCATTAGTTCGAATTAAGGGCTTCCTTAATTCGAACTAATAAATTTGATTATACCTTTCGAACTAACCCTTAATTTGAACTAATGAAAGCATTAATTAGTTCGAATTAAGTCAATGTGGCCATGTTAGTTCGAACTAACTGCTTAGTTCGAACTAACCAGCACACTGAGCTTAATGCAACTGACTAATTTGAACTAAAATTCCAATGGGGCCATGCTAGTTCGAATTAAGTTAATTCGAACTAACTAAAATTAGTTCGAATTAGTTACTTCGAATTAACTAATTCAGACTAACTTTGGTAAGTGTAGACATAGCCATGGAGATTCACATTTAGTTCAGGTGACTGGGGCCAATGTCTGTGGGGAAAAACCATAATTGAAAACTCTTTTTTTCTATGATCCTGAAACCTGTGCAACCTAAGTAAACAGCATGGATGGCCACTATAAAGACGATATGGCTACAGTACTATGAAACTTAGAGATGTAATACATCTCATGTTCTTCTTGTGCAGTGGAACTACCTGCTGGCATAAAAACAAAGGAGGCGACTGACATGCCAGTTGCCTCCCCACTCATTCCCTAGCAAAGAGAGGAGCAAAGCAAAGGGGTGTCAGGGGCCTGAGCAAACTAGCCCTCGGCAACACCAATCCTTCACAGTAGCAAAGTCAGAGCATACCACAGGCCAGGGGTCGGCAGCCTTTGCCAGCTCCGGTGCCAGCCCCACCCACTGGGGGTGGGGCTTAAAGGGGGCGGGGCCAGGATTCAGCTGCCTCAGGGCCAGCTCCCGTCCTCAGGGGCGGCGCGGGACTGATAGCCCCTGTTGGCCCCGCCCCCTGCTGGATGGCAGGAGGTGAGGGGAGCAGAGCAGGTCGCGTCGCCCCAGCCCGCCCAGAGCTGCACCGCTGCTGGCAGGGCAGAGCCGGCCCCGGCCATGACCGGCAAAAGGGCGGGTCAGCTCAGCCCACCCGGAGCTGCTGCTGCTGCTGGTGGGAGCCGGGCCAGGAACCAGAGGCCACCTGCTGGCAGCAGCAGCTCCAGGTGGGCTGAGCCGACCCACCCTCTTGTCGGCCCTGGCCGAGGCCGGCTCTGCCCTGCTGGCAGCGGCGCAGCTCTGGGCGGGCTGGGGCGACACGACCCACTCCCCTTCCCTCCCCTCCTGCTGTACAGCGGGGGTGGGGCCAGCAGGGGCCCTCAGCTGCACACTGCAGCTGCTGGTCGCACAGTTTGCGGGGCCAGCGGGGGAGCCTGAGCGGCACTGCATGCTGCTCAGGCTCAGCCTGCGTGACAGCTCTGGCACGCGTGCTGAGGGTTGCCAAGCCCTGCCATAGGCTGATGTCAAGAGTCCGTCCTTCCTCCCGGCTCCAAAAAGCATATTTAATCTTCTCACCATTCACCTCTGGAAAACTAAGTTTCAAGCTGCCACAGGTCATGAATATTACGTGGCACAAACTGAAATAATGCATTGTGGAGTCACAGTGTGAGTAAAACGTTACACAACAAAATTATAGGTTACAATACAGACTGTTAGCATCTTCCAAAGTTAGTGCAGCACAAACATTGGAGGTCCTCATTGTTTGCTTTTCTTTTTACTGCTTCACCCACATGGCTCACTTCCACTCCCATTTTCCAAGTAGCTCTACTGTCTTTTCCATAATAGCTCCTTCTCTCCACAAATTGTTCCAAAAGAATCATCTAGGCAAAACAGATAGCAAGTGAGAAAAAGCTGGATTGGAGGGGGGGAGGGAACAGAAGCATATATAAGACAAAGCCCCAAATATTGGAACTGTCCCTATAAAATTGGGACACCAAGTCACCCTAGAATCATCACACCATGGCATGGCAGGGATATCACCTGTACATCCTGGCTCATCACTCTCTTTTCTATTTTCAAAGCATATTCCAATATTGTGGCTTCAATTCAAGTGCTAGTGAACCTGTGTTCCCACCATCTGACCTGCTCTTTCAGTGTCACACCTGCTGGCAATGTCAGCAGAGAGACCAAGGATGGGCATGGGGAATAAACTGCCCTCTTAGAGGCAGTAAAGAACAGTGCTGAGGCAAAGTAGTAGAGACACTTACACTGCTGTTGTCCATATTGAATCTGTTCTGTGTATAAATAGAGGGCTTCCATTTCCAAGGCGTTCAGGCTAGTAACCTTCATTAACACTAAGATGACAAAGCTTTTCAAAGGAAAAAAGATTGCCTATTTCAACATTGTGTAACCAGGCCAAGAAATAATCCATCCCCTTAGCCCCCAGTCTGAGAAGTGACACAAAGATTCAAAACTTCATCGGCAATTGGTAATGTCAGTCTTGATATTTCTGTCTAAAAGTGCCCAGAGTTCTCTGACCAGAGTGGCCATACTGATGTTTGCAGAGGCAGCGTCATAGACCCCAGAAGGGATCAGTACGGTCATCTAGCCTGACTTTCTACAAAGCACAGTCCGCAACTTGGTTATCCGACAAGGCACAACAGAAGATACAGCTACAGAAAATCTCTCTGAAGGTTGTCAGGAACATCAAGAAGAACATCAGTTTGCAGCAATGATACTGATGGCACCATGATTCTAGCTTTGATAGACTGGGATTATTATGGTGACGGCGATTGATTTATGGTAACAGTGATAAGGAATCCTCCTTATCCCACTCAAGCCTGAAGGATTTCCCATGGTTCCCCACTCTCAGGACACCACATCATGAAGACCATTCTTAAAAATTAGGAATGGGGGCTTTTTTGAATCTATTAATGGCTTTCCTTCACTAGCCAGAAGGCTCAGTGCTTAATGACACAGAAATTGCTCTCATGAACACTTCTATGAGCTGTCATCCTGTAATATGAGGGGCCAGGAACTCAACATGCTGAGAGGTCTGCCACTAGCCTTGACGTGTTTTGGATTAAATTCAACAATGACAATCTAAATTTCACACCAATTCAGCCTAGAGCACTGAATTGACAGGTGGTCCCCAGAATGTCTCCTTTAGATTGACAAAGTTAAAAGCATTTGTCACCTCCCCCTGTGTACTTTGTTTTCTTGGAAGAATGAAGATGTAGATCTATCATTTGTTTGTTAGTTTGCTACCACGGAGTATGGTACCATAAGCTCCCCCAAGAAGACTGAAGTGCATGTTCTTAGATTTAATCAGCTCCAGGCAGTTTTCCAATTCCTGTGTTGTAGATACGGCTGGGTGAATTGTTCATAGCAAACAATTTACTCCACAAGTTTCACCCTTTGCTCTAGCTTTAATTTTTACAACTCTGCTCTTCGAAATCTTTAGACAAACATGTTCCGTGAATTAATTTCAGCCTATGCCTTATGAACCCATGTTCACCACAGGTATTCATTGGTCAGCATTCCTTCTGTGGGAATGAGTGTCCTAATCACATGCTTTGGCTTTTGTCCCGTCTGGGTGACTGTGACAGGAGGAAGCTGTGGTCCAGTCCCAGAGTCACACTCAGTCTAAATCAGGGGTCGGCAACCCACAAAGATAAGTCATTTTTTTAAAAATCCTTCAATAACCAAGCTCTTTGAGAGCTGCAATGGGTGTAGCCTCCTGGTGGCAGAGGTGGGGTGGGGTGGGGTGGAGTTGGGCCAGGGTGTCTGCCGCAGGGTCCCCTGGCAGAGGGGAGGGGGAGCCTGAAACCAGGAGTGGGCCTCTTGCAGGGTCCCCCAGTGGTAGTGGGGAGGGCCCAGAGCCAGAAGCAGGCCACCCGCAAGGTCTCCCAGTGGCTGGGGGGAGGGGGAGGCAGAACCCAGAGCCACAGGGGGGCAGCCAAGGAGCTGAATGTGGCTCCAGCGCCACAGGTTGCAGACCCCTGGTCTAAACACACAAAGGAACCCTTTCTGGGGTTAAAGTTTCAACATGGCCTGTCCCCTGTGCCCTTATTCCATCTTTAGACCTGTCTCGGGGCTCACTCCTCAGCTCCTTTTAGGCTAGCTTTAAGTCCATATTCTAGTATACAGCAGTGCACCATCTTCTCCCTGGAGAAGCTTCAAACCCAGCCCTTCTTGTGGGACTCTAAACAGGCCTTGTCTCCTTTTAGGCCAGCCTGCCCGTGGCTGGTGGAGGGACCCAGCCCACTTATTCCAGCTCCTGACCCGTATAATTAGTAGCTTTCCAGCAGCCTCTCTATGCAGGCCAGAAGGACCTACCTTCACTGCTCCATTTCAGGAGTGGGGTGTGGTAGGACTGCAGGGCCTTCAGTAGGGGACCTCAAAGAACTCCATCATCGTGATTTTTTTATTATGTTTTATCACAGGGAAAACCTTTTGGTTAGACATCTGACCATAGAGAACATACCCTTTTCTATTATTACTGTCTTTATCATTCTCATGTTTTGTACCTTTTCATCTGACCTGCCTTTAAATCTATCTGCATAGTTCCTTATATTCTCTACTATGTTGTTATATCTCCAAGCCATTCTCTTTCACTCTCTTGTTTTTCTACCAGCTCAACAACTTTCTCAGTTTACCATGGTGCAGTCCAACACTAACTTCTCAGAATGTGTACGTTGCCCATTTCAAGCATACTAGATTTCATTGTATTTCAAAGTCTGGGGTTGTTCTCCTCTTTCACCTGCGCCAATGCCTCACATCCTTTCTGAACAAAGTTCTATCATCTTCATTGATTTGAGACCAAAAGCAGTAGACGTGTTGAAAGCCGTATCTTTTTACATTTTGATTGTATGTTTGAGGCTAATAGTAAATAATCTGATCTACATTCAGGAAAGCTTTGGTCCATTGGACTCTTGCATTCCACCCTTGCTATATCATTACATAGTCAAGTTGCTTCTTTGTCATTCTGTCAGGTGACCTCCACATGTATGAATGTCTAGGATGTTGGGTGAAGATGGGGTTTGTCTCCAGGAGAAGCAGTGTAGAAAGCAGCTACAAAAAGGTACCCCTAGCTTTAGTGGGAGGTGGGTCCCCAATCCTGTAGATCAGCACCTCACTCACACACACTGGTGAAATGCACTGGTCTCTAGTTTCCTGTCATCCTGACATACTCATTCACAGTCACAATCACACTCACGCTGGGCCTGTACAAAGGCACATGTCTTTATATATAGTTCTTACTGGGAATTAAGCCTCCAAGACCAGGGAGATGTTGCGATAGCCCTCTCCTTCTATTATGTTACTTAAGCTTTGTCCTATTTGTAAGTGGCTTTATGGAGCATAAGTTAACACAGTGAACTATTGAGGCAGCTCTGTAAGGAGACAGACTCAAACAATACCACCCTCCACCACCTAAAGGAGACACTCCATTGTATGCAGCAGTAATAGGGCTTTATCCTCTTTGTAGGCCACCAGTCACCTGACAGATGATGCAGTGTTGTTACGGCCATATCAGTCCCATTATATTAGAGAGACACAAGGTAAGGCACGTAATATCTTTTATTGGACCAACTTCTGTTGTCTGTAGTAAAAGATGTTACCTCCCCGACCTGAAGGATTAGATATTCACAGCACACTAGAGTATGTTGGTATCATCCTGTACAGGGCACATACACAGCCAGTACATTACTATTATGTGCAAGCCAGTAGTCTGAATGAGCTCTCCCCTAGCATCTTTTGATGAACTGGGGAGAAACGACCTCAACAGACTATATTTGCACATACATATCTACTTTACCTAGGTCAGACATACTTGCTTTTACAAAGTGACCAATTTTGGCTGTTTTGGGCTAAAATTCACTTCAGTGTTGGATGCAAGGGTAATAATATGTTGCTACCCTTATAGTATGGCTAAAGAGCAGCAGAACTGTACATAATATGCCCTATTTGGGGTGGTAACCCTTATTTGAAACGCCCTCATGGATTGGGGGTAGTGATGCAAAATCCCAGTGAAAATCAGGATGGAGTTGGGTCAGGCATCTCTACCTTGTGGTGAAGATCCTATTTAAAGGATCTTAGATGCCATGCATCCCTCCCCCACACTGTATAAAGACAGCGATGAGTAGGCTACAGTGAGAGTCCTTGCTTCTTCTCAATGACCACTAGAGCTGAAATCTTTGAGAAGTTAGACTAGTGCAGTGGTTCTCAACCTTTTCCGGGTCATGACACGCTTGGTGGTGTGTCACGACCCTATAGGACACATCAGCTGACTCCCCGTAGACTGAATCCAGCCATCTCCCTGTGTGGCAACACACTAATGTGTCCAGACACAGTGGCTGAGAACCACTGGTCTACAGGACAAATCTTAGTTGCGACATGTGGAATATTATACTGATGGACAACCCAGAAGCACCAGTGGTAGTGAGGTTCCCCGTAACCTAGCGAAATCACTCAGAACTGAGCTAGGGGTTCGAACTTCAGAATATGACATTGCAGCTAGAGACAGTGATGGCAGCAAGCAACGTCAGAGGTATCAATCAGCTCAGCCTCCACACAGCACCCAGGGGCAGGAATATGAATCAGCTGAACTAATCCACCTGAGCCACCACCACCCCACCCCTTTGGACCATGAGAAATCATACAACAAACTGTGAGTGAGGTGGAATGGAGGGAAAGAGAGCAAAGTGTTAAAGGAAAATTTGTCCATTGGATTTTCACACTGCACAGTGGAAAACTGAGGTAAAGGACACTGCCCAAGATACTGTGGAGCAGCATATTTACTTATTGTTCACAGAATTTTGAATCAACAAGTGGGGTTCTCCCAAATTAATGCTGCATTCCCTCTTGTCTTAAAAGCTCTCTTTGCTTATACAGACTCAGTGTTTATGAGCGGGGAAGCATTGCCTGATAGAGGTACCGAAGGGAGGTGTTTAGTTTTCCCCAGATTCCTGGGTGGCAGCTCAAGCCAGTTCTACCCTGGAATGTTAAGAGGAAGAAGTTACTCATCTTATGTAGTCTTGATGGTTCTTTGTGATGTCTGCTTCACTATAGATCTATCTACATCTCTGTACTGCTGATTGGAAACCGTTAGTAGCAATGGCCATTCAGCACATGCATGCACTGGCCCCCATGCTATGCCATGAGGCTAACCAGTAAGCAAGGGTGAATTCTCCTCAGTTCTTCTCTACTGCACTCATTGATAAGAACGCTGAAGTAGAGGGGAGGAAGGCGAGTTGTGGCGCACCCATATGGACACATATCTTAAAGAACAATCATCACTGCACAAGATAACTTCTATTCTTCAAGCAGTGTTCATATGAGTACTGCACTGTAGGTGATTCCCAAGGAGTGTCCCCCTCCCACTCAGAGACATCAGAGTCGAGTCTGTTATAAATTATAGCATTATGGCACCAAATCGAATGTCTGCAGCCGACTCCCCCAGGATAGCATAGTGTTCTGTGAAGGTAGGTGTAGACGCTCAGTCACCTCTGGTAGTGGTAACTGTAGTGCCTCTGCCTCCAGTTGTGCCAGCTCCTGAAGCAGTTTAAAATAATCTCCCATCGATGGCAGAGGGAGCATCACCCTCTCATCTGGTGAGGATGAAAAATAAGCCTGAGGGGCAACTTCCTTCTCAGTTTCCACCTCATTCCTCCCTCATGTGTTCAGAGTGTTCTGATGCCCTTGAAGCAGCATCTGAAGGAAAATGTCTCCTTGGTTGCTAGCTTGCCTCATTAGAGTTATGGGAGGCATGTTGTCTTTGAGCCTGTTAGGGATCCCAGTATGACCAGTGCAAGGGTGGGAAGGGCATAGGCAGTCTTAGCAGGGAGAGGGGGGACAGTGCGGGCCCCCAGTCCCTCCACCACCGCCGTTTTAAATTTCCTACCTGCTGCCTCACGTTCTATATGTGCACCAGCCAGGGCAGGAGCCGGAGCAACAGAACCACAGGCAGCAGCCAGTAAGCAGCTGGTGGGGAGGGGGTTATAGAGGGCCCTTGGGGGCCAGGGAGCCGGGTGGGCATTCAGCGTGGGGGGGCAAGGGAGCAGGGAGCCAGGCAGGTGTTTGGCAGGGGGGGGCATGGGGAGCCCAGCAGTGGAGGTTCAGCATGGGGATGGGAACCCAGCGCTGGAGGTTCAGCAGGGGGGGAGGCAGGGAGCCCGGTGGTGGAGGTTCGGCAGGGACCCTTGGGGGCCAGAGGGTGTGGCGGCAGTCATGGAGATAGCAAAGACCTGCAGGTGGGAGGCTGAGAAGCCCGGCGGGGGGTCCAGCGGGAACTGGGATCCCTGAGAGGGGCTGCGGGGCCCTGGAGAGGGGGGCAAAAATCAAGGATGGGCCACCCCATGTGATGTGGGAGGGCCCTGTCCTTGACTTTTGCCCGGGCCCCAGAATCACTAAGACTGCCCCTGGGGAAGGGATCAGTTGGTTGGTACCATGACTACCCAAACCAAGAATGCTGTGGATCAAATGGATGTCACGGTTGTTATCCCTAGTGGGTACCATGCAGAGGGTGAGAAGAGTGGCAGGTGACCATGTCTTCTTGCTCACTTTCTGACTCAGAGTATGAAAAGAGTGGTGCATGACAGGAGGCTGTTGGTGAGTCAAAAGCTCTGGGGGAACTCAGACTAGGGTGCCAGTACTGAGCAGAGATGAATCTAGTGCAGCAGACACTGACAGATCTATTGCATACCAGAAGTCCAGCAATGCTGAAGGTGTTCGCACCAGTGAGGGTGACTGGTGCTGAGTTGCCTGTATCAGGGAGTTGGTGTTATGGACTTAATAACATGGTCCATCAGTACTGGCATGGTGTAGGAGAGTTCTCTATATTTTTCATGCCCAGGTGGTACTGATGGTTCCTTGCCTCTATCCATTGGGTCCTTAGGCAACCCAACATGCTCCTTTGGGATGGTATCGCAATAGTCCTGGGTAGCACAATTAGATAGCTTCAGTGCCATTGGTATCAATGATACTGACAGAGCCTGAGATCATTTTTTGCTCAATTGGGGCTCGCTATGGGGACTCATGACCCTTTTCTTAGAGGCCTTCTGTGAGTAGCTCAGAGACATTTTCTTGGGCTCACCTCCCTTAGAAAGAGAGGGCTGCAGTGAGGTTTCCCACCATCCCATTCCTCGGGTGTGGCTCGGATGGCTGAAGGGCTGCCTCCAAGAATAGCAGTTTGATCCTCAATTCTTGATCCTTTCTGAATATGGATTTCAGTTGCTGGCACAAACCATACTCTTGTGTGATGTGTTTCTCCTCCAGACAGTGGAGGCACTGAGAGCATCCATCAATTACTGGGATAGATTCCTTGCAACTGAGACACTTCTTGAAGCCTGGGGGGGCCGAGCATACTTTGTCCAGGGGTTCCCCAGATAGGGGGCTGAAGAAGAAAGAACAAAGTCTTTTTTTTTTAAAATGGCAACAGCTATATAAAAGATAAATGAAGTAAAGGGGGGGGGGGGAAAAGAAGCTTCAAAGAGTAGCTTCAAATCTAAAAAAGCTATGTGACGTGCTGCACCCACCCACATCTCTGTAATGTGAGCTGTGTGTCTTTCTTGTCCTTGCAATGTGATTGTGTGGTATAATGCAAAGTGTATCATGTTAGGTGTTTTTTGAATGCTCATGGCATGCTCTGTCTACCTTATTGTTATGGTAGCATGTTTCCTGCAACATTATACATGCATGCAGATATGAAACATGTCCCTAAATGTATTTCATATGGTTCAGTTGGGGCAGGCAATCAGAGCTGTGTTTCACACATCCAGTGAAGGTGTGCATAAGAAAACAATGGACTTGCTAAGTATCTGTAGCACCTTGGCTCAAGAGGGGCAGATCATCGTCCCCCTCCCCCCACATCCCTTTCTGGCCAGGGTTGATCACCTGACCCTGTGGGGCAGGAGGGTCAAGGAAGACTGGGTAAAAAGAAAGAGACTACTCTGGCTGAGGTTTTTTGCCATGGGACTTCATCTTGGAAGCAACCTCAAGGACTGATACCTACCCATGAAGCATTGTCTAGCTGAAGACCATCATAGCCAACCCTATGTGGTAAACTGAACATGACTGAAACAGTGATCTTAGTTTAGATTGTGAGTTATCTTTCATTTCATTGTGATTAATTCCTTGACTGATTATTTGATTTGCTATATACTCACTTAAAATCATGTTTAAATCAATAAACTAGTGTTTGTTTTATCTGAAGTTGTGTGGATTTTGGAAAGAGTGTAAATGTGAATGCCTGACTTAGAGCAAAAGTTAATGCTTATCACCTTCTTTGTTAAACTGAGGGACCGGTGTAAATGAGCTTGCAGTGATCAGTGAAGGGTCCTGGTCCCTGAAATATGGAAGTTCCTGGGATTGCATCTGGAGGCTGGAGGTGCTCACTGGGGGACCATCCCATGAATGGCTAGTATGAGTGCAATTCCACTGCCTGAGAGACCAATAACACATTGGAGGCTGGCTTGAGCAGGCCCAGGAGTGGGGGCTAACCCAGCAAGATGGGGTAAGTCAGGGCCCTGGGGTGGAGTGACGTGATGGCACAGCGGCACAGCAGTCCAGATTGCAGAAGGAGAACGTCACAAGCTAACAATCTACTAACGGACCACTACAGCTCCATCTCTAGCCAGGGTGGATGAGAAGGAACTAAGGAGAGATTGACTGCGAACAATGCACACTTAGCCCCGTGGCAGAGCACGGGTGCCAGTGCATATACAGGCTGAAGAGATACTGCTACCAAAGTTCTCCAATCAGCAGCACCGGGATGCAGATGCACCTACAGTGGATCATCCATAGCAATACTACTCAAAGAAGAACCCCATGATATTAAACCCTGCCCTTGTTGCTGCCAGCACCAACTAGCAGAGGGGTATATTATGTATAGCCCTGAAACTCTTATTATGAAAAGAACAAAGGTTTTATTTGGAGTCAGGAGGGGAAACTCCTCATTTCTTTTCCTCTTGCTTCTTTCTCTTCAGTCCTTCTTCCCAATTTACTTTCAAATGAAGAGGATCTCAGATCCTCTAGTTTAGGGCAAAATGTTCAGATAGTGGTCATCTGGGGGGAGGAGAAAGCTAGGAATTGATGAGCAGGACAGCTATAGTCATATATACATACCTTCAGTAGGCAACTGAATTTCAAGGGGGAAGAAAGAGATAGAAAGTGTCAAAAGAGCTTTTACTAATGCTGTTTCTCATGCACTGCATACCCATAACTGGCAAACTGCAGCTCTCTGAAAAGATTCAGCTGGTGGAAGGAAAATATTCTATTCATGGTAAGAAAAAAAGCCTAGTATGAGACCAAGTTCGGAATTTGCACTGGGAAATGATGAGCTCACACTTTTTCTCAAGGAACCAGGGAAGAGAGTTTCAGGGAAGCTGGAACAAGGAAGACGGTTATAAAATACTTCCTTATTTCTGCTATTTACAATCATCTCCAGGCCATGGGGCACTGAAGGAGTGGAGAGACATCCGTTTGCATTTGTTAACCTCTTTGTCCTGCTATTTACACAGTGAAAAGAGAACAGGAAAAAGAGATGAAGAGGTTAAAAGGACTGAAAATTATTTAGGCCTGCTTGTTTGGCAACAGAAACTAAGTGATCAATAGACTCATCAAGACAGCAATTACCAGTAAAGACTCACTGAAGCGCCAACAACTCAGTGAACAGCACTGCTAGCTGGATGAGAGTATTCATGGTGGGGTCTTGTACAGCAGAACACGGTTAGAGTAAGGCTAGGGTTGACATGGAGATGTTTGTCCTTGGTTCTCTAGCCTCCAAGTAACAGAAGGAAAACTGTGTTCATTAATCTAGGAAGTCACCTCATTGTATGAGCAGCTCCTCTCCAATCACAGCACTGATTACAGGCCCTGAGCTTTTTTCACCGAGTCCTTAACACACAGGCACAGTGTCAGTATCTCTACCTCTGTCTCTCTGCTGATATCATTGTTCAGTCCTTCCACATTTAAATACAGTGGGTCAGACCCTCTTCCAAGTTACATTGCTTTTATACTTAAGTAACTCTTCTGATGTCAATAGTTACTCCAGATTCACACTGGTGTAAGTTAAGACAGAATCAGGCCTGTTTCTAAGGGAATGCGTGGGAATGTTGGGCCAGATCTTCAGATGAGGTAAACAGGTACAGATCTATTGACATCACTAATTCACACCAGCTGAGGACCTTGCTCAGTGTATGTAATGGAATCTCAGACTACCTGTACCTTGGAAAATTATTTACCATCTCTGCTGCTCCAAGATATAAATCTGCCTCTCTCTGCAATGTGTTTCTCTTCCATGCCTGCTCTCCAGGTCTTCCTGCTGCTAGTTTCTGGGAACTCCACAAATTGCCATGCTGGACAGCATGCCCATCAAATGTTTTTCCAGCACTTCACCCCAGTGACTTAACAGTAGAAGTGTGACATGACAAAGGGAATAGTTCACGCGCTCTGCAGCCCACAGTTGAGAACTACAGTGTACATTGTGTCAGCCCATCCCTCAGAGCCAATCTGAGCCAGAGCCCTAGAGAATTCTCCCTTAGAAAGATCACCTCACTGAAAGAGCATTCAGGTGGACTGCAGCACGTGTCTGAATAACACTCATCCTATTTTCAGGTAGAATTTATGTTCTTTGCCTGATGTTGGTGAAAGTTAAGCGTTTCAGACTGGAAAGTGTCAGGATCTCAGTAGGCAGTCCCCATGGGTTTCATATGTGGAAATTCATAGGGTTAAAACAAAAGAAAAAATTGGTGTAGGCAAATATCTAGGCTAAATATCTTCTCCAGTGCCTTCAAAAGATGGTTTTGAGACAAAATATTCTTCTCCAGAATTGTTTCGTAACTTAAATTTGGGATCACATAGGAAACATGATTTGTTTGGATTAAATAGTCCAGCAGTAACATGACTTTCATATGAATTCCGTAGCTTTTTGCATGTTTTAATAAAAGGGTTCCAACCCATCACTGCAGAAATTCATTGCATCCAGAGAATGGCGTTGCTGTTGAGTAAATGTAACAGAAAACCTATGTGCCTTATTTTTTCAAGACTTCACTCCACAAGGGAAGAGTACTGACCATCCACTCACATGGAGGTCTCCTACAGTTCTTATATGTACGTATAGTTTAAGGCAGTGGGCAGGATCATCTCTAAAAATTGAATAAAGTAGCTGATAATACACATCTGCTGCCCCATTAACTGTGCAAGTTTCATCTCTGCTTGGATGAAATTGCCACCTAGATACCTACCAGCTACCTTGTCATAAACCCTGGAAAAGCAAGTATTGCTGGTCAGCTGAGATCTTAAACTATCAGGATGCTCCTTCTTCCTTTGTAAAGGGCTCCCTTGGAGGTAGAGAGGAAAAATCTTGGCTTCCTGTTTGACCATGTCCTTTCTACATAAGGCCATTTGTTCAATGATTATTATTTGAGTTACACTGCCTGGTACCCAACAGCCTCAGTCAGAAACAGGGTCTCACTGTGGTAGATGTTGCAACAGACAAAAGGGGACAGTCCCTTCCATGAAGTGTTTGCAATCTAAATAGAAATACAATGCAACAAGGAGGTGTACAAGGATAGGAAGGGCAAGAGTAAGATGAAGAAGACTTCGCCATTCCCCAGCAGCATCCTAGGCTGGCTAATGCACAACTTGATCATTCTGAAACATTTGGAGTTTAAAAAAAAACAAAAAACCTCTCTGCCACTATTCTCCCTATCCATCATAGGTGGCTGCTTCCTTGCAGGGACAAAGTTAACTTTGAGGAGGGATTTTAAAGAAGAGAGATCATCCAAAAAAAAATTAATTTTTCCAGCTTCATAATTTAACCAGGCTGTCCTCCTTTATCCCATGATGAACTTTGCAATAACATCACATGCCCTTGTGTCCACATGGCTTGGTTATTGATAGTCCCCCTCAGCTGGATTTCCAGGACCACCTCTTTGTGAATTCAGGTTGCACAACCTGCAAGCACCTTGCTTATTTTTTTTTTTAAATGCTAAGGCTAGATTCGTCAGTGTGCTATGGGCACTTGGCACTGAGTACCAGCACAAAGAGATCTTGAAATGGAGACGTTCAAAGGAAACTTCCCCTTACGGAGACAAAAACTGGCAAGAACTGTTCCACCACTTCCTGGGCCAGCCATCCCCCTAATCCCAGCAGGGAGATGGCATGGGGGGAAGGGACACTCTTGATCTTCCACTGGTGGAACGTCTATAATGGACCTTATATCTGTGGTAGAAGTTAGGTTAGTCTCCTCACTGCTTCAACTTCCACCAGGACTCGGCGACCAGGGATCAAGTTGCAGTTGATAGGGGAGAGCAGCAGCCTCAAGGACCTATGGCTGAGGACAGCTCAGTCATAGCAGAGAATAGGGCATTTTCTTTATTTATAACATATCAATCAAAATAGATTGGCCTGCAGAAGGCAGCCCAAGTAATATGACTAGATAGCAAAACTGAAGGCAACCCCAGAAAATAACCCAGCATCCACAGTAACATGAATAGTTTATTTTAAAATGCCAAGAAAGGTATAAATTGACATAAAAATACATATCACACTAGACTAAACTACAAGAGTTGACATATGTTTAAATGGACTGAAAATCTATTATTCAGGGATGAAAAACTTCTCATCCAGTAGGTGCCTACCAAGAAGTTAGAGCAATCTTTACAGCACAACGGTCCCGTGTCCATGGAACAGACTCATGTCATTTGTGTGAGTAATCTACCTCTTCTCAAATTCCATTGTCTGCACTGTCAAATCATATCAGCGGGGTGTTGTGTGAAAACCTTCTTCTGCTCACTTCACTAGAATACATTTGCTGGTCAGAGCAAGACAGACTGAGCATTTCTGTCACCTGTCAGGTAAGGTTTGTAAGTTAAAAGAGATCCTTGAAGAGCACTTGTTAGGTTGGTTGAAAGAACCTTATTCATGGCAGCAACAAGTTTTATCCAAGAGACATGTACCTAAACAGAAAGAACAGCTCCTAGCCCTTCAGTTCTGCACTTAAAGGGATTATCTGACTTTACATCTGCCTTGTTTGTTTTCACAGCCCACTGATGGATTGGCCCTGGCTAGATTCAAGACCTGCTTCTTGAGCCCCTGTCCTAAGAGGAGTCATTCCCCTTCTGGAGAGCCAATCACCACCTCAGAAGTCAGCCAGTGAAATTCACAGACTCTAAAGCTAGAAGCATTGTAATTATTTAATCTGACTTCCTGTATAACACCAGCCAGAGAACTTCCCAGAAGCAATTCTTCTCTGAAAGAGAGATTGGCAGGTGACTGTGCCCTTTGCTGTTGTGGATGTTACTGCTAGAACAATACCTTGCACTTATGTCAATTTTCATCTGAAGATTCCAAGGCGTTATACATCGATAGGTATCATTATCTAGCCTTACGTTATATGCCAAGCCAATGGCAGAATTCAGGCCTTCTGACTCCCCGGTCCCATGCTCTAACCAGTAGGTAACACTGCCACCCCAATCACAATAGGTTGTTTGATGGGATGCTAAAACTAGTCCTTCATTTACATACCTACAAAGAGGGATGAATACATCTATTTTTATTTTTCACCCATAAATTCACAACCACAGGTTCAGGAGCTATAAACATGAGAAGATGAGGATCCCTGTTTATTCACAGAGTAAGTAAAGTACAGCAATTTATTACAATGTGGATTGTCTATGCTGCCCAAGAACATTATAAAAGTCAAGGTGGGTTGGAAAAAGAATCAAGCAGTTGCTAACCTGTATCTATCAATTTTCTTTCTCCTATTCTGGCAGTGGCCATGTTTAGCCTCAAAGAAGGCAAGGTCAACAGAAGACCCAAGGAGAGACCCAATATATCTCTAATGGACCATCAGCATTTCTGACTGAGGGTAGAAAGGGGACACACCAAGCTAAAGGAATAAGTCATTCCTTGAATAACATCCAAAATACTAAAAAAAACACACCATTAATATTGCTTTTTGATTTCCTGGGGTTTGGGCAATGTAAGGCTTAATGACAACAAAGAAAGAAAATCTAGAGACACGGTTGTTTGCTGATCTTGTCCAAAGATTCTATCCATCAGAGGAAACATCAGCTGCAGAATTACAAAGGGTCTGATTGGTTACAAGTCTAACAAGTAAACACCGCTCAAATCTATTCCAGTTTTAAACACTGCAACTAGCCTAACTCAAAAGGAGATGATGGACTATAGATTGTTACAGTGGTAGTGCAGCTGACATGCACATTATTACCTCCAGTACAGAGGGTTTCTTCTTTGGAAGGAAAAAGAAATAAGATAGATCCCATGTCTCATCAGAAGTGATAGGGTTAGAGAAAAGGCAGGCCCAGCGACCTACCCATTAGTGTTTTGTGTTGACATGCAAGAGACCTGGGTTTGATTTTTATGTCAGCTACTGAGGCAAGGAGCACTGGAATTGATTTGAACCACTCTGGCAAATTATGAATAGCATAGATGTGCTCAGAAGGAACTGCTCCAGGCTTGCATGACTAAAAGGATGGCTGTTGCAGTGCTAATATTTGCAGGCGGGGGGGGGGGGAGTGTGGTATAAGAGAGCAGACAAAAAAATCAGAGGCATGCACAATGTTCTGTGGAAGGGGGAGGAAGGAATTAAAAAGAAGAAAGCAATATGGTGCAGCTCCTATTTCTGGGGTATATGTTCACTGACAACATCCTCTTCCTATGATCTGACTACAGCTCACTGGTTACAAACACAGCTGGTTTCTAAATTCTGATGATGCATAGTTTTCTTCCTGAAATATATCCACAGCCAACAGCTATTCAACATGGTTTTAGCAGATTATGCCAAGCTGGGGCTGCCAAAAGGGGAATGAACTGAACGTGCGCTAATCTAACTGAATGCAGGTTACAAAGAAAATCCCCGCTTCCCCACCAAGTGCAGGCACAGAATGAAAGTCTGCACCTCAGCACTTCGTAATTTATTACATGAAAGAAAAGATATCTCAGCAATACAAAAGCCCAAAGGTTTGATAATGATTTTTTCAATACCAATGAGTGAGCAAGTAAAGCAGAAAGGGAAAATCCCTTGGAATTTAGAAACCAAAGATTTCCAAGGCAGGATATTCCAGCCTCCAGCAAACGTCTCCTCTTTCCTAAAGAAAAGAAAAAAGATAGAGGGTGGAGGAGACAAGGGGAAAGAGGCAGGCATCCATCCCCACGGAACCCTTAACATACTCGCCCGCTGGATATGGAATTCAGTGCTAACTAGGTGTATTCAGACAGAGGGCCAAAATAAATATGAAATAAAGAGACAGCCTAACAGCTTTGCACATTGATAAAGCTGCAAGGTTTGGGAAGGCTGTGTGATGCCTCTTTCACCTAAGTTTTCTGTATCAAGAGGCAGCACTGTATGCTGGTTCAAAACAGGAAGCTGAGAGGTAGGACTTCTTTGTCACACACTCCACTCTGCTATAGGTTTGCCAATTATTGTAGCAACTAGGAGTTCCAGTCATGGACCATAATTTCAGGTTGCTAGGCACTGTGCAAATACAGAACAGAAATACAGTCCTTGCCCCAAAGAGTTTACAAAGTGTACAAGGAAAGTCCTTTAATCTCTCTGCATTTCCATTTCCCCATCTATAAAGTAACGTTAATTATATTCATTTAGTGGAATGATTTGAAATCTATGGCAAGGAAGAGCTGCACCCAACACTAATTATTATTAGTATTCAAACTCCACAGAAGGAGATGCCCCCTTTAAGCAGCCTCACCATATTCAGCCATGTCTGCAATTTCTCACTCACACAAGCAAGGTGTCTCTTTTGGGGGCATGTTCAGGTTTATTATTCCTGGCCTCTCTAGGGGAAATATGACTATTCCAGTGCACGGAACACACTCTGCAAAAGTCTCTGGGCATTTTTGTAGTTCAAGAATTAGCTTCTCCCGCTGAAAGGAGAAGAGGGAGAGTGGCTAAAACACTGCCCTCAGCTTCTGTGTTAAAAACAGCATGGGAGCGGATAATTAAAGACTATCATAATGCACCTGTGCATGTGCACCAAATGAAATTTAACAACTCTGGCATTTCCTAACTTTTGAGTAACTGACTATGTATTCCGAATGCTATAAAGTTTAGCCTGAACTTTTGTCCTCTTCTTTAGCCCTAATCCTGTGCTGTAAGAAAGTCCTATAGAATCAGTGGGGGGGTTTACTGCAAATTAGGTTCTGCCAACCCTACAGCAGCACAGTTGCAACTACATTGCTGCCATGTAGACACTTTCTACGTAAACGGAAGGGTTTGTTTTTCCAGTGTCAGTAGAATAGCTCAGTGGTTTTCAAATACAGGGTCGGGACCCAGGACTGGATCGCAAACCTGCAAGTACTAGGTCACAGTGCCCTCTGCTGCAGCCGCCAAAAGACTGAAATGCATTGCCCAAAGATTTCAAAGGGTAGCCGTGTTAGTCTATTGTAGAAAGACTCATAGACTTTAAGGTCAGAAGGGACCAGTACGATCATCTAGTCTGACCTCCTGCAAAATGCAGGCCTCAAGACTTCACCCACCCACTCCTGCAATAGGCCACCAACCTATGACTGAGTTATTTACCTCCTCAAATCATGATTTAAGGACTTAAGATACAGAGAATTCACCGGTAGGTGAACCATGCCCTGTGCTACAGAGGAAGGCGAAAAACCCCCAGAGCCCAGGCCAATCAGCCCTGGGGGAAAATTCCTTCCCGACCCCAAATATGGCGATCAGTTAAACCCTGAGACAACAGAGTCCTGTGGCATTTTTAAAGACTAACAGATTTATTTATCGCATGAGCTTTCGTGGGAGAAAATCCCACTTCGTCAGACGCTTTGAAGATGGGAAAGTTACAGAATGGGAGGAAATTAAATGCAGGGGAGTGTATGACATAGGATCAGGTCAGGCTGTAACAGCAAATCAAAATAGGTGTTAGGATTCAAACACTGGGGAACAGCACATAGAGGAAGGTGAGGTCAAATCACCTGTTGTTATGAGAGAAAAATCCATAGTCCCTGTTTAACCCCAAGGCAACTGAGTCAAATTTGCATACGAGTTCAAGTTCTGCAATTTCTCTTTGAAGCTGTGATTTGTTATTCATCTGTTTCAACACAGCTATTAACAAGTCATCAATGGAGTGAGCAGAGAGATTGAAGTGTTCCCCTATTGGTCTTGTAGTGTTGCAATTTCTGATGTCAGATTTGTGTCCATTTATTCTTTGGCACAGAGACTGTCCTCTTTGTCCAATATATAAGGCAGAGGGGCATTTCTGGCACACAGGACTCTGTAGCTCAAAGATGTAATTGTTGGGTCATGGGCATAAATGATTTTTTTCAACTGGGTAACAAGAAATAGTTTAAAACCATTTGCCAACCTCTCTGAAAAGCACTAGCTAGGTTAACAGAAGAATCCTTCCATCATCCTAGCCATGTCTGCATCAGAGTTTAGGATGATCTAACATCAGTGCTCAGGATACAAAATTTTTCACAGTCCTGAGCAAGTTGACCCACATTTTAGATGTTGACTGGGCCTTACCTATCACGTGCCAGAACAGCAAAGCGTATCAAGTATTTCAGTACTGGACGGCTCCTACGAGGCAGCTCACCCGTGGCGCTCCAAAGGCTAAAATCTCAATAGATCTTGCCTTTATGCTAGTGATACTTAGCATGTTGTCCTCTTGACTGCTACCAGCCATCACAGAGATGGCTGCATGTTAGCAGTGCTGTACCATCTTTGCTTTCTGGACCTGAAGGATCCCTGTCTCAATTCTGCAAGGAAAGACATTGTTTTCACCATGGCTGCCCTTGGTGGGAGATATTTTTGGAAGGAGAGAGTGCTAAATTAGTGGCCTGTCTTTGTTGTGAAGATGCTGCTGCTTGCTACACAATGAGCCAGTTGAAGGAAGGGAGGGGGATACTGATACTAGAGGACTGGCATTGACCTGTCAGATGGAAGCTCCATCAAACAGCAGAAGAGGGGCTGTGTCCTGGACATTCCTCCTGTAGAGCTAGTGTTCTGCACTGTCTGCCATGTCAGGCAGAAAGATCCTGGGAAGGGGGTAAGTGTTGTGCCAAGGTGCCCGATCAGGGGAGGAAATGAAACAAGCAGTTTCCTGCTGGAATTTTTGTCATGTCTAGTCAATCCTCCTGAAAAGGATTACATGATGTCACAAGATGTGGCTCATCATGAAGCTGTGAGGTTAAAGCCTCTAAAAGTATCCTCTCCCACTGCTTATGCCTTCCCTTCCTATCCCCGAAACATGCCCTCTCTGGGCCATAAATTACAGTCATAAAACAGACAGTAGATGCAAGTGGAGCGCTTCGACTCTCAGGGGCAAGGAACATTATTTCTCCCCACCTCAAAAAGAAATAATTTATCATGGACCGCAATGCTTAGTATGTTCTAGAACTGGACAGCTATAAAATAAGTTAGCAATGAAAAATCACCATTTCTGAATAAAATCCTTTAAAAGAATAATCCAGGCTTTGAATTACCATTAAAATTAACTTCCCTCCAAGCTCTGTCAGTGCTACTGAAATAAGGCTCATTTCAGAAAGCAGAGCAGATGGTTTGATGAGCAAATGATATGAATCAATATGAACTATTGTGCTGGCTATTTCAGCTAGCGATCAGAGGGTGCAGAAAAGCAACAACCTGAGGCCTCTCTGTTTTCCCCCCTCCTTTTCTTCGCTCCTCCCCACCACCTAAATCTTCAGTATACAACTCCTATATAACTAATGTTCTTCTTAGGCAGAACTCTTCCTATTTCCAGGACAGCCACCAACCCTCCCTCTCCAAAAAGGGGGGTAGGGTGCACCCTATGAGAATTAAAGGTCTGAACAAGATAGCTCACAGACCGTAGACAACTTAGACAGTACACTAAAAATCCATCACATAACTAACCATGGCTGAGTAATGTTCAGGAGAGTGGACACAGCTTTCCCCGGCTTTCTTTCCCTATGGCACTTTGGCAAGAAGTCAAATCTCATTTCAAGGTGGCTGCCTGACTCTTTTTTGCACAATGCTATGAACATTGCTACCAGGTTTTGAGTTCTTAACATCCTTTTCCTATTCAGCCCCTTTCCTAGCTTAAATAGCTTTTGTGGTAGCTGAATGTTTCATCTTTCCTTCGTTTAAGAGCTACTCAGAGATGCTGATCCATTCTAGTAAACTGCAGCTGGAGACAGCGAGTTGGCAGTTACAACTGTGAATGAGCAATGGAGGGAGAAATGACATATAATTTTATACGACTTAACTATCTAAAAGAAGTCCTCTCACCCCATGGTTCCTCAGAATAAGTCACAATGGAAAGCATCTTCCAGTGGGGTTCAAAAATACCTAAAGCAGCTTTTCAGATCAAAAATTGGTGTCTTGTTACACAGTTCAGGAACTATACTGACTTTCATCATTTATGCCCATATATCTGTTTTCTGTGCATTTTTTCTTTGGTGAGCACCCTGCAGCTTAGGATAGCCACATAGTTGCAGGGATAACTGCACAGGAGCTGAGAAGCCACAAAACTGGGTGTAATACTCTCAGGCATGGTTCAAGCATTCTTCCTGCTTCAGTGCAGGGGGCCGGACTAAATGTCCTCTTGAGGTTCCTTCCAGCCCTACGTTTCTAAGACTCTCTAAGGCTATGTCTACACTTGCTAAAATTTGTTCGAATGAGTTAGTTTGAACTAATTCAAACTAATTTTAGTTAGTTCGAATTAGCTTAATTCGAACTAGCATGGCCACACTGGAATGTTAGTTTGAACTAAGCAAGCACTTGCTTAGTTCGAATTAGCGATTCCCATTCATTTCAATGGGCGGTTAATTCGAACTAAGAAATTAGTTCGAATTAATATGGCCACATTGGCTAATTCGAACTAGTTAGTTCGAATTAAAGCCTTACTTCTGAAGCCCTATTCGAACTTATTAGTTCGAATTAAGGAAGCCCTTAATTCGAACTAACTAAAGCCTAGTGTAGCCAAGGCTTTAGTTAGTTCGAATTAAGCCTCCTTAATTGGAACTAACTTGCCAGTGTAGACATAGCCTAAGAGTGTTGCTAGATTATACTCTGGACTGATTCTCCTTTGTCTTTCCTCTTGTGGAGTCATTCACATATGCTTAGGGGGCAAAAGAAGGTAAAACCAAGTCAGAATGGCAGTATTGTATTCGCACTGCGCACTCACTTTGCACTGAGGTAAATACCTGCGCAAGAGGCTGTGCGCTGTAGAATCAGGCCTTAATCTTTGAGCAGTCATCTCTCAGGGCTTGTGTATATGAAGTGTACTTTTGCCCTGACCTAGCAACTGACCAAAATAGATCATAGAATAATAGGGAAGGAAGGGACCTCATGAGGTCATCTAGTCCAACCGCCTGTTAAAAGCAGGACCACTCCCACTAAATCACCCCAGCCAGGGTTTTGTCTAAGCAGGCCTTAAAAATCTCCAAAGATGGAGATTCCACCACCTCCCTAGATAGCCCATTCCAATGCTTCACCACCCTCCTAGTGAGAAAGTTTTTCCTAATATCCAACCTTGACCTCCCCAGCTGTAATTTGAAACCATTGCTCCTTGTTCTGTTCTCTGTTACCATCGAGAACAGCCTAGCTCCCTCCTCTTTGGAGCACCCCTTCAAGTAGTTGAAGGTTGCTATCAAGTCTCCCCTCAGTCTTCTCTTCTGTAGACTAAATAAGCCTAGTTCCTTCAGTCTCTCCTCATAAGTCATGTGCCCCAGCCTCCTAATCATTTTTGTTGCCCTCCGCTGGACTCTTTCTAATTTGTCCACATCCTTTCTGTAATGGGGAGCCCAAAACAGGACACTGTATTCCAGGTGCGGCCTCACCAGTGCCGCATAGAGGGGAATTATCACATTTCTTGATCTGCTGGCAATACTCCTACTGATGCACTTCCCTGGTTGAAAATGGTCTTCGAACTGATGTGACGTAGGCCTTGTCTACCATGGTTCTACTGTTCAGACTACTGAAGTATGGCCCACAGTGCATCACAAAGTTCAGCACTGCAACCGCCCTGCGTGGACACTGCTGTGGAGAGCTGATGGGTCCTGAGGCTCTGTCTGTACCGCCGGTGGCAGATTCGCCACCATCAGGGCACTCTTCCATGTTCGATTGAGCGGCGTGTAAAGATGCGCTCAATCAGACATGGAACCGAAGCTCTAACTCCAGCTGGTCAGCTTAGCTCAGTGTAAGGGGTAGTTAGGAAGTCGCCGAGAGATATACAAGGTATTTTACGTACCTTGCGCATCTCCCGTTGACTGCCACCAAAAAGCACGGCAAGTATAGACTAGGGCTTAGTTTGAGTAAACGTAGTCCTGAAGAGGACTGTCTTAATTCGAACTAGGTACCATATAGATGGCGGTAGCAGCATCCATGCAGGGCAGTTACAGCATAGCACTTGTGGGTGTGTTCCAGATCCTACCCCTGTAGTGTGAAACATAGAGCCTGGCAGACACAACTTTAGATTCATTTTGATGTGGGATTAAGTCACCCCATGGCGCTCTCTACTTTTATTTAGTGCAATGTGCTTATCATGGAGGCTTGCATTCCTCAAGTTATACAGTGCTGAAAAGCCCAGTAAAGCAAAATCCCCCAACACATAGCCCTGCAGAGCTACCTGGGCTGGGTTTGAATTAATGTCTTGTGTCTCTGAATGCAAATTTCATATATGGGCATAAAGGTGTATCTTCTAATCTACTGCATATGGGACAAGGGGGAACACAGGGGGTCACACTATACTCTTATCACTGATTGGAGTTAATACATTTGAAAGTAAGAAGTTGGTAATGTCCAATGTAAATACTATGCCTTTTTTACCACAAGCAATAGCTACCCCTAGCAGGGACAATGACACATAACTTTACTTTGGATTGTGTGTACCATACAAATTCCATCCCAAAATTCCTTGTAGAGGTAAATAATAGCAGATGGGGAAAGGAGTTAAGAGGCACTGGCAAAGGAAAACATATGTTTTCAGACGAGCTTTGAAATGAGACGGAAAATCAATGAGGCAGAAAGGAATAGGCAGGCTGTTTCAGAGCTGCAGAGAAGATGACTCTCACGCCAGTGGTAAAGGTGAAGGGTTAGACAGAAGCTCAGGACTAGGGGAAAAGCTCTCAGGAGGAAGAGCAGAAACCATAGCAATACACAAAGAGTTGTTTGGGTTTCTTGGAAACAGGGAAAAGCAAAGAAGTTATTCAAAGCTCAAGTCTACTCAGACTAATGCTAGCCTTGGTGTGCTTTGCTTCTGTGAGCTCCACCACACAACTGGAAAAGGACACCCAGGCCTCGCAACCGATCTACTAATACAACAGTAAAGGTAATCCATCTCAACTGCATTTTCACCATTTCCTCCTTTCCTTGTCCCAAGATAGTATTGTTCAGGGAGAGCTACAGAGTTACTTCTGTGGCTCTGGAATTGTGCTGTTTCATAATGAGATTGCACAAAAGGACTCTAAGTAGTGTTTATTCTTGAAGGGTGGAAATGGATTCTGAATTTACTTTGCCTGGTAATGTATTGTCTCTCCTTTCATTCTGTTGCAGATATAGAACAGTGATTCCTGTTTAATGGATTTGCACTAATTTTTTTTTTAACAAATTTATTATCCATCGAGGTGCAAGTCAGATAAATAAAATAATACTAAAAGAGGGTAGAAGGGAAGGCCAACAGTAAGGGAAACTGAGATTTTCCTTACAATAGCTACAATAAAATAATAAAAATGGGAGGAGAAAGAAATATCAGCGGAAATAGAAGACTGGTTTATTCAGAAACCAAATTCTATGGTATGGTTATAAAGCACCAAGGAATATTTAGCCAATCAGCCTGGCTGAACATTGCTTGTCCTCTAATGGTCAAAGAAGATGCTTCTTTCAGTGGGGCGCTGACTAGGATAATAGACTGTTCCACTGTAGCAACAGAGGGAGAGAAAACTGTTGTGTTTTTGTTTTAAAAGCTCTGTTTTATTTTGTGTTGGCCTTCTAGGAACAATTTTTACTAAGGTAATGTTCCACTCTGCATTTCTGACTCACTGGAATTAGAGAACTCCTGATTCAGAGTTCAGCTATCATGACAGAATGACTCATTTTAGAAATGAAAGAAAAGACCTAGTACGTTTCTAGTGCCGGATCCATCATAGCTTCACAGTCCTATTACAAAATGTCTGAAATGACCACAAGGCAATCTCCTCTGATTCCAGAGACTGGATTATAAAGGTACAGATCCTCAGATGGACTAAGCATATAATCAAATCAGCTTGTGGGGAAGGGAGGAGGGTGGCTCTAAACTATCTTTCCACTCTTCAACCCTTAAGCTCCTAGAGAACAAAAGCAGTTTAAGGGTTGCTGTAACATACATTATCTGGAGCAATCCTGCAAGTACTGTTCCACCAGCATAGGATCTGCCACATGGATTAATCTTTGCCCCCAAAATACTGAAGATATAGCTGTTGTAAGGCCAGATCAGCTGAGGATCTGCCTCACCAGGGGAATCTGCAGCTGTCTACATGAGACTGCTTTAAATCTCCTTTGCATGGTTGGAATGGTGCAAAGGGGACCTAGGCAAAGAAGAGACCTGTGAAATGTAACCCCTGGTAAACACACAGTCAAAGGCAACAAGTTTTGCAATAATCTGCTAAATAACTGCTGGTCAGTCAGTTTAGAGGTGGCTAGGGGAAGCTAAAATCTACACACCTAAATTCTGCTAGATTGTGTGTGATACTGGAAGATATGTGACTTGATCATGAGAGACAATTTCTTCTCTTTTCCTATTTTCTCTGTCCCGCCACTCCCACTTCCTGAGCATTCCCACTTCCTTACCCACAGGCCACTAGCCCAATATCAACTGTAAACTCAACACCAAGAAAAATTCCATTCCTCATTCAGATCAGGCACAGCCCTGAAATCTGCAGAGGAAGTGAACATAATTTTAAAGACAGTATGCTTTACTATGGTTCAGGTTATGGACAGGCCATATCTGTGTCAGGTCAGGCATATATTTCCAATGTTGCAGTTCAAATAGAGAGCAACCTATTAATTGCACTAATGGATACCATGTGTGTAATTTCCACGTGCTATTTCAAAAATATGCCCAACACATAAAGAAATCCAGTCCTCTGCTTTCACTGCGGGTGGGGCAGGGGAATGGGTTAAAGTGACAAGTGCTTTTCAGTAACACTACTGAACACTTATTTAATGCCTTTCATTTTAGCATCTCCCAGAATTTTAATTAAGCCTTACAAAGTACATCTCCGGTAACATGTTGTTATAAAATTATTTCATTGATAAGTAAACTGAGACTAAGAGCTAAGTATTCCCTTCCATTAGGGCAGTTTTATGCCATTCTGCTGGTACAAAGCTGACCTGCTCAGCCAAGCCAGCCCCAGGAGTGCTACCTCTGCTATAAAGGCTAGCAACACTGTGCCAAACTTGTGTTACAGAGGTTCTGGCCATGGGAAGGAAGGAATGGCCTGGGTATCCCTACATTCTAGCACTCCCTGGCTGACATTACAGCTTCTTGAGGCCACTGGCAGGCAGTACAAGTTAGAGTGGCCATAAGCCTGCTCCAACCAGCACTGGAGAACTGGACTGGTGAAAAGGGACCACTGAAGCTGGGAAGCAAAAAGGTGGCTTAAAGCAACATCTGCACATGTGCTGTACATGAGCTGTGGTCAGGGCCATGGAGTCATTACCGAAAGTTTATCTAGATGAGTCACCCAAGGATCTAGATCTCTGTGGTAAACCACTCTTCTATCACTGGAATTAGAGGACATTGCTTGGTGGCCATTTCAAACATTGCCCTATTGTAGCCAATGATTCTATTTATTGTGTGGTGTGCGACGCTAGGATAATAGAAATACAAGATTGATTGTTGCACATGTGCAAAGTGCAGATGTAGTCAGAATCACATTATAAAAGAGTGTCCAGATTGGGAAAACTGATCTTCCTACAAGAGCCATCTGTCTTCTAATGATCAATTTATGAGACCCTCATCAGATCCTAACACTATCTAGGAGGATGTGAGTATGACTATAGTTATAATTTGTCCATTTATCAAGGATTTGTATATGCTATTAAATTCCAGAGAGGTAGCCATGTTAGTCTATTTCAGCACAATCATGGGATTGTGGCCACGAAAGCTCATGCAATAAATAAATTTGTTAGTCTTTAAAAGTGCCGCAGGACTCCTTGTTTGTTTTATATACTGAGATATTCAGAACTTTGCTGGTAACTTTATTAGAGTTGATAAAAGATACTAGATCTTGTTCTTCTGACTGTATGTGTTGCTGTGTCTTGGTTTTCATGTGTTCCTGTAAGCTCTGGATCTGAAACAAGTAGCAGAGGTAACTCTGTTGAGCTTGAGACTGTAGCCACCAGAGCTGAACCCAAGCAGTGTAATACAACATTACAAAATTCACTTTAAATAAAATAAAAAGCAACACTATAGAACTGTAAAACAAAGATGAATGCTTCTCGCCAACCGAGTAACTTACCCAAGATTATACTACAAGTGAGTAGCAAATCTGCAAACAGAATTCAGCAGACTGGTCACCCAGTCCCCACTGAACACACACACACACACACTGCTGTAAGCTTCTCATACAGAAAAGCACTTCACCAAAGATTTCATTAAAATTGACAAAAAGCCCCTTGAACACAGATATGCAGGTCTGGTCTTCAGTTAAAAAGTGTTACCCAGATAACTACGATGATAAGGAATACGAGTTGTGCTGACACAGCCCAAGTGGGGATGCAATTATATTGAAATAAAGTGCTTTAAACCACTATAGCCTATTTTGGTTCCCAGATTGCAATAAGCAATACCAACATAAGCATTTTTATGCCACTATAACTGCATCTATGCTAGGGAGGCTTTACTGCTTTAACTCAGCTGTGATGAATGCCTCCCACTAGGGGATGAATTCAGGATCACCAACTTTACTGACACATTAGGCTGGATTTGAACCCTGCATAAAAAGTCAAAGGTTCATTGACAAAATCTTCAAACTCCAATTCTGTTGTGTGTGCGGGGGGGGGTCGGTAAGTCCTCATTTCTTACTGAAGGGGATATTGCCCTTCCAGAATGATCCATTGTCACAATGATTAGAAAACTGAAGTGTTAGATAAAAGGTTTATGGACAGAAACACCTGCAGGATATTGCTGCTTCCAAGGTAGGAAAAAGTGCTATATTGCTATTTACACACACACCCGCACAGAGAAATAAATTCATCAGACTAGATTGACAATGAGATACACAGTCTCCCATTTAGCTCACCGATTTAAATCCATTTTAGGTCAGTAATCTACAGCTGAGTGAATAATTCACAACACAACTTACTTGACAAGTTTTGCTCCTTTTCCTATTCATTAACTGTTTGCTAACAGACAGCAAAATTCTCAAATTTATTCATTATTCAAAATGATTCATAAATATTTTCAATGAATACCTCTTGGCCTACAAATATCTGAAACTGTAAATGTTACAACTGAATATACAATTTGCAATTCCTTATGTAAGGAACTTCTGTAACTTATATAACTGCAGTTTAAAGTGGAAGTAGCTAACAAATGCAGTATGCATTTTTAATTATTTGTTTGACTGCAATATTTGCAACTCTCAATCTGTTGGCTGGTTATATAAATTGTCCATCAATGGTACAGAAACAACACCCTGTGACTCATGGAACAGTGCAAATAAATTTTACATTTCAATGTACAATGCAAAATTCACTTCTGTCAAATATTCAACCACTCAAGCTACAGATTAGCTTTCTGCATGCATCTTGAGCCAACATGAAAGGGACATAAATATAATCAAAATAAAGAATGCTTATTAAATTTTTAAAAAATTCATGGAATTTCTCCTGTATTATGTCAATCCTACAATAATCAGAGACAGTTGAGATGAACAATATCTATTAGGCCAACCAGTCCCCCTGACTACCAGTTTAGGGTGGTCTTCTGCAGTATATAGTAGTTTCTCCAAAAAAGTTTCAAGAGTCCCAATTAACAGGGTTTCCACCATTTATTTTGGGATTCTGTTCTACAACTAGTCAGGAATTCTGCCTGATATTCAGACTAAATTTTCTCTTTCTTAATTTCATCCCATTGCTCCTAGTTTCCCTCTTTGGTGTTTATACCCTTCAGAGATTTGTAGAATATTACATCCTCCCTCTTAGTTGCTTCTTTGCCAAACTATAAGCCAGATTCAGATACCATTACTCATGCCAAGTAGGATCTTTCTTATATATAATGATGGGAGAGAACTGGTTTCATTGGGATTACCTGCAAAGCAGGTATTATTCAATATCAACAAAGGCAGTAAAATCTGGCAATACATATTTAATTTTTTTAATCTTTCCTCATAAATTAATCTTCCCAATTTCCTGATTTTTTTCTTTGATTTTCCTCCAGTTGCTCAGTATCTTTCTGACATCATAATATACAGAACTGAATACAATAATCCTGTGCAGTCAAACAAATATATCAAAATCACCTTTAGCTCCACAATATGATTCCTTGGTCTCTTTTAGTGTCCGCCATCATCATACTAGAGCTTGGCAAAGTTTCACCCCTACATTTTTTTTAAAGTCACCTTTTGTCAAAAGCTAACCTTTTCACAGAACAGGCAACTATCAACATTTTCAATTTCTTGTGAAATTTCCCATTTTTTATTTAAATCCCACACTTTGCAGTGAAAAAGATCCCACATTTTTCAAGTTAGTAACAATTTCAAAAACAATTTCAATTAAAACATCATGGAATGTCTCACAAAAAGAAGAAGAGTCTATTTCAAATTCCCTGAAACAAAATTTTTCAGACAATTGTTTCAACCAGCTCAAATCCCTGGGTTTCTTTCTGTTCCCACAGTTCCCCCCTGCTCCCCACTATCTATATATTCCTGAATATTTTGCCCTAGATGCATAACTAGGTACTTATACTTTTCCAAGTAGACTGAAAACCTGGACAGAACAAAATGAGTCTGTCTCAGGGTCAAATTAAGACTCCTGGGGGCCCGGGGCTGCCTACTCTTGTGTTCCCCCCAGCCACATGGTAGCACTCAGCCTGGGGGGCAAGGCTTCACTCAGGTGTAGCAGCACTGGGGCGTGGGCTGACAGACCCATCAGCCATGTGGGGCAGGCCAGCACTCAGCTCTGGAGGGTTCTAGGGGGGTCTGAAGACCAGCCAGCCTGGGGGCAGAGGGGGCACAGCAAGGCCAAAAGACCAGCCAGCTGCAGGGGTGGAATCAACTGGTGCTGGGGGGTTCACAGAGTACAAACCTTGGGGCCAGGGTGGGCTGGCACTAGGGGGCCCCAAAACTCAGACTGGCCAGCTATGGGGCCACGGTGGGCTGGCACTCAATGCTGGGGGAGCACAGATGGCATTTGGGGGGGTTGTCTGCAGACTGGCCAGCCATGGGGCCGGGGAAGGCCAGCTCTGGGTGGGGGAGCAGGGCACAGACTGGCTAGCTGCAGGAATGGAGCAGCGCTGGGGCCCGAACAACCAGCCCACCCCACACGTGATGCAGTGTTCCGTCCAGCAGACACCTGATATATTTTTGCAGGGCTCAAAGAGGCCCCCTTGAGCCCAGGGCTGTAGCCCCTAAAACTAATCCAGCCCTGGTCTTTCTAGTTTCTTTTCCCTGTCTTGACCACTATAAGTAGCACCATTGAAGTTAGCAGGATTACCAACAATGCTTCAAGTAAAGAACATGCATGAGTGTTTGTAGGATACAGGCCTAAGGTAGGACAAGATATGTGGGAACACAGAGACAATAGGAGCAGAACCTTGCATAGACTAGCTAAGCCTATAATTTTCAAACTTTCATGTTTTATTTCCCTCTGTCAGCACAAATAACGTCCTGCTTCAGAACAACATTTGAACCATGAGTAACGAAGCTCTGGAACCTAAGTAGTCTATAAACTTCAGTGGAACTAAGCACATGATTAGGTGCCCTGCTGAATTGAGGCCTAAATGAACAACAGATTTTAATAAATTTCTCATGTGTCTGATCTGCTTTATCAATCCATAAATAAACACAGTGTTGAAGCATACAGAGCACATTTGCGGACTGCACACTGCTGGCATCATTGGGTGAGAGGCCTATTGCTGTACGGGGAACACAAAACCTTAGAAGTCACTGAAGCAGTGCTAAAGCAGAATAGCTTCCCAAGTGCACAGATGGCACAGTGAGAAATGCTGATCTGTTGATACTAAACACATGAGGTTACTGCTGATGTATTGTATTAGATGCAAGTTTGATGAAGCTGGGGTATGTGTTGTTTTGGGGCAGTGGATTAAAAAAAAAGTCACTAAACTACACAAAGCTCCCAATTCCCCCCAGTGAGAAGCAGGTAAACTCTTACTCTCGATCACACTGCTGCTTTTGAATAGATGGTGAAAATGGATGTGAAAGCCTTATGGAGTGCATGTTCAACAACAGCATTAGGGAGTACGTATGTGACAACTCTTTCCTCTTAACATTTCATTTCCATGCTTTTATGGACCTGGGTGGATAAAGTGCTACAACCTTACCTATCACTAAGTGTAGTTCATTTCCTAAAATAGCAATGCCATAGGAAAGAGGTCCCCAAACTATAGAGTGCACCCCCCAGATGGCACAGAGGAACATTTGTGGGGCACAGGCCAACAGACAGGGAGGGAGCACCAGTCAAACCTGTACTGCAGCCAGCTGGCTCAGGCCCTAACTCCTGGCCATGGCTCTACTTCCAACCCATCACCAGCTGCAGCCCTGGGCAGCAACCAGGATCCAGCTGTGGCTCTGCTGCTTCCAGTCACAGGCCCATCCCTACCTTCCAACCATGGCTGGGCAGGGAAGGAAGCCATAGACACAAGTAAGGGAGGAAAGGGTGAGATAAAAAGTTTAGGGACCATTACCATAGGGCATGCTTGCCTTCTACCACTTCCTGCTAGCCAAGTACAGCACTACAGGCACTCCCTGCCAATTTCCCCTCACCAGAATTCTCTCTCTTGCAAGGATTCATATGGTTCAGCCCTGTAGGTGGGTCACTCTCAGAGTCTAATCACCTTCCTGGGGTAACAGGAGTCCAAACAAGAGACTTCCACCTGCTCAGGCTCCACTTCAGCCCACCCTTCAAGCTCAGGTCCCACTCCCATCTGGATTAGTTTAAGCACCTCTAGCTCTGAGATGCAGCCCTGACTCCTGAGTGCCTTCCCTAAAGTTGTCTCACAGGATATCAGCCTTTGCTGCTCTACAGGCTAACTTCCAGGCTGCCCCCTACAACCCTTCCAGAGTCTGTTCAAGAGCCCAACTTCCCTCCACACTCAGTTTCTTCACCACTTCGGTGAGACCTGGGTGTTTCAGACCATCACCTGACTCCAATTAGTCCAGCCCCCTTAGGCTAGATGGCAGCTAATTACACCACAGAGAGGGCTGTTTGAATAATGCTGGCTAGTCTCAGGGCCCATAAAGGAGCAGGCTACCCTGAAACCATCAAACAGAAGAGAAACCCATTTAATTCAGCCCATCAGTTGTGAAATTTCACACAATGAGAAGACACTTTCCCCTTAGGACTAAACCAAGCAATGCATTTGAAAAAAAAGGGATTTTAATGGTATCAACCATTGAGCCAATTGCTGGTGGCAGCCACCATCTTACTGGGAACAGTATAACAAGCAATAACTCTTACTATGGGAACACAGGCAATGGAATAATGTGCATAGTGTGGGTGCTGAGAGCCACTGAACCCAACTATAAACCTTGGATATGTTGATAAGTTCCAAAGGGGAGCCGTGTTAGTCTAGTTCAGCAAAACAAACAAGGAGTCCTGTGGCACTTTTAAAGACTAACATTTATTTATCGCATGAGCTTTTGTGAGAGAAAATCCCCAATTCAACTGTTGCTGCACCCTTAATTCCAGCACTTCTGCCTGGGCACTGATAAGCCAGTTTGTAGCCCACTCCCATTCTGTCTGAACCAACATAAGGAGAATGTGAACTTTCCAGAATGAAATATTTGCTTAAATATTAATTAAAAGTTTCTTCAGATCACAAACCCAGTTTTATAATCCCACCTATTTCATCTAGAAGAACCCCATTAGATCATGTGATCCATCTCCCCACCAAAGCAGTATTGCTCCCAATACTACATTTCAGTATCCAAAGTAGTCTAAGTCTGTAGAAACAAATCAATGAGGCACCCCTCCTTTCCCTAAGACGACCATTCCACAGGCTGCCTCCCTGGACAGATGGCAGAAGGGTAAGAAGCTCTACTACCTGCAGGCAATGATGAGCTGTTCTTCTCCTCCTGAGCTGGGCAGTTAAAAGCTGCTAAAGGTTTTTAATGATAGGGGCAGCAACTACAAGAACAGCTAAATTGCATTAAACATATTACTGCAAGCACCTGCCAGACACCCACACCCTTTGTGGCCACAGGAGCATCTGCAATGGTGCAGAAGCACTACTGCTATTGCATTTAACAGTCTCAACATCACTTCCTGCTTGTGGTGGCTATCAGGGGACCCAAGCACTGGCATTTCAGCTGCATTGATACAACTGGTCTTCCCAATTCCCCTACTTCTTCCATGTTCCATTTTTTTCAGTTCCCTGCTGCCCAGGCACAGAAGCATGGCAGACATGCCCCCTTCACTTACCAACAGTGGGGGAGCTACATCAGGTTTATGCTAGTCTGAACTTCCCCTATGCTGGGGAAACTTCCAGGCAGTGAGTTAAACCAACTGTATGGCCCTTCTCCTGCAGCAAACCAGCACAAAGGAGCAGTAACACAAAAAGGCATCAAAGCCCTAGTTTCTAAAATAAATCCTTTTTGTTCAGTCTAGGTGGAGAGAATTCCAGATAAGCAGGAACTGGGTCCCTGAGCAACCCTTTCCAAATGCCTGTCAAGGGTGTACCCAGCTCAAACTTGCACAAACATTTGGGAGAGAAGCCTATCTGTGCTGAGGAGAAGCCATTTTATTAGCCTAGCAAACCCACCTGCTCTCCCTGATGGGCACTGAACAGCACAGCTGCCTCCCATTATCCCAAATTGGAGCAGACAGTGCTGGCTGTGCCTTGTTAATCCTGGCTGGTAGTCTGTGTCCCCATGCCAGTGTGGGTTTGTGAGATGGGGGAAGGGTTGCCAATTTGCTCTCACGGGCAGCAAAAAACCTCAAGAGCTAGAACTGCTTGTAGGCTCTCTGCTTCTCTTCACCTCAGTAGTCCAGCGCAGCCCTTGCGAGGAAATCCTGTGCTAGGTACTAGCCACCAGGCTCCAGCAGAGCCAGCTGGGCTTTTATCCTATCCTCCCTGGTGGTCTCAGCATGGCACAAAAGCGAGCAACGGAACAATTGGAACTACTCTTAGACTTCTCTCTCCCCTGTGATGCAGTAGGGAGCCAGGCCGATAGCTGCCACTCAACGTCAGAGCACACTCCAAAACACACAAGGAGTCCTGGGGCACTTTTAAAAACTAACAGATTTATTTATCACGTGAGCTTTCGTGGGAGAAAATCCCACTTCAGCAGATGCTTGAGGATGGAGAACTTACGGAATGGAAGGAAAATAAATGCAGGGAAGTATAAGTTATAGGATCCTATCAGACTGTTACAGCAAATGAAAGCGGTTGTTTAGATTCAGACAGTGGGGAACAGCACATAGAGGAAGATGAGGTCAAATCACCTATTGTAATAAGAAAAAAATCCGAGATCCCTATTTAGCCCCAAGGCAACAGTGTCAAATCTGTGACAAATGCAGATTTGACACTGTTGCCTTGGGGCTAAGTAGGGATCTCAGATTTTTTTCTCATTACAACAGGTGATTTGACCTCATCTCCCTCTATATGCTGTTCCCCACTTTTTTAATCTAAACAACTGCCTTGATTTGCTGTAACAGTCTGATAGGATCCTATGACTTACGCTTCCCTGCATTTATTTTCCTCCCATTCTGTAAGTTCCCATCTTCAAGCGTCTGACAAAGGAGGATTTTCTCCCATGAAAGCTCGGGCAATAAATATATTTGTTAGTGTTTAAAAGTGCCCCAGGACTCATTTGTTTTGCTGAACTAGACTAACACGGCTACCCCTTGGAAAGAGCTGACTTCCGCAGCTCTTGAGACTGCAGGGGAAGTGGGAGGGAGGTGGCGCCCACTAGTGACAGCTGATTTGCTTCAGTTTTAAAAAATTACTGGATAGAACTCTGGAATCACATCTTTTATTTGTAATATAATATATATTTGCTTATTACCACAGGCCTTTCTGGGCCACAAGTGGCTCCCATGCTGGATACTGCTAATACGTGATCAGGATTTCACCCTGTGACTACAGTGATGAGTTAAATGGGTTTTTCCTCAAAACAAAAAACATAAACAGGTCCAATCATAGATCTTCTTAAGAGTATTTGATGTGCATTGTTCACTAGACAGATTCAATTAATATTTAGGGACTTTATGCTATTTTTTTCCACTCAGTAGTAAGCATGTATCAAGCAGCTAAAGTAAAATGGGTCATCAGGCAAAATGAGATAAGAGCGTTCAAAAATATAGGATATGCAACAAACCCATGCAGCAGACTTACTTACTTCCATCTCCCTCACGTGTCTCATTCCATCAAAAAAGCTGCAAGGCATATATCCACAGGCCAAGGAGGGACATTCTGCTCAATGTTCTGGCATTTTCCCCCCCTCAAAATTCCCATGAACATTGCACACACATGCTGAAAATGTGCTTTAAAAATATGTAGCATGAGTTGTATTCAGGAACGTCTTTATCGGCATTAAATCCATTCTGCTCTCATGTTGAATGGCCTTCAGCATTGCATCAGATCAAATAAAGAAAACTAATATGTAAGCCATTTAGGGGAGGAAGAAACTCAAATAAAAATGGATAATACCAAAACTTCAGTGCTCTTGGCTACTGATACCAGAACTCTAGCTAAATGGTTGAAGCAATGTCTGTCTAGAATTGCAAACACGCACAGTACTTCTGCCCTTTGATCAATCAATTATCCTCAAGTGAAACATAAGAGGGTTTGCCTTCCCTCTAGCCCAGCTGAACCTAGTTTAATTTAAAGCAGCAGAACAAGTGGACGTAAAAGGACAGTGGAAAAATGAAAAGGCTTTGTTATTAATCACATAGAACTTAGTTTCAAAAGGACAAATAGATATATCACAAACCCAAAGAAATCATGGACAGAAAAGCGCTATTTGTTCATCTTCTAGTTCATCTCCCTTCCTTTGCAAGATTGTCCAGAGTTTTGTCTTATCTAATTATTAAAGTGATGGCTTTTCCCTGGGGTAGTGCTCCCCAACTGCTCAGATCCTTTGGCGATAGGTGCCAGACAACAACCCCCTAAAACAGGCAGCATGAAAATACTCTACATCTCAATGGCAGGAATTTTTTCCTGATATTCAGCCTAAATTGGCCCTTAGTTTTCTTTCATCACTCATTACATCCTGTAAGGGTCCATGGGATTAAAACTCAAGGTTGCAGAACCTTGGCCGACTGATGGTCACGCATCACTACTGGGAGCATCATGTAGTGCCACATACAAGGAGCACCGCGAAGACTAGGTGCTGCAGGAAGTGCAACCTGAGGGGACCGAAGGGAGAGCACCCAGTGGCCTCCTGATTGACATGCTCACTACTCAACTTGCTGGGTCGCCCTCTAGAGTTACTTAGGCCTCCACGCAGATGTGGGGCTTGCTGTCTCCAAACTTCTTATTGCTCCCCAGTCTCTGATCCACACCTGACTTTGGCCTCCTGATTCCAACCTGGTCACTACCTCTTATCTCTGACTGTGACCCAGCCCACCTGTGAGCCCTTCCTGCTAATCCTGGCTCTAGTGATTACTCTCACCCTTGTCTGCTGACTCCTGCTTCATGACTGGCTTTGACTTGTGAACACCCAGCAGCAACCACTAGGCAAGACTGCCTGTCCCCTGGACCCTTACATACCTGCCCTGAATCACATCAAATAATACCTCTCTCTCTCTCTCTCTCTATTTAGTATTAAAGTCCTTCAAATATTTGGAGTCTGTTTTAGCATATTACCATCTTAGTCGTCCCTTAGTCAATTTTCAATCTTTCCTTATAAATCAAATCCTGCAGTTTCCTGTTAATTTTTGTTGCTTTTCTTTGAAATTCCTTCAATTTACCTGTATGTTCCTGGTCATAGGGTGCCCAGAGCTGAGTGTGATGCTCCAGGTGTGAATCCATCAGAGCTGTATAGAATATATCTATTACTATCCTGTCCTATAACAGTGCAGTGGACTTGATGAGTTCTTGAGGTACTTTCCAGTCCTACATTTCTATGATGCCTCCAAATATGCAGCTGAGACTTGCATTGGCTTTGTGTGTGTGTGTGTGTGTGTGTGTGTGTGTGTGTGTGTGTGTGTGTGTGTG
>ML685838.1:3958886-3971275 GCA_007922175.1 Pelusios castaneus
GTGTGTGTGTGTGTGTGTGTGTGTGTGTGTGTGTGTGTGTGTGTGTGGGCATACTGTATTACAAACAAATGTCTAATCTGTTATCCTTTTCTCCACATCTTGCATATTTCTGAGCTGAAACTCTATCTCATTAACACTGAATGTACACAGATGCAGAAGGCTTCAATGACAGCCGCATCAGAGTACGCCACACAAATCAGAAGGGGACCTTTGGCAAATTTCTTGAAGTTTCCACAATGCACAATTTCTACAAGTTTCCTGGAGGAAAAAAAATATGTAACTGGGCTAAATATTGACCCACACTCTGCGTGGGTGCAGACAGAGCCATCCCTGGGGGAAGGGGCAAGCGGGGCGATCACCCCGGGCACCGCAGTTCTGTGGGCCCCGCACTGTCCCACTCCCAGCGGGGCAGTGTGGGGCCCACGCACACCGCAGCCCCTCCTCCCACAGCCACTGCCAAAGGCAGTGGGGCAGGGCGGGGCGGGGCGGGCCGGGAGGGCTATGCCCGCCCCCAGGGCGGAGCAGGCAGGCAGGGTGGAGCACGTGGGGCCCAGCTTCTGGGTCAGCCTGCCCCACATGGCCGGCTCCCTGCCACAGGCAGCCTCCGGGACCGGAGTCGGCTCCCCCCGCCCCGCCCCCCCGCAGGCAGCCTCAGCCTCCTGGCCCAGGCCCAGCTCCCACCCGCAGGCAGCCTCAGCCTCCGGGGCTGGAGCCAACTCTCCCCACCCCCACCCTCCGCAACAGGCGGCCTCCCGGGCCTGGGCTGGCTCCCTGGGAGGCGGAGCGGGCCAGTTGGCCCGCCAACCTCCTCTACAGCATGGGGGCGGAGCCCCACTTCGGCCAATTGGCCCTGGGCCCCGCTCCCCCCACAGGACGGCCCTGGGTGCAAAGCCCATCTGGATGTCCAAGGAACAGCCAGAGTCCATTCCACAAAAGCCTTGACTGCTCCTTGGCTATGCCTACACTGGCAAGTTAGTTCGAATTAAGGAAGCTTAATTCGAACTAACTAAAGCCCTGGCCACACTAGGCTTTCATTAGTTTGAATTAAGGGCTTCCTTAATTCGAACTAATACATTCGATTATACCTTTCAAACTAACCCTTAATTCCAACTAGTTAGTTCAAATTAAGTCAACGTGGCCATGATAGTTCGAACTAACTGCTTAGTTCGAACTAACCGGCACATTGAGCTTAATGCAACTGACTAATTCGAACTAAGCAAGTGCCATGTATGGCACTTGCTTAGTTTAAACTAAAATTCCAGAGGGGCCATGCTAGTTCGAATTAAGTTAATTCGAACTAACTAAAATTAGTTTGAATTAGTTAGTTCGAATTAACTAATTCGAACTAACTTTGGTAAGTGTAGACATAGCCCTTGAGTGTATAACCCTTCTGTCCTCCAGCAGGCGGTTTCACTCTCCATTTCACTCTCCATGATCTCACTCTCCATGATGAATAGGGTTACTGGAGAATGACATGACTGGGAGACAGTGTTTCTCCTGACATCCCTACATGGCATTGTATTGCACTGGGTGACTGACAGACAGGAAACTCAACCAGGAAAAAAGTGAGTAACTAAAAATTAGGGAACAGCTGTGAATGGAGTCGCATCTCTCATACACCTAACACACATTGGCAACTGGGGGAGAGAGACCCCAGACCTCTCTAAAGCCCCACTCACCAGCCTGCAGAGATTTAGAGTGCCAGGCTGAGTTGCTCACTCCCTATCTGTGGACTCCCCCAGGAGGCTGTTGCACGGGAGCTACTACAGTATAACCCCACAATGCCAATAGTATTTGATGTTCTGCTCTGAGTAAGAGAACCGCACAGAGCTGGTAGGAAGGGAAGGGAGACACGTTGCATGAGTTCCCCATCTTTTTGTGAGGCTGGAAGCCACTCTTTGCCTTTACTACACCATGCTGGCCATTCTCAGGATTGGTCAGTTTGGGCCAGAGTTCCCTTCCCAGAATGTGACCCTTTAGATTTGTGTGCCCCCAAGGACACAGTATAAAGTTTTACAAACCCCTGCTGCCTCCATATGGCTTGGAGTGCCAAAGAAAAGTAATTTGAATTCCATGTGTCACCACAGGTTAGCTGCCAACCTTGCATTCAGTCAGTTATATAAAAGTACATGGAACTGGCAGCTTCTCCCCACCCCACCTTTGATCTGATCCTTTGCTATGTGGTGTGAGCTTGCTTTTGTGTTCAGCCATCACTGTGACACTTACAAGGAGATCTCTGACTGGCACTTCTAAGATCAGGAACATGGTACGTTTCAATTTGCTATTCAGACAGGAAGGTAAGACATCAGGGCAGAATGGACATCTGCTGGAGGGTGCATTAAGTAATAGGCTAGCTCACAAGGATGAGGGCAGAACCAGAGAATGGGAAAAGCACAGAAAAGGAGGGAATGGAGAGAAGTGGGATTGAAAATCTGGGAAGAATAGGAGTGAGATCAAAAAGAAAGGATTCTCAGTCCTGGTCTCTCACTTTGCAGGCTAACAAAATCTGTGCATTCAGACCATCAGAAGTGAATGCCATGTCCCATTCCATCATCGCTGACTGACATGTTGGTGAGTGCAACGTAACACCTTTGTGGCTGGAAGGGTAAACTAAAACGAAGAAAAAGTTGTGGCTTCTCGGAGCTTAGGCACAGATCCATACCCAGAGGGAAGCAATTGCATCTTCTAGGGAATGAATGGAACCACCCTCTGCATTTCAAACATTACTGATGCAATAACAGGCGAGGAGCCATAGATATAGCCAATGGTTTAGTTGATTTTAAACATAAAACCAAGAGCCATTGCTGCTGAGGCAAAGTCCAATTGCACCTCTCTAGAAGGACCCAGCAAGATCTTGTATTTTTCCAAATAGAAACTGAACAGAGCAAAATGCAGAAATAAAATAACACCTGGCTCTAGCTTATATCTATCAAATGGGGTGCGGCCAATGGTAAATTCTTGGAAGACGTAAAGGGAGCAGTGTCTGATAAGTCTGTGCTGCTCCTTGCCCTCTAGTTGCTCAATGCATTAAGTATATGAGAATTGGGTTAAAATCATGTTAAATGTCAGACTGGGCACCCAGCAGAAGAGCAATGAGATTTCAGTAACTCTAACCCTCGCCCTGGAGAGATGGTACATGGCAACTTGCAGCACAGAACGCTGACAGTTTCTGTCATAGACTGTGTCTGTCTGCAGGACTCATGCATTAGATACACAAAGGCACCCTCCAGGGATCGTGGAACAGTGCTCAGTGTCCAGGGCCATAGATGAGGCAGTAACAGTGCCCAATAAAGACAGAGGATCAACTTGGAATGCTTGGAAACCAGTTTCATCTCTCTAGGCCAGCTCATTCCTTTGCACCTGTATAGAATTTATCCAGAGACAGGACAGAAGGGGGGCGGGGCCTCAGGGTTTGTTCCAGGGGAGGGAGCAGATTTCATTTGTGGTCAGGGTTCACAGGAGATCTGTCTAGTGGCGTTTCTTCTGTTGGGGCACTTCTACCAGGGCTTATATTGGTGGGAGCCAGTGTATACCTATGAATCAAGCTGGGCTGGAGTTTTCTGACAAAGAAAAAGTGCGTCTGTGAGAAATGGGCTATACAAAAATGATGCCTTCTTGCTTAATAGATCTGTTCCATGACTGCCCTTCAGGCCATTCCTTTGCAGCTTGCTTTACAAACATAACTGAGTTTTTACCAGTTAGCATGGCAGTGAAAGAATCAGTGAGCGAGATTCTTTTTTGCATCGAGTGTCAACTACCAATTTGTCAGCTACATTCTGTTTGCAGAATCTTTATTACACGTGATTCTACACCAGCCAAAAAGGACATGGCTTGACTTCCAGATCCCCAGCTGAGTTTAAAGGGCTAGCAGGTCCAAAAAAATCACCTTGAAAACCAAGTAAATCTGAACTGGAAGCTACTGAGAGAGACTACTCCAGTGATGTTAATTTTTTTCCAAATTCTCTGTTCTGACTACAACAACAATTTATCTTTATTTGAATGATGATTTTCTGTTTGAATTTACTTTTCTTTTCATTTTTAAATAGTAGGAAAGGAAAATAAAGCTAGCAAAGAAAAGCAAGAATAATTGTCAGGCTATCTGATGTTTGCTGTGACACAATATGCAGCTGTGAAGAATGGGTGTCAATGGAGCTTATTTATAGTTTTCAAGCTTCGAAAGAGACCAAAGAGCTTAAATGACCCATTACTAAAGTCAAGGGAGACTGTAAACTGCATAAGATTAATAGAAGTGGAGCAAGATATTTACATTCTCTCATAACAGTTCTTTTAAACTGTGCGAGTTGATTATGTGCAGATCTTAAATTGCTTTTTTCCATTTTTGCCTTGTTTTCTTTTTCCTTAAAAAAAAAAAGGAAACTAAATACAAGAACCCAGCATTAATATAAATTGAGGCTGCAAGATCAGCTTGTCAAAAGTCAGGGTGTTCCAAAAGTTATGAATCATCCAAAAATATTAACCAAACCATGCTGTACAGCTGTAGTATTTACTATTCCCTTGTTCAATGTAAAACCTAAGGCCTAATCAGATTTACAGCGTATTACCTCTTGGAATAACACATTACGTGGAGAGGAAGGATAGCCCTGTGGTGCATGCGCAAGAGGGAGACTCAGAGTATTTTGTTGAATTCCCAACTCTTCTACAGACATCACCTGTGACCTCAGGCAAGACCGACCCAGATCCACAGAGGTAATGGGGCTCCTAATGTCTATTGAAATCAATGGAAGTTAGGAGCCTAGATACCTTTGTGGATCTGGGATTAAACCTCTCTGGTCCTCAGTTCCCCATCTGTATAATGCAGACAACAGTACTGCCCTCTCTCCCACCCTTTGTCTGTCGTTTCCTTACACTATATACCTGGGGGCGCGACTCTTAATATGTATATTTATAGTGCCTGGCGCTGAGTTGGTTGAGGCCTCTAGGCTCTGTCAGAGCACTATAAAAGGATCATAGCATACATGAGAATCAGGCTCCCTGAGCTTTGAGTGCTTGATTTTTCCAACTGTGGTGTAGTATTAATGCTTTGGGAGCAAGGAGCTGCAAGATGATCATACATGGTCACTCCCTCACCAGCTGGTCCTCTCTAGGGCTAGGTCTACACTTGGCCACATAAGTCGACTTTGCTAAGTCGACTTAGCATGTCCACACTATAAAATTAGGTCGACTTAAAGTGTACCCTGCCAAATCGACTTAGAGTGTCCACACTGGATGCCTAAGTCGACTTCTAGGAGCTAGATGGACCTGGGAGTGGTCCATGGTGGGAGGGGGAGCACCCCTTTCAAAGTGCCAGGGGGCTCAGCATTTGCCCCATTGTACCAGGGTACAATGGGCTGAGCAGGACAGGGACAGGGGCAGGGTATAGGAGCAGGGTGGGCAGGGCTGTGTCCTGCCCTGTGGGTGGGCACACCAGGCTCTGGCTGTGCCAGCCACCCTGGCAGGGAGCTCAGTGGGGGAGCCCTAGGGACCCTTTAAGTTGACTTAAAGTCGACTTAGCACTAATCCGCATCTACACTGTATAAATCGACTTAGTAAAGTCGACTTAGCCAGTAAAGTCAACTTTAAACTAGGTTTTATAAAGTCGACTTAAAATTTCCTTAAGTCGACTTAAGCAGCAACTTAAGTCGACTTAAGGAAATTGTAGTGTAGATGCAGAGTAAATTAAGTCGACTTAAGCAGGCTTAAATTGACTTAATTTACAAGTGTAGATGCACCCTAGGATTCCTCCAGCACGCTGAAGCCTTCCTGTTTTCTTAAAAACTCCAGCTCTGAGACACACAGGTGCGGAATGTCCATTTTACAAGGGCGAGTGGAGGCTGATCGGCCTCTCAGCACACCGCCAGGTCCTCATTCTCCTCTCATTTCTACCACTTCATGCCTTTGTAACTCCAGTGAGGTCGGCGCAGTTATTCATGATATACTTGGCTATGTCTACACTTGCACTTTTAAGTTGACTTTAACTAAGTCGACTTAACTAAGTCGACTTAAAGTCGACTTAGTTAAATCGACAGTGTGTCTGCACTTAAAATTAAAGTCGACTTAAAGGGGAACTTACAAAGTCAACCTAGAGCGTCCACACTGGATGCTCTAGGTCGACTTTGAGGGGCTAGGGGGACCTTGGGCAGGTCCACGGTGGCGGGGGGGGAGCATCCCCTGTGTACAATGGGGAAAAGGGGGGCAGGGACCCTGGCAGGGCAGAGCCCTGTGTGTGACGCTGTCTGGATTTAGGGAAGCATTTATGATATTATTTTCTATGGATATCTCATAAATGCTATAATCCATAGGAACTATGTCATGTTTGGTATCAATAGAAAGGTAGTCATTTGCTGGGAATGATTATATAGTTTATGTCTAGGAATTCTATTTTGATTAGAAGTTAAGAATTTGATGTTATATCCATACTTTAACTTGTGTCCTTCTGGAGAAATGTCTTAGACGGGAGGGTGTGAACAACCATTGTCTCCTTAACATTTAGGAATTTTCCAGGTAGAATGGTCCCAGGGAGTATCCTGTTGAGCCATTGAGGACATAAAGAATACAACCATTGTATCCTTAATATGTATAATAAAAGAAGCAAATGTTATTTTCCATTAGAAAAAGGAGGAAACAATATTAGCCAGGGAGGAAGGAGGAGAGGGAGAGACTGAAAGATAAGAAATGAATGAATAAAGAAAGGTGGAAAAAGAGGAAGAGCAAGAAGAAAGAGACAGGCCTGTTAGGGATAGTGAACTTCTCTCATTGTTACCATAAAATACAGCAATAAATAAATCATTATCTCCCTGTAAGTTATCTCCCAGCACAATGTAAACTAAGTACAGAATGTTGTCACAGCAGGGATTTGATGCTGAACTGCAATATTACATCTAACTAACCGCTCCCCACCCCCCATCAGCCAATTATAAATTATGCTGCATGTCTTGAAGAGCTGAGGAAAGGGCTGTTCAGCACATTTGGAGTGGATTCACCTGTTTCCTTCTGCAGGTCATGAAGTGCAGCCCTCTTCTACATCCCCTGGCTCAGCTCACAGTCTACCACTCCATGCTAACTCCCTAGCCAATGCTTTGCTAGCGATATTTCACCTGACACTGAGCTCCTTTGCATGTTGCAGGGTTTATTTAAACACACTGTATCATATAGTTATTTAATTTAATCCTATTTGAATATTACGCCCTCTGTGTTATACCGTAATATTAAAATAGATATCAATGGACTATTTTCATTAAAACCTTCCTTTACTCCTTTAGCCAGCCTCCAGGCTTTGCACAATAGGCACAGGGTCAGATTTTCAAGGACTTGGCACCTCAATCAGGGCAGATTTTCTAAAGTGCTTAGCATCCACCAGCTCCCATTGTGACATGTCTGATGAGAATTTCAGGGCCAGCAATAAAGTCCTGACTGTGGGAGTTGAAAACCCCAGAATTGGGCCCTGTACTATTCCCTATTATGGAGCACTGGTGTGGGGGCTAGTGTCCCATGAGGAGAAGTCATGGTTGTGTTCTGCAACTTATGAACAGGGGAAAAAAAACAACCCCCAACTTCCCCTCAACTTCCCTCCTCCCAATTCAGCCTTTTAGGTGAAACAACAAATATGCTGAATTCCTTCCTTTAGCATTTGGAGCATTCTGCAGTAATGCTCCTTTCACTTGGCTGGTCAGTTAAAAAACTTATTAGCTACATGCAGTACTGCTACTGCAGGGGACCTAGTTTAAATTTTAAGCCCCAGTTTGGAAGAGAGAGCAGGGCATAAAAACAATTAAACGGAATGAAAGCAATGCAAAAGTGAAAAGGAAACTTTTGCTAGCTGTCTGCTTGGAATAAGAAAAGACACTCATTCCTCAGGGGTGAAATTCACCTCTGTGAAGAAGGCCTTTGCACCTAAACTAGGCTGCGTCTACACTTGTAAATTAAGTCGACCTAAGCTTGCTTAAGTCGACTTAATTTACCCTGCGTCTACACTACAGGTCCCTTAAGTCGACTTAAGCAACTTGCTTAAGTCGACTTTATTAAACCTAGTTTTAGGTCGATTTAGGGCTTAAGTTGACTCCCTAGAGTTGACTTAAGCCAGTGTAGATGTGGGGTAGCCCTAAGTCGACTTAGGGCTACCCCAGGTCTGCACCAATGCCCTCTGCTGGGGCGGGGGGGGGCCACAGGGGGAACCTGGCGTGCCCCCCCAAAAGGGCAGGGCAAAGCCCTGCCCACCCTTTCCCTATGTCCTGCCAGGGTCCCTGTCCCCCTTTGCCCCCCCATTGTATCTATGTACAATGGGGCAAAGGCTGAGCCCCCTGGCACTGGGCAAGGGGTGCCTCCTACCCTCGTAGACCTACCCTAGGGGTCCCCCTAGTCCCTAGAAGTCAACCTAGGCCTGCAGTGTGGACGCTCTAGGTCGACTTTGTAAGCTCCCCTTAAAGTCGACTTAAAATTTAAGTGTAGACTCACTAAGTTGACTTAGATAAAGTCGACTTAAATTTCCAAGTGTAGACATAGCCATAGAGTGCTGAGATTTAAGATCTTCACAGGCCTTTGTGCTGGCCTACCGTACGTTTCCCTCTATAGTCATCCAATACGCTAGCACTCCAGCAAAAATTCACATTTCTGCTAACAAAGGGTAAGGTGAAAGACAGTTTCTTGCTGGTATATTTAGTTTTCTATGCCAGCCACGTAGGTCTTACCTTATTATTGCTTATTACTGGAGAATGGATGCTTTAAAGTAGTCATAGAATACAGAGCATTTCACTTACTAATTATCATTTGAGTCTTGCCCACATTAATACTGGCCAAAGCTGTTTCCACAAATGAAGTGTGTTGTCTCAGTTTAATTATTAGCAGACAAATGTTTACCTTGCCAAACCTTGTGTACAAATGGCAGCCTTTCTGGAAGTCTGTAGTGGAGCAGGGTCTCTGCAGCTGGAGACAAACCTCTGCAGAAGTACCAAGTTAAGACGGGGAAAACATGTCCCAAGTTTCATGCTTATTTACAGGTTTCTTCTTCCAGAGAACAAGAAAAGCTCTAAAGGTCTATTGCAGCAAAGTGTGAGTTAGAGCAGCCCTTGGGAGCGTCTTCAACTTATGCCAGGGACTGCTTCAGTCCCCAGTCAGTCTCAGTATCCAGGAGATGCGGACATGGCAGAAAGCCATCGTTGCAATCTCTGCCTCCATCTTGGCTCAGCCAGAATAGAGAAGTGGAGCCCAGGCAGGGCTTCTCATTTCAGTTTTTTTCTCTCGTGCTTCTGTGCAATAATATACTCAGCACCTGTGCTGTGCAGGATTTGTCCCACTGTGGTTAAAGAGAATGGCTGTCTTCAGGGCTGACTGTCCCCTGCTTTTCTGAAGCATATAATCACATCAAAAAGTTATATTTGTAATCCTTCTGCCACTTGGAGTCAGCAGCAGCAAGGGTCAGGTTCAATAGCTAGGCTTTCCTTTCAGGAATACAACATAAAACCCCAACCCCAAACCCAATTATACACCACCCCTTGGGTGCCTCTAGAGGCACTGCTTCCCCTCTCACAAGCACAGAGACCGAATGTAGACCCACCCACCCTCTCCCCTGGCTTTTGCCTATATTCTGGTGTCAATTCTTCTCATCTCTCAGCCTTTCATTCCCTGCTTTTCTCACCCAGAAAGAACAGAAATGGAGGAGGATATCTGACAATGTCGCAGGACAATGCTGACTCACTGAGCCAGACTCTGCACTGTTACCCAAGTGTAAATCCAGCATGACTCATCTGAAGTTAAGAGTTGCTTTGGATTTACATCAGTCACTGAGACAGCAGAATATGACCCACCGTTCATAGAGCATCTGGATTACTGTGATGCTATGGCTCTAGATCAGTCCAGCTATCAAAACAATGATCAGAATCTGTTCTTCTACAACTAACTTATTTGAGGCTCCCCACCACATCCCTCCATACACACACACCCACACCTCTACCTTTGAATTCTTACCTACACTTAGCAAAGCTAGAAAAACCCTGGGAATGTTGGCTTCAGTCCTTCATTTTGTTGTAGTGCTAAATCTGCTCCTTAATGTCCACAGATTCATATTTTCTAGATGAATAGCCAGAAGGGACTACTGTGATCATCTAGACTGACCTCCTGTATAACTCAGGTCAAAGGATTTCCATCAATTAATTCCTGTACAAACTAGAGCAGTGGTTCTCAACCTTTTTGAGAGAGATCCCTTAGTTAACACGAGGTAAAACACATGGCCCCCATCCTCTCCATCCTGCCACACCCCCTCACTGGCCATAAAGATATATAACCTATACATTTATATAATAATAATAATAAAACTCTATATTACATAATAATAAATTATGTGTAATAAACCTGTGTAAGAAACTAAGCTTTCCCTGATGCAGCCGCCACCACATGCCCCACATGGCCCCGCCTCTTTCCATCCCTCACTAACTTTATAAACCAAACTTGTAATCTCATTAAGAAAAGATCTATTTGTTTGATAGAATGTATTTTCCATAAACTCACATTGACTGGCATTATTTAAACTACTCTTCTTTAATATTTTATTAATAAAATCCCATATCAACTGTTCCATTATTTTGCCTGGATCAGTGTCAAGATAACAGGTGTAAAATGACCCGAGGCATCCTCTTTACTCTTTTTTAATTATTGGAACAATGTTAACTTTATTGCAGTCCTCTGGAACTTCCCCAGTATTCCAAGACTGGTTGAAAATCAACATTAATGGTCTAAGAACTTCTGATCAGTTCTTTTAAAACAATTGGATGTAAGTTATCCAGACCTTCTGATTTTAAAATGTCTAGCTTTAAGAACTGCTGATTACCATCCTCCTTAGTTACCATTGGAATGGAGAATATTTCATCATCATATGACATAAATACATCACGTGACTTTTTCGCAATTATAGAACAGAAATATTTGATGAACCCTTCTGCTGTTTCTGCATTACTAGTGATAACTCTACCATTTCCATCTGATGATGGACCAATACCATTGTTAGGATTTTATTAGCTCCTAATAGACTTAAGATTCCTTCTCATTTTTCTTAACTCTGCTGCCCAAAGAGTTTGCTTTGTATCTTTTTGCTTCCCTTACTAATTTTCTACAATGCTTAGCTTCTGATTTATATTATTTATTATCAAATTTCCCTTTCTTAAATTTGTTATATATATTTTTTAAAAAAAAAATATGTAGGTGCTTTCACTTCTCCTCCAAAGCACCTTGATTTTTTTCAAAACCAGTTCAGCCTTCTTTCTCAGTTGTAGAACTGTGGCATGACCATTTAGTAAAGTGGTTTCTTAAATAGTTCCATATTCTCAGTCACATTTTTTGTTCAATTTTTTTCTCCCAACTGATTTGGCTCGTAATTGTTTTCAACTTTATGAAATGTTACTCAGTCAACTCTCCCTTCACCTTCAGCCCTCAAGGTTTTATACTCTTGATATGGTCATATTTTAGTGATACACAGTTACAGATATGTGGTACAGTGATGTATCTATCCCAAATATATATAAATCAATCTATATATATACTGTATTGATGTCAACGAGCAATGTAAGACTACAGAGAATTCAATTTTGTAGTCTTAGAATGTGCTGTTATTCTGCATTCTGTTTTATCACCCTCATCATGCTACTACCAGCCATAGACCGATAGGATCAGCAACATGTTTTAAAATTAAATCTCAGACCAGTCGCTGCACATAAGTATATATTTATCAAATTCAAATGCAGACAATAGTATGTATCTTCATTTATTAAGTAGAATTGTTCAAGTCACCCCTAGCTCAGTGTTCTGCCATGTCTGGTAAATAAATCCTTTCTGTGCACATGGGTTTAGTCATCGGTGAAAACCGTTGGTTCCCTCCCATTCAAGACCATGGTTCATTCTGCTGGTCTGAGGTCAGGTTCTGCAGGCAGTTGATAAAGCTTCAATTAAGTGTTCATCTTGCAGCACTTGCCGATTTACACATCTTGCTCCTGTATCAACCATCTTACTGAATAACTCCACAGAATAGAAAGGACACTCCCCGCTGCCAAACAAGCACCCTCCCAAGATGTCTAACTTTATCTACCTAAAATAGTAAACACCTGAAACCAGTCACTTCCAAAGAAGATTTTTTTAAAGTGATATTTGATTTTTTTTAATTATTATTAAAGTTGTAGAGTGCATATTACAAGTGTAAATAAAAACATCCCGTTCAGGTGGCTAATAATACATGGCATATTTTATTCCAGCCAATCTGTGTGTGTTTCCATGTGTGTGTACACTCAGGTATCACCACAACAGTATGATATAAGGATCTCAGAGACATGAATATCATTTTATATTTAGCCAGATCTCCGTAGTGCTACACCCACATATAACTGATTTAAAAAGAGTGAAAAATCAGA
>ML685838.1:3976275-3989388 GCA_007922175.1 Pelusios castaneus
CCTTCTTGCTGGGATCCCCGCTCCAGCTGCTCAGCAGCGGGCAGCTGGAGCGCGGAACTCCGGCTCTTCCTCCTGGCCCAGACCACTCGGGTCGGGGAAGTTGTCCCCAGGACCCCAGTGGTCCAGGCTAGGAGGATTCCCTTCTGACGGACGTGGGAAGTCCCGAGCAGAAGGGAGCCAAGTGGTCTGGGGCAGAAGGGAGCTCCTCGCTCCCTTCTCCCCTGGACTGCTCCGGGGCTTGCTGCCCCGGGGAGAGCCAGCCCCATGAGGGGCTGGCTCTCCATGGAGCAAACAAGTCGACTTAGAGAGTCCAGTGTGGACTCCCTAAGGCGATTTAGTAAGGGCCCCTTTAAGTCAACTTAGGAGTCCAGTGTGGACTCTTGAAGTCGACTTAATAAGGTCGACTTAAGGTCGACTTATTAAAGTCGACCTTTTTAAAGTCGACCTTAATTCCCCAGTGTAAACATAGCCTTAAAGATTAACAAATTAATTTATCCTATGAGCTTTTGTAGGAGAAAATCCCACTTTGTCAGATGCTTGAAGATGGGGAATTTACAAATTCATGGAAATTAAGGAATAGATGGTGGCTGTGAAAACAATTTTGTAGTAAGGATGGTTGAAGCATGCAGTCCCAGTGAGACCTCCTGGACATACACAGTATCTCCAGGAGCACTGGAAGTCAAGGTGGCCTTTGAAAAGATACAACGCGCACTGCTCCCCCCAGGCCAAGTCAGCTCCTCTAGCTAGTGTTGAGAGCTGAGACAGCCTCAATCCTATTCCTTTCTGCCCCTTTGTGCAGGACAAGGCCCTCACTCTCAAGACAGAACTCCTATGCAATGGCAAGTCACAAGATCTGGTCAAGTTTCTCGTGTCTTCTCTCCTCTTTCTTTATGCAAATGCGCAGGGCTAGTTACTGTCTGCTCACAGGAGCTGAAGATGAAAAGCTACCTTTGGTCATCTGACTCAATCCCTGCTAGTGCCAGTGTTCCTGGCAGTATTTTTCCTAATACTTTTCCTAAAGCCATGCTCTGAAGTGTCCCTGGCCTCGGTTTTCCAGAAGCTGGCAATGGGCAACAGGGGATGGGTCACTCAATGATTACCTGTTCTGTTCATTCCCTCTGAAGCACCTGGCATTGGCCACTGTTGGAAGACAGGAGACTGGACTAGCTACCAGTATGGCCGTTCTTTGTCCAGTCTAATTTTAAATGTGATTTGTAACAGATTTTCTTCAAAAATAACTTTTACAGTTCTGGTGTCAACGTCATATGAAACCACAAGACTGGAGTTCAAATGGCCTGTGATGTTATCGAAAGCCAAGCCATCATGTCGCTCCTCCACCAGTTTTCCCTTTCTGCTGTTCACTGAGATATAGCGATAGTGCGAGTCAATCACACATGGTAAAACAATCCGTATCTCGCACATGCACATAGCGCCACATCCTGCTGATCTTACTCAAATGAGTACGTCTCACTGAAGGCAATGGGACTGTTTGGGTGAGTACAGAAAGAGAGATATGGCCAAAAGGATTCAAGGCTTGATCCTCCAAAATGAATGGCAAAACTCCCACTAATTAATAATTAGTGATTATTAGTAATTAGTAATAATAATAATTAGTGATTATTAGTAATTAGTGTAATTAACAGGAGCAGGATTGACTACAGTGGTAGTTTTGCCATTCCCCATTGATCATGTTTAATTTTTATCAATGAAGAAGGCATAATCAATGGGGAGCTCTTTTATTACAAATTATTCTCCATATTATATTATGCTCTCAGTTCTCCTCTTTTCACTGTGATGTGGCCTACTCACATCCTTTCCCTTCTCCCTGCCCCCCAAGAAATCTTTGGATTATCCAAAAGCTCAGTTACCTAAATTTAGTCAATGTCCCCCATGGTGTTTGGACTATATAGCTTGCACTGTATATTGATTTCTCTTCTCCTCACTACCCCCTGCAGTCCTCTTCTCCCATTTCATGTACATATTCTTTCCAGATTTCAGGGGGAAGTATCTCAAGGTCACATCAAGATACCTCAGTATGAGCCTGTAGCTCAGTTATGAAAAATGCATGCAGTTCATAATATTGTTTAAGAACAACTGACTGGAAATCATTCCTATTGCCTGGAGGTGTTCTGACTTATTTAAGATACATACGTATGTATGTGCACTTCTAAAATTTCTATTATATTTTAATAGTCCAAACAATGAGAACGAGTGAGGCTGTGATCTGTCAAGCAGGCCTTTGTCACTTCCAGGTCATGGCTGTAATCCCTGAGTTGTGATTATGCCGGAGAATATTACATTGATCCTGTAAAATATCTCTGATTGGATCAACGTTATTTTCTCTCACATAGACAAGCTCTTACCAGGGAATGAATATAACTCCACTGCTAACACTGTCTTACTGAAATCCCCCAATAAATCCTCAAAGCAGGGCTGTTAGTAATACCTTTATTAGACTAACTAAACAAGATATTTATATTCAGGGCTTTCCTGATCACCCTGGTTCCTGCTTAGGATCAAAGAGGAGAACTTGATTAGAGATGCTCTTGGACAGATGAAGAGACATGCTGCTCTGTAAGAAGACTTGCCACACCGAAGTTCTGTTTGAATGTAGTTTAAAAGGAAAAACATCCCTGCAAAATTAACAGGGTTGATCAGAGATTTATCAAGACAATGGCAATCTATCCCGTCTGTAATATGGTGACAGTACTTCTCTAGGTGCTTCCAGAGTCAAAACAGACCACGGGTGTAATATTCCTTTAGAGGAGATGGATGAATTCTATGTTTCAGTATGGTATTCAGGCTGGCATGGGGACTATATGTTCTCCACAATCCATAGTGGAACACCCATCAATGTCAATAGGAGGGCTTGCAAAGAGATATGGGGAGAATATGGTCTTGGTGTAGTAACTGAATGCGTAGTTACTGGCATGGGACAAAGTGGGTTGCAACCCATGAAAGCTTATGCCCGAAGAAATTTGTCAGTCTTTAAGGTGCCACAGGACTTCCGTTGTTCTTAGTTACTATATAACTTATTTATTTGTTCAGGGCCTCCTTGTCACATTCATCTCTCAGGGGAAAATTTGCTCCCTTTTAGGCCTCTACTGTCTCCACCCATTGCTTCTCTTCCTTTCTGCTTCTCTCTTCTATTTTTCTTTCTCTTCTCTGTTTTTGTGAGCGTTTTTGTTCTTTTTCTACATTTCTTCCCTTCCGCTACTCTCAGTTCCCACCCTAGTAGGCTTCACTGGCATTCTGACCTCCATGTCCTCCACTGAAATAATCAGTGAAGGTGAAGGGTCATGCCTGGTGGGCTTTAAAGTTGATGCTCCAATCAGATTAATGAGGTACACTGGTACTAGCCCCTTTGCGTAATTTGTTTTTTCAGGCTGTCTGCACATACAGGCAGCGATCAATGCAGTGCTTACACTTGGTTCACACTTGGAAGGTTTTCTCTACAGACATGGGGGCTAGAAATTTACTGGGAGGGGTTGTTTGCTTCTCTTTTAATGAAAGCTTAGATTTTGAAAATGCCACATAGGCTCCAGAAATACATCATATAAGCCAAATCTGGCCTATATATCATATCTGACTCTTCTGAAATAAGCATCTGTGCACCACATGTGACAGCATGATTTGACTAAAAGAGGCCTTTTTGGCTTCACTCATCATACCCTTTTTCCAAATCATACCATCCCAAATCTGGCCAAAATGAAGGCCATGTTAAGCACAGATGATATTCCTCCTCTCAGGCTAGTTATCTAATTTACAGTAGCTATGACAGCAGAGGTGGAGCTGGGGTAAATAGACTAGTACATAAAGCTACACATAGCAGCTGATGGAAAGGTCATTCTGGCTCTCATAGGTCTCAGGTGAAAACCGTGCCCATATTCCTTACATGGGTACATTGACATGTCAAACGAGTCACCTCTCAGCATAAAGACCCTCAGAAACAGAAGAAGAGCAATCAGCATCAATCATTGATAATGTACCTCTTGCTTATTCACCTAATGAGGAAAGCTATCTGTTTAATCACTACTGAGTACCCTTGGTCAGAGACTTACTTCTACATTCGATTCTTGACATGTTGCTTCCACAGGTAACTCCCTACGTAAATCTGTACCAGATGGAAGAACTATCAGTGGGACAAAGGCCCAGATCCTCCACGGTGTTTTGGGTCCTCACTTCCATGGCTTTCAACAGAAGTTAGGAGCCCAAATGCTGTTAAATATCTGGGCCTACGTGACTATGGTAACAATTTCCCCCTCAACATTTCACCCTGTTCTTTGCTCTGGATATTTCATTGACCTTTAGGATGATGAAATCAGATATCCACAGTGTTATTTTTGTATTAATGTAGTACATTGACCTCTTCTAGTCACTGTATAAAAACATAGTAAGAGGCAGTATAAACAGACAGGACAAAAGGGAAACTGAGGCACAGAGAGATGAAGTTGTATCGTGATCAGTGGAACTGGCATCAGATGGCCTGCTCCCTGGAGGTACTGTTATTGACAAAACTCCAGGAAAACAGGGAAGGTGGGCGGGCAGGCTGAAAGCAGCTCAGCCACATGGACAGAGCAGCGCACAGAGTTTAATAGTGCGTCTCTAGTTCAATTTAACCTGCCTTCAGCTTCTCTTCAAATAAAACATGGGGGCAGTGCCTGAGCTGTGAGTTCTCTGCAATACAGCAGCTGAACACATGAGCTAGGGAACTCAGTCGAAAGCCCGCCAAAGACTTGGATTCTGCCAACATACAGAACTCAGCGATGGACCCAATGAAAGGAGGAGTTTGAGCTGTACATAGACCTGGCCAGGCAGGAGGACAACAGCAGGAAAGTAAAACTGGTATTTTACTTTTGGGGGGAACTGGTCAGTGATTTCCACAGCACTCGGAAGCTCACCGTGGACTCAAGCCTCACAGCAACCCCTAGACCATGGAGGACCTATTGCTTCCCAAAGCAGAATGTAACTGTAGAGCAATGCTGGTTTTAACATTGGAGATCAGTCTGAAGAAAGAGACAGACCCTTATGTTACTGCACACTGGCTACCATTTGCAATTTAGGGACTCAGCAAACGCCGTGATTCAGGACAGGATTGTCTGCAAACACTCCAGGAAGGCAATCTCACTGAGGCTTAGACACAGGATGTACAGTGCACACCTCAAGAGAAAATGTGACACAACATCCCCTGAAAAACATTCCGAAGGGAAATGGGGAGGAAAGGGGAGCATGTTGCCAGGGTTCTGCACCATCGTGAGATGCACTGGGACAGCACTGCAAGGACTGTGGGAAGCTGAACCACCTCAATGTGTACAAGAGCAGATGGCGGTCCCAGTAAGATTTAGTTGGACTTGTACGAGAGGGGAATGACGCACACAGCTGTGATGACACCACAATTCTCTCATTGAGTCTGAGAGTGTGTCAGGTCCAGGCTGTTGGAACAGGAGAGCAAAAACAGACAATACCAACTCCTTGGGTAGCATGTGCATCATACTTTGGGAAGACTAGTCCCTTGCACCTCCCCCTCCCTTCTGCCTGATGCTCTTTCCCACTCTGTCCCCTCCATTCCAGGCCCTGCCCCATTCCCCATGCTCTCACAGGCCAGTCTGTCCCTGGAGCAGCCCAGCCAGCCTGGCCCAGGCCCAGCCCCAGAAGCAGCTCTAGCTCACAGCTGGCGCCAAAGCAGCCCTGATGCCCAGAGATGAGCAGCAGAGAGAAAAGGTGGAATGGAGGATGAAAGAGGTGGGGCCACCATGGCCCAGGCATCTGGCAGTGGGTTGGCAGTGGCTGTGCCAGGGGAGGCTGCTTCCCATGCCCTTTTATACCTTGTACTCATGATCAACCTCCTTGCATGCAACAAAGTTGATAGGGAAAGACCCTGTGCAATTTCTACAGATAACAGTGTCTCCTGTACTGTGATTCCTTGGGGTGAATTGGATTTGAACACAGCCATCACAAAGAGTAGGTGCACTATACCAATGTATAATGAGGAACATGTGACTATGATGAAATGGGGGTTCTGTCAGTCCCACTTTGGAATTGTGAATGATTTTATGAAATTATATTCTGAAATTATTGTGTCCTGGAAAGAAGCCTTTACATATGTGGATCCCCCATGAGTTAACAAGGGTGTGCCAGGCCAGAGCCAATGGAGAGTAAGCAGCACTCGATCATCTGTCCAGAGTAAAACAGCTATAAGGTGCCTCTTCAGACTTTTTGGCTATGTCTACACTTGTAAATTTAAGTCAACTTAGTATGTCCACACTTAAATTTAAAGTCGACTTAGGGGGGAATTTACAAAGTCGACCTAGAGCGTCCACACTGGACGCCTAGGTCGACTTCTAGGGGCTAGAGTGACCTTGGGCAGGTCCACGGTGGCAGGGGGGCACCCCTTGTGTACAATGGGGCAAAAGGGGACGGGGACCCTGGCAGGGCATGTGGGCAGGGTGTGATGCTGTCCGGATTTAGGGAACCATTTATGATATTATTTTTTATTAATATCTCATAAATGCTATAATCCATAGGAACTATGTCATGTTTGGTATCAATAGAAAGGTAGTCATTTGCTGGGAATGATTATATAGTTTATGTATAGGAACTGTATTTGTATTAGAAGTTAGGAATATGGTTGTTATATCTATACTTTAACTTGTGTGATTCTGGGGAAACACCCCAGGCAGGATGTCTACAATCATTGTCTCCTTAATGTTAAGGAAGCTCCCAGGTACCATGGGCCCAGGGAGAAACCTGATGAGCCATTAAGGAGACAGGGAGGGCATTGGTGTAGTCCTGGGGTAGCCCTAAGTCAACTTAGGGCTACCCCATGTCTACACTGGCTTAATTCGACTTTAAAAAATCGAATTAAGCCTTAAGTCGAAGTAATTCTAGGTTTAATAAAGTCGACTTAATTTTCATTAAGTCGACTTTATTTTCCTTAAGTCGACTTAAGCAAGCTGCTTAAGTCGACTTAAGAAAACTGTAGTGTAGACGCAAGGTAAATTAAGTCGACTTAAGCAAGCTTAAGTCGACTTAATTTACAAGTGTAGACGCAGCCTTTTTGCTGGAGTAAATGTGCCCAGTTTTTTAAATCTTTCTGCATATATCAGGTTTTATAAATCTTTTATCATTTTTGTTCCTCTCCTCATAGATTCTAAGGTCAGAAGAGACCAATATGATCATCTAGCCCAGAGGATCCAAACTTTTTGGCATCACACCTCCTTTCTGATCTTTGAGAAACCCTCATGCCTACCTACCTCTCATTTACTATCATCCAACCCCCTTTTAACAAAATTCAATTTGTAATTGTACAATTAAAAATAATCACAAATAGGTTTTCTTGATGCAAAAATTTAATAAAAATGTAATTTGAAATAGGAAATAGCAGCTAGAAAGTTCGAAGCACCTTTCGTGATATAAAATTTGAAAATTAAAAATTCTGTATGCTGATAAAACAATTTTTCATTATAAAAATTTCACAGCCTCGCACCCCCCTTGGATTTTCTTCATGCCCCCCATGTCAATTACCAAACTAGGCTGTCCCATCATATTATCCCCTACATAAATTTATCAGGCTCAGTTTTGAAGCCAGTTAGGTTTTTTGCCCCCACTGCTCCCCTTGGAAGGCTATACTAGAATTTCACTCCTCTGATGATTAGAAATCTGCATCTAATTTCAAATCTAAACTCCCTGATAGCCAGTTTATATCCATTTCTTCTTGTGTCCACACTGGCGCTGAACTTACATAATTCCTCTCCCTCCCTGGTATTTATCCCTCTGATATATTTATAGAGAACAATCATATCTCCCCTCAACTGTCTTTTGGTTAGGCTAAACAAGCAAAGTTCTTTGAGTCTCCCCCCATAAGGCAGGTTTTCCATTCCATGTATCATCCTAGTAGCCCTTCTCTGTACCTGTTCCACTTTGAATTCATCTTTCTTAAACATGGGGAACCAGAACTGCACACAGTATTCCAGATGAGGTCTCATCAGCACCTTGTATAACAGTACTAACACCTCCCTATCTCTACAGGAAATACCTCATCTCATACATCCTAGGACCACATTAGCTTTTTTCACGGCCACATCACATTGGTAGCTCATAGTCATCCTGTGATCAAGCAATATATCCACGACCTTCTCCTCTTCTGTCACTTCCAACTGATGCATCCCCAACTTATAGCAAAAATTCTTGCTATTAGTCCCTAAATGCATGACCTTGTACCTTCCACTATTAAATTTCATTCTATTCCTATTGGGAGCCTCTCCAATTTATCTACATCTTTCCAGGAGTGTGGCATACAAAATTGGACCCAGTATTCCAGCTGAGGCCACACCAGTAACAAACAGAGCAGGACTATTACTTCCCAGGTCGTACAGAGGACTTTTCAGTTAATACACCCCAGAATAATATTAGCCTTTGTGCAACTATATTCAATTTCTGATCCACTATAGCCCCCAGATCCTTTTCACCAGTATTATCATCTAGTCAGTTATTCCCATTTTGTAGTTGTGTATTTGATGTTTCCTTCCTAAGGGTAGTACTTAACACTTATTTTTATTTAATTGGTCTTGTTTAATTCAGACCAATTTCCCAATTTGTCATTGCCATTTTGAATTAGATCCTATCATCCAAACTGCTTGCAATCCCTCCTAGTTTGGTGTCATCAGCCAGTGTTATAAGCATACTCTCCATTCCATTATCCAAGTCACCCGTGAAAATATTGAATAGTACTAGACCTAGGATTGACCTGTGTAGGATCCTACTAGTTACGACCCCCCAGTATGAATGCAAATTATTGATAACTACTCTGAATACAGTCTTCTGATCAGTTGTGCTCCTATCTTATAGTAATTTAATCTAGATCTTATTTCCCTAGTTTTCTTATAAGAATGTTATGTGGGACCATGTCAAAAGCCTTACTAAAATGGAGACATCTACTACTCCTCTCCCCAATCCACGAGTCCAGTAACCCTGTCAAAGGAAGAAAGATGTGTTGATTTGGCATGATTTGTTCTTGACAACTCTATGCTGGCTATTCCTTATAACCATATAATTCTCTAGGTACTTAAAACAGGTTGATTAATAATTTGTTCCAGGATATTTCCAGGTGTCAAAGTTATGCTGACTGGTCTATAATTCTCTAGTTCCTCTTTGCTCCCCTTTTCAAAGATAGGTATTATGTTTTCCCTTCTCCAGTCCTCTGGGACCTCACCCATCCTCCATGAATTCTCAAAGATAATTGCTAATGGTTCTGAGATTGCTTCAGCTATTTCCTTAAGTACCTAGGATGAATTTCATCAGGCCCTGCTGACTTGAATACATCTAACTTATCTAAATGTTCTTTAACCTGCACTTTCCCTATTTGGCTTGTATCCCACCCCCTTGTTAATATTAATTGGATTGAGCATCTGGTAACCATTAACCTTTTTAGTGAAAACTCAAGCAAAATAGGCATTAAACATCTCAGTCTTCTTGATGTTATCAGTTATTAGCTCTCCTTTCCCACTACATAGAGGACCTACAATTTCCTTCATCTTTATCTTGCTCTTAATGTATATAAAGAACCTGTTATTATTGCCTTTAATGTCCCTTGCTAGGTGTAACTCATTTTGGCTATGTCTTCACTAGAAAAGTTAAGTCGACTTTATTAAGTCAACTTAATAAGGTCGACTTTAAGTCGACTTAAAGTCAACTTTATTAAGTCGATTTAACAAAAGTCGGCTTAACTTTTCTAGTGTAGACATAGCCCCTTTTTGACCTTATTAAGTCGACTTAACACTTTAAGTCGACTTAATATGGTCGATTTAGGCACTAATCCCCATCCACACTGGCTTAAATTGACCTAATAAGGTCGACTTAAGCGTTAAGTCAACCTAAAGCGAGGTGTTATTAAGTCGACTTAACTTTTCCTTAAGTTGATTTAAGGAAATACTTATGTCGACTTAAGGAAAGCCCAGTGTGGATGCAGAGTAGTCTAGTTCGACTTAAGCCAACCTAACTTGTAAGTATAGACGCACCCTTTGTGCCTTAGCCTTTCATATTTGGTCCTCACATGCTTGTGTTTTTTTTATTACTCCTTAGCAATTTATCCCTGTTTCCACTTTTTGTGGGATTCCTTTGTGATCATCAGGTCATTACAGAGCTCTTGGTGGAGCCATTTTTTCTTCCCATCTGTCATTCACATATGGATAATTTGCAGTTGTGTCATTAATTTTATCTTCTTGAGAAACTGCTGGATCTACTGAACTCTTTCCCCCTTACATTTTCTTCCCATGGGACTTCACGTACAGTTCTCTGCATCTGCTTAAGTCTCCTTTTTTGAAGTCCATCATCCTAATGCTGCTCTCCTTGCCCCTTCCTTTCTTTAGAATCATGAAAGATCTCATTTCACAATCATTTTCATCCACATTGCCCCTCAGCTTCATATTCTTCACTAATTCTTCCCTGTTGGTCAGAATCAAGTTTAAATGACTGTCTTCTGGTTACATCCTCCACTTTCTGGAACAAAATGTTTTCCCAAATACAGTTTAAGAAACTAATGGAAAATGTATGTTTTGCCATATTCCTTTTCTAACAGATGTCTGAATAGTTAAAGTCCCCCATTACTACCAAGTCTTGCGTTATAGATATTTCTGTTGTTTGTTCTAGAAATGCCCTGTCCACCTCCTCTTCTTGATGTGGTGATCTATAGTAGATACTTACCATGATACCACCCCTATATTTTACCCTTTTATCTTTGCCCATAGACTTTCAACTGGTCTGCCTCTCATCTTCTTCTGGACCTCAGAACAATGTGTATTTCTTCATATACAATGCAACAATTCTTCCCTTTTTATTTTGTTTGTTCATCCTGAACAAACTATGCCCCTCTATATGACTATTCCAGCCATAAGACTTATCCCGTCAACTCTCTGTAATGCCAATCAAAGCATAATTTAGTTTAGGAATACTTTCATTTCTTCCTATTTATTTCCTCATATGCCTCTTATTTGTGCAGAGACAATCCTAATGTCCCAAAAGAGGCATTCACTAGGAACCATCATGGTGAGCTCATCGTTACTAACCCAAAAAATAAGAGACTGTTCCACCAACTGAAGTCTGTGGTGGTGGATGATAAACACCAAAGATCTCTCTTGAGAGTATACAAGCAACCAAGCCATGGATATGATCAGGGTGCAGCATCAGAACGTAATTGCTGCAGTGCAAGAAACAAAAGGCACAATGAAGACAATTTTAAAATCATATGAAGAAGTTTTCAAAGGTGACAAATGCTTTGAAGGAAAACTGTAAGTTAAAATAGACCTCACAGTGGAACCTATGTGCTTACTATAAAGGAAAGTTCCAGTTGCATTACATAAATAATCCAGTACACAAGAAGCTTGAGGGTCTGTAGCACAGGGGTATCATAGCACCTGTAGAGGTCAGTACAATCTAGGTTCACAACATGGTGGTGGTAAAGAAGCCATCTTGAAAATTATGCATCTGCATAGACCCAAACCATTAAACCAGACATTGAAAAGATGCCACACTCCACTGCCCATAATTGATTACATGACTTGCCAAAACTTTCCAAAGTCAGACTTTTTACAGTCTATGATGTGTTTTAGCACATAAGCCTGGATAATGAATTCAGCATGCCATCAACTTTTGCAACACCATTTGGTCACTACAGATTTCTCTGCATGCCAATGGGCATAAGCCCAGCACCAGAGATGTTCCAAAGAAGACTCACCCAAATGCTAGAAGGACTGCCTGGGGTGAAAATAATTGAAAATTATATGCTCATTGTAGGTGAATGGAACAATGATACACAAACTGAATGAAAACAAGACAAAAAACAACAAAATTTTTGACTACCTCAAGTTGCATACATTGGATATCTGCTCATAGCAAAGAGAATGAAAGCAGATCCCAACAAGATCAAGACAGTCAGAGACATTCCAGCTCCAGATGTGAAAAGGGTACAGTGCTTCATAGGAATAATAAATCTTCTATACAAGTTCTGTCCATGCCTGGCTGCATACAGCTGCTCACAAAGCTGGATGTTAAGTGGGGCCATCAAAAATAGCAAGCATCTGATGCACTAAAACAAATGATAATGGACAACCCGGAAGCACCATCAGTCATGAGAGCCACTGACGCTCCAGTGTGATGCATTGGATAAAGGACTGGGGTAGCTCTATGCAGGAACAGCTGCTTATGCCAGGGTCTTAGATGGGCCCGAGAGTGTGTTTACTGGCCAAGAATGAACATAAAACTTCACTCACTGATAGGAGGGTGTGACACCTGCCAGTCATGTGATAGCATCAGCGGAAGTAGACTACTGCTACATGAGCTGCCCACCTGACCATGGGAAAAGGTGAGAGCAAACTTATTTACCAAGGAAAGGCAGTATTTCATTACAGTCAATTCCTACTCAAATTTTTGTGAGGTTGAACCCCTGCTTGATACAAGAAGCGTACCATTGACTGGCAACCTAAGGGCCCATTTTGCAAGAGATTGCATTCCCAACAGTGTATTCCTCTAAAATAGATCACAGTTTGCTTTGGAAGAATTCAAGGAATTTGCATGCAAATGGGAATTTGACCCACAGCTCCTACTCAGAGTACGCATGGAGTAATGGTGAAGTGGAATCAGCTGTCAAAACAGCTAAGACTCTGTGACACAAGGTTGTTTCTTTTGGTTTAAACTCCTTAGTATCATTTTTGGCACTCAGAAATACCACATCACTGGTCAAAACTTTCCAACACAAGCACTGATGGGACAAAGAACCAAAACCCTGCTATCAGCAAGTGGAGACCTCCTGTGCTAGGAGGATGGAGACACCGCTGAAAGGAGATGGCCAACAATTAGAGAGAGCATTAGGGAACAACAGATGAGCCAGAAATCCATTGGTCCTGAAGACAGGGACTCCTGTGAGAATCCACAGAGAGACACCCAAAGGAGTGGATTAAAGGAGCTGAGTGAGGTGTAGTGTCTCTCATGTCATATGAGGCAACTGTGCAACAGGGACAAGTGATCTGAAGAAACAAGAGAGGCTTGTGAGCCCAGATGGAGGCAAGAAACGAGAGAGAGAGAGAGAGAGAGAGAGAGAGAGAGAGAGAGAGAGAGAGA
>ML685838.1:3989398-4069895 GCA_007922175.1 Pelusios castaneus
AGAGAGAGAGAGAGAGAGAGAGAGAGAGAGAGAGAGAGAGAGAGAGATTGTTTGCTGGACTTGGAAACAGAGATAGCTCTCTACAAGTATAGTTGGCTATTGAGGAGAACAAACTATCTCAAAGACCGTGTAACAAGCTAAGTATGTGGTAAAGATAAGACTCCAACTGGCTTATATGCTGGCAGCTTCTGGCCTAAGGGCCATGAATGGGAGCCTGAGGGTGTCAATTATTTGTTTTTAATGATTAGATTAAAATGTTTGTAAAATAGAGAAGATGTATCATGATGACTGGAACTGGAGTCAGAGGGCTCACATTCACTGGAGGGACTGTTGTAAATGAAGCACCAAGAAAATAGGGAACATGGGGAGTTGGGCTGGGAGCAACTCAGTCTCATGGACAAAGTGTTCCACAAAGTTTAATAAAGTTCCCCTTGTTCAACTTAACCTGCATTCAGCTTCGTTCTTTGTAAATGAAACAGGAATGACTTCCCAAAGTCATGCAGAAGGTCACTGGCAGAGCCAGGACTATAACCCAGAACTCTCGACCCACAGTTCAGTGCCTTATCCACTGGACCATATATGTGTAAATGAAGAAATACTTCTTGTGGAGATAACTAATTACTATGGACATTTTCTTCATTCTATATGTGTTATGCTACATGAGTGGTGGTAGGATTGCATAAATGTGAGCCCATTATGGTGTCATAATCTCATTACACTTCTCTTCTTTTGGGTACATCTCTCCAAGACCTTTGGGAGCAGCTGGGAAAAATTCTGCCTTGTGGTGTTCTGCCAGAAGCTTTTTGGATTTGTATGTTTGTCAATTGGGTTTGGTCCTCACTTGTTGGTAATGTACAGCATGGAATGATGGAGGATACCCAAATGGAACATAACAACGGGGCACTTGGGAAGTGTATGGTGAGTTAAATGCATGTTTCCTGGGAGGTTTCTTAAGGACACAATGACATGGGCTGTCATTTGGGACTTCCTATTTTGGAGTGCCACATGAATGGCCTTCATATTGTATTTCACTGTTTTTGAAGCAGACTTTTATACTTGGGAAAGCATGCGAGGGAGGCAGGCTGGCAGTGTCATACTGAGACCATCTCTTTTAAGAGAGAAAAAGTAGAAACAGGAAGAATGGAGACATTGCCTTGGTGAGTATTGTCGTAGGATGACTGGCATCTTTGAGAAGTCCAGCCCCACAAGTAACTCATTCAGTTCTCCTCCTAAGGCAGGGAAAATTTGTGTAGCTACATGATGGGAAGGTCACATGGCTAAATCAGTCCAGGCTTGGAAATAAGAAATTCCTCTTGAGAGGCGAAGAAGGGTAAAGAGAAAAACAGCGAAAGCAGACAGCTTGTACAGGAGAATGCCTGTCTGCCTTTCCCAAGAAGAAGGGATATGGGACTCTTGAACCCAGGGCTATGTCTACACTGGCAAGTTAGTTCGAATTAAGGAAGCTTAATTCGAACTAACTTAAGCCTTGGCCACACTAGGCTTTCATTAGTTCGAATTAAGGGCTTCCTTAATTCGAACTAATAAATTCGATTATACCTTTCGAACTAACCCTTAATTCGAAATAGTTCAAATTAAGTCAATGTGGCCATCTTAGTTCAAACTAATCGGCACATTGAGCTCAAGGCAACTGACTCATTCGAACTTGCACTTGCTTAGTTCAAACTAAAATTCCAGTGGGGATGTGCTAGTTCGAATTACGTTAATTCGAACTAACTAAAATTAGTTTGAATTAGTTAGTTCGAATTAACTAATTCGAACTAACTTTGGTAAGTGTAGACATAGCCAAGGAGAAGAACCTGTCCTTGAACTGTGGCACCGTGTCCAGGAAGGAAGGTTGTGAGACTCTTGAACCAAGGAGAAGAGGGATTTGAGACTGAAATGCCAAATAGTCTGTATTCTGAAAATATTTAATAGTCAGTACCCTACAAGGGGGATTTTACTTTAGATGCTCTGACTTGTGAGCAAGTTAATGCAAGAACCATGCAGGAGACAATCAGTGCAAGCCACAGAATGCATGTGACCCAATAACCAGTGTCCCATATACAGAATTAACTGAAAACTCCAGAACACAGAAGAGTGCGGAACTACAGAACCTTTCCTCAGTCAGATCTGTAGCATCCCAACTCAAAGGGCCAGAAGAGGAAGAAGATTTAACATGCACTGGTGTGCATAGACCCACCTGTCACAGAGAAAAATATAGCTGGATCATCCTAAGAGGAAGATTTCATTGCAAGCACAAGTGTGGGGAAATAAAATTTCTCTGTCTAATTCATAGGAAACTGCAGCTCACCTGTTCAAATTTTATACCATGCAGTGAGACATATAATGAAAGGGCCATGGGGTAGGAAAGCTTATGGAACAAGCTGGTACAGGAGAGATGGGGGAAGGGAAGAGATATATTGGAGTTTTCTTCTAACAAGCCAACCATACTGATATTCTTGAACCCAGAATGCAGACTGTCTTTTTAACAAGCTGGGTATGTCAGGTAAGACTTTCCCTCTGGTGCTTTCATTAACGTTAATTTGGCTGATATCCCAAAGCATCTCTGACCTCGTTATTGTAGCACTGGACAACTTTACACAGGAATGAACTTTTATTAGGTGTCAATGATAGATCTGCTGAACATCAAAGCTATCCCTTTGAGTAATCATGTCTATTTTATCCACGGTGCCTTCAAACTTGCAAAGGTGAGAAAATGGCAGATGGATTTCTCCCACCACCAGCAAGTGATTCAGAATTCAGAATCAAGCACTGACACATGCAGGAGTATCCAGTACTTCTATTTCTGCTCATATTCCACTTTCATTCCTTTGGAGGCTTCTTAAAGGGCCTGATCAAAATCCCACTGAAGCCAATTCCCACTGATTTAGAGCAATGCTTTCCTACCTTTTCAGGTTAGCAACTGCTTATTTGAAGTAAAAAACATTTTGCAACCCTCTTACATTTACTATAAAAGTAAAAATGTATGAATGATAATAAGACTATATAAATTACTGGCATGTGTCTGCTTGGAGAGGTTAACAGAGAACACTTGACATTGGACAGCAAGGCTATGCTGTGCTTTAGGTTTTAATATATTTTCAGTTCCTCACAACCACCTGATTTCCCCATGACCCATCAGTTGAAAAATACTGGGTTAGGATGAGCATTGGCTTGGGTCCTAAATACTACTCCTCCCCTAGGTTGCCTTTACAGGCACGGTCCCCCATATACTCAGTGGCAAGCTGGACCTAAATCCTGCTGCAGAGTCCTTGGATTCTGCAGCACTCTGGCATGGAAAGCTGGAAACTCTACTGCAGCTTCATTTAAATTAAAAGAATGGTAGTTGCTAATGAATTAACTATGAAGAGAAATAACACAGTCCAGACTGTAGCACCTGTGTTTTTCATGTTGATACTAAATTCAATGTATTTGACCTTGTGCCTAAGTTTCCTATATGCCGCAGTCTTTTCCACTGAAAGCAAGTAACGGCATGGTAAAAGCTGTCAGGGGTTGGCGCCTGAGCAGGGGGCTCTTGGGACTTCAGGCACTGGGGAAGGCAATATGTGATTGTAGGATGAAGGTGAACATTTTTGCTTAAATGGTCCACAGTGAGCTAGTTATTATTTATATTGTGATCATTAGGTTTCAGAATTAACAACCCCCCAAGATGTCTGAGGCATCATGTTTCTTTCCAAGCTGCTCTTTCAGGTAGTATGTAGATTCATGCATGCAACCTCGCATTGGTTTCCATTCAGTTCATCTTTTCAAGGTCATCTTCACAATCATGAAAGCTAGAAACACTTATGCTGAAGGAAAAAAAATAGATTCCGGAGTACTACCCTGCAGTGAGGGTGGAGTCTGTGGCAAACCACATAGCTGTGAAATTGCAAAACACTTCAGGGGGTTTGACTGTAGAATCCAGTGGGAGTGTTTCTTACATTACAAGGTTCACAGGTGGGTTAATACGTATAGTAGATCCAGTTCCTCAGAGTCTCACCTGTTCACAACTGCTCCTAAGTCATTGCCATGCCCGCCAGTGCAACTTGGCATTATGTGTTTTTATCATAAGGGAGGGAAGTAGTCTAGACTGATACCTTAACACAGCCTAAACCTCCGGACAACATGCTGGATCCTTTTTGGTATTTCAAAGTCAAGAAGGTAAAGTAATTTTAATGGAGGGAAAGTGTTCATGGCAAATAAGTGAGCAGTCAAAGAAAGGACCACATCCTCAGCTGATGTAAATTGGCTCCACTGACATCAACAGAGCTATGACAATTTACACTGGCTGCAAATCTGGCTGTTGAATCTAATCTCAAAATGTAAGCATCTAAGATAAGTAACCAAATGCCATTTGGGAGCCTGAATACTTATTTTAGGCCCCAGATGCTGGATACGGGTGCATAAATCATGTGCCCAGGCTGAACACATGGTATATCAGCCCTGTTTCCAGGTGGCAGACACAAAGCGGCGTCCCAGCACAACAATAAAGCAACAGCACTTTATACACATGACCTCAAAGTGCAGCTGCAAAACCCCAACACGGCCAGGCAAGAATCCAACAGGAAGAGAGGGCAGAAAAGCAGTCCAAATGATCCCAGTGCCAGCAGGGTCATCTGATTTAAGTTCAGTAACACTGTCAAATGCAGCATTGGGCCAGTGATGAAAATATCATGATCCCTTTGTTAGAAATAAAACTAAAGCAATTGAGATAGAGGGTGGGGGTACTGGAAAACTGACAATGCCTAAGACCTTTGGAAAAAATATTTTGCTTAGAGAAATTCTCCTTAGCGATAATTTTTCTGTGCTTCTCCTCCCTGTCTTTTTTTGTTAAAAAATTATTATTCCTAGAGATATTTGTAAAGAAACAGGATCTTATTTCTAAAGAGTTCATCTGTTCCTGCTGCTTTTTCTTCATTTGAAGTCATTGGCAACACAATTAGTTGCTGTGTCGCAGGCAGGATTATAACATTAAATGGTGAACAAGATGTACATGAGGGTATGTGCACCACCAGACTGCCGTAGCCCAAAATCTCTGGCGATACCACTGATGGCAGAGCCTAGTTCCAATCCAGAGAGAGGAGAGCTAGGGGGTGGAAGAAATAACGTACTGGAAGCCACCCTGTAGACCAGTTCCCACAAACCAGAGCCCAAACTAAAACGTACCTCCCTTACCATCTGACACAATGAAGAGCCGTTCCTCCTTTTCCTCCCCCAGTTTGACACAAGTGGTTGCCCAAAAACTAACCACCCCAGTGTCAGGTTCTAAGAGGTTCCATATAGAACTGTTTCTAATTCAATTGTAACAACAAGCTCTCCCCCAAAACAAGCTTCCAACCTCCCATTTGTGCCACTGTCCCACTCCACTCTAGGAGCAGCTCTCGCCACTTGAGATACCATAGACAACGAGCAGTTCAGCTAGCAGAGACCTCGTGCTACTCCTCTTCCCACCCCACACAGCAGATCTCACCAATGTGGCCACCCCACAACAAGCAGCTTCTTCTGAATTTGACTCAGCCAATGAGCAGCCCTGGAAAAGTGGAAATATGAAAACCCCCACTCACAAAGAGTAACTCCTCTACTGAAGTGTCCTTCCCACAAACAAGGAGACATAGACACAAAGCTAAAGCCTCTAACTTCCTCCATTAGCCTCCTGTGTATACCAACATACTCTCTAGTTCATATGGTGCAGGTCCTGGGGTGCTGATATGGTGTGCCATTCTCATTTCAGAACGTAAGCGGTTAACTTGGCCCTCTCAGATACCAGATGCTCCTTTCCCGTTCAGCAGAACATCATAAATAATCTCTACCCTCACCTGCCTCCTGGGTCTCAGAGCTCAGCTGAAGTTGCCTTGGTTATTTGTTTTGTCCTTTCTTCACCCAACCCCATCTTCTTCAATATTCCAGGCCTGGAAAGCGCCCCCTCCCCAGCACACGCTGAGTAGGTTGCATGCCAGCTCCCTATTCATAGGGAATCATTTGAATCCTGGCATGCTATCTCAGCATTCCACCTTTCTGGCCCTTCTGCTGGAGAGCCTCCCTACTCCCTGCATATCTCTCCCAGCTTGTGAACAGGCATCCCATGGGGGCAGATCCAGTCCTAGGAGTTTTGGTGGCTTGACACAGCCACAGGCCAGCACTTGGTGCCTTTAACTTTCCTGGCTCAGCTCAATCTGTGACCGAGTCCTTTACTATAGAATGAAACCCACCCCACCCAATCCCTTGCCCAGCCTCACCAGTCAGGTGGCTGGGCACCTTCTGAACCGAAATACCATTTTTACGTTAAACCTGTGTGAATCCAGTGTTGGTTCTCTTTCCTGTCTGCAATACTGAGGACTTAAGTACGACAATACCATGACTTGTATTTGCTTTATTTTATTGTAAATGAACCACTTTTCCTGAAAAAGTGAAAGAGCGCTGGAACAGGGTGGCTTGCCGGTAGGCTGGAGAGCCTGGGGCTGAACCACCCCTGATTCTAAGATGAGCCCCACCTGAGAGGATTCCAATAGAAAAGGCAGCAGGATGCTGCAAGGAGGGGTGTGGTTGGGGAGGGAAGAATAGTGAGAAGGAAGGAAGGAAGGAAGGAAGGAAGGAAGGAGCTGATGCTGCCAGAGGCAGGAAGCCAGGCAATAAGCTGGAAAAAAAGCTTCTAAAACTGCAGTTATCACCGTAGGCCAGTGTAGGGCGTTGTGAGAAGACTTCTGAGTTAGTAGGGGAAGGTACCAAGTGAGAGAAAAAAAGACAAACTGCAGACAGGAGCTAGGGGGAAGCTGACTCCTTGGGGAGGAGTGGATGTGCCCAGATGAAACTGGGATAAAGACTGTGAAAGTTTATTATTTTGGACTACTGGGAGAGAGACTGAACTATGGGTAGAGCCTGGAAGGCTGGTATGTACCCAGAACAGTAAATATATGGGATCCTTTGTGAGGACTGTTTGAAATACCTGTGAATGGAGAGTTCTGAAAGGGGCCGTCTAAACTGAAGAAGAAAACCAGACACCCCTAACGATGAGGGGGCACTTGGGAAGCAGAAGTGGCCACTGTGCTACAAGCAGTGAGATAACAAGGAGTGACTAGTCACTCCCGCAACATATGCGTACCCGTGGCTGTGAATTTAATGAACAGCTGTTTGGTGTTACAGAACAGAGGCAATAAGAAACAAAAGCAGCTTAGCAAAGTTCTTGTTAACTAAAAGAGGGGAGGAGAAAGACAGAAAATATGTTTCTGGACCTAATCCCAAATCCTACATGAATGGGCCAGGCCATAATGCAAAAGAAATACTGCACCCGTCGGATCCATGCAATCTAACCCCTGCTGAGTGGAGGTGAGCAGCTGCCTTGGTCTGAAATTCATTCCCATGCAACAAGTGTTAGCATCAGACCCTATATGTATGCCATGGCTCTGCAACACAGATTGGGGATGAGGGCTCCTCCCATGAGATCCAGCCTGCTACAGAGCATTTTCAAGTAAGCAAAACCCTTTTAACTGTGTTCGTGTTTTGTTCACTTTTTCAGGAAGATAATTTCTTGTGGGGTTGTAACACTTTTCATCAAAGGATGCCCCAAATTAATGTTTTCAAAAGGGCCCCAGTGACTTAAGACCTGACATCCCATTTTCTAAAGTGACAGAGGTACTTAAGGCAAGATTTCCAAAAGCGATTGATTTTAGTGTACCCCATGTCATAGATGTTAAATGGGCATGAGTTTCAGAAAGCACTGAGAAAACTTCTAAGAATCAGGTCCAGTTATGGTGTCTGAAGTTGGCCAGTCAGAAACTGAGACATTTAAAGCCACTAGTCATTCTTGAAAATTATGATATTTGGATCCTAAATCTCACTGATTTAGGAGTTTTTAGGCTCTTAAATTACTTGAAATTACTTATTGAAAATGGGACTTAGTTGTTTAAGCGACCTATATGTTTTTTAACACGTTACCCCATGTGTTAAACTAATTAAGCCACATGACACCCCATGGAGTAGGAAAGTCCTAGATAGGGATCCCTGTACTCAACACTGAAATGCAGTCATCTGTGGAGTGAAATGGGGTAGCTATTTAGCAATCTAATGCAGCACTGCATGAGTTGATAAGAAGTGAAGAAAACTAGTTTAGCTCCCTGAAACAGCAGGGCAAACTTCTTAAGAGATTATAATTAGTTGAGTTGGAATTTGTACACAGGGCTTACTTCCCTTCTCTTACAAAATGTGCCATCAGATCATGCACAATCACAGGCAGTCCGATATTTAGACTTACCTTTCATAGACTGGATGGCACTTTCAGCAGCACAATGCCTCCAGCCTTCTTCAGGGGCAATGGTTCAGTGCTGTCTCGGGGGCAGGGGGAATGAATCACCACCATTCCTTGCCAAGCACAGTGAGAGGTGCTCCTTGGAGGTCACCTCCATATAAAACTATGCCTCAGTAGGTTTTTTTTTCCCCAAGTTTGCCACGAATTGCCTCTTTAAGCCATAACCACCTTGAGAACCCTTTTAAACAAATGAGTTTTCTAATGGGATTGAAGTGTCAGATACACAGACTAAGACTCTCCAAAACTGTGCATTCTTTACTCTCTCATTACAAGCAGGGAGCATTATTACCTATAACCTACCTCCACCCTCCCTTTAACCAACATCGCATTTTGGATGCAGATCCAATGAAATCAGGTCTGAAGCTGCCTCCTTAGTTTGTATCATTGCAAAGGATAAAGACAACACAGGTCTACATAAATTTCAAATCTTAAAGTAGAGAGGAAGGATAGTCCAGTGATTAGGATTAACGTAGGATTTGGGAGCCGTGGTTCAATAAGCCCCTGCTCTGCAACAGCCATCCCACACCTGCACCTTAACTGAATCACATGCTTGTCTACACATGAAATGCCAGAGTGACACATCTGCACCACTGTAGACACTATCTAAGCCAATGGGAGGTGTTCGTTCATCAACGTAATTAATCCACCTCCCCAAGAGGAGGTAGCTAGGTTAACAGAAGAATTCTTCCATCGACCTAGCACTGTCTACATAGGGGGTAGGTCAGTATAGCTGTGTCCCTCAAGAATGTAGCTTTTTCACACCCCTGAGAGGTGTAACTTTACTGAGATAAAATCCTAGCATAGACTCAGGTTTTAGTTTCTCTGGGCTTAGGGTCTCTATCTATAACAGAGGTGCACAACCGGCCCGAGAGCATGTTCTGTGCAGCCCTCTGGGAGTGGAGCGAGCAGGGGCATCATGTGACACGACTCCCCGCCTCTCCCCCCCCCCCCCCCCCCCCGGCACGTTGCATTTGTGGCCCTTGAGTGGCCTTAGAAAATGCATTTTGGCCCTTGGCCAAAAAAAGGTTGTGCTCCCCTGATCTATAAAGTAGATCCCTCTGAGAGATGTTGAGGCAATAAATGCATTAAAGATGGCACAGTGTTCAGATTAGGGTAATGAGAGCTATATAAATACCTAAAATAGATAATTTAGGCTCGATCACCTGTTACCGTGGATCAGTGTCACTTCACTGAATTCAGTGTAGCAACCCTAATTTGCACCAGGTGAGAATATGGCCTTTAACTTTTAATTTTCTTTCTTTTGTCAGTTTCTGTTACAACCTTTACATTATTAAACTGCCCCAGGGGTAGAAAGGGGAGCCATCTAACATGGGTTTTTATTAAATTTCTTTATTTAAAAAGAAGCCTTCATACATCTGAAAACATATATTAATTATTGAAGAAATCGGGTCAATACCATTCATATTTAGCAGAAGGATTTTTTTTTTCAAATCTCCCTGTTTGTCTCCTTCTAGTTCTATCATGCTTTCTGCTCCATCAGATACTATTGAAATGTGTTACAGTGATTTTAAAAACGCTGTTTAATTAAAAATCCAATAAACTGCAGAGCCTCTCAGAGTTAAAATATGACTGGCCTGCATTTTCACAATGACTAGTGATTTTGAGTGCACTGATTTATAGGTGGGAATTTGAGGCGCCTCAAAAGGACCTCATTTCCAGGCCTTGCTTTAAAGGGACCTAATTTTCAGAATGTCAAGTTGGGCACTCGAAAATTGAAACACCCCAAATCACTAATCATTGTGAAAATGTAGGCAGAATTTGTATTTATCTTTTAATGTCATATACACAATAGACTTTAGTAATCATTGGCTGATTGACCCTATCCTGACACCAACTAAAGGTGTTATCTGGAGGATTTCCCAGATCTGATGCTAATAACTCTGCACTCTCCATTACATCCAATCCAGAAAATGTGGTTGAATTTCCTTCTCAGTATATGACAGTGACAACACAGTGCTAAAGGACCTGGCTAAGACTCAGTCCACTCACCAAAAGAGCCATATACTTGACTTGGTCTTCACCAAACACTACTCTCATTCACCATCTGGGCTCTCTGGTTTCCTGTCTAACAATTACCTGGGTCTTCTGCATTACTCAGCAACAACCTCCTCCCTACCCCAAAGCGCGCGCGCGCATGCGCGCACACACACACACACACCCTTGGCCATTCTGTGACTTCCAGACCATCAGTGCTGATGATATCTCAGTTGCTCTCAGCCCTCTCCTTCTTGCTCTGTCTTTCCTTTCTTCTGTGAATATGGTCATTGAGATGAATATGGTCATTGAGTGCTTCTGTTCTTCACTCTCAATACTGGAATTCTCTCCTTTCTCTCATTGCAAGGTCCACCCTGCCATCCCCTAACCTTAGCTCACCCTCAGTAACCACGTCATAGAATCATAGAATAATAGGGTTGGAAGGGACCTCACGAGGTCATCTAGTCCAACCCCCTGCTAAAAAGCAGGACCACTCCCCCTAAATCACCCCAGCCAGGGTTTTGTCTAACCGAGCCTTAAAAATCTCCAAAGATGGAGATTCTACCACCTCCCTAGATAGCCCATTCCAATGCTTCACCACCCTCCTAGTGAGAAAGTTTTTCCTAATATCCAACCTTGACCTCCCCAGCTGTAATTTGAAACCAATTCTGCCTTTGCTCCTGCAGGCAGAAATCCTGTGATGAGGCTGATTTCTTCCACTACAAACTCATTCTCTACTCTTTCAGTTTTGCCCTCTTCCTAGTTAAACTCTATATCTCCAGCTTAATTGAATTCTACACCCACAATCCCAGTGCCTTTTCGAGACCTTTGACTCATTCCTCAAATCTCCCTCTCCTGTTCCCTTGACTTCTCTCTCCACACAGGATTTTGTTAATTTCTTTCAAGAGAAAATGGACAAAATACAATGTAACCTTCCTCCTCCGCGACCCTTTCCCAGTCCTTAGATCACTCTTCTACTTCTCTTCAGTCACAGATGCACAAGTTTCTCATTTGGTCTCCTCCTCTAACCCCTCCACTTTCCTCTGTGGCTCTCCATTTCCCTTATGCCCACTCTCTTCCCCTACCTTATTCTATTTAATATCTCATTCTCTGTATTCCTTAAATTTAAAAAGAAAAACAACCAGTCAAGACCAAAAAAATGCCATCATGGTTAAACTGCAGAGTAAGAGAAGCAGTTACAGGCAAAAAGTCTTCCTTTAAAAAACTGAATTCAGATTCTAGTGAGGAAAATAGAAAGGAGCATAAACGCTGGCAAGTCAAGAATAACAGTATAATACAGGCCAAGGAAGAATATGAAGAGCAACTAGCTGAAGACACTGAAACTAACAGCAAACATTTTGTAGGTACATCAGAAGAAGGAAGCCTGCCAAACAGTCAGCAGGGTCACTGGATGATCAAAATGCTAAAGGAGCACTCAAGGAAGACCGAGGCCATTGCAGAGAAGCTAAATGAATTATTTTCATCAGTCTCTATTGCAGAGCGTATGGGGGAAATCCCCACACTGGGCCATTCTTTTTCAGTGACAAATCTGAGGAAATCTTCCAGTTTGAAGTGTGTATACTGGACATTTTGGAACAAAATAATAAAGTTAAACAGTAATAAGTCATCAGGACCAGATGGTATTACCCAAGAATTCTGAAGAATCTCAAATATGAAATTACAGAAGTACTAGCTATAGCATGTAACCTATCACTTAAATCCACTTCTGTACTCAATGACTGGAGGATAGCAACTGTAATACAGAATTTTTAAAAAGGCTCCAGATGCTATCCTGGCAATTACAAGCCAGTTAATCTAACTTCAATACCAGACAAATTGGTTTAAACTATAGTTAAGAGCACAATTTATCAGACACAAAGATAAAAATGATATGTTGGGAAAGAGCCAATACTGCTTCTGTAAAGAGAAATTATCTGTCACCAATCCATTAGAATTCTTTGAAGATGTCAACAAACATATGGACAAGGGTGAGCCAGTGGATATAATGTGCTTGGATTTTCTGAAAACCTTTGACAAGGTCCCTCATCAAAAAAGGCTTTTAAGCAAAGTAAGGATTCATGAGATAAAACAGAAGGTCCTCATGGTTCAGTAGCTGATTAAAAGATAGGAAACAAAGGGTAGAAATAAATAGCCAGTTTTCACAAAAGAGGTAAATAATGGGGTCCCCCAATGAGCTATACTGAGACCTGTGCTGCTCAAGATATTCATAAATGGTCTGGAAAGGGGGTAAACAGTGAGGTGGCAAAATTTTCAGATGATACATAATTATTCAAAATAGTTAAATCCAAAGGTGACTGTGCAGAGTTACAAAGATATCTCAGAAAACTGGGTGATGAGGCAACAAAACGGCAGGTAAAATTCAATATTGATAAATGCATAGTAATGCACATTGGAAAACCTAATCACAACTAATCCCCATACAAAAGTATGGAGTCTAAGTTAGCTGTTAGCACTCAAGAAAGATCTTGGAGTCATTGTGGATAGTTCTCTGAAAACTTCTACTTGTAGCAGCATGCAAAAAGCTATCAGAATGTTAGCACTTATTAGAAAATGAATCAATAATAAAACAGAAAATATGATAATGCCACTACATAAATGCCTCTATGCCGCATGCAGGTCAGGTTGTCCCATCTCAAAAAGATGTAATAGAAATGGAAAAGATGCAGAGAAGAGCAATGAAAATGATAAAGGGGTATGGAATAGCTTCCAAATGAGTAGAAATATAAAGGACCAGGACTGTTCATCTTCGAAAAGAAATGATTAAGGGGGGTATGATGGAGATCTCTGAAATCATGAATGGAAAGGAGAAAGTGAATAGGGAAGTGGTATTTACCCCTTCATGTAACACAAGAACCAGGATCACCCAATGAAATAAATAGTCAGCAGGTTTAAAACTAACGAAAGGAAGTACTTCTTTCATCCAATGCAGTCAATCTGTGGAACTCAGTGTCAAGGAATGCTGCGAAGGACAAAAGCATAACTAAATCCTAGTGTACACTTGCCGCACTTTTCAGCAGCAGTTAACGGGAGATACGCAAGGTACGTAAAATACCTTGCGTATCTACTGTCAACGTATTAACTCCCACTAACATCCCTTTACACACTATGCTAAGGTGAACAGAAACGCCAACCGGTCGCCTCAGTGCTACGGTACTTCCAGGCCTGGAGTTATTGATGCAAACTCCGGAGTGATTGAGCATGTCTTGACAGATCACTCAATTGCACCTGAAAGAGCACACTGACAGTGGCGATTTTGCCGCCATCAGTATAGACATACTTAGTTCAAAAAAGAATTAGATAAATTCACAGAAAATGCATCCATCAATGACTGTTAGCCAAGATGGTCAAGGATGCAACCCCATTCTTCAGATGTCTCTAGATCTCTGACTGCTGGAAGCTGGGACTGGACAACAGGGGAGGAATGACTTGCAATTGCCCTGATCACTTCATTCCCTATGAAGCGTCTGGAACTAGCCACTGTCAAAAGACAAAATACTGAGCTAGAAGAACCATTGGTCTGACCTGGTAGGGCCATTCTTATATTCTTATATTCTGGTTCTTTGCCCATCACACAACACAAATATGCTTTTGTCACTCCTGTCTTTAAAAAAATCCACCCTTGACCCCACTTTCCTCACCAACTAATATTGCCCTGTTTCCCTTCTCCCTTCCACCTTTAAGTCATTGAGCATACTTTTTACAATCACTGTCTGTAGTTCATCTCCTCCTAGACCTTCTTTAATTTGGTTTCTGCCCTTAGCATTCCATGGAATCCACTCTCACCAAAGCCTCTAATGACTTCTTCCAAGTCACAGCCAGACCTACTATTCCAGGCTTGTCCAACCTACGGCCCATGGGGCAGAATCCGGCCCGCCAGGGCCTGGAATCCGGCCCGCAGGATGCCTGGGAGTTGGGGATAGGCTGGGGACTTTAACTTTTCAAATCTCCTGCCCTGAGCATGCTCAGACAGAGCGTGCTCAAGGTGGGAGCAGCCTGACTAAGGAGCAGCTCCCAGTCTGGTCTGGCCACCCCTGTAGCTCCGGCCTCTGGCCGGGATTGGGCCCTGGGAGGCAGTCCAGGGCTGCGAGGAGGGGTAATACAAGGCTGGGATCTGGCTGGGGGGTGGTCTAGGGATGGGGTGCAGGGCTGGGAAAGGGGGGGACTTGGGCTGGAGGAATGGCATGGGACCTGGATCAAGGTGGAGGAGCCGCAGTGTGGGCAGAGAAGGTGCCGCTGAGGTGGCGCAGGGTGATGGGGGAAGCACGGCGTCCTGGGTGTGGCCTGGGGATGGGATCAGGACCGGGAGAAGTGCAGTGCAGGGCTGGGAAAGGGCTCGGGGATGGCTTGGGACTGGGGGTTGGTGTGGGGCAGGGTGGAGGTGCGGGGCTGAGGAAGGGAAGGAAAATGATGGGCACCCAGGATGGGGGCTGAGGAAGGAGGGGGGACAGCACGGTTCAGGGCAGGGAAGCCAGCATGGGGGGAAGGTTTTGGGGAGCTGACCCAGTGCAGGGACAGGGAGATTGGGAGCCGGTGAGGTTGGGGGGAAAGGAACCAGGTCCCACCACCCAGCGGCATTGCTCCCTGCCACCCCACCCCTGTCTTAACAGGCTCCCCCACCACCCCACACAACCACTACCCTGCCCCTGTTCTCCACACTCTGTCTTGCTACCTCCTGCACTTCCTACATTCCCCATGCTCTCCCTTACTGCCCCTGCCTTATCTATCCAAAATTTGCTCACTGGCCCACCGAGAGAGGAAAGATTTGAAATGTGGCCCCTCGTGGAAACAGGTTGGACACCCCTGTACTACTCCATCTTCATCCTCCTTAACCTGACAACTAACCTTTGACACCATTCATTGTGCTCTTCTTTTTGAAATTTTGTCATCCCTTGCCTTTCATGACTCTGTCCTCTCCTGGTTCTTCTCCCTCTCTAATTATTCCTTCATCATGTTCTCCAGAGGCTCCTCCTCTTCTCCCTTCCCCTCCAACTTCCTGTGGAGGTTCCACGGGGCTGACATTCATCCCTTTTTCTTCTCCATCTACACCTTACGTACAGGCAATTTCACCTGCAGACACAAATTCAGTTACAACCATCCTTACTATGATGACTTACAGATCTACCTCTCTACTACAGACCTGTCTCCTCCTATCCAAGCTAAAACCTCAGCCTGTATCTCTGACATTTTCTGAAAGATGTTTAGTTGTTGATTCAAACTTAAGATGGCTAAAACCCAGCTTCTCATCTTATACTAAGTAACCCCTATTACCTTATTTTCCCATCACTGGAAACTATCTTTCCTGTCACGCAGGCCTGTAACTTGGGCATTGTCTTTGACCTTGACCTCTCTGTAGGCCTTCACTACCATATTATGTCTAATTCTTGCTGATCCTTTCTGCACAACATCTTTAAGATACAGCCTTTCTTATCCATCTAGGAAGCTAAAACTCTCATTCAGGCCCTCATCATTTTGGAACTCTCTGGCCTCAACAAATACAACTTTGCCCTGCTTGTATCATTCATAATGCTTCTGCAAAGATCACTTTCCTAGCCCGTCTTTTGGGCTATGTTACACCTCCCTTTGCATCTCTCAGCTGGTTCCCTCTTTATCAAATCAAACAAAAGCTACTTCTCTTCGCTGTCACAGCTCATCATGACCGATCACCACCTTACCAGTCCTCTCTTATTCACTATTAAGATGTCATCTTCTGCTTCCAATCAGCCCATGGTGTCAGCCTCTATCATCAACTCGGTACATTTTCAAATAAGTACCTTCATGCTTTCTCCCATGCTGCCCTGCTTGCTCAGGAAGAGTTCCCCATTAACATCTGCAAAACTAAATCAGTATCCTACTTCAAAACCATCCTTAAAACACTCCTTTCCTGTGACTATTATAAAAAACATGACAATGATTAGGCTGTGGGTGTTCTGAGGCCATGGCCTAGCATGTTGGTCAATATTGTCTCACGGTTTCCTTATAGTTCCCCCATCTATCTGTATCCATCTATTGTCCCTTGTCTTGTACTTAGATTGTAAGTTCTTTGGGACAGAGCCTGTCTTTTTGTTCTTATTTTTACATCACCTAGCAAAATGTGTCTTGGTCCATGACTAGGGCTCCCAAGTGCTACAGTAATTCAAATAGTAATAACAATATCCCAATTTTACTGCTATGGAGCTAAGGTAAGAGAAATTTCACTTGCTTATGGGCAAAAAAAAAGACTGTGTCAGAACTAAGGATGGAATGCAGATCTCATAACTCATCATTAACCACAAGATTATCCTTTTTTCATCCACTTGGGCTGCTATCAGGGAAGGACTGAAATTTGGGCAGGTTCAGCGGGGCTGAGGCCTGGCTTTTTATTTGTGGAGGCATCCAGGTTTTGCAAGAATTGAAATGTGGAAATTTCAGTTTTGTGGTCTCACTTCATTTCTACAGAAAAAAAGTGCTGGTTTGCTACTCCTGCTTTTGTTTTAACTAGATCGTATTTTGAACTGTCTGTCAAGGGCACCTAGATTCTGGAATATGCATTCTTTTATATTCATATATTAAAAACTAAATGATATATCATCCTTAGTTCTTTTGAATGCAAAGCTCCTTTGACTTAACTGGGAGTAATGTGAGTCATGTTTCAAGCATCATCTCATTAGCTTATTTATGTATTTATTATAGCAATCCATCCCTGAGAAATTTGAACATAAACAACCACCATTACTTCTGTAGAACTTACAAGATGCAATGTCTTGTCCTATCTTTACTAGCTCTGTTGAAATTAACTAAATTACTCCATTCCTAGAGGTGCACTGGTATGATGTTGGGCCACAAAGCAAGTTTTTTTATATGAAAAAGCAATATGTACTTTTGTTCGTTTGCTGCTACTGTTGATGATGAACACAAACAGCTCAGATAGTTTTAGTTCCATTCAAATACATAAAATGAATCCACTTTTTCATGGCAAAATGGAACACTGCTTGTGAATTACATGTTTCCTTGCTATATTTAATAGGATGTTATAAGCAATAGAGAGGAAGAATAGAAATTTAGATTGAGATTAAATGAATAAGAACTGGGCCTACATCACTGGGCCTACAGCCCCACTGGCATCTTTGGAAATTTCATTGTTAGTTGCAACTAGGCATGGTCCTGTCATCTTGACTCATGCAAAACATCCATTTGACTTCACTAGCTGTTCTGCTTGAAAACTGACAACTGGATTTGACATCAGTTCTTTAAAATATCATGATTAAAAGCAATTGTGATGCTGTAAAATTATACTTACATATATATGTATATATTTAGTATTTTGAGGTTCATATAATAGAACTAATTATGTTAAATGCTTCAGAAGGAGTTGTTCTTATCAGTTATAAGGCTTTTTTTAGAAAAATAAATACAGCTCACTTAAAATATAATGCACCTATTATTTTTAAATCTAGCTCAAACTTACACCCACTGATTTCAACTATAGGTACATTCAACCATCTCAGAAATTGAAAATGTCTATATATTGTGGATGCATATTTACAATCTCTTGGAAACAGACAGTTACTTTACATGGTGATCATTTATTTGGTTGGGTTTTTTTAAAATATGAATTGATAGACTAAACAAAGCTACTTCCATGAAAGGTGGGTGCTCAGTACCTATCTAAAGTGAAATTCACTCCCGCACAGCTATCCTGCACAAGGCCTGGGCATGACTTAAGACTCACTTAAATCCTTGACATAGAGCCTTAAAGTATGTCTACACTGCACGCTCCTTATGACAGTAATTGGAGTACAAATACAGCATGATCCCTGTAAGGGGCAGGAGATATGGCTGCCCTCAGAGATTGGCGGGGAGGGTGGGCCAACCCCCGCTGGTCCCCCAAAAGTCCAATCCCACCTGACCGGAAGCAGAGGGACAGGTCAGAAAGGGGAGGTATAAAAGGATGACTACGCCGCTCAGTTAGGGGCCAGCAGTTGAACCAGAAGAGCTGTTCGGCCTGGCTCCAAGATCCAGAGCTCCGCCAACCCTGCAGTGCGGCCTGGCCAGAGCTCCCCACTGCCTGGGGTCTGGATGACCACCCCGACTGGCTCACACCCAGTGGACCTGGGGGAACTCCGGGCCCTTATGACCTGGAAGAGCAGCCCTCCGCTGAGGACCCAGAGGAACCACTCATTGCCCTGGAGCCTTGCGGACCTGAGGGACTGACCAGACCCAGCGACCTGGACAACTTATGCTCCATGGAGGATCTGGGGGAACAGCGAGCAGGCCCTGAGCCTTGGGAATCGGAGCAGCTGGGTGGAGAGGAGCTACCCACAGAGGACGGCCCCAACATGCTGCCAGACCTGCCACCACCTGACGAAGCCAAAGGTTTCTGGAACCTCCCGCTGGCTGAGTGCTTGGACGAACCTTAGCTTGGAACCAGGTACCCCGGAGAAAAGGGAGAGGAACGAAGCAGTCCAAGGAAAACGGTCGTTCATCTGGCTATAGGGCGGCTAGTAGCCGCAGCAGCATGTTTCACTACCATTGTTACTCGGAGTAAAGTGCCACAGGACTCCTTGTTTGTTTGGCATCCTGCCATAGCTGCTGAGGTTTCCAGGCGGTGTTCCTACCCCTGGTCTGGGCCTGCAACTCAACCCAGACCGGAGGCTACTGACTCTGTGTGCCTGCCCTGCCCCGCCTGGGGCTGGGGCCACTGACTCTGTGAGCCACCTTGCCTGAGAGCTGAGAGGCTGCTTGCCTACACAGACACGCCCTAGCCAGGGCTAGAGACTGCTACCTGCCCCGTCCTACCTGAGGGCTGCAAGGATCTTGGTGTTACAGGCTGGCCTGACCTGAGCCTGAAACCCCCCGACCACTGATGGGATCTATTACACCCCCCAGCACAGGTAAATACAGCTGTGCAGATGGTGAACATTGTGCGGACAAGTAGATTAAAGACAGACCTGAACTCTCTGGGTCTGTACCCTACACCTACACGGCGCTCTGCCTGCCCACCAATGCTGCCCATGTCTATGCTGCTGTTTTTAGCAGGATAGTGTCCTGCCATCCAACAACACTTCCGGAGTCTTTCCCCACTGCAGGAAAAGGCTTCGGTGCTGGTGAAAAGGTCCAGCAGTCCCTGCCATAGGGAAAGGCTCTTGCAATGGGAAGAGGCTTTGGCAGAGGAAAACAGTTGGAAAAGACTTCTGCAGTTCTCCAGTTTTGGAGCCTTTCCCCACTGCTTCCCCCTTCCAGAGCCTATCACTGCTGCATGTAACTACAGAGCACAACATGGACACAGCCTGCCATTCAGCACTCATAGACTTTAAAGACAGAAGGGACCAGTCTGATCATCAAGTCTGACATACTGCACAATGCAGGTCACAGAACGTCTCCCGTACACTCCTGTAATAAACCTCTAACCTATGACTGGATTATTAAAGTTCTCAAATCATGGTTTAAAGACTTTAAGGTACAGAGAATTCACCTGCAAGTCAGCCACCCTCCATTCTACTGAGTAAGATAAAAGCCCATGGAGCCTTTGCCAATCTGCCTTGGGGGAAAAATTCCTTCCCGACCCCAAATATGGTGATCAGTTAAATCCTGAACATATGGGCAAGACTCACTAGGCCAGACACCCCAAAAGAATTCTCTGTAATAACCCAGAAACCACTCCATCAAATGTCCCATCACAGGCCATTGGCATATCTACCACCAGTATTCAAAGATTAGTCAATTACCAAACGAGGTTGTCCCATCATATTATCCCCTCCATAAATTGACCAAGCTCAGTTGTGAAGCCAGCTAGGTGTTTTGCCCCCATTGATTCCCTTGGAAGGCTCTTCCAGAACTTCACTCCTCTGATGATTAGAAACTGGCATCTGATTTCAAGTCTAAACTTCCTGGTGGCCTTTTATATCCATTTGGTTTTGTATCCACATTGGCACTGAAGTTAAATAATTCCTCTCCTTCCCTGGTATTTATCCCTCTGATATATTTATAGAGAATTATATCTCCCCTCAACCATTGTTTGGCTAGGTTAAACAAGCTAAGCTCTTTGGCTATGTCTACTCTGGCAATTTAAGTCGACTTAAGGAGGCTTAAGTTGACTTAAATTAAGCCACATCCACACTAGGCTTTCATTAAGTCGACTTAATGAAACCTTAAATCGACTTTGTTACTACCACTCATTAAGTCGACTTAACCCTTAAGTCGACTCCTTAAGTCGATTTAAGGGTGGTTAGGTCGACTTAACAAAGTGGACTAAGTTGACTTAAAGCTATGTCAACTTAGTCCACTTTGTTAAGTCGACTTTAATAAGGTTGACTTTAAGTCGACTTCAAGTTGACCTTATTAAACTCGACTTAACAAAGTCGACTTAACTTTTCTAGTGTAGACATAGCCTTTGAGTCTCGTCTCATAAGGCAGGTTTTTCATTCCTTGGATCATCCTAGTAGCCTTTCTCTGTGCCTGTTGCAGTCTGAATTCAACTTTCTTAAACATGAGGGACCAGAATTGCACACAACTCCAGATGAGGTCTCACCAGCACCTTATATAACAGTACTAACACCTTCCTGTCTCTACTGGAAATACCTCTTCTGATGCATCCAAGGACCACATTAGCTTTTTTTACAATCACATCGTATTGATGGCTCATAGTCATCCTTTGATGAACCAATACATCTATTTCTTTCTCCTGCTCTGTCACTTCCAACTGATGCATCCACATCTTGTAGCAAAAATTCTTGCTATTAGTCCCTAAATGCATAACCTCGCACTTTCTACTATTACATTTCATCCTATTTCTATTACTCCAGTTTACAAGGTCATTCAGATCTTCCTGTATGATATCCTACTCCTTCTCTGTAATGGCAATACCTACCAACTTTGTGTCATTTCCAAATTTTATTAGCAGATTCCCACTTAGATTGGTCCCCAGATCCATCTCTGAAGAACTCCATTAGTAACCTCCCTCCAGCCTGACAGTTCACCTTTCAGTATAGCCTGTGGTAATCTCCCTTTAACCAGTACCTAGTCCACCTTTCAATTTTCATATTAATCCCCATCGTTTCCAATTTAAGTAATAATTCCTTATGTGGAACCCTATCAAATGCCTTACTGAAATCTAGGTATATTAGATCCACTGCATTCCTTTTGTCTAAAAAATCTGTTATCTTCTTTAAAAAGGAGTTTGGGTTGGTCTGACATATCTATGTTTTGTAAAGCCATGTTGTATCTTATCCCAATTACCGTTAACCTTGATGTCCTCGATTAACTACTTTCTCTTTCAATTTTTTTCCAATACCTTGCATACTACTGAGATCAAACTAAAAGGCCTATAGTTACCCAGATCACTTTTTTCCCCTTTCTTAAAAATAGGAACTACATTAGCAATTCTCCAGTCATGTGGTACAACCCCTGAGTTTACAGATTCATAAAAAATCCTGGATAACGGACTTGCAATTTTGTGTGCCAGTTCCTCTAAAATTCTAGGATGGAGATTATCTGGGCACTCTGATTTAGTCCTAGCAAGCTATTTGAGTTTGGCTTCTACATCAGCTGTGGAAATTTCTGCCTCTGTATCCTCATTCCCATTAGCCACCCTACCGCTAACCATTAGCCTCATTAAAAACAGAGGCTACATGCACACTGAATGCTTCCACCAGTGGTGTACAATGTAGATGTAGCTTTAAGTAGTACTTAAGCAGTGCATGGACCTTGTATTGGCTATATGCACAAGGACAACTTTAACCTTGGAGGAAACTTGAAGGTGATTGCAGTATTGAAATCAATGATATTTTTGCCCCTGCTTTCTATAGGGACTGGATCAAGCCCTCAGAAAAGTCCACTTCATAACCAGTGACAGCTGGATGGAGTAACAGAATAATTGTTTTGGTTGTTTTTTAAATAAAATATCATTAGATTGCCTTAAATTTGTGAAGGATTCAAGAAAAACTAATGTCCTTATTCACCAGCAAAACACTGTGACTAAAAAAAATCAATTTCAAATGACTGCAGGATACTGTCATTTTTTTAATGGACATAAATCTTTTCACTCCTATATGTACCTGCAGTAGCTGCTCTTCAGACTTTTCCCACTGCCTATAAATAATCCCTAGTGATTGCTGGAGTGCTCTTGTGCTTTTCTCATTCAGTTGTGCCATGCATCTGACAAATCTAAACCCAGAATACTTCCATCCCAGAATCCTTGCACATTCTTTGCAGTAGAGTTAGCTTCCATGGGAATTAGATTTTCTTTTTGTTTCTGTGTTGGCATGGACTAAATACACATTTAAAATGTTTAAAAAAATAGGACTTAATATGACTGCAGTGTATCTTTGGGTGCAAAAAATTAAGGTTATTGCTATTTTTTTCTATAATTGGATTCCAGAGGCAGCAAGCAGAGACCAGACTAGACAGTTTTAATTGGCAGTCCTCCAAACACAAATGAAAGGTCCTCTGAGTGGTAATTGTCTAAGTGCAATGATCTCAGGTTATTGTGTAAACTTCTTCATATGTTGTATTGTAGCTTTATTATGAAATGTTTTAATTCTCCCCCCAACCTCCTCCCCGCTCATTTTCCTTACTGCTCAATACAGAGGGAGCTGTTGGCCAAAGTTGCCATCTGATACAGACTCAGTGGGTTCTGTTTTCCTTTTGGGTTATTATAAGTCATACACAAGAAGAGTGTAAGATGATTACTATAAAGGCAGGAATTCCTCCCTCTCTCAACCACGTACCACATTGAACTGACAATTCTGGGCATTATGAGTCTTTGCTTGCTTTTTGCTTTCCACTAGAGAATCACTGCTGAAGGATGGACCACTTGTCCTAGACTTGTCCTAAACCCACAGTGAGTGCAGCAACAGTGTTCTAAAATTCATTCTTCCTGGAATTGTTCAGCTGAGTTAAAATGAAGTTACTTTCTTGCTCTTTTGGCACCTGAAAGGCTTTCAGTATCAGTGGTAAAATCCTGGCTCTCTTGAAGTCAATGGGAAAGATTACAACCCATGACAGAACGGAATCGGAAATTCAATCCTGCAAGTGCTTACTCCTATAAGTGGATCTTACTCCATAGAATGGTCCTCAAATAGGACTGTTCATGTGAATAAAGGTGACTCACGTGTGTAAAAGTTAGCAGATTGGGTCCGAGGTTTGTATGCTTGAATGCAATACTCTTTTTATTGGCTGCATTTTTGTTGTCTTCATTATTCTTTTTATTTATATAAATAAAGAGTACAAATTAATTGCCCCATTTTGTTGCAGTCAGAAAATATTCTTGGACCTTTGATCTGCCACATTTGTCAGCTCCTTTGTGTTTGGGCTTAATTATGGAAATATGTTTTAATTCACTGCATGCTAATCCATTTGTTTTGTTTAGAAATCTTCCAGCTGGATTCTATGGGAAGATATAAAAATAAATGGGAAAAATCTAAATATGAGGAGCTGTTTATATACATCATAGTTTACCACTGTTGACTAAAAGCAATCTGAAGTAGCACATTTTCAGTTGAGGCAAAGCCACACATAAGATTTTGACATATTTCAAAAAAAGTAAAAATAATAAAGAATTGGGAACTTGTTCTAGAACTCCAGGAAAAGGTTTATTTTTAAAGACACCGATGTCTGACTATTTCAAAATCTCTCATTAGGCCCAGTCATGCATCTGATCTGCACTTACAATGCTCATCAACATCAGTGGTAATTCCATTGCTGGAACACTTGCAGATACGATCCTAATGGTCTGTTCACTATGGCCCATATCCTGCAATCCTGTCTCCGGCAAAACTACCATTGACAGGAGATGAAGGTTTGCCTGGGGAAAGATGCAGGATTTGGCCCAAGCTAAGTCAATGATTAAGATTCTACCCACCTTTGAAAAGAACTCTTAACAGCATGTATATTCATTATGCGCAGTACTACATACAATCTTTGGAGCCAGAACCTCCATTGGTTTATACACTTCATAAACAAGTGAATGGCTGCAATTAACATTTGTGCATTGGGGCAGAACAAGGCCAGGGCACCACTTACGTGCTCAAAAAGGTCTTACGCAGAGCCGTCCCTCTAGCATCTAGCCAATGGGGCATTTGAACCATAATGCAAAGGCAGCCCACTTGTGGTATTTGAGTACTGCAGGCATGGGGAAGTCATTCGCAATCCTTCATGTTTGCACATGGCATGCTGAGCCCAACCCCTACACATCCAGTTGCTACTGCTAGAGGAGCTTCTGCGACGGGAGCTTAATCATCCAACGATCAAGAATATATCTGAGTGGAGCCTAGAACACATGCCTTGTTTTGAACCAAACACTTTTTCTACACCTGACACCAGTGGAAAAATATTCGTACTCCACATTTACATATTACTATGGAACATAGAGAAATACAGAAATATTTGCTTTCAGCTGATGGAACCGGAATGCTATTTGATTGCCCATATAAGGGTGGTCTCTGCACACCTACACGGACTCCCTTTTTCAGTAATGGCTGGCTACAAAGATTTCTAATTTTTTTAAATTACTTTATGTTAACTTGAGAAAAATCCTTTAGCTCATTGATGTTTCGAGTCATATATAGATATCATATAAAGATAGCTAATGGTTGAGGATTATTTGGAATAAGCTAATGCGTCACATTGATAACTTGTTGTAAACTTTACTTTTCTGTGCTTTAATTCTTAAGGTGCTAAGTCAATGCAACCTCCTATTTTAAAAAATAATGAATAAGTATTACTCTGCATAATGACTCAGAGTTGTTATATAGATGTAGCCTCGCTCAAAATAATCCCCCATTTCGCTGTAATATTGACACGGCTTAAAAACACCTTCCTCCTTTTTCCTCTCCCCCTTCACCCACACAGAAAAAACTAAAGGTGTACTGCAAAGCTTGAAAGATAAAGACAAAATACTGTTTAAGCTCACAAATCGTACCACAAATACAGAACAGATTTTCAAACCAAATAGCAAACAATTGCATGAATGCAATGGTGCCCACCTACTGAAAAAGCACAAACAAATCTGATATCTTTGCACAAACACTGACAAATGCCTAGGTGACCATGGTGTACACATATATCGAAACTACAGGCATGCATTGGGTCCCTGAGTCCCTAAATTAGGCATCTGCCTACATTTGAATACCTGCCTCTGCATGTTTAGACTAAACTGACCACACACACAAAAATTAAAACTAGATCATCTGAAAATCAACTCTTTCCGCAAATATTGACCTGCTGGAATCTGCAGTTGTGTGTTTCCTCTGTCACGCCTAAAACAGTGGTCCTTATACTGGTTTAGATATTAAGTGATTTCAACAGTTCTAGGAGGGGTAAGACAGATTCTTGAACTCAGGACATAACAGGCAGACAAAAGAAGACTTGATTTTCACAAATATTGTTTAAAAATGAAATGCATTTCTAATCTTTAACACTACCTTTTAAATAGACTATGGGTTGGTGAAATGTGCTAGATTGTCAGGCCTGGAGACTGAAATTCTTTATTTCTATATGCCAGGCAATGCACAAACTGTAGTACAAGCAACCTTTCCACTGCCACACCACTGTGCCTAAATCCTGAGCTGAAGGAAATAAAGGAATCCTTGGCTTCACTGCTGTGCCTACCAGCCAGGTGCCAAATGTGATGACAGGTGTTGGATGTGATCACTTGTTCATTACAAATGGACTGAAGCCACCCATATCTTTCACATAAGTGACTGAAAAGCCACTATATAGTAGTAATGCCTAGATCATGAATAACCTGCGCTGGATTTGAACTGGCAGTCTAGAGGTGAAACGCTCCATAGTCCATTACAAATTTGTGCTTTGCGTGTTCCTATTGTGTTATTGACCTTTTACTTTTCACTTCAGTTCACTTTAAAGAGAACTGAACTCTATATTCATAAGTGTGATTTTTTTTTAACGCACATGTAATTAGCTCCCTTGATATTTCTGCCTATAGTGTTTGTAAAACGGAGAAGGACAGGCAAACAGAATCAAGGGTGGTTTGGATAGCTAATATATTTAAAACACAAGTATTTTTAAAGATTATAGAGTGTAAAAAGCAATTGATTCATTGTGGGGATAATATATTGATAGTTAATCCCCTGAATGCATCATAAGAACCATGGAGAGAAAGGCTGTATTGTTGTAGGGGATATCATGACCTGGGCAGGCAGGATGTTGTAATCCTCAACTGGAACCCTAATCATCTTGCAAAAACATCAATCTTTTTTTGAAGGAATGTTTAATCGTGTTTGTACACAGCTGTTTGTGCTGGGCAAATTGACCATCGTCCTTACCAATTCCTCAGGAAAAATAAAAACAAGATTAGCACAGTGATGCTATTGGCAAACAGACATGTCTCTTTCTTGGAAGAGAGTGATGACTCTTCACCCCTTCTTGATGAATCACTGTTGGCACATGGAACATATTCCCGAATCTGGCTTGGAATAAGCAGCAGGCTGTATTGTCTCTCTTGCTCTCTGGCATTTGCCTGTGTTTATTCCCCTTGCAACCTTAGAGGAAGCCTGTGTGTTGAAAGCACACTGTGTCACTGGGCACTGATGTTGCGTTTTGCTGTGGGTTCGGTCAGACACACACGTACAGCCAAGGGTAACAAAAGTAGCAGCGGAATGGGCTGAGCCAGCAGAGTCAAACAAGAATGTTCTGATCTGCCAATTATCAATGCTGTTGACTTTTCGAGGCAGGGGCCCAGAAAGCCTTAGACAGACAGATTACCCTTCCTGCAGATATGCAATGGTGGCACGCCAGCCCCCCTCCCCTTCGAGGCTCAGCCATGGAGAGAGGGCCCCCCTGCCCCAGAGGGTCCAGGAAAGGTCTGTGGGCTGACACACCCCAGACCCCTCACTCCAGCCCCCCATTGCCAGGAGGGGAGCGGCCCTTACCTTTGCCAATGAGCTCCTCCAGCTCTTGGTCGAAGCCCAGGCGGTGGCACTTCCTCCAGAGCCCCATGTTGGTGGAGTTGTACTGTCTGTTGCACTCGTCGGCGGCGCTCATGGCGAAGAGCTGCCGCCTGTTCCTGGCCAAGAGGAGTTTCCCTTCCCAGCGGTCCAGCCTCGCCCTGCTGGCCCGGAGCGGCAGGTTGTTGTTGGAGTTGTAGATGAAGCCGGGGTCGTTCCTGCGGGTGGTGAAGCTTTTGCAGCGCTCTCGGTGCTTCCGGGCGTCCGTCTCGTACCAGTGGTCGGAGCAGATGGCCACGGCCAGCATGCCCAGGGCGCACAGGGCGAGCGAGAGGCCGGCGTAGAGCAGCAACCTTCCCGCAGCCATGCCTCTCGGCTTCACAGGGGCACCATGGGCATCCTCACGGCGCCTGGGAGGCGGGGAAGCGGCGCCCGGGCCGATCGCAGCCCGCACCGAGAGGGGGCCGCCCGCGGCGGGCGCATGGAAGTGGCGCGGGGTTACGGGCCAGCCCCTGGCAGCGTCCTGCAGGCGACGGCCATCAAATCAGTCCGTGCGGCGCCGGCCGGCGGGGGAGAGGGACAGGCCGGGGAGCTGCCACATCGCCAGTGCCCGGGGCGGGAGAGGAAGGGCCGGGGGCGGCGGGAGAGCGGGTGAATGTCAGACTCTCCGGCTCCAGCCCCTGCGCCTTTGTCCCAGCTTCACCCGGAGCGATTCCGCCCGCGGCGCAAGTAACGCGGGGCGGCTGCAGGCTGGGCGAGACGGGCGCTTCAGCACCATGGACCGCGCCAGCTCCTTCCAGGCAGCCCTATATCCCCGCCTCGGCTCGGGTTTAGGGGGTTTTTTTCCCGCCCCCTTCCTGGCGTTGCAAAGCGTCCCTTTCTCAGCAGGGCTTCAATTCGTCGGGCAAGGTTTTCTCCAGACGCAGGCACGTTTCCCAGCTGCAAAATGAAGGCAGGCAGGGCTACGGCTGATTAAAAGGATGCTGGGGGTGGGGGGGAACAGCCAGCCTCAACGGGGGGCGGGGGAGAGGAAAAGAGCCTCGAACAGTTGTCAACAGCTTTGGGTTTACACCATTTCTCTTGCCACACGCTCTGATCTCCACCCAGGATCTCTAGCTCAGCAGCTTCTTGCGATTCATAGCAGCAGCTGTGCGTTCAGACATTTGTGTGTGCGCTTAAATGTCCAGCCCCTTCCTTTCTAGCAGGGAGAACTCACCCATGTCGCCGAGATCAGGAGCAGGAGAAGGCGAGCCGGAGTCCGCGAGCTTTAGAAACCTCATCTCACCGGTTTTTAAACCAAAGAAGAGCGAATCCAGTCTCCTGCCCACCTGGGAATGATTCCTTGTTCAAACACTGAGCCCCGCAGCCTTGGCGAAAGCCTACAGACAGAGAATACAGAGCACTGAGCCAAAAGCCAGTGATGTCACCCGTGCAACGTGAGACTCATTTCTTATTTCTCTAGCCTCCTTAAAGATAAACTGCACCACTTCACAGACAGGAACCAGACAACTCGTCCTCTCTTACAAGGGGGGCTAGGTAACCCCTGGCTCCAGCTGTACCCTGCTGAGTTCTGACCACAATGCCACCAAAATGCAGAAAAAGTGTAGCCATTTCTTACTGAATCAACAAAATCAATCCCCCCGAAGTATCCCAGGGCATGATGAGATCGGATCCAGAACCTGCTGGCTCCAGACCAGTTTTAGCCCCGAGTCTCAATTCTAATGTTTAAACAGACCACAAGTACCGTCGTTCCTACGACATCATCAAATTCTGGACCCGTGGCACATTCCCGGAGCAAGCACACCACCAAATCCCGGGCCCGGCACATGATCCATTCAATCTTTTGTCCCTCAAATTCCATGGCGTGAATAGAAAACAAGTACAGGCATTCCTACTGCCCCCAAAAATCTAGATCCCCGATGCACCCCAGAGCAGAAGTACTGCAAAATCCTAGAGCCAGATGGATCCTTGCAAGTTTTGGCCCCAAAACCTGACCTGTACAATGGAAACACACTGCAAGTGCAGCCGCTCCTATTTTATTAGAACAATCGAGATTCTAATGCATCATGGCCCCAACAGCACTGGAAACATAGATCTAGTACCTAGGTTCTGCCAATTTTTAACCCCAACCATTCAAATTCTACTATCTAAATGGAAAAATAAGTGGAGCGGCTCCTAGAACTCCAACAAAATCCAGATCCTATTGCAAAGCTATCCAACTGCATCACAAAAAGGTGGATGGAGCTTCTTAATCCAGGTGGATCCTACCAGATGTGGCCATAAGCTAAAGTAAATTGTACCAGCAAAAGAGACGACACATATAGCTTCTCCTGCTTGACCAGATACATCCAAACTCCAGTGCACTGAGATTTTCAAAGTAGTATAATGGATTTATACACACATCTTCCATTAAAATCTGCCGAAAATTAATAGAACATATGTCTAAATCACTTAGGGTGGCTAGAAAATCATAATGGAAAGTTGGTCACCTAAACTAACCTATAATGTTATCATCCACATCTGCTAGACCAGTTCCTATGCCAAATTTCAATATTATGATATGAAAATTGGCTTGTGACTAGAAAGATACAGATGTCAGATTAAGTTTGTTAGGGTTTCAGTGAAATAACACATTGGATAAAGATGTATTGAGTGTAGAAATATGGCTCCCTTCACTTTTATCTAGAAGGTAAAACTTGGAGTATCTAGGTGAAAAATGTGCTAGTAGGATCCACATCTATATTTGTATTTTTCAAGTGAACATATTCCAGAATGTATGAGTGACAGTCTGTAACCCATGTACCCTTTTTAAAACAATATGATACCATACTTTGTACAATGTATGCCTTGTGAAGTATTTTGAAAACTAATAATTTGCTGACCGTTACTCTCCTGGTAAAATATGTGTGGGACCGCTGTGTGTAAAGTTATAAGATTCTGCTGCATTATATTACTAAGACATGTTACAAATCTGGGGCACTGTCACAAACCAGTTCCCTAGAGACAAGAGGCTAGCCAATGCCTCGGCAAGATGTAAACAAAATCAAATAGATTATCAGCTTGTTGAGTGATCATTCTTTGGCAGGAAGGAGAATTTGAACAAAAAGCTACATCCTGATAAAGAAGTAGCTGGGGTTCCCAATCATACATGTTTTCTGTCTTCTAAACCTCATCTGGGGTTGATTCTCAAAGAAGAGAAAGAACTATAAGAAAGGAGAGCAGGTGCCCCAAATTCTCTCTCCCTTTCTTTCTACTCAAGGCATTGACTGCAAAGAAAGCAACACTGGACTGAGGAGGGATCCTGACTGAAAGAAATTCGGCTTGTAAGACTGCTGAAACACCTTTGCTTAGAATTCACTTAGTTTGTTAAGTTAGGCATTGATTGTGTTTTACTTTTATTTTCTTGTAACCAGTTCTCTTATGCCTGATTACTTGTAGTCACTTAAAATCTATCTAACATTCTGTAGTTGATAAACTTGTGTTATTGTTTTATCTGAGTTTAGATTGAACTGTTTGGGAAATTCCATTTGGGATAATATGCTTTGTGCATGTCATTTTCTATTAAAAATGACATACTTTCTATGAGCTTGTATTGTCCAGGAGAGCACTGTGCAGTACTGGATGTGCATTTCTGGGGGACAGACTGGGACTGGGAATTTGCTGATGCTGCTCTGTAATGTATTTAAGGGTGACTGGCTCTAGCCCTTATACAACATTACAGGGAGTAATTTACATGATGGAGGCTGGCACCCCAGGTTGGAGAACTGAGGGGACACAGCTGTTCATCAGTGCAGATTCTACCCTGGGTAATGTCGCACCTGGATCCCATTTTCACAATGAATTAGGAACAGCTGGACTTTGGGGCTGTATTTAGGCAATAAAGTTAAGACAGTTTTGACCAAACATTTGCTGGTTCCTGAATACCTAGATGTCAGCTATGCCTTTTCACGTTGTTTTTGCCTGGAGTTGTGTAAGAATCTGGAATTTGCTGGTCAAGTAAGAGGCGCAATGTGATGGTGCAATATGTTTGCATGGGGCCAATAATAATAGGATGCAGTGGGTGCCAGATGGTAGATATGTGTCTTTTACAGTACTATTGAACAGGGATGCATAAGTATCAGGATTTTTTAAAAAACAAACAAGGAGTCCTGTGGCACTTTTAAAGACTAACAAATTTATTTATCGCATGAGTTTTTGTGGGAGAAAATCCCACTTCGTCAGATGCTTTGAAGATAGATTTTTACAATACAGCTAGAGCAACTATACTCCTCCTGCTGGTAGAATTTTGGGGTTTCAGCTAAAATAAAAAAACTCAATCCAGCAGGAACCGAGTGCTAAATGCATGTTTTAATGGTGCAATTGCACCATTTGGAAACAAGGTGGAATTGGGTGTTCATTCCACACAAGGTGGAGCAAGTTAAATCAGGTTAATTAACCTGACAGCCTGCACCTTGGAAAGAGCCAGGACTTGAAAGGCTGATGGATGATGAAGCCTAGCTGAGAAGGAACAGGCAGGGCTATCATAAAGCTGGTAAACTAGAACCAGATAGGTGCTGGGGAAGGAGCCTACAGTCACTTCCTAGAAAGCAGATGTGTTTAAGGCTATGGTATTAAGTAACCTATAGTAAGAGGAGAGAGTCTGGGCTAGTAAATCTGGAGATAGTGAGCCAGAAGATGTATGAAAAAATCCAGGGAAAGACTAACAGGGTCTGAGAGCAAGCTGTGGTTGCTAGATGTAGGGTCTGTGGAGTAGAGAGTGAGTTTGGGTTCCTGTGCCAGGCATTGGGGGAGTGGCACAAATTGAAGAGTAGAGCAGAAGATTGCCTGGGAGAGTCATCCATTGAGATTTTGATATGCTGGAAGAGGAAGACTGTAGTGATCTTGCTAGAGAGTCATGAAGGAGGACCTTGCATCTCAGAGGAGAGGAGTAATTTGTGAGCGAAAGGGGCATTGGAACAGCCAGGAGGTACCATAGTAGTGATTGGACCCTGTGACAAAAGGTCAGGATTTTGTGGTGCATTGGGAGCAATTTTTTTTTAAAATCTCTATTGTGACAGGAATTGGGAAATTAGGGTTAAAAATCCACATTATCCAGTTATTAGATCTGTTTGCTTTTTTTTTCCCAGTGATCTGGAACCAAGATACATCAGGGACCATAGGAATAATCTGAAGTTTTCTATTTAGACATTAGACTGGAACTAAAGGACTAAAAATTGAGCAGGTCCCAGCAGGATCCAGGTGCCAGGCTTTGTTTTTTGTGACACTTGCACTATTGCTCCAGAATGCATCAGGAGCTGGATTATTTTTTTCACAGTTGCAGAGGCTAGACTGGTTCTATATTTTGTCCTATGGTTTGAGGGCTTGAGGCAGGATTGCCTCAAAAATTGGCAGGATCCACAAAGATACAGGCTTTAGTTTTTTCCTTTAAAAGGCAAACCTGTGGCACTCTATTGGAAATATTTTTGCTTGTATTTGTAGCATTGTCAGATGGCAATCTATATCCTCCTTCAAGTCACTTTCAATATATACATGTTCAAGAAAGAGTAGCGTTTTAAGTTAACTTCAATTTAACTCTTAGAATCAAGCATTTTTCCCAGTCTCATTCTTCTCCAAAGGATTAGAGTACTGCTCAATGCAGATCTTACATTATTTCTGACTCCTCAAGATTTAGACAGCCCCATCTCAGCATAAACAAATCATCATTAAATTCTCTTCCTCCCACCCCGCCTTCACCTCACCAGGGGAAAATCTTCTGGAATGAATGTAAGCTGGGAGATTGATCTTTTAAAAGGAAAAGTGCACAAGAGCTTTTGGATGCCATATACAAATATTTCTCTATAGTGAATTAGGGGTGCCTCAGGAGAGGGATTAGTATAGTGAATTGAAATGTTCGGGTATAAAGATGTAATTTGAGGAAATGATTAAAGTGAAAAGTTGAGGCATTTATTTTTGTCGATTACCATTTCTATGAAGACAAAGATAAGGTATTGGTGCACTGTCTAAAAGCCATGTCTGAAGGAACAATCCAGAGTCCATTCAAAACAAATTTGTTGCAACAAGCTGCCTTTATTACTGGTTAGACCTCACCACAGATGTTATCTTACAGATGACAGTCCATTCTCCCGTTTCTTGCAGGAATGCTTCGTTTCTTCTTGGCATCCTTTAGCCACAACAGCATAATGCCTTTCAAGAAAGCATCAGTTACAGGGAGAGGCCCTACTGATGTGGGCAGGTGTCTTTGGAATCAGGGTGGAGAAAGGACAAAGTTACCTGGAGAACCAATTGTAATGTGCTTCTCTTCATATTTTCAAATCAAAATGACTTCCACCATATTTCCCCTCTTCTTGCTTCTCTTTTTTTAAGAAAGAGAATTCAGTGCCATCTAGTGGGGGAGGGGATCAAACAGCTCAATGCATGTTCCTGTTTACAGAGATCTGTGCTGCTAACTCAATTTACTCAATGGAGAGAACAGCTGAGCCTTTATTAGTCTTTAAAAATGCCATAGGACTCCTTGTTTGTTTTGCTGAACTAGACTAACAAGGCTTCCCCTTTGGAATATTTTTCTTTCTCTCTTTGGAAATCCTTTGTCCTATTAGGTTGTCAAGAGATGAAGTTTAACTCAGCAGGGCTCCATCCTGCAGCGTTTGTATATCTAAGCCCTCTTCTGCAGTCAGTGGGACTCTTAGCATTATTACACTATGTTGAGAAGAAGCTGCGATCATTAGCCACTGTAATTACAAACATTCAAACACAAAACAGGCACTGAACCAAACCCAGGTAGATTTTGTTTTTAAGACTTCAGGTAAAAGCAGAGGCAGGCCACATAGAAACAGACAAAGAGATACTCCCTCCCTTGAAGAATTTACGATGTAAATCTGTCTTGCCCCAAGAGCTAATGGTTTCCAAACTCATCATGGATCTCCAAAGACAGCAAGCTCCAAAGGCTCCTATTAAGTCAATCTACTTGAGGTTTTTGGGTGCACAAGCAATACCAGCTTTACCACAGATGCTCTAAGATGGGCGCTAGAATACAGAACAAGGATTGTTTTGTGGTCAAGGCACTGGACAGGAACTTGAGAGATGTGGATTCAGTTCTTAACTGCCACGGAGTTGCTCTGCAACAGAGGGCAAATCACTTAGTACCTCAGTTCTCTGCCCTCTCTCTGTCTTATCTATTTAGATAGTAAGTTCTTTGAAGCAGGGATTGTCTCTTATTTCAAATTTGTACAGTGCCTAACAGAGGAGCCCACTGGGGGGGTTATGGCCTGTAGGATGGTCACAAACAGGAACCAGGGGTTGTTGCCACCCTGCTCTTCCCATGTAGGATTGGCATACTGGCTGGATCCCAGCTAGTTGGAAGTCAGATACCATACTGAAAAGGGCATTCGTATATGGAAAAAGTTGAGAACTACTGGTTTGGCCCAAGGGGACTCCAGTCTTGGTTGGACCCTCTAGACACTACTGCAATATCTATAATCAGTTCTTTTTTCATTCAAGCCTGAATTGTATCCATTCTTTTGTACATGATCTCCCATCCTCTAATTCTTTTTTACTGCCCTGTGTCACATTCTTTTACTATATTTCAACCAAAAAACCCAAAATGCTGTTACAAATTACATTCTAGTTTCAATTTAGTTGTTAAGCTCCTACGTGGCAAAAATAAACAGATAATTTCACAAATAGTCACTTATTTTTACTTTTTATGGAAAAGCTCATGAATTCTACATTCCTTGATGTAGTTCAGATTATTACCATTGCACACTGTCATACACAGCAGCAGAAATGGTGCAGAATTCAATTATTCCTTTCAGTGCTACATGGGCAATAATGAATCCAGAGACTTTCGGTCTCCGTGGGGGAGACCAGAAGTATCCCATTCTACAAATTGCATAGTAAGAAAGCACATGTCTACATATGACACATTACAGTGATAATTTTAAACAGGTTATAAAATGTAATAGAGAAAACTTTGCTCTGGTTAACTCATCTAATCCAGGTAAATTCCACTAAAGGCAACAAAATTACTCCAGGTTTTCACCAATGTAGGAGAACAAAATTGGATGTTCCCAGGTAATAAACAGGTTTCTAATTTGTACAATTATGTGATCTACCTATACACATATATACAGTTTTGCTACATCTGTCAATATGTTCCATCCCAAAACACCTATGTTAAGGAGTGCAAAATTGAGCACTTACAAATTAGGAAATGCCAGAATTAAGGCAGCCTGTGCCCCAGTAACTTATCGCTCAAGTGTATATGTGTACATTCTGATAGCTTTTAACTACCTGATCACATACTACTTTTTTCTACAGGGCTCTTCCTTCACAGAGGATGCTCGCTTCCAGCTATTCATCCTTTCTTTTTATTCTCACTACTCATTGTGTAGCCCCCATGCATTGTTTAATGCACACTGTCCAACTCCTGCACTGAATACAGAATTATTTGTTTCCTCATTGGCTTTTCTATAGTCCTGTCAGTGTAGCATATTAAACTCATTAATGTTTTAAAGAACTAATTTCAACAGCCATATGGTACGTGAGATAGTAATCCATTTGCAAACACCTAGAAGATAAGGTGACGAGTGATAGTCAGCATGGATCTGTCAAGAACAAATTGTGTCAAACTAACCTGTTGGCTTTCTTTGACTGGGTAAAAAGCCTCGTGGAAGGGGGGAAGCGATAGGTGTGGATTATCTTGATTTTTTTAGTAAGACTTTTGATACTGTCTCATACCTTCTCAAAAGCAAACTAGAAAAATACAACCGAGATGGAAGTGGGTGCATACTTAGTTAGAAAATGGTTCACAGAGAGTAGTTAGTGGTTCACAGCCAAATTGGAAGGGCATAATGAGTAGGGTCCCACAGGGATCTATTCCGAGTCTGGTTCTGTTCAATATCTTCCTCAATGATTTAGGTAATGGCCTAAAGAGTACACTTATAAAATTTGTGGATGACACCAAAAGATGGGAGGTATGGCAGGTGCTTTGGAGGATGGGATCAAAATTCAAAATGATCTAAGTAAACTGGAGAAATGTTCTGAAGTAAATAGGATGAAAATCAATAAAGACAACTGCAGTGTATTCCACTTAGGAAGGAACAATCAGTTGCACACATACAAAATGGGATGAGAGTGCTCAGGAAGGAGTATTATGAAAAGGAATCTGGGGATCATAGTAGTTCACAAGCTATATGTGAGCGTAACACTACTGCAAAAAAAAATTACAACTTACATAATGTAACTAGGAATATATTAGCAGGAGTAAATAATTCTTCTAAGAATTCATTCTTCAGCTTTGCTCCATGCTGATTAGGCTCAACTGGAGCATTGGGTCCAGTTCTGGGTGCCACATTTCAGGAAAGACGTAGATAAATTGGAGAAAGTCCAGAGAAAAGCAACAAAAATGATTAAAGGTCTGGAAAACATGACTTGTAAGGAAAGATTGAAACAGTTGGGTTGATTTAATATGGAGAAGAGATGACTGAGAGGGGACATAACGGTTTTAAAGTATGTAAAAGGTTGTAAGGAGGTGGGGAAAAATTGTTCTCCTTATCCTCTGAGGATAGGACACGAAGCAATTAAATTGCAGCAAGGATGGTTTAGGTTGGGAAAACTTCCAAACTGTCAAGGTATTTAGGCATTGAAATAAACTGCCCAAGGAGATTGTGGAATCTCCATCACTGAAGACTTGGAAGAGCAGGTTAGACAAACACATGTCAGGGATAGTCTAGATCAGTGGTTTTCAAACCATGGGTCGGCACTCAGTACTGGGTCACAGACCGTCAGATACTGGGTCACGGCACCGCCTCCTGCTGCCACCAAAAGACTGGAACGCATTGCTCAAAGATGTAATTGTTGGGTTGTGGGCATATATTACTTTTTTCACTTGGGTCCTGAGGAAAAAATGTTTGAAAACCACTGGTCTAGATGATACATAGACTTGATATAAATGTAGGGTCTGGACTAGATGACCTCCAGAGGTCTCTTCAGTTCTACGATTCTATCATTACCCCAATTATATGCAGTGGGAATTGAGGCACAGAGATGAAAGTCAAATTTTTTTAAAGTGTCAACATACTCTAAGCATTAAATCTGAGAAAACTATGGCCAGATTTTTCAGAGTACTTAGCAATTTATATGTTCGCAGCACAGCTCCCATTGTTGTTGGTGCTTAACACTTCTGCAAATCAGATCCCATGTGTCACAAGCTCAGTGCATAGAAAATGAGGAACACATAGAGGCCACCTGTGAAAAATTTTGGTTCACGTGGCTCGCCCAGACTCTCACAGGAACTTTCTGGCAGAGATCTTAACTATCTTCAACTATCTTAACCATGCAACCATCCTTTCTCTTCCTGCACTTTTCTGCCACATTCCCTACACACCTTCCAACTTCTGCAACAAATAAATCAGGGTTTACAGACAACAGCCTCTGTCAGCACACAACTCTCATTCACCCCCATGCAAGGTCTATCATGCACACTGAATGAGGCAGGGATCCTGTGGGAAAAAAAATGTGATCATGTAATTAAAGACTATCATAATTAGGGCCATAACCAGGGCTGGGCAAGTGGGGCAGAGTCAGAAACATAGGGCAGAGAAATGAAAGAAAAAAATGGGTGGGGGCACAAATATTCTTGCTCACCATGAGTGCAAAAATGTCCTAGTTACAGCTTTGATTAGGGCTTCTAGGTTTTGCTTAAAACCAAGTAGCATTTATGAAATAGCACTAACATAAAATAAATGAAATCAGTGTTTATCCAACCAACAGAAAGATACTGGAAATGGTTAATTATGCGTAAAGGCTTGATACATGGAGCAGTAACGCAGACTACGGGGGTGTGATTTCTAAAGTGCATTCATGTGTTGCACATTAATTTGTCCATGTAGACCCTACTGATGCACACTTTAAGTTCCCTAGTGTGCTTTTGCATAGTGCTCTTTGAAACAGTGTTTTGTTAAAGCGCACTAGGGAACAATAACTAGATGACTCATTACAGGATATACAACTATACTAAGTAATGTATATAATATATATCATTCCTGTATATACAAAGAGCTCTGAAAAAACCCAAATTTGGACATCAACACAGCATTCAAAAATGGCTAAAATTAACCTCCCACAAAGAAGCCCTAATCATAATGGGGCAAGGACAACCTTAATTTTGGCATTTTCTAACTTCTGAATCTTGACTTTGCATGTTTAATAATGTTCTTCTAACAGTTTTTTAAACTGAATTCTTTGCATCAGTTATCACAGCTGAGGATGAGAGAGATTTCCAAATCTGAGCCATTCTTTTTAGGGGACAAAAATCTGAGGAACTGTCCCATACTGAGGTATCATCAGGGGATGACTGGAAACAAACTCATAAATTAAACAATAATAAATCACCAGGACCAGATGGTATCCAACCAAGAGCTCTTACAGAACTCAAATGTGAAATTGCAGAACTACTAACTGTGGTATGTAGCCCATCATTTAAATCAGCTTTTGTACCAGTAGCATAGCTATGGGTGGGCCTGGGCTCACCCACTTTGAAAGCTGGCCCACCTAATCAGCAGCTGATCTGGCTCTGCTTGCTGTATCTAGCAACCAGAGCATCTTAGGCAGCTTTCAGCTGGTTGCTTGCCTGAATTTCCAGTTTCAAACCATATAACCAGAAGCTGTACATTCAAGAAGCAAATGACTGAAGAAAATTGCCTGACGATGCTCTAGTTCCTAGGTAGGAAACTCTGGCTGTTGGGCCACACAGCCCTGATTCTCAGAGCAGCCATACATCCCTGATTCCCAGGACAGTCAGGTGAGCTCTAACTGTGGGGCTGCCACTCTCCCCAATTCACCCCACAGGGGGATGGGTTGACCTATCCTGCAACACTGATAAGGCAGAAAATATCATATTGACTCCTTATAAATCCATGATACATCCACATCTTGAATACTGCATACAGATCTGGTCACCCCATCCCAAAGATGATATATTGGAATTGGAAAAGATACAGAAAAAGGCAAAAAAAAAATGATTGGGGTATGGAACAGCTTCCATATGAGGTGAGATTAATAAACCTGGGATTCTGCAGCTTGCAAAAGAGGCAACTAAGGAGGCATATGCTAGAGGTTTATAAAATCACGACTAGTGGGAGAAAGTAAATAAAGTGTTAACACAGCGAGAGTCCTGTGGCACCTTAAAGGCTAACAAATTTCTTTGGCCATAAGTTTTTGTGGGCTACAACCCACTTTGTCAGTTGTAGTAGTAACAGAGGACCGAACAAGGAGCAATGGTTTCAAGTTGCAGCTGGGAACGTCAAGATTGGATATTAGGAAAACTTTCTCACTAGGAGGGTGGTGAAGTATTGGAATGGGTTACTTAGGGAGGTGGTGGAATCTCCATCTTTGGAAACATTTAAGGCCTGGCTAGACAAAACCCTGGCTGGGATGATTTAGTGGGAGTGGTTCTGTTTTTAGCAGGGGTTGGATGAGGTCCCTTCCAACCCTAAGATTCTATGATTAGCTGTTCTGTTCAGACCCTCTGAAGCACCTGGCGGTGTCCACTGTCAGAAGACAGGATACTGTGGTAGATGGACCATTGGTCTTACCCAATATGGTCATGTTTATGTTCTTAAAAATGAAAAATTGAAAACAATTCCATAATGTGGACAATAAGGGTCATCAGCATGGTTCAGCCCTTCAGAGCCACAGCATAGACTGCTACCACTAGAACCAATGGAATAACTGGTGGCAGTAAAAGGTTTTTGTCTATGCATCGACTTGCCTCTAGAAGAAGATGGCAACTCACGCTTTGACAGTAGGTTTCACTGATCAAGCTATATGCTAGACAGCAAAGGAATGTTGAGGCTCAAGAGTAGAAGGTTCATTTCTGGGTTCTGTAGAGGACTGTGCTCCAGGGATATAGACCTTTCTGCCTCATACCCTTCCTTGTCCCCTTTCGCTGGTATCTCCCTCGTCCCTTCAGCTCTTGTCCCTATCTCTCTCTGTTCTCCTTCCTCTGCTCCCAGCTCCTGCTATTATTTCTTCTCTCCAACCTACTCCCCGGCCTCTTTTGCTGTCACACACTCCTCTTCCTCACCCCTCTGCATTAGAGTCAAGTAACTTTCTCCTTCTCCTCCAGGCTGTCTAGCAGCAGAAGCACTCAGAGCGCATGAGAGAGTGTCTCTCTGTTCTGGTGTCTGATCTCACAGCTGTCCCATCAGCTCAGAGGAGCAAGAGCAGGGAAATTCCTGTTCAACCCCTGCAGCCCTGGACCAAAGCATGCTCAATCACTCTATGGGGATGATAAACATGCAGTCCCATCAGCATGTATGAGTTATGAGGGGATGGAGCCATGCTCAGTAAAGATGGACTCTTCAGAGGATTTATCAGTTAAAACTTTATAGTCTCTACTGAGCATGTGCAATCAGATTTTTTTTCCCCAAGACTTACAACTTGGCTAAATCTGGACAAATTTTCACATAGACATCTAAAGGCTCATGCCTGACACCAGGGCAACCCCCTACAGTTAAATGCCAAGTGCCTGTTCCAAAGTATGGAGTTAGAGCTTCTCATCAAAATAATTGTAAGTTTGGGAGAGGGGCTCACATGGACAAAACGACTTATTTTTCCCCTTTGCACCTCAGAAATGGCTGAATTATTTAGCTGAAACTTTCCCAAAAAATTCAGCCAAGGCAAACACCCAATATGGTGTTTCTTAGTTCAAACTAACCAGCCCATTGAAATCAATGGGGATTGCTAATTTGAACTAAGCAAGTGCCACGAATGGCACTTGCTTAGTTCGAACTAACTTTTTTTAGTTTGAATTAAGCTAATTTGAACTAACTAATTCGAACTAATTTTAGCAAGTGTAGACATAGCCGTAGATATAGTCCATGAACCACCGGTAGAAAACCAACGTCTTAGATGGTATCGAAGATTATAATAGTGCCCTTTTGGGGGAAAAGAGAAGTTAGAAGAGATGAGCTGGAGCTGCCATTTTTGTTGTTAATGTCTGATCCTGTTTCCTAGAAGACAAAAAAAAAAAAAAAAACCACCAAAAAAAAGAGAAAAAAAGAACAGAAAAGATAGCAAATCCAGCTTGTGTCTCTGGTATTGTCTCACACTTGCAAATTTGCTGTTAGAGAAATACAATATCAGCGACTTCAGGACCTGGCTAATTTGTACCACGATTGGGCTGTTTAGGGCATTGCTTTTAGCTACCTCTTTCTGGTAACAGACTTACAGAACTGTTACAGAATATGCAGTTTTGTCTGGCTAAGCAGACTGGTGGGGGAGATAAAGTCTCACATGCCAGATGGAGTTTGACATTCAGCTGGAGCCAGCAGATGGCGGTCATCTGCATCTCCCTCTCCGGCGTGATCTGGTCAGGACATCTTTTAGCACGAGGACAAAGAAATACTGAGATTTCAGGAGGTGGGAGGGTGGCAGCTGTGATAATGAATCTTTAGAGCTTTAGTAGCCATCCCCCCCACCAATGTCTCTTTCTGCCTAATTTCTGACACACTTATTTTGGCTCATTGATTTTCAGTCTCTCACTTTGTTCTTGTTTACCAGGCATGACCTTAATACACTCCTTAAATTACATCCGTAGGCCTTTCTGTTTGGTCAAATTCATTCTGTCCCTTTCTTGCACCTTTTCCCACCAACATTTGTTATTGTTTTGACATTTTATGAACTTTCATTTTTCATAGTCCATTTGTAGGCTCAATTATTACAACATGACCCTCAAGAGAACCACTAACTTGGAAACATGCACTGAAAAAAGAATAAATTACCATACTCATAAGCACTACAATAAGCTGCATAATACTTTGGGACTGATTGTTCCACCTTTAAGGGGGTTGTCATGGAATAAACTATTTTTTCCAGATACATTTTAGCATCCTAAGTATAATATGAGCCTGAAGACAAACACTGTAGAGGCTTTATATACTAGGCCCTAGAACATCTAGCCCCTAATGAGTTTCCTCTAAATCTTCATGCACACATCTAATGACAGTGGAGATTTTACAAAAGAAAGTGTCCGAATACAATAGATGTTAAGTCTTAAGGGAAGGAATTATGTTGCACCTTCTAACAAAGTCCTTACAGTACAGTCCAATAGTTCAACAGAAGGAAAAACTTTCTCACTAGGAGGGTGGTGAAGCATTGGAATGGGTTACCTAGGGAGGTGGTGGAATCTCCATCTTTGGAGATATTTATGGTTCAGTTAGACAAAACCCTGGCTGGGATGATTTAGTAGGAGTGGTCCTGCTTTTAGCAGGAGGTTGGACTAGATGACCTTATGAGGTCCCTTCCAGCCCTATTATTCTATGACACAGATTATTGACTCACAAGCAGGGATTCAGCTCCATTTCTTGGGTTGTGGATATCATCTTGTGGTCAGTTCAGTGATTATTTTATGCAAGCTCTTTGTTACTTGACCAGATGGGCAGGCCACATCCTTATCTGTTATAGCTTTCCCACCTGTGAATTAGACTGAATGACTTTCCTCTCCCCTGCATCACCCACTCAGGTTGTAGCGGTGTGCAGCATGAGACCCACCTGAAGGGTGCCTCCTTGTGATGTTACAAAGAATTATTCAAGTGGTCTACCGTCAGGTGGTCTGTGCTCTGTCTGTCTTCACAATCAGGACCTCCCCACTCTGGGTGAGTCCTTTGTAAGTCCCTCCCTTCCAGGGTAAAGTCCCACTCGTGCTTCCTGGCCACTCTCCATTCAACGGCCCGTGAGTACAGTGCTGCTCTTGGCACTCTGAGGGAATGGGGAGGGACCCTGGCCCGCCCACTTCTCTGGGCCCAACGTCCCTATGTGCAGAGCCTCTCCACCTCCTGCCAGTCACTTTCCACAACCACAATTCCCTGGGCCGCTATCCTCACAGCCCCCCATCATACGCAGCCCCTCACTCAGGGCTGCTCCTCAGTCTTGCCTTGGCATGTGTCCCTGTACCCCAGCTGTTGTCCACTCCAGGCACTCTCACCTCTGGACCACGTCTCCGTAGGTTTCCGCCGTCCATGACTCCAGGCTCCAAACAGCTGCCAGTGGTGCCCATTGAGCTCTCCAGGGTGCTGATTCCCTCAGCCAGCCAGCTATGGAGACAACCTTTTCTCTGAGCTCCCTGACCCAAACTGATGGCCCTGTCTCTGCAGTTCCCTTATATACCTGGCTATGGGTTCCTGATTGACCCTCAGCTGCTCTCCACCCACAAAGAAGATGTTTTTTAAACATTCAGCATGGCTGGGACTCACTGAAAAGAAGAGTTATTATTTCTCTGATTAAAATAACCTATTTCTTATAGAAATTGCAATGAGAACCTGGAGTGGAAGAAGAAAGATGTTGGGGCAGAAGAAGAGGGAAGAGTTAGGCTTTTAGGTTTCCTATCATAAGCCTGTATAGTAAGAAGGGATTCCTACTCTTAAAGATATTCCTAACACACAGTTATTAAATGTTAGGGCTCCCCAAGCCCTTTCCCTGGTCCTTGTTTCAAGGGCAGAAAGCAGCAGGCCAGAGTCTAAAGTGCAGGTAATGAGATGTTTACTGAGGTTAGCAAGCAAGCATAAAACCACAGCTCTTAACACCTGTAGAACTTCTTTCCTCCCTCCTTGGTAAACGTAATTATACCTGCAGTGCCCACCCCAGTGACCCCTCACAATATATGGTCATGTTCCATTTTGGAGGGTCATGGGCTGATGGCTTCAGTACCATCTCTTTTGCACCCCATGGAGGAGTAGGGAATGAAGTTATGTCCAGGCCATGGCCACCTTTTCTTTGGCTTTTATTGCTTCTTCCTTATACTCCCTGTATTCCCTTTGCCCTTCCCAAATGATTGCTTGACCTTGTCCTGGTCCCTGTTTTGGGAGAGTCAGAACTGTCCTCCAATTATACATTTATATATCAAACCCCCATTACCCCTCACAACACTTTAACTACATCTCTTATCTTTTCTCATAGTAACAAAGAAAACCCACCTGGCTATGAGTAGACAAAAGTAACACAGTGTCTTTGTTCCATCTTAAACACAGGCCTAAATACTCATACAAATCTAAATTCTTTATTACTATTCTTAACATTAAATGTATTAAAGCTTATTAGAAACTCCCACTGAATAATTCATACCTTGCTGTAGCACATCAGTATTTGGTTCATAGATGCACATCTATACTGTTGTTAGTCTGCATCTGGTGAAAGGTCATTCTGCACAACCTCACAGATGAATGGCGGTCACTGATGGCTACAGTGTCTTTTTTTTTCCATATGGTCAATGGTATTTCATGCATTGGTCGACTGAGAAACAGAGCCAGAGCCTAAGCTTAAAATTTTCTCATAGGAATGAGTATCATGTTCACATCATGCCTATGCCAACTCCAAGCTGTCGATTAAATTTGATGCTACTGTTGGCACCAAAAGACAGACAAGATTTTTTTTCTTGCTTGCTTGTTTTTAAAATGTAATTCACAGAAGAGCATGGAAAAATCAAAGGAGGGACTGGAAAGAAAGCCACTTTATTCATCATTTACCTATTTATCACACAATGCACTACTAAACTACCACAAGATACATTTCGCTAACGCTGAATACTTGTGTTATCTTATGCCAACTTCTATTGGATCTAGACTGACCAGATAGTAAGTCTGGAAAAATCAGGGGGTAATAGACACGTAGATAAGAAAAAAAACCCTGAATATCGGGGCTGTCCCTTAAAGACAAGACATCTGGTCACCCTAACAGTTCCTTACTCTATGGCCTTAACTCTTAATACTAAAAACCTATAGCCAAGCCTATTTTTAATAAATATATTTTGGTTTTTCTAGTTGCTGTTACTGCTTCAATATCTTCTATTATTATTTCTATATGGATGGTTAGCAAATAGATTATATTTTACCCAAAACCATACATTCTCCAAAGGTCAGATTGGGGTCAACAAGCCTCATGTATCTTTGTTGTCAGTGGAGTCCCAGCTGAGCAGGTTCTCTCAGTAATGAAAAAAATTTCTATAAGTGCAGCTGACATCTAGGATGAAAAATATTCTATTTAGAAACAAGTCTGCAGCTATCTCCTATACTTTTGTATTTTATTCCTATTTCTTTATTAATAAAGGTATTTGCATGAAAATGTACTCGTTGGCTCATCAGAAATCATCTATTCCTACAGCTTTTTTTTTTCTGCCATGTGAATCCCTAAGAGCATTTGTGATATCACAGCTGGTTGCTGTGGAAATGATTAGATCACAAAGAGAGGACTATAAATTTAGGTGGGGAATATGCAGCAGGAAGAAGTGAACTCTTACACAAGGAAACCTAGTTTCTATGCTATTGGGTCCTTCTCTTTCTCTCTCATTCGTTTATTATTAAGAAAAGCAAATCTGTATTGCAACAGAATTGCTACCTAGAATGTCTTTCCAAATGGTCTCAGCAGCTCTACTCCCTAAACCAACAATGAACTGAGATCACAATAATGTTTAGTTTCTCACACACCATAGTTACTGCAATTTTCAATGGAAAATCTGCTGCATTATAATTCTAAAGCTGAGCCAGAAAATGAGGCCTTATAGTAAAACTATAGCAAGACATCTCTCATGTAGGCTGTCATTTTTCTTTTGGGATCTTTCAGACTTTTGAAAGGATGGTTCATTTGATTACTTGTTCTGTTCATTCCCTTTGAAGTACTTGGCATTAGCCACTGTCAGAAGGGAGGATACTGGGAGAGATGGACCATTGATCTGACCCAGTCTGCTCATTCTTCTGAGATACCCAAGTGTTTTACAACAGTACATTAGATACTCATAGCACGACTGTGAAAACAAAATCAGCAGCCACCAGGCATTTGGGGGAAATGCCTGTTCTCGTTACCCAGCCTTGATAGCTGGACTGGCCATTGGGGGTTTTTGTGGGAGCCAGGGGAGTAGAGCTCCCTTTTCTTCCCACACTTGCACTTCTACCTTTGTGTTACTAGAGTAGCCTCTGAAGTCCTGCACATGTGGAGTCAATGTTAGAAATTCTCTGCAACAACATCTCAACTGTTACTATGCTGCAACCAAACAACCAGAGGTTAAAGTAAGGGGGAACACACCGGAACACAGTTCCAGGGCTCACAAATTTGAGGGGCCAGAGTTCCGGTGCCTCTAAAAAAGGAAAAATCCTGCAGAATGCATGTTCGGCCCTGCCCTGGCTCCTGGCAGATCCTTTGCCCCACCGTTGTTAATCACAATACTTATTGTGTTATGCAGTGTTTGATAGTTTGTGACAATAATTGCTATAGACATAAATGACATATAAAATTGTAAATATTTTTATGGAGCAATAACCGATGCATGTGGTACTGAGAAGTAGTTGCAAATGCCTACCTGGGTTGGGGCCCGCACATGCATAAAGGGGGCCCAGACAATACGGAAAGGGGGCCCGGAGATTAGGAGGGTTCCGGGGCTCATCATATTATACTTTAACCACTGCAAACAACAACTGCATATGGTTGGTTGGGAACCCTTTCAGAGCTGGGTTCTGTAGAGATGCTCGGTAAGCACGCAACCCTTTGCAGAAGTCTCTCAAAATTCTGTTCCTTCCACCCTCAATGGTGGTGAACCACTGGTGCTTCAGGCAGCGCCTTCTGCACCTGTAGCAGAGGGAGCAGGATTTGTGGCTCAACAGCAGTCATGCACAGGTCTTAGTGCTGTCCTAGTCAAAATGCCCTATCCTGGTTCTCTTTGAAATATTCCCTAAGATCTGCCACAGCAGCACAAGACAAAGGGAACTGAGTTTAATGTCTGCCCAGAGGAATGGCAGAGAAATCTGCATGCAAGTCAAAATTCTGCACTGCAGTGTCAGCACTAAATATAGTAGAATCAGACCTAGTGTGGCATTGAACCCAAAACCTTCTTAAAAAGAGGCAAGGTGCTGCCAATAGAGCTATGCAGACAGCTTTTACTAGTGCCAAACACTCCAGGAGGGATATTAACTTCTCAGGGGACTAAATTCTCAAGTAGTTTGTGCCATAAAAAAGAACTGGTTATGTAATACAGCAAGGAAAATGGATGGTTTAATATGCATTTGCACCTCTCCCCTGACATTCCTGATGGCACACTTCTGTTTATAATCAAACCGGATGATGAATCCCCTGGGACCTTTTGTTTGAGAAATGGTTACCTTCCTGAGAATCTTATCATTGACACATTTTTTTAAACATTTGGTCATACATAGTTAGACATGGACAGCTGTTTTTCTTCATTTTGGAAACCCCTGATCTACTTTCAGAAAAGCTCCGCAAGGGATGATGGGATAGGAGCTGAGTGCTTTTATCAGCTCAGAGCCAGATGTCTTCATTACCTCTTTTTCCTTTCAGTGAATTCCGTTCATTTTAATTTTTCCTTTCTTTTCCATGGCAATATTTTGTTCTGGTTGAAAAGACAGACTTTTGTTGCTGCTACTTTTTCAAAGTTTGGTTGCACATAACATAAAATGCTGATAAAGTAGCAATAGTACTTTGATATGTAACAGCCCTGTTGATCTGCAGATGTCAAAGCATTTTACAAACCTCAAACACGCCTCCCCATTTGTAGATGACAAGGCCATTGGCAGGTGGAAGCAAGAGTTCAGTCTACCTGGTAGAACTGGGTCCATGGCAGGCAGAGTCCAGGAAATGAGTAAAGGGTCAGTATCAGAGGGGCAGAATTCAAATACCAGAGTTGGAGGATAAACCAGAGATGTAAGCCACAGGCAGAGCCAGGAATCAGCTCTGCAGAGTCAGAAGCTGTTTGCCAGAACCGGATGATTAACTGAGTCGTGAGGCAAAGCTGGCAATCTAAGGCAGAGGCAAGAAGGGACTGGAACAAGGACTACAACAACTAAGGAGCAAGGACTGAAACAAGCAGCAGTCATGGTACGAATAGAGCAGCTGTTGATCTGCCGGGGAGAGGAGTAGGCTCATAAGCAGGGGTTCTAAACCAGCAGCAAATTGGGGCTGAGGTCATTCTGTCAGTTCCAAGGCAGTGCATGTAGGCTTATTGGTTGTCTAAAAGCAAAGTTAGCCGGGAAGCAGGCCAGCAGCTGGTCCTAGCTGGTCTGTTCCCTGACATCACTCCTTCTATGAAGTATACTATTATCTTTATTTTACAGAGGTGTAAGTTGTTAGGTTAATTCACTTACCAAAGGTCACACAGGAAGTCAGGAACAGAGAAAGGAACTGAACTCTGCAATCCTAATTCTCCCGTGAGTGTAGATCCCTATGTGTATTCCACACGTGGGTATGCATGTGTGCCACGTGCCTGAGTGGAAGCTTTTTCAAGCAGTGTCCATTGATCTGCACATACACGTCTTCCCTTATGGTCCAACAGGTGGTGCAGATCAAAGCTTCTCCAATTCCCTCCTACTGCTGCACGGCCTGAGCTACAATCCTGTCTGTTCTCCTTCACTCTTGCAATCGCTAAAAAAGTACCTGTAAATATTTGCTGTGAATAGTTATCTTGTGGTTTAGAAATTTCCGAGACTTTGTCACCAGAGCAGAAAGGTAAAGGGGCCAAATCAAATCCTCACAGAGAATTTCTAAGTGGGCCTGGGGATACGTATTAGAATGCTATAAAATAGCAAAACTCCCCCCTCCTCGGGGTGCACAGCTCACTCCATGTCAACACAAGTAGCCTTCAGGGCATCCTTATCAGATGGCTGGTTGCAGGGTATTTGCAAAGCCACAACTTGGCAATCTGTCCACACATTCACGGTGTACTACACTCTGACACAAGCAGCAGCTGCTGATGTGGCATTAGGAACGGCTGTATTACAACCAGCCACTTCCTCGCACCCACTTCCACATATCACTCACCTATGGAATACATCTAAGGACCAGTTCTCCAAGGGGGCTGGAGGTTATTCAAGATGTGTGGTCCCTATCGTACTCCACTACAGACCCACCTTCCCTCCGCTTCGGACCCTATTCCACTGCAGTAAAAGGAGGAATTGGAGAGCATTGATCCATAACTGCCTCTTATATCCTTGGTCAGGAGCATGAGGGAAGATGCTGCACATGTGCAGGTCAACAGACACTGCTCGGGAAAACTTCCAGACTCAGGCACATGGTGTGCAAGTGTACCCATGTGCAGACTATAGATAGGGACCACACATCTCAAAGAACATCCTGTAACAATAAGTAGCCTCCTCTTTCCAGGCCCTTGATCTAACCACAAGGAAAAACTCCCTTCCTAAAATTTTAAATGTTCTGTTTAAATCTAATGCTGTCCATATATTAGGACATACAAAATTTGAACTATGACTCATTCAGCCTAGATCAGTGGTTTTCAAACTTAGGGTCGGGACCCAGTCCTGGGTCACAGACCCTCAGGCACTGGGTCGCAGCGCCCCCTGCTGCAAGACTGGAATGCATTACTCAAAGATGTAACTGTTGAGATGCAGTCAATGACTTTTTTTTCAACTGGGTCCCGAGAAAAAAAGTTTGAAAACCACTGGCCAAGATGACATACGTTTGGAGGACAGGGGATTTTCTGTATCCCACTTTATTTGTCCCCATTCCTCCTCATCTACCCTGTACTGTGATGATCAACTAATCCATTCTAAATGGACTTAATGCAGTTCCTTCAAGTACAATACCAGTTCAAGCATCCGTCAGAGGACAGCACTAGAGATATAAAGAGTGCTTGCTCTATCCCTGGGTGGTGAGCATGTTACTTCCACAGCCCTGCTGGCCTGGAAAGCAATGAGCTCAAGACACAGACAAGCTTTAAAACGGTAATTTAGATTTTTCTTTTAAATGGATGCTAGTCTTGAATCCCCTAGCACAGTGTTTCTAGTGTGGCCAAAGTGGCAATGTTTAAGAGCAGCTTCCTTGCAGATTTCCTTCTGCAGCACTGACAACGATGAAACAAACAAAGAGTCCTGTGGCACTTTTAAAGACTAACAAATTTATTTATCACAGGAGCTTTGGTGGGAGAAAATCCCACTTCGTCAGATGCTAGAAAATGGAAAACTTACAGTACGGGAGGGAAAGATAAATGCAGTGAAGTGTAACAACAGGATCAGGTCAGATTACTTCAGCTAACTTGTTTGATTTGCTCTCTCAACCTCACCACTTTCTGATATGTTGTTCTGCACTGTTTGACTCTATACAACTTGTTTGATTTGCTTGCAGGATTCCTTGTTCGTTTTGCTGAACTAGACTAACATGGCTATCCCTTTGGAACTTGGCTTCAGTGAGTTATCTTAAAGCCATATGGCGTCACGAACAACAGGATGGGAAAACGAGAATAAGTCCACCGGACAAACCCCCAAGAATCCCAACACCTCCCCGGTCTCTTGCCCGTGGCAAACCCATGCCGCGGACTGGAAACCGGAGGACGAGTATAACCACCTCCAGTACCACGTCCTACTCGATCAGGGACACCTCTGTCCCCTAGAATGGGCGTGTATAATTGGAACAGGCCACCCTAGTCGGACCTACACGGTCCGGCTTACCATGACTAGCGCAGGTTGCTTGTTAACATGCCACGCCACCCTGCGCTTAAGTCCCACCGACCCTGGGCTACTTCCCCAGTGTACTTCTACAGGGGAAGTAGGGGCAGGCTCCAACCCTCTCCAATTGTGGGAGGAGGCCCAACGAGTTTTAAAAATCTCTGGGGGAACATACTCTAAAACTGACCAGACCCCTCGCATCCCAGACGGGGGACCAGCACACGAACTGTTAATACAATTAATCCAAAGGTTGGAGGACATTAAAATCACGAAAAAACTCCGACCAGACGGATTTAAAGCAGAACAGGTAGTCAGTATTTATCACGCTGTGTTGGGTATGGCCCTGGATAGATTAACCATCTATGCAGGAGCACTCTCAGCTGCCTCCCGGGAAGCAGGGAAAGCAGGGGCCTCGCCTTCCCCGATCCCAACACCCGATGTTAGTTCCCTGCAGCTTGAACATAAAGAGGGAGAGACTAAAACCACCTCGCTATACCCCATTATACCATCAGCACCCCTCGAAGAACTTGATGTAAGTAGAAACACCGAGGTCCTACCTGTAAAGATCCAGAGAACAAAAACGGACCAAGACGGGGACTACACAGTGATAACTGAAGTGCGGCCCCGGTCTAAAGCAGAAATGAAAGAATTTATTGAGGACACATGCCGTAGGGCCCAGGAGGACATGTTTACATGGGCAGGGCGTCTGGCCCTACAGCATGGGGAAGAAACTGTTGACGAAGGGGAAGCAAATGTATTGCTACGAAGCCCCGGGTGGGCCAGGGGACTGAGCCGGGGAACTATGGTAGACCCGGGCATCTGGCCCATTACAGCAGTAGCCACGGCCTACCTACTATGCCTCAATCACCCTGCACTATTTCGTGTTAACAAGGGAAGCATAAAAAATCCCCAAGATCTCATTTGGTGCATAGCGGGGGCCTCAATAATGTACTGGAGGCCGGTAGACCATCCTCTCCAATTAACGAAGGAACAACAGGACTTAACCTCCCTGATAGCCCTACCCCACATTTTAGATGTGGGTCAAATCCCTATTGCCCAGATAGCCATTGATGTTGCCCTTGAGGCCAGTCCTTTGGGGGATGTGGCCACCTTAATTTGGTTGCGAGGCTATCAAGGCCGTCCCATCATTTCCCTCTTTGAGGCACTGGACCAAATCAAGTGGCCTGCCCCTAAGTCCATGGTTAGTGTAACCACTACACCAAGCTCCAGGGGCACCACCGGTCCCAAGTACCCTCAAAGGTCGTACTTAGAAAGGAAAATCTTTGGATTCCTTCTGCACAAAGGATTAAGTAAAGAAGTCGTCCGCAAATTATCTGCTGCAAAACAAAGGGAAGCGGCCATAGCATTGGGGTGGGAAGAGCGATCTGTCCCCCCGGAGCCAAAAAACGAGTCAGGGTCGAGTGCATGATATCGGCCAGCACTCGATCCGGGGATCAACGGCCGTACTTCCCAGTTGTCTTCACCGACGGAAGTGTAACCCCATTTCTATTAGATACTGGAGCACAGATTTCAATTGTCCCACCCACGGTCCCACATGAACGCACTGGACAGGTAGTTTACGTTCAAGGCCTAAATAGTACAGAACCACGGCCCGAAGTCATTGTAAAAGCCATCATCAATGGTAAACTGACTAAATTCAGGGCCCTCCTGGGAGATCAACCCCTGTTGGGTGTCAATGAGCTAAAAAGATTCCAGTTAGCCCAGGCAGTTATACAAGCCCTACCTGCCAGCCTAACTGAGGCTCCTAGCCCCCGGGAACTACACCAACCACGGGCCAGCAACCCCAACCCGTGGAAATATCGGACCATTCCCACACCACCTGAGGGGCAAGAGGCTATTCAGCGCCTGCTCCAGGAGCTAATAGACTCAAACAAAATCGTCAGGGTATCTGCCAGCCGCTATTTGTCAAGTGCGTGGGGAATTCCCAAGCCCCACAAACCTGGCGAATACCGTATGGTAATCGATTATCGAACAGCCAACAAACATATTGAAGCGGTTGCCTTCGCTAGCAAATGGGATATCCCCTCAATTGAGCAGGAACTCAGAGACAAGCGCCATCAATGGGCCTGTACTCTCGACCTTAAGGATATGTTTTATCAGGTCCCCCTCCATGACCCACAGGGACTCCTAAATTTCTCCTTTGCTGGGTCCCAATTCAGATGGCAAGTCTGCGCTCAGGGTTACAAAAATTCGCCAGCCTGTGCCACTGAGGCCCTCACCCGGACTCTTGAGGCAGTCCCCCCATACCCAGGGGTACAGGTAATCCACTATGTAGACGATATCCTGATCACTGGTGCGGATCCCGAAGGAGTTCGCACTGCCACTGAGGATGTCCTGGAGGCCTTACAACAGGACCAGTGGCAAATCAGCGAAAGTAAAAGTCATTTGGCCCCAAGTTTGTCCTTCCAATTTTTGGGGTTTCAGGTGGAAGAGGGATCCCTACAGCACATCGTGTACCATTCCCTCTCAGCAAAATTCAGGGTGGGCGAACCCCCCATACGCAAGGAGGTCCAAAGGGTACTGGGTATTGTAAATTACCACCGCCAGTTTCTCCCTCTCTCTCTCCTCACCAGCCTCACTACAATTCAACAATTTGCCAAAGTGAGGCGAGCGGTGTGGACAGAGGAGGCACAACTGGCTTTGCAAGATTTGCAAGCATGGCTTCAATCGAGCCCAAAATTGGCCCGATGGAACCCAAGCATCAGTATCTGTGTAACCCTTTGTATAACCTCCAACATGGTGGGCTACGCCGTGTCACAAGACGGAGCCCCTGTCTACCACGGGTGCCACACCCTAAGGGGCCCCGAGCACCGGTATGGGCCCGTCGGGAAAATGCTTTTGGCTGTAAATCTAGCTCTATCCTGGGGAAAAGCAGCACAGGGAACTCTGCAAGGACCTCATGTCCAACTAATCCCATTGCTAACCCTAACACCAGCGCCCCAGTTTCAGGGCTCCGCGGCCACATGGGAACGGCTTGTTTTCCGGGCTCAGGAAACATTTGGTTCCTGGACCCTTAAATATGAACTGTCTGAGCAACAGCCACCCCCAGCCACGGCTGAATTAAGTGCATTTGAGCCGTGGATTGTCTCTGACGGGGGGTCATCCCCCAGCCCCCGGGCGGGTGTATTGTGCAGTAAATGTCAGCATTTTAAGGTTCAGCTACTGCCTGAGGACTCATCGGCCCAAAAAGCAGAAGTGGTCGGGGTGTCTCTGGCCGCTGCTCATATTGCTGAGGCACACCCCTCCACCCGGGTGGTCTTGGGTCTCGATTCTGCCTACTGTGTCTCTATCCTCACCGCAGAAGGGCAGGTCCATGCCTATGAAGCCCTTTGGGAGGAAATCGAATCGCTAGCCCACCGTACCAAGCTACCCTGGTTTGTAACTCACTGTCCGTCTCATCGGACCGACAGTAATGCTCTCCACACGGGGCTTGACTCACGCCTGAGAGCATTCTCTGTCGATCCGACAAAACCAGCTGTGTGTCAGGTTAAAACCCCAGACACCATTGATCCCTTTGTTGGCTGGCTCCATGAACATTGGGGGCACTTGCCATCACGGGCTATGTACAATGTTCTTACTGACCATGGGCGCAGGGGGGCAGATATCACCCGAGATCAATGTGCCTTAGCTACCCGAGCCTGTGTCCAGTGTCAGGCTGGTCGGGTAACCAATAAAGCAGTAATCGCACATGGGGCTTTCCAAGCTGACCTTTTCAGACCAGGCAAGCACTGGCAAGTGGATCTAATTGGCCCTCTCCCGGGAGCCAAACAGTTCCCAAAGGGATTCGTAGCAGTTGACCTCGGGTCCCGACAGCTTGCCTGTGTACCCCTCCGTAAATCCACTGCCCCTGCGGTTGGTCGGGCACTAATGGACATATTTGCTCTCTGGGGCGTCCCCAACGAAATCCAAACAGATGGGGGGCCGCCGTTTACTAGCCATGCATTTTCTGGTTTGGTTCACCACTGGGGATGCACCCTGCACACCCATCTTCCGTATCATCCCCAAAGTAACGGAGTAGTGGAGCGCCGAATTGGATCATTAAAGGCCCACCTCCGGTCAAACTTGGGAAAACCTGATTACAAAGGCTGGCATCTGGTGTTGGCCCAGGTCGTAATCACCCTTAACGCGGCTTATAGCCGGTGGCCAGACCTGGAACCAAAGACACCCCCACCATGGTCCCCGGTTTACACCAAAGGGCAATCGGTTTGGGTCCGCATACCCCACTCAACCGACCGGCCCCCACCACAAAAAGCGGTTGTGGTTTCACCAGGAAAATTCCCAAACACCTATCTTTTACAGCTGGAGGATCAAGCTGTAACCCAGTTAGCCCACCATAACTGGATGAGCCTCCGGTCGTAGCTCGGCTCGCAAGAGCCGCTCTTTCTGTTTTTCTCTTTCAGGCTACAGAAGACCTGCAGCCGCAAACAGACCAGTTAGCTGAAAGACGTTGGGGAATTCAGTGGTTCAACTTCACCACCTGGAATCGGACCGAGGAAGTCTCCATATGTAACAACATTCTACATGGACCAATCAACCTAATCACGTTACAAGTTTGGGTAAACATCACACCCAGCGACCACACTTGTGTATTTGAAGTAACCACCCCAAAGGGAATAATAGAAGATCGAAATGCTAATTGTCACCCTGTTTCCCCTGGTTATCATACCTTCCCACCTTTCACACCAGGGGCCCTTGATACACGAACAATAACGGTGTGGGTAAATAACACTATACTGGTCGGAAAAACATCAGTGTTATTCCTAAATGGGCCCCAACCTGTAAAAGTGCCTTGTCCCCATCTGTTCAAGGTTCAGTCCCCCATACAAATACAAATAGCACCACTAATAACAACTTTGTATATTTCAATTAATTGGGCCACAAATAATTTAATTCGGACCCGGCCAGAATGTGCTCCCTATAGCTCCCCCTTATTTAACGTCTGGGTCCACTCCCTGCAGCAACCGCCTCTCGCTTCCCGTAGGCGAAGAGACATAACAGACACGTTGCTGGGGGGCATAGGAGCAGGAACTGGAATTCTAAACACTGTAGACCTGGAGGCATTAAGAAACAAAATTGGTGCAGCGGAAGCAATGCACCACAGTATTGTACAAGGGCAAGAGCATCAAATTGCTGAGTTAGTACAAACTGGAATTGACACTGTAAATTTACAATGGCATACTTGGAAGCATGTATACCAAGCATTCTGGGCTCAGTACGATACAATGAAAGATGTCGCTGACAAAACAGCATTGGCTCTTTGGTGCTCTGAACAACAACTACTCGCTATTGTACTAACAGAACGCGAAATGGATTGGATAAGGGCTAAGGATATGACAGTCCTAGCCCCCTTATTAACAAAACATAAAGACAGTCTCTTTTTCCCTTACATCTCTGGATGGTATAAGGTTTTAGATTCCAGGGTCCACCCTTCCACACTCACAGGAACCCTTACTGTGCAAGTTCTTAAGACACAGCCACACAGTCACAACGCCACTCTGTGGCCATTTCAACCTCTTCCAGTTCTTCAAGGCAAACACATCTGGGCCCCTCGTTTAGCAGGAACTTATTTAAATCATCTCGGTGAAATTGTGGATCACCGAGCCTGTTCAAAATGGACCCCAAAACAGTGGGTATGTCCTACCCTGCCAATTTTAAAGGAACCTTGCTCGTTGCAACATAAAGACTTGGCAACCTGCTATTGGGACGAACTAGATAATGACACAGCAAAGGTATATTATGATAAAAAAGATTGTGTCTGTGTGGTTGGGCTACAACGTGTTATCTGGCAAGAAAAGCACATTTCAGAAGCCCCTGTGCAGGAGTGTATGTGCAATGCAACTATGCTACGGACTCCTAACTTAACCTACTATTTTCCATCCCACGAAGAAAGAACTATTAATAACTTACAGATAAGTAACATCCTAGATTTTCAGTACTCCCTGGGAGTTAATTGGACTACTTTGTATAGCTTAATGCAACAAAACGAACAAATTACACGCCTTACCAAAGACACTCGAACTCAGATAGAGACTCGCAGTGTAGCTATATTGCACCAAGGAAAAGAAATTTTAAGAGTCTCAGAACAAGCAAAACAATTATTGACCCATCACTGGTATGACATCTTTCAAGGATGGTCACCTTCTGGGTCATCATTTTTAAAAATCTTGTTACACCCAATCGTCATCCTTTTTATTCTAATGGGAATAATGTTAATTACAATGTTTTGTATGTGTTGTTGGATGAAAAGAATGTATTCAAAATTAAGGTCACAAGCTCATAAAACCCCTTCTAACCTGTTCCCTAAATTGTGATTTTTACATGCTGTTGAAAAATACGCATTGAATAGGGTTGTCAGTGCCTATCCCAACAGGCCATTTGGTTAATTACTATGGCCATCCCCTTTTTAAATTCACTCCTCAACTATTCATTTTAAGACTTTAATTCTGTTATTTTATTATTGTTGCTACGTTTACCAGTCTTGTATGTTATAATGTTATCACTCGTAATCCTCTTTTAACTAATTATTTAGGTATAAGTGTATCCCAACAGTTGTAATTGTTCCGTTGTATCTCACTGTCACACTGGGATCCCAAACCAGCCAGACCAGCTGCCCAACTCTACAGCTGCGGAAAGTAACTTCCCTGGCATGCAGGCCTATCCAAGCTGAATCCCTGACTCCGACGATAGCACTGTTTCCAGCTACCACCACTAAACGGCCATTTTTCGCTTGCGAGTCAGAGACTAACTAGTAGCAAGCTGGACTTTAAACTGGAACTTGAAAACTGTGGATTTATATGAAGTTTTCTTTTGTAACCCTTATACATGTTCTGTTTCTTCTGTAACAATTATCTTAGGTCCACCTTCTGTAACCCTTAGATCTGTATTAATTCCTCATTTTTCCTGACTACCCACCAGCAGCATCACACCAAGGACCGAGGGCTAAATTACATCTTTTGGGGGATCCCTATGAGGTTTTGTAACTAGCCGTCTCCTTGGGTGTAAGCTAACCCCTTCACTGTTGGCCCGTTCAAGCGGCCAGGGGGGCACTTCAAATACCCACCCTAAGATTATTAGTCTAATAAAAGATATTACCTCACCCAAAGGCTGGCAACCACCTAATACAAAACATTTTCCATAGTGGGATTTGCATTATTAGATGTTTTCAGGGCCTAGCATGAATCACTGGAGAAGACAGCCCAGTTCAAGTTCACAAATTAATCATGACCACAAAAAAACAATCGAACAAAAAAAAAAAAAAACCAGAATGTATTTAAAAAGACTGCATTTGATACTCAATGCAAATTAACACAATGCCCTAAGAATCCCTCTACTTGAGTAAAAATACATCCTCTAATTTCAATATTTAAAATAGAACTATCATAGAGATGTGCCCTCTACAGCACGAACTGTTATAAGCAAATTGATAGGGTTAGGAATATTTAGCCCATCCACAGTGGACTGGGATTTATTACCATGTATTACTCATTTCCAAACATAAATAATAAATTCCGATTCTGTGTGAGAGCCACAAACTAACGGGCACATATATCTACTGGACTTACCGGTGGACATACAACTACCCATTAATGGATAGATTGAGACAGGAGCCATCAAGCATATTGTGACCAGAATCCTACTATCCAGGCCCCTTTGTATTTGATTTTAAACCAAAATATACAAAAAATGAAACAGCCAAATAGATGACTCCATAATTAAAGTTATTTCCCAATAATCTACATATAGGGTTTGCCCTGTACTTTTACCATGACATCTGATTAACCACTCCTTTCTACGTTCCAGTCTACCGTGTGTCTTGATACTCCCTTCATCTCTTGCTCCTACAAACAATTCCTATCCCTAGAATATCCACCCAGTGTTTATGCCCCATGTAACCTCACTCTCCTTCAGATCCCTTTTCAAGGCTCAGTTCTTTTGGTCAGCTTTTTACTGCCAACCCTCAGCCCAGACATGGTCCACAAAGCCAAAAATGTATTAAGAACCAAAAGCCAAGGAAGCTCTAGCAAGCCGTGTTCATAACACTCAGCTTATCATTCAATCTTTCTTTATCGTCACCCTCCAATACCTCCCAATCCCCATTCCTCTGGTCTTTTCATCCTTTACTGCGTCTGTCTAATTTAGATTATAAAACTGCTCAGAGCAGGGACACACCACTTTGTTTGTCAGTAAAGCACCATGCACACCTATAATACTGCATCTTCTTCAAGAAATGTCTCCAATGTAAAGGCAGTTGCCAACCAACTTCCATCTTTTGCAGTCACACTGAAGTTGTAAAACTTCCACCCTTCTTTGGATACCAGTCTCTCTGATGACATTTCCAATGCAACTGGCTCTCTTCTTCTTCCTGGTTTTCCTGTGCCCTTGCCTGAGAGTGTGAATGCTGAAAGTGAGTCATTCTGTGATCGGCAAACTATATGCCCACAAAAAGATATCTTTTACCCAGGGTCTCAAGTAACTGTACTCTTTTTAAATTCATCCTTCCCATCACTTCTTTATTCATAGCTTTGATTATCCAGCTAATTTTAACATTGTTCTACAACAACAAAATATGAATGCTCTGAGTCTTCTCAGTGTCCTTTTTAAATACCCAGCTCTGACATCTTTATAGAAGAGCTGATCATATGTAGCACTTCAGCAGTCTAGTGCAAGGTGTGTAGTTTTAAATTTTCACAATACAAAAGACTTTGGAAATTGAATATATCTTTTATAAGCTGTATTCCTCTCTTGATTTCTTCATCACATCTTCTGTTTCATCTTGTGTGATTGCCAAACAGGAAAACCTGTTAACTTGTTCCACCACTCAGCCACCTAAGTATAGATGTTGCCTATTTTATGCATCACTGTTTACTTACTTACTTAGAACTGCTTAAATAAAAAATAAAATGTCTAATTAAAAACAAGTAGCCCTACCTTGGGGTCTGAACACCACCAACTTCAGGAAATGGGTGACGTGTTAGACATGAGAACCCACTCTGTTTCTTCATCCTAGATCTTCCTGTGTTCATCATCCTGTGCTGGAATGGAGGTAGATGAAGAATATAGGAAAGAATGCCAAGGAAACATGGGCATAGAAATACTTACTGTCATCACCACCTTCCAGCTTGGTTAGCAAAGAAACCCTCTCTCTGCCACTACAAGAGCTGATGATAAAGTACCAACCAAATGATCACCCAGCAATGGTCCCAGGTGGTGGGAATTTTCCATTCCAGCCTATTCATTTTATCAGATGGTTAATGTCTTGGAATCCAATTAGGACAACAGAAACAGGAGCATGATCACTTGTGGACCATTGGCAACAACTTTATATGTGGATAAACCATGTGCCACAGACCTGCTGGCTGTCAGAAGAGTGCTTAGCACTATCATCGGCAATTACCATTACTACTATTCTTGCCTACAGTAAGTACTCCTGCACTTAATATAGACAAGATCTCAGGAAGAACAAGTTCTGCAGACAGGAGAACGCTACTGATAATCCAATCCACTAGTCCCATAAAGTCGAAGAACAAGCAGGTCTTAAATTTCTTGATGAGAACTAGAGAGAGAAGCAATTTTTCAAATGACTAGGTCTCAGATGATTGATTACAGTTTCACAGACTGTAAAAATTACCTTACTTTTCAGTTGTAATGTAACAGGCACTAAGTGCAAACTACATTTGTGCTTTATTGACTATTGTGACTTTGTTTTCCTATATGATCGTAGTGACTAGCTGAATGGGCCCATAATCCTGTATTCTTTGCATGTTACTATAATAACTATCTATCTAAATCTATTTAAAATAAGTAAGGCACTGGTGAGAAAATATATTTTAACTTTACTATATTAGTCCTAAACATTAGGTTTTTGTTTTGTTGGTAGAAAGAACTACTGATTTGTAAACAGAAATATATCCCTGATTCTGCACTTACATACATGCTTAAATTTACTCACAGTCCCAGAGTGTACTACCCAGCATAAATTTAATCATGTGCATGCTTGCAGAACAGCGGCACCATTGACAGACTCCTCAAGCAGAAGATCTTTCTAACAAGACTGCTTCCTGAGGGAGCCAATGGCACAGTGGATCAGAAGCCATGTTTGAATCTCAAAGCACTACACGCTACAGCTTTTATAGTTATATTCTTATAGCTTTTTTAACACTTCTAACTTTAGCCTAATACATTATATGTCCCTTACCTTGAAACCAAGCAGATAATGTTAGGCACGGTGATAATACTGCATAGAAGCTTAACTAGAAATAGAACCCTAGGTACATTTTTTAGGCCAACCCACACTGGAAGGGAAATTAGAAATGGAAAGTGCCTGCTAGGTCATCTAGCTTGAGCCTTGCCTGGGTGGGATTGTTGGGTCGTATATTTGCACATGCATGATCCCTTTTAACAAGGCGGTTGTTCCAAGCAGGTACAGCAAATGTTTAAAAGGAGTGGCAGAGTAGCTGTGGCACCTACTGGCACTCAGGAATTAGCTCGTAGGCTGGCAGCAGGCAGATGCCATGGGGCACAGCGAGGGTTGCTGGGCACGTGCATCTCTGCTCCCTTCTAAAAGACTGCACGGACAGCGCAGCAGGAGGGATTTGCACCCGTCCCCAAACTGACAGAACACCGGCTGCCCGCCCCGCGCCACTCTCCCAGGGCACGCGCCACTCTCCCTCCCGCCATGCCTCTCCCGCTGGGACGCGACGCGCGAGCCCGGGACAGGACTCCCAGCGCCGCACCCGCCGCTCTGCGACACCTGCCGTACACTGACGTCACCCACACAGTGTCTGGGGGGGAGGGGAGCCTCAAAAATGGCAGCCTCCATACGGCGCATGCGCAGAGCTAACAGTTGCCAGATTACAAGCAGCGGCGGCGCCATGGCCCCCTGTTGCAGCCCGGGCAGCTTGGCGGGGACGCTTCCGGCGGTGGAGAGCTGGACGGGTGCATGCCGGGCAGCGAGGGACTCCTCTCGGGCACGGGGCAGGTGAGAAGCTGGGAGACCGGCGGGGTATTGAACCTGGGGGCGGGGCGCGCTGAGCAAAAAGCCCCTCTTAAAACAAGGGCGGCAAAACCCGCCGCCCCTCTTCCAGCGCCTCTGCTCAGACCGGCCCCGCTTCCCGCAGCGCTGCGGGTCCCGGGAAGGCGCCGCAGGCGTCGGGGGCAGCTTGCAGCCTTTCCTCTCCCGGGTGTTCTTCGAGCGGCTACAGCGTTTAGCTAAGGGCGCCGGCCTCGGATTAGGCGCGTGGGACGATCCCAGCACGAAGAGCCCATCACAAGGCTGCTGTTTTGCATCCTCTAGAGCAGTGGGTTTCAAACTTTTTTCCTCGGGACCTAGCTGAAAAAAAATCATTTATGCCCGGAACCCAACAGTGGCATCTTTGAGCAATGCCTCCCACTCTTTTGGGTGCTGGGTCCCGACCTTAAGTTTGAAAACCGCTGCTCTAGGAGCCAAAAGTGGTTTCTTCTGTTCTGGTGCCGTGGAAGAGGCAGAGCGGAAAGGGTGGGTTGTGGCATGGTGGCGTGCATTGGTGTCTGCAGGTGATCAAGGCAAAATAATGTAGTTCCCTGCTGATTCCTTAGCTCTGACCAGCAGTGCAGGCCTTCAAGATATCTGTTCAGAAAGGGCCACTGCTGTGATTCAGCCTGGCTCTGATGTTCTCCAGTTGCTATAGCACGGGAGGGTCTCAAGGTAACTCAACCATGTGCCATACATGGTTGAATTAGCTTTGATAAACTGAGATGCTGGACTGTGGCCACTGCAGAGCTGCTCTCTTCTCACAGGACGTTGCTTTGCCTTAAAGTGGGGTATCAAATTCATTTGCTATGGCAGGCCAGATTTGACTTAAATGCTCTTCAAGTGGGACATATGTATTATAAATCAAAATCCTATGGCACTCTCACAGCATCGTGGAGTGCAGTGTATGCAAAACTGTGCTCCATGAGACCACTATCTCAGTCTCTCTCTCTCTCTGTGAGGGAGTGTGGTCTTGTGAATGCAGTTTCACATACCCAGTGCTGTGATGTTGTGAGACCTGACACTCTTGCAGCATTGCAGGGCGCTGGGTACATGAGATATCTCTCTCTCTCTCTCTCTCTCAGGGAGAGAGTGCGGTCCTGCCAAGTGCTGTCAGGGCCCAGATGGAAGAGGTTTGCCGGCTGCATGTTTGACACTGCTGCCTTAAAGCTTCTAATGCTTCACTTGCCCTCCCCTTGTAGTTCGTGTGTGTGTGTGTGTGTGTGTGTGTGTGTGTATATTTTTACACAGAATATCATTATTATTTGGATGCTGGACTCATTTCTTCCTCATTTCATCTAGCTATTTAGCACTGGTGGGAGCAAACCTATGTGCACCAGCTCCTCTATTATCTAGAAGCCCATAGGTGGGGTCACGTTTACTTCAAGATAATGTTATTAAACAAAATGTTCCCAATTAAATTAGTTGAATCTATCTGGTGCTGCCTGACTGATTATTGTCTTCACTGTTGCTTTTATAAATCTCTTTAATATTTTATGCTATTCTTGGCTCCGGTTGGTTTCTGGATGCAGTTGTGAAATGTGTTTAAAAAAAAAAGAACAAGGACTTTAGAGTGAATCTAGTGCTCATGAAAGAAGGGTGACAGCTTTGGAGATTTAAACCAAACAGGCATGATAAGGACAGCACATGGGGTTTAAAGTCATTACAGGATCATGGGAATCCCATGCGATCTTATTCACTAATCCTATAAAACATAAATTTCTGAAACTTCACTGCAGGAATATACCAGGCAGAGGACTGTACCTCTGTGCTTTATATACAATGCTTCCCCAGTTCAGCTGACCTCAATAATAGAGAGAAGCAGATCTAATCCTCTTCTGTGTATGTGGTGTTCCTCTTTCCACAGAACTGACAGCTATAAATAGGAGTATCAGAAGGGTAGTCTGTTGCTGAAAGCAAGACAAATAAAAGGGTTAGTCTTTTTCCTTCCCTACTTCTCTCATTTGTCTCTTCTTGTGTAGCTGCCCATTGATCCCAGTAAGTAAAGTGAAACTAACAGGGATTGTCAGGTTCATTAAGGGGACAGTAGTGGCTTGAGTGCCATTCTGTGGGAAGAACAAATTTAAATAGGGAAGAAGATGAGGAAAGAAATGGGGATAGAGCTAATGTTTAGTGAAAACAGGAAAGGAGCTGAAGAAAAATATCAAAGAGATCATTGGGGTTGATATAGAGAATTGCTCTTGTGGTCTGGCAGCAATGGTTAAAAGTTTAGAGTTGCTCTCTCTGGGAGTATCTTGTATTGTTTTAGAGATTCCATTTGGGTGGCTGATGGAACAGAAGTGAGGGACCCTGGAGGGAGTGTACTATGTTGGCATGTTGACTCGCTCAAGAAAGAGAAAGCAAAAAGGGAAAATGAGATTTTCCTCTTCCTTTGCCTTCCTCCTGTTCTCTGCCCCCTCCTCCTTCCCCCCCCCCCCCAAAACAAAAGAATACATAGGTGGGGGAGAGCGGGGAGGAAATGTCTCAAAGTACAGATATGAGGGAAAACTGACAAATATGCGGTGCTTATGCTTGATATCTGAAAAGATGAACAATGGGAGAAAGAAATGGAAGTATGAATCCTCTAACCATATTGAAATCAGGGGGGGTGTGGCACCTAAATATCTTTTGATGACCTGGGCCTGAGTCTCTATGCCATTTAATCTCTGGCTTCTTTGCAGTGACTAGCAAATTAAGTGATGACACTATACAGAGAACTGTGTATTAAGAATTAGACTGATTTTATGTAGAACTGGAATGACAAACCTCAGACGCATGTGTTTTACAGTTATGCTAATGACCTTGATGTTGGGGTGGTCAGCTGTGTAGCAATGGTAAATGCAGTCTCCAGCATGAGCGCCCCTCCTCCCATGTGACATTTGAATGTGATTTGAGGGTAGAACAACAGATCACACTGGCCAATGTTTGGGGTCCTGGAACATCTCAAAGAGCTGCCATTTTTCCTCTACCTTCTGCAGGGAATTGTGTATATGCATGCGTGTCAGTTCTTTGCCTGGAGATGTCTGGTCCTTCCAATTATGCCTTGCGAATGGCCCGCCTGAGTGCCCAGATATTTGGAGACGTTGTCAGGCCAACAGACAGCAAATCCATGAAAGTGGTGAAGATGTTTAGCGAGCAGCCTGTCGCCAAACGGAAGGAGGTTTATGATTGGTACCCCCCTCACAACACCTACTTCTTCCTCATGAAGAAACTCCGCTTCTTTGGCCTCTACAGGTGATCCATGTGTGTAAAGGGGGTGGGAGGAAATGGACTGGGCAGCAGGCAACAAGAAGTTATGGATTCTATTAGGATTTTATTAAAGAAGCAACAGAGCAGTTCAAAAGGTGCAGTTGAGAAGACAGTCCATAGGGAAAGTAGTAGTTTTTTCTGTTTGGTGTGGGAAGAAGAGTAAAATGTGGACCAGTTGTTTTATGTAGTTTTTCTTGTTGGGGTGAACTGAGCCTTTTGTGGGCCAGAGTTCAGAGACCAATGTATGTTAAGTAATTGCATGTCAATATGAGAGAGGCTCTTCTAGCTGTTTGGGAGAGGGGACTTCCTTATCTATTAGGAAGGCACTGCTTTGCAAATCTGATGAATGGTGGATGTGATGTCTCACTGCAGAACAGAAGCTGAGGCAGCAATTATGCGGTGTCCAGGTCTTTCAAGGAGCTGCAAAAGAAGTCTAGCACACGGACACACACCAGCTGCTAAAATAGTCTTACTCTGTGCTTATGGCTACTTCAACACCTGACCTTACAAGTTAGGCGGGAAGCCTTTGGTGGTGGCTGATTTTTCTGTGCTTTAAAAACAAGGCCACCTTTTAATCTATCCAAAATGAGGGGAAATAGTTTTCCAAATATAGGAGGACAAAATAAGTAGAAAAATTGTATTCAAACTTCTAAGTGAGTGTTACAGTTTTGAGTAAGGAAACAACTGATTATTTGTAAATGTTCTTTGAGACAGCTAAATTCAGTTCTTGCTTTGGCCAAGTGGCATGGAATTTATAGGAGTTTCTGTAATAGGTAGGAGTAGTTTCTATTGCTAGTAGTTTAGTGACCATCCAGGCATTGTCTGCACTGTTGGGAAGAACTGCAAACAACACTTCCTGAAATGATTTCCTCTTGGCACAAAAAGCCAGACTATAAGCTGTGCTCCCTTGTGTCTTTGTTTGCTGTGTATGCTCAGAGAAGCCTCCAATGGCTCAGGCATGCTTTTCAGAAACAAATATTGTGGCAGGCACTAGGCATTAGACACAGGTGGATAGAGATCAAGGAGGCCTGAGAATAATTCATAAGCTATTCTGGAAGTATTAAAAATAGCAGCTTGAGATGCCACTGCTAGATACAGTTGCCTCTGTCAAGTTGCATTTGAATGGGAGATGGAATGGAATTTATTTAAAGGGTTCTCCAGGATGTCATAACCTGCCTTTCTATTCACTTTTTAGTGCTTTTTGCAGCACCTAGCGCAGGAGGGTCCTGCTTCATGACTGGGGCTCCTAGGCACTATGATAATACAAATAAATAATAAAGATCCCACCAGTGACTGTAGCTTCCTCCAGGACACATCAGTGAAATCAATTGAGAGCAGTCCCCGGTTTAATTGCAGTCCACCCTGCCTCTCTCCTCAGGAGCTAATGACTCGAACTTGGGTCCTTGCCTAGCATTACACTATGAGATTAAACTTCTCATATGGTTTAGAGGGTGGGGGGAATTCTGATTCTTGTCTCTTGTTGATTTTTGCTTCCCATTTTAACAGAATGGATCAATAAATATAATGTAAGAAATATATCATTTGTTGTGAAAGACAACTTGGTTAATTGCATAAGTACCAAAGTAAATCTCTCAAATTATTTTGTGTGGTTGCAATATTATTGCTAACAGTAAACGTAATGAAAGTCAAGATAGGCCTCTAACACACGTGGAGAACCATCAGACTTGCCTGAGAATAAATATTGGTTTGGGGGCTGAAGAGCACTGGATAAACAAGACAAAGTCAGGAAATCAAGATTCTGTTTCTCAGTCTGCTACGGACTTGCTGTGATTTGAGCAAGTTCTTTCACTAAGTTTCAGTTTCTCCCATCTTTTTAAAATGGAATACACAACCTCAGATGTCGCTGATGGGCATAATTCCTTAATTTTTGTTAAGTACTTTAAGATTCTTGAATTGAAGATGGAAAACATCGTGTTTATTTGACTCGGTGTAAAACAGTGAGATAATGTACATGTTGTATGTTTAGTTTACTTTTCATCTTGCTTTGTGTATATCTCTCCATTCTTCAAGGTGGGAACCTACCATTCTGAGTGGGAAATATTGGCAGGCGGAGCCCATTGCACTCTTGTTCTTTTGAAAGAAGTTAAATTTAATTCTCTTCCCTCTCCTTCCTCCATCTAGAGATGAACATCAAGATTTTAAGGAAGAGATGATTCGGTTGAAGAAGCTCCGTGGTAAAGAAAAACCCAAGAAGGGAGAGGGAAAGAGATCTACCAAGAAGAAATAGTGCCACTCTAGAAATGCCAGCCAGAGAAGGCTCTGCAGACAGCTGAGTTCATGAGGGAAGTGGGTGTAAGCAGTCTGCCAGATATTAAACCCTCAATTGAACTGTTTTTACTAGGTTTCTCTGAGCACTCAGGTTTTTGTGGAATAGTTTCCACCCCCCACAATGACTGTATGTCTGGGAAGCATTCAGTATGTTCCAGCACGTGATGAGTTTAGTTCCAGTTGCTGTGGGAGCCCTTGCCTACCTGAGTTGGTAATAAAGAACTGGTCTACCTTTTTTGGTTTTAAACAGCGTCTGCTTCAGTCCTTGTTATGCTGGCTTTTCACTTTCTCCAAAACATGACACCTTCTCCCATCTCCCCTTCATTAAGTACACCTTCCCTGCTTATATTGATCCCAGTGTCGTTTGGTTCAGACTCAGTGAGAAGGATGCCTTCTGCTACTGTGTAGCCTGCAACATCGGTTTATAATGCAAGCAGGTTCACCTGCCATACCCTTTACCTTGGCAATTGCTTTCACTTAATGCTAGAAACAATTCATTTGCATTATGCATTGAAGGGCACTTCCTGGTCCCCTGCCTGCTCACAGCACACTCATTGTAGTGTGTGTAATTAGAGCTACAGGTGACAGCATCCTCACACCACAATTCTAAGTTCATAGAATAATAGGGCGGGAAGGGACCTCACGAAGTCATCTAGTCCAACCACCTGCTAAAAAGCAGGACCACTCCTACTAAATCATCCCAGCCAGGGTTTTGTCTAACCGGGCCTTAAATATCTCCAAAGATGGAGATTCTACCACCTCCTAAGTTCTCATGCCTACCAAGTGAATTATTCTGTTTAATATGTATTTCTCCCAAAGGTTCCTCTATGAGGACATGTATGTATTACTCCACAAGGAAATCAACTCTAGTTCATTGGGACTGGGAGTATCTTTATAGGTAGGCTCCTGCAGCATTATCAATGTTAGCAACCAGGGATCTCCTTACTCTTCCTTTGTCTCTCTCTATATCCGCTCTTTATGAGAGCCCAGCAACAGACGACATCCGCATGTGTTCCTCTTGCTCCGTGTGTTGTAGGTGTGCTTTTCTGGCCCTCTCCCCACTTTACATGCTGTTGCTTTCTCTTCCAATATCACGGCAAACCTATACACGCAGCTCTCTCCCTTTCCCCACCCACACAATCTGCTGCTAACCATATTCCCTTGGCTGCCTTCCAGGATGTGGCAAGTGAATTAACTTGGCCCTCTGCTGCTAAAAGGCTTATGTGCAAAACAAGTCTTCAATCTCCATAAGGCACCTACTGAAATAAACACCTGCATACCCCAAAACATACAGAAACATGCAATGAAAAAGGGAGTGGGAGGCATACCCTTCCTGGTGTACCTATCTTATGCATTTGAGAGTGGGGGTAACTTAATAGGTGTGCTCTAACTGGTGATACCCAATAGAAATTACTATGTAAATCTGTGCATTCAAAGTCCTGTTAGAACTGAGGTTTTACACAGACAATTCAGGAATATGGCTTCTGAATGTACCCTCAGTTCCTTGTGCAGCTCCAGTACTTTGCATTACTGCACATATGGTTCTGTATGTATTTTCTTGGTAAATCCTTATTTTATAGTGTTTTCCTTGGCAAACAGTAATCAATTAGGTTTCTTCTCTTGCGTGCATGCACACAATGTGTGTGTGTGCTTAGGGTGCCAAGATACAGTTGAGGAGGAGACTGTTCCTTGATTTCTGAGCATTTCAAATCTCAACTAATATTACATAACTTATTTCTCCCAATTCATACTATAGTATATAAACAAGCACCTACCACAAGCTCTGGCCACTTTTGGCAAACTTCTAAAACAATAAACCACCTCCAGAAGCCACATGCAAACAACCACTAGCCTCCCTTCAAACTCCACTCCCTTTCCCTCCCCAACTCCTTCAGAGCAGGGAGAAGAGAGAGTTCTTGCACCATGCCTTGAAGATTAATAAATTTCAGGCTATGAACTGATGCTGCATGGCAGTAAGTTTCAAAGCATGGGATCCCCCAGGAATCATCTCCCAGCAGCTCCATCTCTTATCCTAATGGAGCTTTATCTGAAATATTTATATGGTACCCTTTCCTGTAGTACCAGAGTCTCTCATAATGTTTAATATATTTATCCTTGCAAGGGCCTTATGGGGTAGGAAAGTATGACTCTCATTTTAAAGATTGAGAGTGGACACAGAGAGCAATTCTAAGGGTGCATCTACACTACTGGTCCTTGTCAGCTGACTCAGGCTCACAGGGCTAAAAACTGCAGTGGAGATGTTTGGGCTTAGGCTGGAGAAACCCTGTAAGGGGCTGGGTCTCAAAAGCCAGGCTCCAGGTTGAGCCCGACTGTTTACATTGCAGTTTTTAGCCCTGCAGCCTGAGCCCTGTGAGGCTGAGTCAACTGAGACTCAAGCTACAGGGGTTTTTTTTAGTGAAAGTACATTGCTTCAAATATTTTGATGATACAGGCTGAGTATACCTGAAATAATGTTATATCTGTGCTCCAACTCTTGATGGTGACAGATTCTGTTCATTGGTCTTTGAGTCAACTGAGGACTGAATGTCTGCTTTCATCTGTGTCCTGAACAGGTTTATCGAGATCTCTTGGGCAAGTTGAGCCATATGGTAAGAGGGTTGGTGTCAGTTTATTTCAAGTGAGGAATGATGGTCAAAGGAGTGTGACTTGAGATCTAGCAAAACAGAGTGAACAAAAATGTTTCTCTATAGCTGAAAATCCAGACTTGATCTTTAGAAGGCATTTATATGATGACAGTAACAGCAACCTTGAGTTGAGGCAAAATATTTTGACAGATAGCAATGTTCTGAAAGAGTTTTCATGGGGCTATTTAAAACTTACTTGTTTGTATTGTAATGAGAAAGTCACAGGGTGACTAGCTCCTTTAAAAAGAAGCAGGGTCCAATACACCAAGAGTCATTACCTGCTCCTCAGTCGGGCTGAGGACATGAAGGCAACTGGGCCTTGTAAGGGAGGGGGGAAAAGAGACAGCTGCAGCTGGCTGACATATGCCTGAATCAGCACGGGAAAAGCACCAGCTAGGAGGGCTGGTGGAGAAGGCCAAACTGTAGGTAAGACATGTTGGAAGAAAGATGCTCATGGAGGAGAAGTTATGCCCAGTTTGGGATTAGAGTAGAAGGCTTGGCCTCTGAAGGGAGGACTGAATCTCAGGAAGGAGCAGCTGTCTCCCACTTGAGATTGGGGTAAATGAAATGTACTTTAAAGAGATAACACGCCCGTCGGGCCCTAGCTGAAACCAGAATGAAGATTTCATTTGCTTGAGTTTTCTTTGTGAAAGACCTCATGCAGGATTTAACAAATTGGACCCCAGAAGGGAGAATGTTTTGAATATCTGGCTTATGTGATCTTGACACTGAGCGAAGGAGAAACAGGCAGGGTGCTGCCAGATCACATTTGGCCAGAAGAAGGCACCACAGGGCAAGTACTCCCTTTAACAGAGACACATTGAAGACTTTTCTTGAGCAAAATAATTGGACTTGTATAGCTGTACTTTATGGGACCCAGTGATGTCTGTCTTTTCAAATCTTGCATTTCTATGCAGACTTCACTTATATCATAGTCTAATAAATGCACATCTCTGTTGGAAATGGTGAAAAATTTAAAATAGTGTTGGGAGTTAGCCATTGCTATTACCGCTTATTGAAAATATGGGACAAATTGATTATTGATAGCTTGTATAATGTTATACCAATAATAATGGGGGCAAAAGAACACGTAGAACTTTTTCATGCCCTAGATGTGTGTGCTGCATTTGTGATAAATGTTAACTTTAAAATCATTCACTCTAAGGCAGGATGTATGCTGTCCACGAGTTTGAGCACAAAATTGAGTGACTGTCCTTAGTTCTGCCAATGAGTTGCTTTGTACAGTCTGGGTGTGCCTCAGTTTCCCCTACTGGGAATCATAGTTTACCTTTCTCACAGAGGTGTTACAAGGTGAAGATGCTTTCTGCACTGGTGGAACATGTGCCACTTCAAAGCAGAAAGAAGCCCCTACTTCTGCAAATAGCAGCTTTGCCTGTTTACACGTGTGCAGCTATGCCAGTGGCTGGTTACTGATGGCTGTAATTGGAGCACAGCGTGCAATGGAACATATACTTCCTGATTCCACAGGTACTCTTTTCATGCAAGAGTTGATGACATGAACACCACCTGAAATAAGCTGTATGGGAGCTCTGATTCGCCCTTCTAGTTTAGGTATTAGAGATGTTCCCTTCCAGCATCTGCCCACTCTGGACTCAGCTGGCAAGTATGTCCCATTCTGCTATGTTGCTTGTCTTAGGGGCTTTTTCAGTAAAAAGACCTTTAAGCAGCGTCACAAGCAGAATGCACTTGGTTTGAAAAAACCTAAGAAACTTGACACAGCTGCAACATCTTTCTGCAGCAATGTTTTATGGCAACAAAGATCAAAGTAGACATATAAAGACCCTAGTGTTTTTATTATAACTGTTGTCTGGATACAGATTCATAGCAGGCCAAGATTTTCAGAAGTGGGTGACTTAAGCGAGGCTTTATATCCAAGCAATTAAAGTAGTGGCCCAATTTTTTTTTTTTAAATATGTTGAGCACTCAGCATCACCCATTATCTTCTCCAAGACTAGTACCTGCGTAAAGGCTAAGGCCCAGAGTCACAAAGGGTTAGGCACCTAAACTTCAGCTTTACATGCTACTGTGACACTCAAAATTCACCTTCAGCTGCTACCTAACTGTACAAGTCCACACTCTCACTTGGCCCCTAAACGTTTTCTGTAAAAGCTCTCTAGGTGCATAAGTGTCAGACTACAGCTATGCATACAGTGCCTCAGGCCTTGTCTACACTAGCACTTATGCGAACACATCTTTTGTCACTCAATGGTGTGAAGAAACACCCTGGAGTGCCCTACAGTTTGCCGGCATAAGCACCTGTGTAGCCACAATGTGTCAATGGGAGATCATCTCCCGCTGACCAAGCACAGTCTACAATCTCCATCAGTCTCTCTGTTGAGGCTGTTCCTTGTTGGATAAATACCTAAATAGTCATTGGGCCAGAAAGTGAAGGAATGGCTAGAGTCTGGCGATTAGGGTATCCAGCTGGGAAGTGGAAGACACAGGATCCCCTTGCTCCAGCGAGTCTTTTCTTACTTATGCACACTGGAAGAGCTTCATCAGGAGAGATGGAGGAAGACCTCCTATCCCCACATCATAATAGCCAATATCTCAGTGGTTAGGGCACTCCTAAGAGGTGGAGACCTCTGTTCAAATCTTCCCTCCCCAGCAGACAGAGGGAGGAATTGAACATGCGTTTCCCACCTCCTGGGTGAATGCTCTAACCAGTGGGATAAAAGTTGTAAGGGACATCTGTGCTGTGACTAGAAGTTCAGCATCCCGTCCCCACACCCCCTCCAGTTTGAAGTGGTTTCCCTCATACACAGGGTTTCCGATTTTGTTCAATAGCTTTCAACACCCCTATGGTAAAAATTATTTCAGCACCTATGATAAGTCACAGCAGCCATGGATTCCCTGACTCTGCCACATTTCCATGATGCCTTTGGCTTCAGCTGTTAGCAGTTGATGCTGAGGCTGGAACCGGGGCTGTGCATCCCTCCTGGGGCTGGAGCCAGGTTTGTGGACCCCTGCCTCACGGCTTCATCCAGAGCTGCACCTGGAACTGTGTGGCATCGGCCAGGTCTGTGTGAAAAGTGAAGCCTGGACTATGCTCACATCGTGGTGGTGGGAGTCAGGCTGTCAATCCCTCCCTATGGGGCTCCAGTTGTCATTCCTACCCTGCTCCCAGTCCTACCCTCTGGTTATTTTTAGTAAAGTCAGAGTCAAGTCCATGAATTTTTCTTTATTGCCCTCAACCTGTCTGTGAGTTTTACTACAATAACCATGATAAAACCTTAACCTTCATTACAACCCCCTCCTCAATTTTGAATGAGGCTCAAGCCAATAAAGCCCACCTGAGCACATCTACCTGCCCAGGCCCCACAGGTGAGATAGGTGGAGGAATGCTTATTTTCCACAGGTGGGATGGGAGATAGGTGTTGGATGCCTAAAGTGAGGCTCAACTACAGAGTTAAGTCGACATAAGGCACCTTATGTCAACCTAATTATGTCAGGATACACACTATCAGCCTTGCTCCTGCCCACATAAACCCCCTACAACACCAGCATCAGAGCTCCATCTCCATGAGAGGCATAGGGCTTATGTCGGTGCAGTAAGGGTGACACGGTGTCCATGCAGACACGGTCTTACTTGCATCAGCTGTTAGCTGTCATTCTTGTCAGTTTCACAGCTTCAATAGCAAGAAAGATGGGAGGTCACTGGGGCTCCTGGTAAAGGAGATGGGAGTTGGGAGCCTCCTGTGGGGAGCCCAGGGTACAGCCTGGCCTAGAGTTGGAAGCCGGACAGGTGCAGTCTGGCTGTAGGGTGACCAGGTGTCCTGATTTGATAGGGACAGTTCCACTATTTGGGGCCTTTTCTTATTTAGGTGCCTATTATCTCTCATCCCCACCCTGATTTTTCCACACTTGCTATCTGGTCACCCTACCCAGCGGCTGCCCAAAGACCTCCTTGGGAACTCTAGTGACTGCCCAGAGGTTCCTGGCTCCCTGTAGGACACCTGGAAGCCATCCCAACTGAAGGCACAGAGCTTGCAGCCAGGAGCTAGCTGCAGTGGTGGGGCTGAGAGCTTGGGGGGGCAGCCTAGCTCCTGCTCTCAGCCCCCCACACTGTCCCCCTTAAGAAAGTGGAAGCATTCCTGGTGAGAACATGCACCATCAACAGAAGAAGGGCAGGGTGGACATGAAACACTTAATTACCGACATAGTTGTAAGTTGACCTAACATAGGTCGACAGTTTCTAGTGTAGACCTGCCCTGAAGTGCCTGACACTTCCAGGGAGGGGGTTAATGACACTTGTTGGCATCTTCCATTGGCAAGCTTCAGCAACTCCTCACTGAGTTTGCTGGCTTCTGTGGAGCATATTTTAAGGCAGGGGTAGGGAACCTTTTTGTCTGAGAGAGCCATGAACGCCACATATTTTAAAATGTAATTCCATGAGAGCCATACAATATGTTTAAAACTAAATACAAGTAAATGTGTGCATTTTGTGTTTTAATTAATTGAACTTGAATTACTTTTAATTGAAATTTAATTTTAGAAAGGTTTTTAAAAAACCTATAAAAAGGTTTTTAATTAAAATTAATTTTTAAAGGTTGGGTTTTTTTAAAAAGGAAGGAAAAAAAGAAGGGAGGAAGGAAGGAAGAGAGAGAGAAAAAGAGAGAAGAAAGGAAGAGAGAGAAAAAGGAAGGAAGAGAAAAAAGAAAGAAGGAAAGAAGTGGAAAGAAGGAAGAGGAAGGAAAGAAGAGAAAGAAAGAAAAAAGAAGGAAAGAAAAAAGAAGACAAAGAAGGAAAAAAGAAAAAGGAAGAGAAAGAGGAAGAAAGAAAAAAGAAGGAAGGCAAAGAAGGAAAGAAAAAGGAAAGCAAAGGAGAGAAAGAAGGAAAGAAAAAGGGAGAAAGAAAAAAGAGAGACGGGAGAGAAAGAAGGAAGGAAGAGAAAGGGAGAGAAAGAAGGAAGGAAGAGAAAGGAAGGAAGCAAAGAAAGAGAAAGAAGGAAAGAAAGAAAAAAGAAGGAAGAGAAAGGAAAGAAGGAAGCAAGGAAAGAAAGGGAGAGAAAGAAGGAAAGAAAGAAAGAAGGAAAGAAAGGGAGAGAAAGAAGGAAAGAAAGAAAGGGAGAGAAAGAGGGAGAGAAAGAAAGAAAGAAAGCCAACGCCGCTGGCGGGGGAGGACCCTACCGCGGCCCTGGGAAGCCCCCCAGCCCCGGAGGCTGATCCCGGCCCCAGCCCCGGGAAGTCAAGGCGGTCGGGGGGTGGGAGCCCGGGATCCCGCCGCTGCCGCAGCCACCCCTCTGCCCCGGCTGTGTGGGGCAGGCAGGCAGGCCCGCGCTCCTGACCCTAGCCTGAGCCTGCCTGTCCCGCCCTGGGGGTGGGGAGGGCCAGCCCAGAGGCAGGGCGCAGGCCGGATGTGCCGCGGCTACGGGTGTTGGAGGGAGCAGCGGGGGCTGCCGGGCTGCGCGGGGGTCCCTCACTGCTGCGCGGGGGGTGCGACGGCCGCTGCGCGGCCGCGCGGCTTAGAGGGAACACTGGCAGCGAGCCAGGTGCAGCCATCAAAAGAGCCACATCTGGCTCGCGAGCCATAGGTTCCTGACCCCTGTTTTAAGGCATCTATCTTCCTATTCATTGTACAGGGACCCTAAGGCACCTAACTCAGGTTTTGTGGATTACATTGTTGTTCCAGCCATTTTTCTAGGCACCTAAAAGAATTCCTAGATCCCTTTGTGAAGCTGAGTCTAAGTAAATATTAAGTGAGTCCCTGAAGAATCCTTCTATACCTTTTTCGGTGTAGACTAATGCATTTGAGATCCTAATTCAGCAAAGCATTGAAGCAAGTGCTTAATTTTAAGCATTTAGTGAAAAGGTAAGAACTTAAATATGTGTTTAAGTACACTGCTGAACTTGGGCCTTCGTGTGTTTTTAGCAGATTGAACTATAGGTTACATTTAATTAAAAAAAAAAACCTACCAAGAACCTATAGAAAAGACAAAAAGTTGGATGTGCCTGAATGGAAATTTCTTTTCCTGAGTGAACCACATACCAAAAGACGCAGAAGCCGTCTCTGAAAATAAGTCTTTAAAGGCAATCATTGAATTTCATCTAGCTAATGTTAACTTAACAGTTAAGAGTGGACTGAAGAAAGCTTAAATAATCAGGGACACACAAACAAACAGCTAAGGAATTCAATGCTGAGGCTGCCATAGATCCCTAACTCAAACAAGAACATCGGATGGTTCAGAGGGATGGATTCTGGGTCATAGAACTTTTTCCTGATGCCACATACAAATCTAGCTCAGATCAGTAGTGACTGTTTGGACTCCCTTGCCCTGTCCTCTTTCAGTTCCCAGGCACAGTTTGCCAGAAAGCAACAGTCCAGGGTCCACTCTGCAGGCACTTTGGGACAGATTTATTGGGGGTTACACTGATAAGCTTAAAACCATAACCGCACCTTCAAGCCTTTACATCAGTTAGACTTATTTTTTTAGTATACCAGTAGAGTTCCCTTCCACTCTAACCATAGTTCTATACACCCACAGAACTCCATTCCTCCTGGACTATGGTTTCATATGCTGACAAAACTCTCTCTTCTTCTTCTTGGTAGTCTTAATTATACCTGTATTCCCCTCACCCCTGCCAGTATCACCCCTTCCAAGATATGGTCATGTTCTGTTTTGGGGAGTCTGGGTCTGGAGGTTTTAGTACAACCCTATTGTATTACATGGAAGGAGTAGGGAGCTGGGTCACATTTTGATCATGGTCAATTTATGGCCCTATGTTTGTTTCTTTTTAACAACTCTCTTCACTTTCCTTGCTTTTTTAGCTAGTTGCTTGGCCTTGCTCTGGCATCCCTCTTGAAGAAGAGTCAGAGCTTTCCCTCATTTGTGCATTTATATATTTTTCACATTTACTGTGCCTTGAAACATTTTAACTACATTCCATTTTTTTTTTTAACAGTAATAAAGAAAACCCGTTTAACTGCAGGCAGGCAAAAGGAACACTATATTTTTGTTCTTTGCGAACATGTGTATTTCATAAACTTAACTTTTAGGCAAGCACACGAGCCCCAAACGCAGGCCCAGAATACTATTTCAGTCAGATACACAGGCCTAAATACTTTCACAAATTACATTATATACTCATACCCTAACAGTGACCAAAAGATATTCGCATCTGATGGCCTTTCAGAAAGCTGCATAAAGTGAGCTGATGTTCAACAGGCTAGGGTTCATGTCATAGTAACCATGATGACAACTGGTATAGGGAGAGACCAAGGGCTGGATCAAAATGGACACTGAGCTATTCTATTACCCAAAAGGTGCAGTATGGGGAAGCTCACATTGCTACTGTCTGGCTGTTGTTTACCGGTTTTTATTATTATTGATATTATTATAGCACCTAGGAGCCCCAGTCACGGATCAGGACCCCACTGTGCTAAGGACTGTACAAACAGAGGAAAAAGTCAATCTCTTCCCCCACTTCCACCCCATGGAACTCACAATCAAAATAGGCGCTATGGGAACACTAATAATAGGAAGACAAGAGACAATGGATGGACTTTCAGTCCAACACTGTTCACCAACACCAAACTCACTTCTTTCTACAAAAAATTGATAAAATAAAATATAAAATATCAACCAAAAGCCTGCGAATTTTAGTCTTTATTGACTATGCTGGAAAGTAGCACTCCATAGCCTGTTGGCTTGTTTCTCCTCTTAACCACCCTGCTTGTACGCTGTCATTTTTTTAGGGCATTGCTCTGTTGCCTCTGGCATTGATCCAGATACAGACCCTACTATGAATTCTCTCTGGATCTTGTCAAAATCAAACTGCTAGTTCAGCCCAATATGACATCAAGTAAAAGCTCTCTACATAATAAACAATAATGCTTTCTGAGTAGAGATGGATATTGGACTATTTACAAAGCGTGTAATTGGTTTACAAAACCAGAAATAAAAAATGGAGCCCTGCAGAACTTGCCCAACAGGGAGTATCTGGGAGTTGTGTTCATTTACTGAAACAAAGTGTCATCTTTTGTAGGGAGAAGTCATATCTAATTAGAACAGGAATACTCAAGCCTTTCGCATAACTGAAGGCTTCAAGCAATCCACAGCATCAAAAGCCTTTGAGAGATCATTGAACATTGCCTGTGGTCTTCTGCATCTTAAATACTGTCAGAAGCTCAAGGAAATGATAACAGGAGAATATTTCTATAAGTTGCCTGATTCCCACATTCTAGACAAGCAGATTGTGTCTTAGGAGAATCTAAACATAAGCAAGTCTTTTTTACCACTGACAGATCATTAATTGTGGCATTAACCTTCTCAGTGCTCAACCTTAATTAACATATATTATAATATAAAACTTCCACTAAAAACGGTTGAATGCAGCACTGAAGAATAAATATTAAAAACTAATGAAATCCCCAGCTAAATTTATCACACAATTCTGACAAATCATTTACCACCACATTTGTTGACACATACCCATCAACTGGAAATTTCTATCTGGACAACATGTAGGCAGGGCTGTGTGTTGGGGAATATTTGTAGTGGAATAATAGGGAGAAGCATGGGATGTTGGTGGATCTTGGAGGGGCATCAGGCAGGTAAGGGGAAGCAGCATGGCTGAGTGGGGCCATGAAGCACATAACCAGGTAAGCTCCACCCCTTCAATGCATGTGACTTTTTCCATGTGCTGAAGCCAGCCTGGATCCTAGATAGGCTTTTCTTCATGTGCAGGAGAATTCCTGCCCTTTTATTTGAGCGATTCTCCAGTTTAGGAAAAACCTGTACATCAGGAAAAGGGCTCCCTGACCCAGAGGCAGCTTTTGGGGTAGGCGAAGGAGGCACACACCTAGACTTCAAGCAGTAAGGGACCCCAACACCTGCTTCACCTACCCCAAAAGCCGCAGCTGCCTCGGTTGGCAGCAGGAGGAGGAGGAGAAGCTGGTCCCTGGGGCTGGCAGCAGGAGGTGTGAGGTCAGGGCTAGGGTGAGGAGCTGGGGCCAGAGGGGGGCCTGGGGCAGCAGGAACTTGGGGCCACAGAGGGGGGCCTATATGGGGCCCCCATTGGCCTATGGGGGCCCATTGTGGTCCCCTTGATGGGCCTTTGCCTGGGGGCCCCCCAAAAGTCAAAGGCCACCTCTGCCCTGACTCAAACAGGGCTAAAGCCAAGCATGGCAAACTGGCACTGACTGGATGGGGGAAGGACAATGGCCCTTTACTTGAAAATACCTGTTTGAGGGTATACGAGTTCTGCTGCTTTAACTCTGTAACAGGAAACTGGGTAAGACAGGCTGGGGAAGAAACCCTTGAGTGAAGCAGAAGAGGGGGATCATATGGTTTTTCTTTATCCTACCGAGGGTCCTTGTTCAGCCTTGGAAGAACATAACTGTCTGGGGCACTGCCCTCCAATATGCCCCCTGAGAGCCATCACAGCCCTTCCACTGTACGGATCTCAATCTATAAGTATCCACATGGGGAACAAATATTTAATAATGGGCTCTTCACTTGAGCAGAGAAAAGTACATCATGATCTCAAGGCTAAAAGCTGAAGCTAAAAGGTTCTCAAACTTTTTTTTTCCTGGGTCCCCCTTTGAAAATATTTCAGTCAATTAACCAAACTAGACTAGTTCAAAACATGTATCCTCTTCATTGGTCCTATTTATTACATCTTTCTGTACAGTGTAACTCATTTTGTTAGTAGCCCCAGTTCACACCCCAACTGGATCCTTATAAGAGAGACCTGGTTGGCTTTCTTGACCCGGTTCAGGCGGCCCACCACCACAGGGCCGGGCCAAGGATTTTTGGCACCCTAAGCAAACGATGACTTTGGCACACACACATACCCCCTTTCTACATGTTATAAGCAATAACATTTTAATTTAAGTAGAGGAAAAATTCACTTCTATTTAATTTGGCACCCCTTATAGCCTGGCGCCCCAGGTGACCGTCTATTTCACTTATATGGTTGGGGCAGCCCTGCACCACTGTCTTTTCTGGGACCAGGGTTGTACTTTAAAATGGTCACTCCCTGACTCTCCTTAATCGAGGAGTCCTCAGCTCTTCTCTCTGGATCTGGGTTATAATTTAGGTCCTCTCTACACTACAGATCTATGTTGGTATAACTACATCACTCAGGGATGTGAAAAATCCACACCACTGAGCCAAGCAGTTATATCAACCCAACCCCCAGTGTAGATAGAACTATGTCAATGGGAGATCTCCCACCAGCATAGCTCTGCTTCTCAGGGATGTGAATTAACTACACCAAAAAGACACTCTCCCATTGGCAAGCGCTTCAGGGACACTAGTACCGCTGTGCGTGAAGGCAAGCCCTTAGGCAGTCACGTTTTCTCTTTAGCCAGGAGGCCCCAATCCACCTCCAGGAGCTAAATTACAATTTAAGTCAGTTGTAAATTCTCCTCCAGCTGACCCTTTTCCCCCCAATTAATCTTTTCACCCTCAGGCTAAGCAAACTTAACAGGAACACCTCCTCTTGCTGATGTCTGCCTCATTCTGTGGCAGCATATATGTTAGTTCTCTTCTCCCAGATTGGTGCAGAGGGTAAAGCCTTACCTCATTTATTCTAATTCCAAAGGGGTAGCCGTGTTAGTCTATTGTAGAAAGACAACAGAGTCTTGTGGCACTTTTAAAGACT
>ML685838.1:4069905-4128556 GCA_007922175.1 Pelusios castaneus
TAAATAAATCTGTTAGTCTTTAAAAGTGCCACAGGACTCTGTTGTCTTTCTACAATAGACTAACACGGCTACCCCTTTGGAATTCCCCTACAGGTAATCAGTGCTCTGCCTCTCCTACATACCAACTCTTGTCCAAGTCCTGGCCCAGGCCTTCAGCCCTCTGGCTGAGTCCTCTTCTCCAGAGTCCACCCCTCCTGGGGGATAACTAAGTGCCACCAGCCCACTTTGCAGCAGTAGACAGAGCTAGTCCTTTCCCCACTTCTATGTGGTTCCTGATAAGGCCTCAGCCCTCCAGCTGAGCCTTGTTATGTCCACCCCTTCCAGGGAACAGTGCAGCTCACCCTAGTTCAGCCTACTATGTTAAAACAGTCAATGGGCCAGTGATCCTGTGCTGCAGTTGGCATGCTGCAGTCAATCCCCAGGCCACTTTTCTCATAGCCCCAGTCACATGCAGATCCCCACCAGCCCTGGAATCCAGCCACCATGTGCTCCTGGCCCTGGACCACTGCTCCAACTACTGCCAGTCTGCTCCTTTCAGAGACCCTGGTACTGGTCAGCTCCTAGCTCAGGCCACACACACACACAGTACTCATTAGGGTACCTACTAGGAACAGGATCTTCTTGCTACAGCTCCCAAGGCAGACTGAGCATTTTATGCTGCTATTTCTTCCTTTATACTGCCTGCTTGCCCCTGATTGGCTGCTGCCACCAGGCCCTCTTTTAACTCTTTAGAGGCCAGAGCGGGGCAAGCGCACCGGTACATAGACCACTGTGTTGTCATTGAAAGCTTTTGCGGACCACATTCTAAAATCCAAATGTGCAAAGAGAGTCGGTTCACAGTGACATCATGCAAAAGCACCACTATTTAAATTCAGAGAATGTTATATTACACAAGGATATTTGTGAAGCAAATTATATTGCAAATAACAATGTAATATCGAATATGATATATGAGTTACATGGGATTATATTATTATTACATTATCTCCTCCCCCCCCTCCCCCTTCCCCCCCTCCCCGGACCATGTGCAGTACCCTTTCGGACCACCAGTAGTCCACGGACCACAGGTTGGGAACCATTAAGTTAGATGGTCTATAACTACATCTGTGAATGACCCATCCAGAGGTCTGGGTGGTTTAAGAGTTGGGCAATGAGAAAAAAAACAGTCATTCACATCTAGACAAAAAAAGGAGTCCTATGTCACTTTTAAACACCAACAAATTTATTCACATATAGGTCACTAATTTGATTTTGACTTATGTTGATAGTTACTGGAAGCACCAGAAAAAAGGCTGTCTGGTACTCTCTGCAAATGGAGTGTTGGTGTCAACCCTCCAGGAACAAAATTCTACATCACCCAAAAGCACTGTTTCATTTAACTCTGATTAATGTCCTTTCTGACAGGCTAAGCAGGAAAACCAAAGATGACACATTGTAAAAGGGGGCCACAAAACAAGAATTGTATTAATCAATAAATGTGAACCCTCCCAAAGAGCAAGAAGGTACACTGTGAATAATAGAGTTCTGCCTTCATTCTTCTCAGTCCATCAGCTCTTACCAGCAGTACATTCTCCTTTTCTATTTTAAAAACAAAACAAGCAAACACTCCTCCCTCCCCATGCATACACTCCATGTGTATTAGGTGGTAACTCTTGGCTCTAATCCTAGTTCTGGTTCTCAGTTGGCAGCATTAAGTTCATTCTTGCAGCCCTTAATGTGCTACACAGCATAAATAATAATAACATAGTATGACTAACAGGCTCCATGTGAATACAAACCTCCTGATAAAATCGAATGCACAAGAACAAAGTGATGTGGAATTATTAAAGGCAGTAGAAAAAGTACTAAAAAATTGTAGATTGAGGGTAAACTACTGGTGCTGGTGTTAGATTAGATTTACATCCTGACTGTAAATTGTTTGGAGAATAAAACAGATTATAACTGAGGCCATGTACACACGATCACTTTATCACGCATTAACAGTCATTACCGCGCGATAACAACAACAGCTTACACACGTGCAGTAGGGCTGTTTGAAGGCCACCCATCCTCCTGGTATACTGCAACATCCAGTCCCTCACAGAGCTACTTTTTAGAGACCCGCAGCTACACCCACCTGTAACGCCTCCCACCAACCCCCCCCCTTCATCTCTTAATAAAAACAGTAACAAAAACTTTGAAGAGTGGCTTTATTTGTACACAGTGAAAATCTCATAAGGTGCATTTGATGCATCCTTGAAGTGAACTATGGGAGGGCATCATTGAAATGCTCCATCAGTGCCTCCCTTATGCGAGCAGCTCCTCGTTGGGCCCCCTAATACTCCTAGTGGCTGGCTGTTCGTATGTTGCCTCGAGGCGCTGTGCCTCCATAGCCCACCGCGGGGAAAACTTTTCTCCCCTATTTTCACAAATGTTATGAAGGATACAGCACGCCGCAATTACAGCAGGGATGTTGTCCTCGTCCAAGTCCAGCCTCCCATACAAACAGCGCCAGCGCCCTTTTAAACGGCCGAAGGCACACTCTACAGTCATTCTGCAGCGGCTCAATCTGTAATTGAACCGCTCCTTGCTGCGATCTAGGTTCCCGGTGTACAGCTTCATGAGCCATGGCATCAGTGGGTACCATGGAGAAGTAGCCCTTCCTGTTGATGTACTCGGTCGCGATATGGTCTGGAGCCAAAATCGGGATATGTGTGCCGTCTATTGCTCCCCCGCAGTTAGGGAATCCCGTGGCAGCAAAGCCGTCCACAATCTCACAAACATTGCCCAATGTCACTGTCCTCCGTAGCAGAACGCAATTGATGGCTCGGCACACTTGTGAGAGGGCTAATCCGACGGTGGACCTCCCGACTCCAAACTGGTTTGCAACCGACCAGTAGCTGTCAGGAGTCACCATCTTCCAGACAGCTATCGCAACACGCTTCTCCACGGTTAGGGCGGACCTCATGTTGGTGTCTTTACGTCGCAGGGCAGGGGCCAACTCTGAACACAGTTCCAAAAAGGTTGCTTTCCGCATTCGAAAGTTCTGTACCCACTGCTCGTCATCCCACAACTGCATAACAATGCAATCCCACCACTCTGTGCTCGTCTCTCGTGACCAGAAACGGCGTTGCACCGTATGCAGATGATTGGTGAAGGAGCTGAGCAATGCCGTGCTGTTGCTCTGCAGGGCATCGATCAGCCCCTGCTCCTCAGCGTCCTCGTCTGATTCGGAGCTCATTGCGTACTGAGCAACCAGCTGAGATGTATTTAGAATGCTGAAGGCGACAATGGAGATTAGAGCAGGATCCAGGCTGTCACAATTGTGATTGCTTGCAAGTAGTGTGGCACTGCACTGTTGAAAATAGGCGCGAGTTGCTATTAGCAATGAGGAAGACGCAAGGGGAACACAGTGCACCATGGGAAACTGAGAGTTTACCCATGGTGCTTTGTGCTCCTTTCCTTCATCCCAGGATTCCAAGCGCCGATTCAGGGAAAATTGAACTGTGGGATTGGTGCCCAGAATTCATTGCGCTGCACCGCAAAATTGCAAAGAACTCTGTTGCATTGCAAGGAGAGATGTGTGTATGCGCTCTCCCGCAATAAAGGTAACGTGTTTTTTATAGCGCGATTGCCATGTTGCGCTTTAATCTGATCGTGTGTACATAGCCTAAGATCTGCAGAGTGAAGCCAAATTCATCCCTGTGGTAAATTCTATTGAAGCAAAAGGAGGTGCACCAGGGATAATTTTCACCCAGTGACTTTTCCATAAATATCAGCTACTTAAGGAATGTGACCAGATAAGTATTTAATACTGCACTTCTTTTCATTTTCTTACAAGTACAGGGAAATCTCTCACAACATGTTAATCTTCATTGTTACACTTACTTCCTAATCTGTGTTTTGTCTACAGTCTGTGCACACTTTTTTCCAACACTGCAGATTCTTATCCCACATTATTGATTATTATCTTTTCAACAGTATGTGTAGAACACTTAGGCATAAAGTTACTAACTTGGCAAGTAACTTAGTTTTTATGTCAGTTTCTCACACACACTGTTGCTTAGCTGGTAGTAGTACTTGGGCCACCTGTGGCATAAGAATTTGGGCTGGTATTCAGTGATGATGCTAGACTGCCCTAGTAGGGAGTTAAGATATAATGGGCCAGATGACATCTTTGACAAGTCCCTTCTGTACATCTCTAGTGGCTCTCAAGTAGAGATTTAAATAGGAATGTATATTATTTAAATATAATGTGGCATTTTGAACAGAGTAGGGAATAACTTTGCCCAGACTTGAGGCCAAAGATCCTTCTCTTAATAAAACAGGATCTAATGTTCCAGGCTGTATGGGAGCTATTGGCTCATACAATAAATAATTGTTAACAGTTGATTCACATTACTAACTCATTTCCAACTGCTTTTGCAAAGCACTAAGTAGAGTGTGAAAGGTACCATATAAAATCATTGTGTGTGTGTGTATTTTATAGAATATTCAGCATCCTAAAACTACAGCCATAGAATGACAGACTGCATGGTTAAGCAGTCAAATGGCAGGAAACGCAAAAGCTAAAGCTGCCTGTGCCCCCTCAAGGGCATGCTGTTAACTTGAATCTGTTTAATCGACTAATTTAAAATATTCTAGATTGTGACATAACATCCTTTAAATAGTATGGCTTGATTGTTTTGTTGTATTTTTGGTAATCCCTTTAAAAATATGCATAGGCTTTTTCTGTTGCTTTCTTGAGGATATCATGAGAATATTTTCAGCAAGACATCAGCTACAACCTGGATTCTGCAAACATTTACATACATAAATAAAATTAAGCACAGGCATAAATGTTTGAGGGATTAGGACCAAAGTGCTGTCAATAAACACAATGAAAAAATTAAAGGGGTCTTGTTTAACTCCTTTCCATTTAAATACTCTTAGGTGTTAAATGTATCCACTCTAGTTATGATTGTCTGAAAACTTTGATTGTTCAAGCTAACAGTGTCCCAAAGTTTAACTGTTCCTTTTGTGCACATCTGTAAGTTTCCCATCTTCAAAGCATCTGACGAAGTGGGATTTTCTCCCACGAAAACTCATGCGATAAATAAATCTGTTAGTCTTTAAAAGTGCCACAGGATTCTCTTTGTTTATCTATAAAGAGGTCTCCCATACATGCTTACAGAATGTTTTTCAAATGATATAGCCATCTCCATTTATTAAATTGAGGTAGCATCTTGCAATACATTTCCAGTATTGCATATTAATTTTGCATTGTTAATGTTCTAATACCATTGTGTTAATTTAGACTGCAAGGTTTTATCTCTCTTGGAAATGTATTTTAATAACATTAACTAATATAACAATCAACTATACAACTATGCATTTTTTCTGACTACAATTTGGGAAGTAGTATAATTATTATGGACAGTACTGTAAAGGGGTCAAAGGTAATTTTGTTTTGCAGCCTTAAACTTTGAATTCTTCTAATATTCAATATGTTAATATGCACCCACAGGCCCCAATCCTTCAACTGGAGGCAGCCCCTCGTTCTTATTGGTGGCCCTCTGACTTCTACTACAGGATCAATGCCTTAAGTTTCTATAATATACTATAGTTTTGAAGAGAATATTTTACATATTAAAATATCCAGAACTATGATAGTAAATTTCAAAAGGCTCACATTTACCTTTTTCCCACGCACTGTTTTTATATCCTGACATATTGGCCACTAATTTTAGAAGTGAAATTCTGCTACTGCTGTGGTCACTGGCAAAACTTCCATTGACTTCCACGAGACCAGGATTTTACCATGCGTGTTCCAAATTAAGTCAGAGGGGGCTGCTGGCTCTCAGCACTTCTGAAAATCAGACCCTAAGCACAGTCAGGTTGGGCACCTCAGAATCAATTGACCCAGCTGAAAAATTTGGCCTAAATACTCCCTAGGAAAGCACTCTTCCTCTTTACAAAGGACTTTTCTTCTTTTTTATATAGTATTTTCTCAGTACAAAGGTTATTTTTTAAAGTGGTTTTTTTAAAGCTGTTTCATACTTTGTGCTGTCCTAATTTAGTAGACAAGCAGCACGCAGTCTGATGTATTGTTGTTGCTTTTGAACCTGCCCCCCCAAATCTCTTGAAAGACTGTTGTGTTATAGCAGAGAGCCAGATTTTAAGTCGGTAGAGTCCCTGTCCTAGGAGAAGTGACTTGTCATGTGCTTTCTGCCCTTCAGTGATTTGCTAATGATGTATTTTTAGGATGAAAATATGCTGTTGCTTATTCAGTGCTTTATACTACTAATTGCTAGGTTGGAAGAGTGAAGTGTCAACAAGCTAACACCCTACTCGAGGGAGTTCCCGCCTTGACGAGGGTAAGAATTAGAAGACAGTGGGGAATGGCTGCATGGCTATGGGAGAGCAAAAGGGATCAGTCTCTGGGGGTGAAGGAAGACTGGGCAAGAGTCAGAGTGGGTGGAGGTGGGGTGAGCTAAGGGAGCAGTAGTTTTGACTAGGCGGCTTTTTCTCTGTGTGAGCAGAAGGAGAAAGGAAGCGAGGATCCCTCTCTACGAGCCGAGGAGAAGCCAGAGGAAAGAATGGGGCATTGGGTCAGGGAGAAGTTTTGGGAGGGAGGTGGGGAAGACTGGATGAGGCTACTGAGATGAGGCTCTGTGTGGAGGGGAGAATGTGGGAATGAAGGGAGCAATTGTGTGGTGGGGCTCTGGGGCAGAGTGGGGGTGCTGTGCAGAGGGCTGTGAGGGGAGACAGCATGAAGGAGATCGGGGGGCTGATGCAAGTGAGGGATTCGAAGGATGATGAGGAGGGGCTTCCAGGAAAGGGGCGTGGTTACGTCCCGTGCCCGCTGAGTTCCCTGGGTGACGTATAGTCGCGCCGTGACGTCAAGGTGTTTCCCCGTGACGTTGCGGCCCATGCGCAGTGACGGCGGCGACTATTCTAAGTGACGTCACGGGTTGGGTGTGACGTGCCGTGGCGCGGACCGCTGGGAGCTCTTTGGGTCTGTGCGGTCTCCCCCCTCCCACTACGGATCGCCGCCGCTTCCCCCTCCCCTCCCCTTCCTCCAGCGCTTCGACCCAAGATGGCGGCGCTGAGCAGCGGCAGTAGCGCCGAGGGGGCCTCGCTCTTCAACGGGGACATGGAGCCTGAGCCGCCGCCCGGAGCTGGGGCCGCGTACCCGGCGGGCAGCGGCGGCGAGCCGGCCATTCCGGAGGAGGTGAGTTCTGGGCGGAGGGGGGCAGAGAGGCCGCCGCCGAGCTGGCTGTGCCGGGACCCCCTGGAGCCGCTCGCCCAGGGCTGCCTACAGCCACGGGCTGTGTGCGGCCTGAGTTCCCGCCGCGGGGGCGGAGGAGCGCGCTGCCCCGGCCCCGGCCCCGGGGAGGAGGCTCCCAGCGGCGTGGCCCGGGAGCGGGGAGCACCCGGCTCTGCGCAGGGGAAGGGCGAGGCGGGGTGTCGCCCCCGTGCACCGGGAGGCGGTGGGCGGCGCTGGTGTCTCCTGGGCAAGGGGAGGCCGCGGCGCAGGGGGATTCCCGGCCGCCCCCAGGGCCGGCCCGCATTGCTCGGGTGATGCGGCTGCTGCTCAGCTCAGCGGTGCCTCCCCCCCCCCTCCGTTGCTGCCGCTCCTTCGGCCACCCCGGCAGCTCCGCGCCTGGCCCTGGCGACAGCACCTGGCTGCCGCGGCGCCTCCTCTGCTCAACAAGTGCAGGCGGCGCAGGTGGCTCCGGCCCGGGGCACGGCGGCCGCCCGGCGGGGCGGGGCGGGGCAGGGCAGGGCGTGTGCCCGCAGCCGGGGCAGCGCATCTCAGCCAAGTCCCGGCTCGAGTCCAGGGGTCCGTCTCGAGGCCAGCCCCGACAGTTCCTCCGATCAGCCCTAGTGGGCGATTGCAGTCGGTTTCTTTTGTGCTTGAGGATCTCAAAGCGCTGGGGGCCGGTGGGACCCTTGTGCGCGATGCGGGATTGTTGTGAGCTTCCTCTCTCCTGCAGCGTGAGGTGGCATCGGGAGCTGGGGTGGGGGCGCAGGATAGCTGACTGCAAATTGCTCACTCTCGCAGACTGATGGGCGCAGCCCTTAACCGGCCTGTGTCCGTTTCCCAATCTGTAAAAGGAGGGGTTAAGGTTGAAATTACTTTGCAAAAGGAGTTCAGCACTTGGAATAGAACATGCACATATTTGGAGGTTTTGGAAGATTTAGGCACAGAGGCGAAGCAGCTTGGCCAGTGTCACGCAGCATGTCGGTTCTAGAGTTGGGTCAAGAACCCAGAAATCTGACTCCTAGTCTCCTGCGTTAGTTGCTGAGGATAAAACTTTCAAAAGCACGTGAATGATTTGGAAGCTTGAGCATCTAAGTGCCCTGGATCATTAGACTCTACTTGTAGGCCCTTTTCTTTCAGCTATGTCGGTGTCTGAACAGAAGCTGTATTCTTATCTCAGCGGTTAAAATGCTTTCAGACTTACTTATAGCAGACTCCTGGGAAATACTGAAACCTTTGGTTAAACAGAGATAAGTTGTGAATCTCATAATCCCTGGGAAATAGTTTTTTTTGGCTTGTTAGTTTACAGTATGCTTTACAGATGGGGAAACTCAGGGGAAAATGGGTCTCCGGCTGGGTGGGGATAAGAATCTTTTATCACACAGCTCACTGTTCTGTCAATCAGATAATTGTTTTCTGTAAATAGTCGTCATAATTTGTTTCTAACTCTGTAGTTCTAGTAGCATTACTTCTGTGCTAGCCCAGAATGGTCATGTTGATGATCAAAACTTTGCTAATACATAGTTAAAACAGATCTTATTCCCAATACAAAAAGGAATTTACAGTTTAGTTTAAGTGCCATGACATCAGAGTGAATGCACATGCTCTTTCTCTCTATTTTACACAATATGTAGGAAGAGAAAATGTGTATGTAAAGAGAAACACATTTTGTTAGTAAGTGGCTACTGTTCTTGGACCAGAGATGTTTAACTTTATAAAAAAAAAAAAAAAAAGTAGGAAGCAGATTTATACATGGAATATGCTCATATGCAAATGTGAACATGTTGTACGTAGGTCTTAAACAGAATAGATTTTTAACAGATAAAACAGCATTGTTCAGATATGTTAAGTTCATATACTGAGAAACTATTATGAATGCACTTCTTAATTCAGCCCTCATGTATTCATTTTTGTGATCTTGACAATATTCCCCTCATGTATATTTTGGGGAGGTCTGGTTGGCTGTGAAACATGAGACAATTCCACTTCCCAACCAAAACATCTTGTGAGGGGTGACTTTGTTCTTGAAAAGTTCTAACAGCCTCCTTTTTTAATGTCATGTTCCCAGTGTCAGATTTGTATAGAATTCTTTTTTTCTTAAAGCCAATGGAATTTTCAAGTACCTACTATAGTCTCATCAAGAAGCACAGCTTCAGTTCCTTTAAGGCAATATCTAGAATAACTCCAGAGTCAGAGTGAAGGCTGTCTTGAGTTCATATGAAAACCGAAGATGAATTTACTGACACATTACAGGAAAAAATTACCTTTCTTTGTAAGTTTCTTTTTTGGGCAATTCTATAATTTTTTAAATTAAAAAAAGTGTGTGTGGAGGGGGAGTATTTGGCAAATTTTGAAAGATTTGTTTAGTAAATTTGTGTTGAAATACGTCTGTTGTATTTTAGTAGAGTAGGTAACTCATACTGAAAACATAATGCCTTACTATGAATGTAGTTAAGGGCCAAAACTGAATTAATATCTTACAAGTCCAAGATTTAGGATTTTTTTTTTTGAGTACACTGATGTTAAGTCTTTATGAAGAATTCTTATCAAATCTTGAAGTTCTTGCCTGAAATGTTAGCTCTGTAGCCCTAACTATTGAGATAAAAAATCTGCCACAGTAAAGTGTGTTGATCTTTAATACTTGCTTTGATATGGAAACAAAGTTGAATACAAGTAAATAACAAAAAGCTTTGTTATATACATGTTATATACGTGGTATGGGGAAAGAATTTGCTGCACTAAACTGTAATGATTGCAAGAGATTATCTCAATCAGAAAAATCATTCAGGATTCATAAGTATATGTGGAGCTGTATATGCACTTACAAAAGAGCAAAACAAACAGTCTTGTGGCACTTTAAAAAATTAACCAATTTATTTATCGCATGAGCTCTCATGGGAGAGAAGTGGGATGTCTCCCACGAAAGCTAATGCAATAAATAAATTTGTTTGTCTTCAAAAGTGCCACAAGACTCCTTGTTTTGTTTTATTTAACTAGACTAATACTGCTACCCCTCTGGAACTTTACAAAAGAGCAGTACATGTAGCAAACGCATACTTTCTAAAACATGGGGATTTGCAGGCAATGGAGGGGTGTGTATGTAGGTGAGTTCCAAAGAGGTAGCTGTGTTAGTCTATTGCAGAAAAACAGAGTCCTGCGGCACTTTTAAAGTCTAACAGATTTATTTATCGCATGAGCTTTCGTGGGAGAAAATCCCATGCGATAAATAAATCTATAAGTCTTTAAAAGTGCCGCAGGACTCTGTTTGTTTGTTTGTTTGTTTTTTTTTTTTTTTAAATGTAGGTGAGTGTGTATGTAGTCAGTATTAATTTGTCTCTTACACCCATATTCCATCCCATCAGTCTTTCCTTATAACCTGCACTCTCAGGTGAGCTTCTGAGACATTAGGTTCATTTGAGAATGGGTTCTCAGAGCATGGGATCATTCAGGTGGGAAGCATCATGGGTTTGCCAGGATGTTGGAAGTGTTTAGCAACCGGGAGGATAGGCTACATTCTTGTTGGGGGGGTGGGGGACGGGGGAAGTATTTTCAGCTTTATCAAATCATTGCCAGATTCTGTTGTTTCAGAGGAACAAATTCAAAATAGATGATTCAGGAAGTCCCAGAAGAGATGCCCAGACTTATCGGACTACTGATGCCATTGTAATGGCTGGGGAAAATAAGTTCGGTTTCAACCTTTTGGGAACTTAATATCTTTATTTTCATTTTTGAAATTACTTTAATTTTTAATTTTTTTCCATAATAAAACTTTCAAATGACCCAAAACAACCTTTCCTCTAAATTATTTTGCTGGAAACTTTGAAACTTGTTGCTTTTGTTCTCTGTTGGGAGGAGATTTGTTTTCAAACTTGCAGGATTTCCCACAAAATAAAAAGTCAGTTTCTATCCAGCCCTAGTGAGAAGCCACCTTTAATTGAGTGATATTTCATGTCATACTACTTTAGTCTGGAATTTTTTTCTCCTTTTTAAGTATTTTCCTGCCAAGTGTAAGTTTACATAACAGATGTTTTGGGGTTGAATGAATTTTCTCTTATGATGAAAGTTAATGCAATATGCATTCCCAGTAGAAGTGCTCTACTATGATGATGCTATTCACTGTGTGTTTCTCATTGCAAGACACAAGATGCTAGCATTGAAATTGTCCATGTATCAACAACATTCACTCTTTGTTGAAAGCTGAAGCTTGGAAATCAGTGGCTTTTGGCTAGAAAAAATGAGAGCAATCAGTTACAGATCCTTGATGAAACTGAGTTTCTCTGTAACATCTTCCTTGGCAAAAAGCAATGAAAGGAATTAGTAGATTCTCTTTTATTGTAGAAGCATTATAATTTTCTCCAAAGTATCCAGTAGCAAGCAAAGAAATGTACTAATTAATATACCAAAATGTAATTACCATCAACATATGTTGCATAGCTCAGTTGTCAGTGAGCTTTTAAAATAAGAATTCTGTTATGTAGAGGGATACAAGCTATAATTTCTACAGCAAATTGTTTTAGTGTATAGCATACTGAAGCCTCTGAAACGTTATTTTAGTAAAGTAAATTGACACAAACTTGCAGAAAAGTGGTAATTTTAGTTATTAAAACAGTATTTGAACTGTTGCCTCAAAGTCTTGATTGCCATACACTAGACTAGAGCATGAAGTCAGTGACTTTTTCATATATTTTACTTAATGTTGTCTGTAACTTTCCTTGGTGTCAAGTAAGAAGAACATTTTGCAAGTTGACATTTAATAAATTAGAATAAAATACTTCATCTTCTCCCACTTACGCCTTTGCTCCCATTGAGTTTGAAGAACTGTGCAAAATAACCTTAGGGTTTAATAAATACTTGAGTAATTTCCCCCAGTGTTGTTATTGGTTCTACTATATTAATTTCTACAACTTACACAATTTTTTTGAGAAAATTGAGAGGGACCACATGTATTTGAAAAGCAGGTGCCCGTTTTCTTTTGTTCTCTGGTGAAGGTGTTGCGAAAATTTACAATATGGTTCTCAGAAGGGGTAATCATAATTTGTTTTTTAATTAGTAATTGCAGGGAATTATTCAAATTTATATGTGCATAGTGCTGGCTAGAACATTCCGATCTGAGTAGCCTTCAAAATGTTTATACTAGGATTTACAAAGGTCTTGGCTACAGCTAATAAACATTCTTTTGTCTAACTTTTTATCTTTTCAGCACTGCATTTTGGTTTGTGGAAATTTTGTGTGAATGATTTTCTCATTCAGACTACAGTTCAGTAGTTATAGGTAATTTTTCAGATGTACAGCCCTCACATTAGATTTTCTGTACTAAATTTATTTCAGTTTGTTCATTCCAAAGTATAATTAACTCAACAAAAAAAGAAGTAAATACTTGATTCAAAACTTTCTGCACCTTTTCTCTGTTCCTCCCACACCCCTACCCCCTCCAAAAATGGATAGGCCATTGCACTTCTTAAATTAGCAGTGGCCAGAGTGTTTCTTTTGTTTAGAAGAGGACTATTATGATGACACATGTTGGGGGAAAATGCTGTTCTAGATTATCTTCTAGAATGTTTATTGCATTTTCTACTGTCAACAGCATGTTGAAAATAACTTGAATTCTGATAAAGACTAAATGTTGCTTTTTACACTTCTAAATAATTTCCCATATTGTCATTGGCACTATGGTCTAGTGGATAAAGCCTGGCATTTCGAGTTGGGAGACTTGGGTTATATATCGAGCTCTCACATGGCTTTGTGACCACAGACAAATTCACATGTGCCTGTTTTCTTGTCTGTAAAATGGGGGTGGGGTGGGGGGGATATTTGTGTTTCTTGTAAAGTGCTTTGAGATCTGTGAATGAAAAAACATATAATAAGCTAAATAATATTTAGAAATAGCACAAACATTTCAAAATTGAGTCTACAAGTCTTTAATGATTGGTGTCAGACTTTCTCTAACCACACCTCAGTGAATAACTCTAGTTGTCTGTTGTGGTATTCTACTGAATCAGACCTATGAGACCTCAAAATGTAATAATAGCTCATGCTGGGGAAGGTACTAAACATGAGACAAATCCCTTTGTGGGCTGATACCCCTTGGCTCTTAAAATCACATTGTCAAAGAACTGAGGTGCCTATCATCTTTATATGTTAAGGTATCTAGAAAAAGCTTGCTCTTACACTTTTGTGATCACTATAGTTCTGTGAACTGGTAATTTGGAAGTAAGAGTGAAGCAGAAAACTTTTTGTAGTTCCAGAGAGAATGACTTTATTTTTTATCAACATAATATGATTTGAGCCATATAAGTAGAATCCTATGAAATCCGTGTCAATGTGAACACGGTCTGAATCACAGAATGAAAACAAAAACATGGAATTTCAGATTCTCCCCAGTACTGGGGCTGCAGTAGCCGGAAGACAGGGCAGACTATACTGCTGAGCTGCAACTGGTGGAGATAAGAAACCAGTAGACTGGGGAGAGGACCCACAGGGTTCAGGGGGCTATGAGAGAAGGGCTAGCATCTGAAATTTAAGGGCAGCTTCTGAGAACTCGGTTTGTTGTTGTCACTTTCATGTCATAAGCTCAGGTGCTTCTCCTTTAATGGTGACGGGTTTCAAGAGGGGTAGCCGTGTTAGTCTGGGTACAGCAAAAAACTGAGAGTCCTGTGGCACCTTAAAGACTAACAGATTTCTTTGGGCAAAAGCTTTTGTGGGCTCCTACCTGCTTTGTCACATCTGATGATGAAGAAATTTATTAGCCTTTAAGGTGCCACAGGACTCTCATTGTTTTTCCTTTAATGCTATGTTAATGTCCCAGAGAAGCCTGAAGTCCCTCAGGGCTCCGCATCAATAAATGCATTCCGGGCCCAAGTGAGCACAGGTTTATTTGAAGAACCTCTTTACATGCCCCTTTATGCAGTATCAGCATCCCCCTCCTCAAAGACACACAGGAATGTGTATGCGAAGGAACAAGTGCTTAAAATACCAGAGGATGCCCTACTTTACATAATTTTCCCCATCAGCTCTGTAGACATAGAAAGAAGCTTTAGTAAATATAAAAATCTTCTTACGGACAAGACTGATCACTTTCTGAGGAAAACACTAAAAAGCTAACCATAACATATCACATAACAGATTCTGCCGGAGATGACAAAAATAATGCCATCTAAGTTTGTCACATTGTAGTGCTACTCAGCAATAAGCTGTTGATTTATTAATTTGAAATAAATTAATTTTAAGCATTTCTTCAGAATATGGGAAGCTTGAATGTGTATGGAGTTTAATTTAAAATGGCAACAGTGAGAATTATTTTATGTTTAATCCATTTTTAAAGAAGTTTTAATCAAATATGAATTCAGTGAAATTTACACTGTAAGGGGCTCTTCTATTAACTTCTTACTGTTTAACTATGTCACTTTGGTCATGCTACCAAGTGCTACTTTAAAAAGTGATTTAAAATATGTTCTTCACCATACACATTATGGATGTTTTGTTTAAATGGTAGGACTTCTTTTGTAAAATCAATTTTTCCCATTGCAATCCAATTCAGAACATTTATAATAATGCTACTTAATTGTTAATGTACCAAAATTTTTTTATTTAAGATCATAAGGATGGAATTTTTTTTAATGGAAAAGAATGAAATAAAAAATATTTCATACAGCCCTGTGCAGGCGCTCCATTGGATTAGTTCTTGCTTCTGAAATGTGTGTGTAAATGCTGCTAAGGTGTGGCTATCCACCACAGATATGACTCTTTCAGTTTAAGGGTTTGTTTATGCTGCTACACTAGATGATGATGTCAACACAAGTTACAGCAGTGATCGAAAAGCTCTGTAATTACAGGGCTTGTGCCTGTCCACACAGCACTTGTGTCACTGAAGCACGTCCACACTTGGTACTCTAGTACTGACGGTGAGAGCAATGCACTGTGGGTAGCTATCTCAGTGCAGCTTGCCACCTTCTGTCTTTAGGTGTTCTGGGAAGGTGGAGATGATTGAGCCTGTATCCATGATGCACTTCAATGTCCCATGATGCAGAGATTTTTTCATCGTGTCCATTCCATTCTGGCTATGTTTTGTGGCAGTTTTCAGTGGCTTGAGTTTACTGCGTGTCTGCGTCTGTCTGAAATGAGAGATCCTGAATTACTCTCCACTGTTGTTGCCGTCAGGGTTGTGAACACATCACAACTGGTCATGCAGTGTATCTTGAACTCCCAATCAGAACAGGAATCCAAGGAGCGTGACCTGCTGTGTGCCATCCAAATAAATAACACTGCACTACGGTTTGCATTCACAGAATGTTTGCACATGGCGCACCACCACTTTGGGGTGTGTGAAACAAGCAGTGTGGTGGGATCACATCGGTATGTAGGCCTGGGATGATGAGCAGTGACTGCAGAATTTTCGAATGCGGAAAGCCACCTTATGGAAGCGTGCGTAGCTTGTCCTTGTCCTGTGGTGCAAGGACACCGTAATGAGAGCTGCCCTCTTGGTGGAGAAGCACAAGATGATCGCTGTGTGGAAGTTGGCAACTCCAGATTGCTACCAGTCAGTCGCTAATCAGTTTGGAGTTGGGAAGTCCACCATTGGAATTGTTATTGCAAGAGTGCAGGGCCACTAATTGCATTCTGCTAAGAAGGACTGTGAATTGGCAAAATGTGTGTGAAATAGTGGATAGCTTCCAGCGATGGGATTCCTTAGGTATGCAAGGCAGTAGGTGGCATGCATATCCCAATTTTGGAGCCAGACCATCTTGTGATGGAGTACATCCAATAGAAAGGGGTACTTCTCTATGATACTGCAGATGTGTGTGGATTGCCATGGGTGTTTCATTGATGTCAATGTGGGTTGGTCAGTGAAGGTGCATGACACTTTCCTTTTCAGGAATACTGGCCTGTACAGAAAGCTACGATCAGGGACTTTCTCTCCTGCTCAAAAGATGTTAATGGGGGGGTGTTGCAATGCCCATAGTGATCCTGGGACACCCAGCTTACCCCTTACTGCCATAGCACATAAAGCTTTATATGGGCAACCTGGTTAGCAGCAAGGAGTGCTTCAATAACAGGCTGAGCAGGTGCTGAATGCAGATGAATGTACATTTAATAGACTAAATGCTCACTGGCAATGCCTTTTTGGCAGGTTAGACCTAAATGAGGGGGGAAAAAAATCCCATAGTTATAATTACCTGCTGTGGGCTCCATAATAATTGTGAAGCTAAGGGTGAAAAGTTTCCACTTGGATGGAGTGCAGAGGCAGATTGCCTTGTGACTGAATATGAACAACTAGATGTCAGGACTATTAGAGGGGTGCAATGGGAAGCCATGAATTCAGGCTTTGAAAAGGCATTTTGATAATGAGCAAAAACAAGGTGGTTTTTTTTTGTGAGTGTGTGTGTGAAAAGCCCTGTGCTATGCTGTGACCGCTATTCATCTTGCACTGTTTATCAATGTGAGCTGCAACTACTGTGTGCAAGAGACAAATAATTATTGCTTGTTCTTCAGAGTATGTCTTTATTAAATACACACACACAAAGCTCGGTTAGAGGGGAGAAATCAGAGAAGGGCAGTGTGAACTATGATAACTGAGGGTAAGTCCAGCTATCATTCTGGAAGCTGTCTGAAGGGGTGAGGTGGAGGAGGTGGTGCTGGGCTGGGCTGGGAGTTTGATAGGAATGTGTGGGTGGAGTTTCGGGGGAAGGCATGGAAAACAGTTCTCTATTGGCTGCATGGGGGAGGGTGAGCATTCATGAATTCAGTCTGAGCATTATTAGTGACTTTAGCAACTCTGTTGTTCGAGTCCAAATAAAAACCTGAATAGTTATCACCAGAAATTTAAAAAAAAAAAAAAACCCACAAAAACTTGAGTAGTTATCACAAGAAGCCTTGATAGGAAATAATTCCTGTAACAAGAGTAAGCAAATAATTTGTTACAGAACAGGTAGAATTAAAAAAAATTTTTTTTTACTAGGATTCGCCCTCCAAGAACTGCCCTCCATCCTCTCAGGAGGGCTGCTGCTGTTGTCTCCTGATTCTTAAGTGTATCATATTCCCCGTCAGACACTTGTTTCAATATGATGGGAGAGGAATGGAGAGAGTGGGGCAAACTGTCTTAATTCAGAATTTGCTTTTACAGATAGGAACATAATTTATTTTGACAATTCATAAGTATAACTGTAACAACTACAGTTTGCAGATGTTTGGTGAGCATGCCCATGCACTTAACATCACACTCTGTTATAATAGTTAAACTTTATGAGCAAGCCAGTAAATGGGGACAAAGAGATTAGTAAAGGGGTTAGCTATGAGTTGCCATCTGACATGAGCAACATTACTGATTATAGGTGGATAAGAATTGACTTTTTTTGTCTTCACCAGGATATTAAATATGAAGAAGAAGCAACTGAAGAAAACCCCTGATTTGGAATATATTTTTAGCACTCAAGAGTGTCTGACCTTTATTTGAGGGAGAGGATAGAAACATATAGTGTAAAGTGACCAGCAAATATCATTATTTCCTCTTTCATACCTAACTGTTAGTCAGTCCCCAGACAATATAGTTGTAAGCCAGGGGATCTTTTTGGTAACCTCCCTTCTTGGAGGGCCTTTAACATTTTTCACTGAGTCATTTTCAACTTCTAAATGTCAGTCTGGGCAGGATTTTTTTTTCTATTTAATGAAGTAAAAATTTCATCTGTGTCTTCCCCTTCCCTCCAGAATCCTGAGCACAATAACTATTTTAGTGTGTGTCGTATTCTCTGGGATTTAAATAGTCTATTCAAGAGAAAGGAAAACAGGTAGCTAGCTGATTCTTCCTCATTTATACCTCCAGTAAAGCAAGCTGGGAAGGTATGCCATAAAACTTGATATCCCAGGCATTCTGAAAGCGCATAGCTTCTTTGCTAGAGTTGCTATAAGATGTTTCAAAACAAACAAGGAGTCTTGTGGCACTTTTAAAGACTTAACAAATTTATTTATCGTAAGAGCTTTTGGGAGAGAAAATCCCACTTTGTCAGATGCTTATTATAGGGAGATTTGACAGATTTGAAACGGTTGCCTCGGGGTTAAATAGGGATTTCAATTTTTCTTATTACAACAGGTGATTTTACCTTCTTTTTACCTCACCTCCCTCTAATATGCTGTTCTCCAGTGTTTAAATCTAAACAACTGCTTTGATTTGCTGTAACAGTTTGACCTGATCCTTTTAATTACACTCCCCTGCGTTTATTTTCCTCCCATTCTGTAAGCTCTCCCATCTTCAAATGTCTGACAAAGTGGGATTTTCTCCCACGAAAGCTCATGCGATAAATGAATATGTTAGTCTTTAAATGTGCCACCTGATTCCTTATTTGTTTTGCTGACCTAGACTAACACGGCTACCCCTTTGGAACTTATAAAATCTTTGCGTCCCAAATTGCCCATGCCTCAAGAATAGCAGACCATTCCTTTTATTCGTTGTTTTTGATTACCTTGCTCATAATGCTTTCTTACAGAATTTAAAAATAATACACCCATTCACGGTGGATAAGGATGACTAGGCCTGGAATCCCTTGGATCTTTTGGCTCTCCTCATGTTTACCTTAATCTGTGCCAGCTTCCTTGTGGCACTAACTGGGAAGGGGAGTCAAAATCTGATTCAGCCTTAGTGTGACCTACACTATTACTATATTCCTGTTTCTTCTTCCCTGATGGGTTGGAATGAGGTTTTGGCTTTACCAAGCACCTGCAGCAGTTGCTTCAGTTGTAGTCTTCAAATCGAGTTCCACGTGTCTTAAAATAAATTCATTTGGCATAATGCAGGAAAATAATCTCAAAATAAACAATTGTAAAGAAATACATCTACTAGGACGAGGTGGGATTTTCTCCCATGAAAGCTCATGGGATAAATAAATCTGTTAGTCTTTAAAAGTGCCCCAGGACTCTGTTTATCTACTAGGACTGTGCTTCTCAGCCTTTCCAGACTACTGTACCCCTTTCAGGAGTTGATTTATCTTGCATTTCCCAAGTTTCCTGGCAAAGAATTCAGCTCATGCCACTAGGTGAAAGAGGAAAGGGTTTATTCATTTCAGGTATTTCTGAATAAAAGGCAAGGGCATCCTGAATATAAAGGGTTCAGTATTTCTGGGAGGAAAAAGTTGAAAACAGTGTGTGCGCAATTATGCAGCTTCCTGAGGAAGGTGACTGGCTCTGCTCTCTAGACTTCTGCAAAAACGTAAGTGTGTGTGTTTGCGGGGGAGGGGCATATATTGCGCAACCACTCCATGTATCACAGGTTTCTTATAAGAGAACAACACTAATAATTCTGGGTCTTTGTCTTTTGGGTTGGCATCATCAATGATGCATCTCTAAAATACTTTGGCAGCCATAGCCTAAAACCATAATATTTTGAGTGCCTCCAGGATAGAGACCTCTTTGGTAATGAATTGATATGTAATCGGTAACATGTAAGATATCTACGCAAAGCTTGTAACTTACGATTCATAATCATTGTGATGTGTATCTACAGGTATTATTTGAGGAACAATGTATTAAAAGTATGCTTTATTCATTGGCAGTAAAAACTAGTCACCAGGAGATAATGCATATCAGTAATAGCCCATTTGGACAAGGGGGAATTGACCCCCCCCCACTTTCCTCTCCATTTGGCTGGTGCAAGCTCAATTGTTTAGCATTGTGCAGTGCTAAGACTTTGAATGGGAGCCATCAGAGGCAATGACAAACAAATTAAACCACTTAAAGGTGAAAACAAAAAACAAACTTTACAATAAGCAGGTGTTCTCTGAATAGAAACTCAAGGCTGATTTTGGTAAAACTCCATCCGTTCACTGAAGAAAACCCTGTGTGCAGTGAGGATATTTTCATGAACTTTTGGATTGTGGTTCTTAAGAAACCAAATAGCCCTGCAGCAGACTGAATTTTGAGAGGGGGTTGGTAATCTACTTTGTTAAATAGGAAAGGTAGCTTTTGGTAAGCTTAGACCCAGGTTCGCAGTTTATGATTTTGTTTTATATTGTAACCTTTTTTCTTCTTCCTTGAGTAATGTTCCCATGGGTGCTCCACTGTAGATGTTTGCATTTCTGCACTGCTGATCGAAGAACTGGGGTAGCAATGTCAGTTGGGCCCGCACATGCACTGTCTACCCTTGTGCTGTGCTTCCAGGCTAGTCAGAGTATGCAATGTGCATTCTCCTCAGTTCCTGCTCAAAAGCCCCTGCTAGAGACAGAGCCATTCGTAGTCCATTAAGACTATTTATTGTTCTTCTGTTTGCAGTTCGCAGTTAGTTTTCCCAGTTCTGCTGTAGTTCTAGTTCATTTTGTTCATTTTCTTCCCTAATAAATATTGCCCTCCTCCTCCCTGCCCTCTTAGCAGAGTGTTCCCAGTCTTCAGGAAGTGCTGCACTTGCAACGAGGCACCCTGGTGGTGGGTAAGCACTCTCACTGTGTCTCCTACCTTGGTGAGGGTCATATGCAGGAAAACTGCACCCTCTGCTAGCAGCTCTGGCCAATATCCTGAAGGATAGAGAGCTTTGCCAGAAGATTATCTTTATGGAGGCAGCTCTCTGACCTCAGTCTCCCACCGAACATGAGTCTTCCTCACAGCCCTTTGACTTCTAAGTGGAGTGGGTTGAAAAAACAGGCTGGGGACTTCCCTCATATGATCTCCAAGGAGAGGTCAGGAAGTCCCCTAAGGAAGCCTCAGGATAGCTGTAAGCAAGGTCTGTCTCGCTCAGTAGGATCCTCCACGCTGCCTGCACCAAGACCACAGTTCAGGACCGATGCACAGTGACCTTCAGCTACTGATACTGTTGAGGCCCAGAGACCTTATGGGCATAGGTAACAACACTTTGGTACCAAGAGATAAGAGCAAGCACAAGACGACACTCCTGGTTTGTGAATCTATTTCGGTACTGCCAAGCTCTCAGGGCAAGTCTCTACTGACGGCGGCAAAGTCACCGCCATCAGCGCGATCTTCAGTTTTTGATCGAGGTGTCTGTGTAGACGCGCTTAATCGATAACCGAACCGGAGCTGGAACATCAGCTCCATAATCGCACTTACGTTACGCCGACCTGACGCTATTTCCGGTCGGCTTAGTGTAGCGTGTAGGAAGTTTTTAAGAAGTTGGCGGGAGATACGCAAGGTATTTTATGTACCTTGCGTATTTCCTGTCGACTGCTGCCGAAAATGGCGGTAAGTGTAGTGTAGGGCTCAGTCTCTCCCAACACTGACACTGGTATGATCTGTACCAGTGTAATTCCATCACACCAGAGACTTGGGCGTATGGAATGCACCTGAATCCTACCTGTCAATGCCAACATCACAGCATCAAGTCTTTACTAGCCATGGGCGGGGGTTTGGGCAGTAAGCCAGAGGAGGTGATCTTGCGGTGCTTCTTATGAGACCCACTACCAGGAGGGTACGAGGCAACCCTCAATAATTACTGAAGTTTGCGGTGGCTTTTGAGTGGTACAGTGGCAGCTTTCGGATTGGCCAATTCTTCCAGCTGCCTGAGGGGAAACCCAAAAACTTTGTCCAAGAAGAGATCCCAAAGAGTCCAAACCTCTCCTCCTCCCTGCATTTGTCCTTGTTAGTAGACAATAACATGTAAAGAAAAAACTAGCTGGGCAAGCGGTTTCACAAGCTAATCAAGAGGTTGCTTCAGAGTACTAATTAACTAGATGTGTTCCTCCAGAATCTGCATGTCCTGAGGGCCTGACAAACCTCTCCTAGGGGGCATACATAGGAATAGATAAGCTTCTTGCTTTTCTCTTAAAACGTAGATGCCAGCACGTCCACCAGACTTCATGGGGGAGAGGGTGCAGAGTCAGATAGGGTTGAGAAAAAGGCTTCCTTCCCTCCTGGCTTAGTTGTGTTAAGGCTAGGGCTGCTGTACAGGCCTGCAGAAAGGCCTGCCGATTTTTGGCTATCAGCAACAAGAATGATAATCAATATTCCACTGTTAAGTGGTCTTTGGCTCTTTCATTGGTGTATGAAAAAATATCTCCACATAGCACCGCCCCCCCCCTTTGAACCCATGGCCAGCTGTTCATTAATGTACCTATAATGTATAATGGCCTTGCTGATGGCAGTTACCTCAGCTAGAAAAATAGGATGCTCTGATGGCGCATCTACCTTGTACCGTGTTTTTCCAGACAATGTTACATTCAGGCCACGTCCAAAATTCATTCTATAGGTAACCTCCGTCTTTCATGTGAATCAGTTAATCCACCTTCCAATTTTCTACCCTAAGCCTCACCAAGACAATAGAACAAACAAGGAGTCGTGTGGCACTTTTAAAGACTAACAAATGTATTTATCACATGAGCTTTAGTGGGAGAAAGCTCATGAGATAAATAAATTTGTTAGTCTTTAAGAGTGCCACAGGACTCCTGGTTTGTTTGGCTGACCTACACTAACACGGCTATCCCTTTGGAACAAGACAATAGAGAGGCTCGTCTACTACATACCCTCAATATTATGAGAGCTCTGGCCTTTTATTGTGATAGGACAAAGTCCTTCAGGAAGTCCTCTAAACTTTACCTTTCTGTGGTGGGAAGATTCAAGGGCTCAGCAATATCAGCCCAAAGACTCTTTTAATTGGGTCTCCAGTTGAATCAAACAGTGCTACCAAATTCATAATGTGATCCCCCAGGCTTGATATGTACACATTCCACAGGACCTATTTGAGCTCATCTGTCACCTTTTTCAAAGAAGTCCCTATTTCAGAGATTTGCAGAGTAGCAGCATGGGGATCAATCCACACTGTTGCAGAATACTATGAGACTCTGTCTCTGATATCCTCTTTGGCTCCACAGTGCTGTTATCTGTAACTGACCTGACTCTGAAGTCCCAGTCCTCCAAAAGGGGTACTCCTTGGGAGTCACCTACAGTGGCACATTAGGGACGCTACTTGAAGAAGTTACTTACCTTGTGCCGTAACAGTGGTTCTTTGAGATGTCTCCCAATGGTCGCTCCGCAACCCACCTTATCCCTTTTACTTTGGAGTTCTTGTTTACGAGACTGCGGTGGAAAAGGAACTGAAGATTGTTAGCCCAAGTGTGCTGACTAGCTTCATGGTGTAGCATGTAGTGGGATCGTGCATGTGCAGGCCTACTGGACGCTGGTCCTATCAGCAGCTCAGAGATGCAGGCACACCTACAATGGCGCACCGATAGGGGGTCGCATCTCAAAGAACCATCATAACTGCACCAGATGGGTAAGTTTTTCATTTCTACTACATTTGCTTCTAGTTCTTCATTCTTTCAATGAAACAAAATAAGCTTATTTAAGTGCTCACAAGTGCTGTGTGGCAGTTTAAGGTAAACTGGGGTACACTGAACCTTTGGTTGCAGAAAATCTGGAGTTTCTGAGAAGAGCCAGCGCCAATGACTGCATATTGAAAAGAAGTGATTCAAAGAGTTTCGGGGATTGAGGTGCATCCATTGTTAGCTGTGGGTCTGCAGGGAATCCGCTTTATATCCATGGACATTTTTACAAGTCACAGATCAGATATGGATTCAAATTCTGTATCTGTGCAGGGCTCTAGAAATTTAGGGCTGACACAGCCCACAGGAGAGTGCTTGTGGTTGAAAGGCTGGTGATGTCACAGAGCTGATGCTCAGCTACCTCAAGAAAGACTTCCTCTTGCTGAAAGCAGGGAGTAAAAAAGTGAATCTCAGTCTTGAGTATCCCAAGAACTGTAATAGCCTCCTAAGAGTAAGAACAACATCTCTCTCTCCTGTTCTAGGAAAAGTGGGCTTGTGTTTGCATGCATGTTGTATTTATTATCTTAAGGCTTGTCTGCATAGTATTTTAGTGCACACCACAGGAATGTAAATTTTAATCCTCATGTGTCACACACTAACTGGTCCAAGATGGGGTGTGCTAAAAGTTAGCTAGTGTGAATTAGTGTAGACAGTTCACGCACTAAGAAACTTTTAGTGCATGCTAATAGGGTCCACAGGAGCCAGTAGAGCATGACACATAGAGGACTAAAATTTACACCCCTCGGGTGCAGACTCAAGTCTCTGTAGACAAGCCCCTAGAAAAAGTTTGGTGAGTGTAGTTGTGTATAAGGATGTTGTTAGCAGAGAGCTTGAGCACAGAGGTGTATATTGCATTTAGCCTGCAAAGTCACAAAGTTAGTGCTTATTCTTCTACTGGCAGTAAGTTCTGTAGTCTCAGGCTAGCTCTTGCAAAGAGCCCTTATTGATCAACAGTTTTATTGTTGAGGCAGAAAATATTTGTAATGGAGAATGAGATGATCCCTTGGGTACTAGAGCCATAAGAAGCTCATATGCATTTACTTGCTGTTTGGACAATTGGAGGGGACCCACACATCTGTTTGTGCTGCCGAAGGCAATAGGGTTTCTTCTTAAAAAGCCAACATTTCAGGTTTTCTGATGCAGATAATTGGAGTACATGGTGTGGAAGCCCAGCTAGACTCAAGGTCTTCTGCATCAGTATAGTATCAGTGTAGACCTAGCAAAGAAGTGATGTTAGAGCCATGGCTTCAGAATTGATTAAATAACATATTTAGGGTCTGATAGCCATAACAGTAGCTGTAATGGCACAGGGCCCCTCTATAGGAGATGATAGCTATGGCTGCTGTGGTGTTAAAGTCAAGCATTCTTGCGCTGTGTGTGATTGCCTGCCTCCATGAAGTACTGGCTTGTTCAGTGGCTAGTTCCAATTAGGAAGAGGCTTCCAGATCCCCTCAATCAAATTGAAGTAATCACATGCTTCCTGCTTGAGTTGGGTTGTGCAAACATGGGGCTTCATTCTCAAGAAGCTGTTTTCTCTAGGGTAGTCTCTCGATGCTCCTTTTTGAGATAAGGTCCAGAGTTCTCACTGAGCTACAAACAAGGAGTCCTGTGGCACTTCTAAAGAATAAAAATGTATTTATTTTATTTATTTCACTGACCTAGTATTTTAAAAAAAATAGTTGATTCAAATATTGGAGTCTATGTGCAAGATAGAAGAGGTGTTGTCGCCGATGTTAGTCAGTTCTTCTGGGGTGGGGTTGTGCAGTGTGTCACAATTTTTTTTAATTACAGAAAGAGAGCCTTTATTGTTAGAGGTTAATTTTTCTGGTAGACACCTTTTCCAACCATATAGTTCCAATAGAAAAGGTTCATGATTCAATGTGAAAGGCATGGTTTAGAACTTAATGTGTGCCCCCCACTCTGACTTATATGCAAATTTCACTCAGTTATCCTGGGGTTAAACAGGGACTATGGATTTTTCTCTCATTACAACAAGTGATTTCACCTCCGCCTCCTCTATGTGCTGTTCCCCAGTGTTTGAATCCTAACACCTATTTTGATTTGCTGTTACAGCCTGACCTGATCCTATGTCACACACTCCCCTGCATTTAATTTCCTCCCATTCTATAACTTTCCCATCTTCAAAGCGTCTGACGAAGTGGGATTTTCTCCCACGAAATCTCATGCGATAAATAAATCTGTTAGTCTTTAAAAGTGCCACAGGACTCTGTTGTCCTTTGAGTATGTTTGACAGCTGTTTGGGCTTTCCCAAGGCTTTAACTCCAGTTTTTGGCTCTGAAAGGCTTCTCTCTACTTACCTAGCAGCTGCTAAATAGGGTAGCCCTCTCTTCTTCCTTGTGTAGCTGTTTCTGTTATTACAATAGTGCTAAAGCTGTAGAACTGGAAGGAAAGAAACAGGAAAAAAACAGCTCAGAGTAGTAGCTGCTGAATGAAAAGTAGAAAACATCCTTGCAGAAGAGAGGAAGGTTATTCACTCTTCAGCCACCACACAGAGGAAATGTGGAAACTTCTTGTAGTGTGGGGACAACCAGATGAGACCACCTGTCAGCTGGAGATTCTTTCCTTAGCCACCTATGTATGTTATGTGGTTGTTATAGGAGTGGGATGTTGAGTCCTAAGCCATTCCATGAGGTGGCTGTCAATGGGTAGGATTTTCAAAAGTGACTAAATGACTTAAAAATGAAAGGTGCTTTCGAAGATAATGAGATGCGAATCTAAGTCACTTAAGTGCTCTTGAAAATCTCCAACTCTTCCAAGAGCTTAGTGAAGATGTAGCCCAATAGGGTCTGCAGCCACAGTGGTAGAGTGGATTTCTCATGCTTACTGAAAGTGTGGTGTGGCATGGGAAGCATGTCACTACTTCATTTTAGGATCTTAAAGCCCTATTTAACAGTGGAAGTAGACAGGTTTTTCTGCATCTCCTATCACTATATTTTGTGGTTACTACATTTTTAAGAGCAAGTGCCCATGTTGAATGTCAGTGTTGATCAAACTTTCGTGTAACCTTCTTTACAGCCACTTGATACATGAGCAGACTTATTAAATAAATGTTCTTTGCTACTAGTGACTTTAGCTTGTGTCTTGAATGAGCTCTGGTGACATCCACTTTCCAATAATCCTTTAAGGGTAAGATGATATGCACTTGTCCTAAATATCTTCCACAGGTGGTGCTAAGATTCTGCCTTATTCATCCTGCCAGCTTCTTTCCCAACACACATACAAACAGGACCTTATTCCGTCAGTTTACCAAGTAGAAGTCCCTAGTCTCTTATCGGGAACAGATTAGATGACTGCGTATATTCAGCTTTCTGATTCTTTTGGTATGTATATATTGCACAACTGTCACATTGCTGCTTCTTGGAGGGCACACAACTTCACGGTCACATTAAGAAACGTTTGTGAGTTCAGAAAAGAAGTTGGTCTTTACACCCAGCCTTCACTGAGTTTACGTACATAAGACTTGGAAGGCAGCCAAATAGTTTTGTATATCTTTTTACAAACTATTATTTCTTAAACCTGGTCTTATGGCAAGAATCAAGATTTATTCTCAGTGCTTTAAACTTGTACTGGACTAGAGGCTTCCTAACTGTCTTGTCCCTACTTATCTTCAATAGCTACTGCTGAATAACTGAGATATCTTTGTCGAAGTGGGAGTTACTCAGAAGTTTTTGAATTTCCTAAATATTTGTTCTGTGTTGCTGAAAGATTTTTTTATCTCATCTTATAATGTTGGAGACATGCGTGGAGTTGGGGTTCTGTTACTGGGATCTTTTAGTAGATCATAAAGCTACTTACCTGTAATTCTTTTCCCATAAAGATATACGTTTTAACAATCACCATCACCACCCCACCTCGCTCTCTAGAAACTGAGGGATTTGTATTTTCTTTCACTGACAGGTCACAGGAATCTCTGAGGTTCCATTGGAAGAAGCAGTATGCAATTCTCCATCCTGGAGCTGATGACTTTTTAATTTTGACCTATATTACTTTCTCACTAGTCTCTAAGTAATAGTATCAATTTTGAGTAGTGATGCTTTTATAAATGGTACCTTCAGAGAACAGATAAGTATTTTTTTCCTCTGGCTTGTTGAAATTAATTCTTCCTTTAGTTTTCATCACATTAAGTTGATAGCAAATAGTTTTATTTTTCTTAATTATATCTCTTTTCTGGAGGCCAGAATTTGTTGGTCCCACGTGAAAAAATTCTGGCTTCTGCTGGGTCAAAAGACCTTGACCGTACTATTCTATTGATTGAGCTTCAGCAACTGAGAGTTGCATAGTGGTGACTTTTACAGTGGAAGGTGGCGTTCATAGTGTGTGGGTTTCCCATATTCATCTCATATTACTAAAACTGGTTATTATGGGTTCTTTCAAGATGTTGCAAAGAGTATGAATAGCAATCCAAGTTATTTCACAATGTGGTATCCTAAGTCCTCTGAAGGGTCCAATTCTATCCTCAAACTATAGGCAAAATCCTTGATTTCAGTGGGAAAAAGGTGCAAACTGGGGCAGTATAGTGCCTCAAGTGTGCAATGTGTTTAAGATCAAGGCATGTAAATAGTGTGGTGATAGGTACATTAGCAAGGTCTAGATCATGTGATTACAGCTTACATTCAGTGTTTGAAATTTGTTGGTTTGCAAAAGTGTCGTCATAGCAACCCTAACAGATTAATAAAATCTTGAAAACATAGATTGATTTTTCTCATGTAATCAGATTTGTTTTGTACTGTATCTCATAGACTCATAGACTTTAAGGTCAGAAGGGACCAGTACGATCATCTAGTCCAGGGGTCCTCAAACTATGGCCCGCGGGCCAGATACGGTCCGCCAAGGTTATTCACTCGGCCCCCGCCCCTGCTGCGGCCTGCCCCATGCGTCTGGGGCAGCGGGGTGGCCGCGGCCAGGGCAGGCGGCCGGTTTCCCACCCACCGGCCGCCTCGACTTCCCGGCCCAGAGCTGACCCCGCCCCGCTCTGCCGACAGCGTCGGCCTCCCGGCACGGGGCCAGAATCAGGCTCCATTGCCGGGGTCTGTCTGCCCTGCCGGGGCCGCGTTCGGTCCCCGCCAGTGCTCCCTCCCAGCTGTGCAGGCTGCGGCCGGGCTGGGGAGATTCAAATCTCCCGCCCTGAGCATGCGCAGATACAGCGTGCTCAGGGCGGGAGCGGCCTGGCCGACAAGCAGCTCTGCCGGCCGTCCCTGTAGTTCCCAGCCTTCGGCCAGGTAAGGGGGCTGGAGGGAGGCCTGGAGAGGGGTGGGGGGGACAAGGAGACGGCCCGGGTTAAAGGGGTGGGGGTGGGGACAAGGAGACGGGCCGGGTTAGAGGGGTGGGGGTGGGGACAAGGAGACGGCTCGGGTTAGAGGGGTGGGGGTGGGGACAAGGAGACGGCCCGGGTTAGAGGGGTGGGGGTGGGGACAAGGAGGGACCCCCGCGCAGGCCGGCAGCCCCCACCGCCCCCTCCAGACCCTCGGGGCTGCTTCCTTTCTCTTCTTTCTCTTCCTCTTCCTTTCCTTTTTTTTCCCCCTCTTCTTTGTCTTCCTCTCCCCTGCCTGCCTTCCTTTCTCTTCTTTCTTCCTTTCCTTTTTTTCTTTTTCTCTTCTTTGTCTTCCTCTTCCCTTCCTTCCTTTCTCTTCTTTGTTTCTTCCTTTCCTTTTTTCTTTTTCTCTTCGTCTTCCTTCCTTCCTGCTCTTTCTGTCTTTGCTTCCTTCCTTTCTTTCTTTTTTTCTTTCTCCTCCTTCCTTCTCTTTTTTTTCTCTCCCTTCTTTTTTAAAACTTTTTAAAAATTAATTTTAAATAAAAACCTTTCTTAAAATTAGATTTCAATTCCAAATTCATTCCAATTAAATTAATTAAACACAATTAATTAATTAATTCTATTTACAGTCACTTTATCTTCAATTAATGCCTATAATTTCTGTCTTGTGAGTTTTCCCCAAAAATTTATTCTGAAAAAGTTTTTCACACGGCTTGAAAATTTTGCACACAAGCCACCAAACCTAGAGGGAACATTGGCTACTAGTTGTGTACACAACAGCAGGCCAGCAGGCTAACATCGGTCAGTCCCACACTCTGGGCCTGGCCGGAGCCCACAGCACCAACAAAAAGTGTGTGGATGCATTACTGCCTGCCACCCAGTACCCAGAAACAGGCCAGCAGCAGACGTGATAGCTACGCATTCACGTTTTTTTCTAACTATAATACGGCCCCCCAACAGTCTGAGGGACCGTGAACTGGCCCCCTGTTTGAGGACCCCTGATCTAGTCTGACCGCCTGCAAAATGCAGGCCTCAAGACCTCACCCACCCACTCCTGCAATAGGCCACCAACCTATGACTGAGTTATTTACCTCCTTAAATCATGATTTAAGGACTTAAGATACAGAGAATTCACCGGTAGGTGAACCATGCTCTGTAACCATAGACGTATCATGACACCTCTTTGTCTGTTTCCCCATCTGTAAAGTGGAGATACTAGTTGATAGTGTTTTGAGATCTCCATCTGAAAAACAGTGTATGAGAGAGAGGTTTGTTTTTAGTGGTTCCTCCGTTTCAAAAGGAAAAGGTGTCTTTGCTCAGTTTAATTTCTGCCTGGGAACAGAACTGAGGCTAGTCCTGATGCAGGTAGTAGGTGATCATATAACTACAAGTCACTGTGTGTTTGATTGATACTGATACTGTGAAAATATATTTTCATTAAGGACTTTTGTTAACAAAGCTCTACCAAAAAAAAAAAAAATCATTTGGGTCTAGTAAAGATGAACTTAGGTTTTAGCTACTGAGATCTGAGTTCATGGTTTTTATTTTTTAAAACCTGTCCCAGATTTGTCTCTTGTGACTTATAAAAACTACATTTTGTATTTTAGGTGTGGAATATCAAGCAAATGATTAAGTTAACACAAGAACACATAGAGGCGCTGCTGGACAAGTTTGGAGGAGAGCATAACCCACCATCAATATACTTGGAGGTAAGAATCAAGTTAGTATAATATGCTGTATATTTTTCAAGTGTAATACAATTGTCGATTAAAAGACTAATAGAATACTTGTAAGAGAGAACTATTTCCTCCTCAATTATATAAAAACAAATTATGCATCTAATACTTAAAGATGGAAAGGAGGTATTAGAGTGAGTCTGTCAGGACAAGCTGTAGGCTCCCTGGTGGGAAATATATGCATCACTGAGGAAGAGGCAGAAGACCATTGAAATAGGTGTGCTGTTATGACTGGCATAAAATACAAACTTTTAACAGTATTCCTTTCTGTATTCTGAGCATGTGTGGGTGTGGATATGTAGGTAACACCACTCTCAAAAGAGCCACTCAAGCTTTTTTTAACCAACAGTATTCCTTCATAGACTCTCATAGAACTGTAACATTTTTAGGGTTGGAAAGGACCCGTTTAATCCATTCCTCTGTTTTCGAAGTGTTTTTTGACCACATTTTAAATTGAAAGATAGTATCAAAATAGTTTAAGCTAAATCTCTTGCTGTTTCATAAGTACTTCTCCACATGTCTTCAGTCTTGAAGTTGCATGCATGAAGTTGCATGAAGTTGAAATCATATTAAATGGTCTCACACAGCTGCCTCTGAATTAAAAAAAAAAAAAAAAAAAAAAAACTTTGGAAGTTTCTTCCTTTGTTAGGAACTGAAACCATTGCGAGCTAACAAGAATCCTTTTAATGATAAATTGTAGTTGTTGCTTTTTGCCATTTTGTAATTTAAAAATCAAGATCCTGTTTGAAATACTTCTATCTTTTTCTTTCTCAGGTCATCAGCTAGTTATTAAAATATTTGCACAATGTCCCTAACAGTTAAAAATAAATGTCTTCCCTGTTTAGAATTATGGTTATTTTTTGAGAGTATGAAATGATATAGTGGACGAAATACAAGTCACTGTATTAACTTTGCTATGCCATATCAGTGCACCTCAATCCTGATGTGAGACAACCTGTTTAGAAGTCGTACGCAGGTATTGCTAATTATGTTGTAGTTTTGCCATGATTAAATCAAATACAAGTCATATGATCATCAGTAATGAGGATAGGTTCCCAGTGGCAAAATGGTTAATACATTACATTAATGTGCAATCTAAATTACATAAAAATGAATAAATAAATTACATGACATAAAGTGCAACAAACTCCATTAAAAACTTTATTTGAAGTGTTCTGTAGTTCACAAAAGTCACAAATACCCAAATTTTTATCACTGTAATAGCATGGAGAGAGGGTATTCAGATACTAAATGCCTGACGCTAGAAAATCCAAGAGCAAGCTAGATGAATGTTCTAAATATTATAGTAAAATGCATGGTAAGTAAACTTGGTGAATGGTGCAGTTAAGGTCAGTACCGAATTGGAAGAAGTAGATGGGCTGATATTTGGCACATGGAAACTAAAACTGCAAAATGTAAAATCAGTCACTTAGGGAGAACAAAAATAGGAGATCTCAACTTGTTGGAGTAGAATTCAAAGAAAGAATGACGAAAAGAACTCAAGAATGATGAGATGGAGCAGCTGGATGCAACTCCATAGCTAAGGCTGAGAGTTGTGTTGTACACTGAAAGTAGAGGTTTCAATCTTTTATTTTGTCTAGGGGAACAATACAAATTTACAACAAATTCCCTAAATTTAGAACACTTCCTCTTCGAGCACAGTGAATTATCTGAGAAAGTATAAACAAATCTGTTAATTTATTTCCATTAATGTTAACCAAATTATTACTTTTAAAAGAAATTTAGTATTTGTTTTGCTCCACATAATCTTAATGAAATAACGTGCTTGAAATTCGCCATTATGGTTGAAATTTTTTGAAATCTTAAACTGTTTGAGTTGACTACGTGGTCATCAAGCTACGTTATTGTTGTCTAATTTTTTATGGTTAGATGGGATCAATTGAATTGCTCACGTGACTCTCAGGTGGGAGCATTGTGATATAAATCCAAGCAGTTCCCACCCTTCCTGAACATCTGACTTATCTGCAAGACTTTTATTGATTGTAATGACTCACTTGTATGAGGGGGACTGGACATGTGGTGAGTTGTTTTTGATAGCTTGTCTGCTCCAACTTTTGTTGCTCTTGACAGTTTCTGTAGTTGCAGACTAGTGAGCTAGTTATTTGCCTTCACTCCATTACATGTTCAGTCAAAACTGCCGTGGATAGGAACACCGGGGGAGTTCTTTAGTTATGGACACTGGGACTCGGGTTGAGCTCTCACAGCCTTTATTCACAGATCACTGATCTTATTAACACAGCATTCTGATAAGTCCATTGCAGTTTAAGGGCCAGACTCCCCATTATGTTTAGGTTGCTTTGCACTGCTTTGTCATATTGTTCTTAAAAGTCAAAATAACAAAAAATGATTTTCTATTTTAATAAACCACTATAAATATCATGTGATAGAATTCTCCTGGTGTTTCTTATTTGGTGAGTGTAGATGAAGTTTTTTAAAAAAACCTAAGAATTCTCACATCAAAAAGATGTTTTTCTTCTTAAACTTAACTCAATTATATCTGCAAGTTGAAGAATAAATACATTGCAGGAAGGTTGTAATTTGACCAGGAAATTGAGTTATGATTAACTTAACAAATGGGATTTCTTTTTAATATATGAAAATGCATATTTAAGGCATCCAGATAACCTTAACTCTGCCCTATAGTGGTGCCTCAAGGCTCTAAAGACACATAAGATTAAAGTAGATATTTAAACATATGAAAGAAATATCTAATCTGGGACCAGAAATGCTAAAATACTTTAATCAGAATCACTGCATTACAGAGGTAAGGTCGTTTGGTTGCCTTAACTGTGCATTTCTATATGTGTGAATATGTTAAGATTTCTCTGACCACTTGTTTGTTTTAGCCTGGTACAAGAATAGTAGTTGGCCCTCACTAGCTTGTTAGACATTGCCTTGACACAAATTGTCAGACTCTAGGGTGCTGTAGTGCTGGATATAAAGCAGCCAAGACACAACTTGGTGTTGATTCCAAGGTTAAAAGTACAAAATGTAGAAAATTGGTTCCACAGTCTGATTCGAAATAGAATGGTTGCTGAAGTATGGAAGATAAATGTGGTAAATTTCAGCATATCCATGTGAGTTAAGCCAAATATACCAGGAAACTTTCTACATGTAAGAAAGAGTTTAGAAGAGAGATAAGGGAATACTGACAAGTAACTAACAAGCAGCTCAAGAAATATGCATACTGTTGACATCTACTAAAACCTACCTTTTGAGAGAAGACTCAAAAAGCTTGGCTTGTTTAGCCTAATCAAAAGTAGGCTGAGGGGAGATAGAATTGGTCTCTCTAAATGCATCAGAGGGATAAATACCAGGGAGGGAGAGTTATTTAAGGTAAGTGCCAGTGTGGATGCTAGGAAAAAAATGGTTATAGCTCGGCATCAACAAGTTTAGTCTTGAAATTCGAGGAAGGTTTCCAATCATCAGGGGAATGATGTTCTGAAACAGCCTTCAGAGAGAATCAGTGGGGACCAGAAACCTAGCTGCCTTCAAGACTAAGCTTGATAAGTTTATGGAAGGGATGGTATGATGAGATTGCTTACAGTGACATGTAGCCTCTCCACAACAGCTAGCAGCAGATGCCTCCAACAGCTGGCAATAGGATACTAGATGGGGAAGGTTCTGAGTTACTACAGAAGATCCTTTCTGAGGTGTCTGGCTGATGAGTCTAGCTCACATGCTTAGAGTCCACTGATTACTATATTTAGGTTGGGGAAGGGGTTTTCCTGGAGTTAGATTGCAGAGACCCTAGGGGGTTTTGCCTTCCTCTGCAGCTTGGGGCATGGGTCACTTGCAAGTTTAAACTAGTGTAAGTGGTTGGTTCTTTACCTTGAAGTCTTTCAATCATGATGTGAGGATTTCAATAACTCAGCCAGAGGTGAGGGATCTGTTATGAGAGTGGGTGGGTGAGGTTCTCTGGCCTGCAATATGCAACAGGTCAGACTAGATGATTGAGAGTCCCTTCTTGCCTTAAAATGCTAAATATTATAACATTTTCATTTAATTGTGTAAAATACAGTATAATCTTACAGATTCACAATAAGTGGCAGCCCCATAGTGAAATACTTGTGCAGTGAATTATGGAGAACCGTGTAATTCAAATTTAGTAATATTTTAGAAGTATTGGCAGCATAACAGCAGTGTGCAGGGAGGCCAATCAAAAATAGGGTCACCTTATGTTAGGCATTGTTCAAACAGAGTAATACGCTGTCCCTACAGCAGAGACCTTGCAGTTTAAAAAGCCAAGACACTCACAGGGTAGAAGAAAAGGATACAACATACAAGCAGGCTGATAGCTGAATTCCATGACTTAAAAAAAAAAAAAAAGTTTTTTGCTCTGGGCTTTTGTTAGGAGGAGATTCCTCTAAATGGAAAAACAATGAGAGCAAGGACCATAGGGGTTGGTGAGGAGATGATGGGGCAAGGGAGAAGAGAGGGTGAAGGAGGGTGAACACAGAGGGCAGCTGGACTGAGGCTAAAGTATCCAGAGGGGTAGCCGTGTTAGCCTGTGTACAGCAAAAACAACGAGAGTCCTGTGGCACCTTAAAGATTAACAAATCTTTTCAGGCATAAGCTTTTGGGGTCTCCAGTCCACTTCATCAGATGCGTGAAGTGGAAACTACAGTTGAGAGGTGTATATACAGGTGCCAGGGTAAACGAGGGCAAGTGTTAGCAAAGTCAGTTCATATGAGCTTTCGTGGGAGAAAATCCCACTTCGTCGACGAAGTGGGATTTTCTCCCGCGAAAGCTCATGCGATAAATAAATCTGTTAGTCTTTAAAAGTGCCACAGGACTCTGTCTTTCTACTATAGACTAACACGGCTACCCCTTTCAAAGTCAGTTCAGTTAGGGTAGATGAGGCCCATTCACATGGGTTGATTAGACGGTGAGAATGTCTGAACAGGGACAATTACTTTTGTAATGTGCTAACCATTCCAAGTCCCTATTCAGACCCAGTCTGATTGTGTCAAGATTACAAATCAGCTCCAGCTTTGCAATTTCATGCGGAAGTCTGCTTTTTGAAGTTTTTCTGTACTGTACTGTAACTGGGGAAGTGAAAAAACAGATTGACAGAGCCAGATGGGTACCCAGGAGTCACCTACTACAGGACAGACCCAACAAAGAAAACAATAGAACACTACTGGCTATCACCTATAGCCCCCAGCTAAAATCCCTCCAGCACATCATCAAAGATCTATAACTTGTCCTAGACGATGATCCCACACTCGCAGGCGTATGCTTGCTTACAGACAGCCCCCCTGTCCCCCCAACCTGAAGCAAATACTCACCAGCAACTGAACACCATAAAGCAAGAACACTAACCCAGGAACCTATCCTTGCAGCAAACCCTATTGCCAACTCTGCCTGCACATCGACTCAATGATACCATCACAGGTCCTAACCACACCATCAGGAGCTCATTGACCTGCATATCCAATAATGTAGTATCTGCTATCATGTGCCAGTAATGCCCCTCTGCCACGTACATTGGCCAAACCGGATTGTCCTTATCCCAGAGAATAAATGGACACAAATCGGCCATCAGAAATGGCAATATCCATAAATCAGTAGGAGAACACTTCAGTCTCCCTGGACACTCAGTAGCAGACTTGAAAGTTGCCATACTTCAACAGAAAAACTTCAAAAGCAGACTTCAGTGTGAAACTGCAGAGCTGGAACTGCTTTGCAGACTTGACAGAATCAGATTGGGTCCGAATAGAGACTTGGAATGGTTAGCACATTACAAAAAGTAATTGTCCCTGTTCAGACATTCTCACTTTCTAATCAACTGATGTGAATGGCCTCATCTATCCTAACTGAACTGACTTTGCTAATACTTGCTCTCCTTCAACTTGGCATGTGTATATATACACCTCTCAACTGTAGTTTACACTTGCATCTGACGAAGTAAGTTAGAGCCCACGAAAGCTTATGCCCAAAGAAATGTTAGGCTATGTACACACTACAGACTTGTCCCGCAATAAAAGCTATTGCGGGACAAGGCAAGCACTATATTTATAGCGCTTTGGTGTGTACACACCTGCTCTTTAAATCGCAAAGGAGCGTTCACCGTGTGAATGCTCCTTTGCGGTACAAGAGCAGTGCATGGTGGGCACCTGTCCCACCATGCACTGCCCACAGCCAGCCCCCTAACTCAGCCCCGGGGCTGAGCTAGGGGGGTGGCCCGAACCGGCTGCTCTAGCTGGTCCAGCCGGCCAATCCCCCAGCTGCTGAACTTGGCCATTTAAATACGTCAATTTCACTGCTCAGCTAGAGCAGTGAAATTGACATATTTGACAGCTCCAATGTCCCAGAGTGGCCTGGTTTGGCACTCTGGGACATTTCCGGAGGCTGTCAATGGCGCAACAAGCGTCCGCACAGGCTGTACCATGGAACAACTGTTCCGTGGTAAGCCTTACCACCCTCGTTTGGAGTGGTTTACATGTTGCGCGGCAAGAGGCTATTGCCGCGAAACAAGAAGCTTTCATGTGTGGACGCTTTGATAGTTATCGCGTGGTAAGGAGCCTTACCGCGCGATAACTCTGTATTGTGTACAAGGCCTTAGTCTTTAAGGTGCCACAGGACTCTTGTTGTTGAGGCTAAAGTGAATTTTGTGTGGGAGAGGGCTGGAGTCAGCATAGGGGACAATATACAGATTAGTCTGCTTTCTGACAGAGTTCAGTGACATTTGTAGTGTTCAGTAGAACCTTGTGAGGCACCTGCTGAGTCTGCTTTTTGTGTATGTTCCTGCCAGCTAGAATTTCTCTTCTGTGACCTTAATGATTCACTAGTAATGTAGTGAAAATATGGTAGAATATTGGGTAGGAAAAGAAGCCTTCTTGGGAATATTTTGCATTTACATAACACCTTCCATCCAAGAGCATAAAGCACTTTACAGATGCACATAACTCCCAATACTGTACCCCTGAAGGGTTCAGGGGGAAGTATTACCTCTTTTTTACAGATAAAGGAAACTTAGGCCAAGGGGGTTATGGAGTTACTCACCATAGCAATGAATTTGGATACTGGTAACATCGTACTCTGTTGAGAAATCTGCTTATCAGAGAAGATCTGAGGGCATCATGCTCAGGGGAAGATTTCTGCCTTGTACTTCACTAAAAAGTTGAGTGTCTTTCAGATTCTTTTCTGAGAAATTAAAGTTCTGTTGCTAGTTTTTACCAGTCAGAGACTAGACAGCTTGCATCCACTTCTGTGACAGGTCAGTCTCTGAAATGCTTATCCACAGTTCTGTCATAACAAGATTAGATTACTGAAATTCCCTGTAGGGTAGCTTGCATAATAAGACTTTCCACAACCTCCAGCTGGTGCAGAACACAGGAGCCAGGTTCTTTGTGAAACGGGAGTGATCTGAACATGCTTTACCAGTGCTAGTTGCTGGATAAGCACAAAGGCTTTAAAAACTGTAGTTTTTTATTTCCAAGTGCTACATGGCCTCAATTTTAGACATTTCACTGTTCTTTGTTTTTTCTTGGCCGTGTATAGAGGTAAAAGCAAACATCACAAAGTGTCTGGTAGCAGAATACTAGTTGCTTCCCTGGAAAAGCAAAGACAGAAAAAAAAAAAGTAGATTGAAATGTTAGTTTATAAACGACATTACAATTTTAACTTTGTGCATCATGTTAACAAAATATCCAGCTAATTAGGTCTTCCTTGCCATACAGTGGAGATATGATCTCAAATTCCATATATTTGAAGCATTAGTTTTTCAACAACTAAATGAACCAATATAAGCAAAAGGAGCAGAAATCAATTTCGACTAATAAGGTCTTGTCTAGATTGTTCAGATTTGTTGTTCTTAGGGCCATTGGTGCAACTGCATCAGTGCAACTCCCTAGTATAGACAGGCAAATCTGCGATTTGTGTTTATTACAACTTTCAGTAGAGAGAGAGCTTCTTTCTCTAACTGATGTTTAACATAGGTGAATTGTTCTGTTGTAATAGTTTTATATCTTTACGAAATTGAAGTATAGTAGAAAGGTTGTGTGTGTTTTCCACTGTGGCGCAACTGTGCATCTAACTGTTACATGTAGCTGTCAGTCAAAACTCATATGTCTCCGAAACCTTTTGGCTATGACAAAATGAGTTTTAATTGAAAATATTCTGACTAACTCTCATTCCTGTTATTGCTTCCTGCTTATAAAAAGGATTGACTTTTAAAGCTAACTGCAAAAATTCACTCATGGTTATCTAGTCATGTAACACGTTTTTTGCTGTTTCTTCTATTATTCTATTACTAGCTTTTTAAAATCTAACAGGCCCTGTTCCTGCTCCCATTCAAATTAATGCGTTTTCTTTCCTATTACTTCTATGGGAAGGAACCCAGAGTTAGCTTACCAATGTCTATCACTTAAACTTCATAGTTCAGTCACTTGAATGCAACTTGGGTTCATGATAATAATATCTTCAGTTGCCAAAATAAACATTCTGCGTATTTTCAAAAGTATGTGTAATTTTGTCCAGGAACTAAGTTAAACCCACAAATATCTTGCAGCAATGTGATATTGTGTGTTACAAAACATTATTTGTACTAATGTTTATGAAAAAATGAAGTAAGAATAGATTTGGAAAAGTATATTGGCAAAACAAGAGGAGAAGCTTGTGACTTTTAACATTTGTTTGGCCTAAGATAATTCTCTGTGTATAACTTACTGGAATTATATATGGCAAAACATTCCACTTTCCAGGAAATAGGAGAGAAGCTTGTTTTAAAAGCCAGTCTTCTATAGACAGAGACAAATTCTGTCCTCAGTTACACCTGGGTACGTCTGGAGTAACTGTTTTTGACAATTGAGTATAATTTAAGGCAGATTTTGGAATATAGCGTTTTCTTTTCAGTTTTTTAGGTTCTTTGAGATTTATTATTTGAATTGGATTATTCTCTCGATTGGCTTTTTTAATCCCGCAGTGAAGTCATAAATCTTTGTAAATCTACTGGCATAGGAATGATGTCAGAATATATCTCCACCCTGCACAGTTGGTGAAGGCTGATAATGAGGAAGAGGAAGACTACTGTTTGCTCAACAAAGGCAGAGAGGTTAGCTGAACCTTCAAATGCAGCTTTGAAGGAGAAATACAGAAATGCGGTGTTTGTGATAGGCTCACTGAAAGTTATAATTTTCTTTTTCAATGAAAACGAATGTCTTCACACATGGGAATAGCTGGGAATTTGTAAATGTTTCTACAGCAAGGAAGTCCCTCTATTCAAAGCAGGCAGTATGCATCGTGACATCAGTCTTGATTTCTTGTGTGGGGGGATGAAGGGAAAAACCTCTATTTTCTGCAATCTATTTAGATGGGAAGCCCTTGAGGGCAGAGATCGGTTTAGTTTGTCTATAAAATGCAGTGCATGCATTTGTGTATACTTTTTTTTTTTTTTTTTTTTTTAAGAAAAACAAAAAACCCAAACCCAGAGACTCCTTGCAAGTAATCTAATGTTAGTGTTACTAACACACCCAACAAAGTGAGATGGTTACAGTGTTCAGCATTCTGGTTGCAAACAGACTTCCCTATATCCCAGGGTATACACCCCTCCTCACCTCCCTCCCCCACAGCTCTCCCACCACCTCCCACCCCAAGTTGACAACTAGTTCCTTGCAAAACAAACAAGGAGTCGTGTGGCATTTTTAAAGACTAACAAATTTATTTATTGCACGAGCTTTCGTGGGAGAGATCCTTCATCAGACACTTGGAAATAGCTCATGTGATAAATACATTTTTTAGGCTATGTCTGCACTGCAGAGTTGTGCCAGCAACATTTTTGTAGGCAGACAGCCGCCACTCTAATTACTAGGACCACTTCCACTGACAAAAGAGTCTGTGAGGGAGCTGAGAGATCAACCCACTGGCTCCCTGTTGCCCCCCTGTACTGCAGCTGCCTGGGGCTTCCAGGTCCCCATCCCAGCAGCAGAGGGGCTTGTCCCTCAACGGGGCAGCCTCCCTCACCATCACTGGAGACCCAGGAGCCTGGGTGGCTGAAGCTGCACTGGTGCCATCGGGGACACAGGAGCCCCAGGTGTCTTCAGCTCCGCGATGAAGCCGCCGGGGCTCCTCCATCCGTGGGGGGAGGGGAAGGCGCTGCAGCCTCCAGGGACAGAGGAGCACCATTAGCACGGTGGGCTCCTTCCCAGGACCCTAGGGAGTCCCAGGCAGCTGAAGCCCTGCTGCTGGGGGACCCCTCTTGTCAATTTCACTGCTCTGTTAGACCAGAAAATTGACAAGTATGACAGCTCCCCGCCCAGCATAAGGAGTCAGTGTGTCCACACTGAGACTCTGCTGGCTTTGCGGACACAAGCCTTACGCCGCTTGTTTTGGTGGTATTATTTTGTCAGCAGAACAGGGCAGGTTTGTCGGAAGGAGGGGAGTCTAGTCTGTATGCTAGGACTGTTTTGCCAACCAGAGCTGACTTTTGTGGGCAAAACTTCCTAGTGTAGACAAGGTGTTAATCTTTACAAGTGCCACAAGACTCCTTGTTTGTTTTGCTGAAGTAGACTAACACGGCTACCCCTTTGGAGCTTAATTACATGCTGTGTTACAAATTTAGTCATTGGTTGGAAATTAGGTCTGAAGGAGCAGTCAGTCCCCCTGACAGCTAGAGAGGAGCTGAGGGATGAGGGTGAAAGATTTCAAGATCAGCCTGTGTTTACGTCAGCACGACACACCTACTCTGCCTAGGTATTCAGGACACAGCTGTGTTGCTCAAGTGATCAATTTTGGCTGATGTTGGGTGGGTTATAAATCACTTTAGTGTAGAATGCAGGGGTTGTGAAATGTTATCCTTACTGTATGAGTAAAAGGTCAGAAGGACTGTTCTTACCCTGAACTGACTGGGGAGGGCATCACCATGAACAGACCTGCACTTGCTAAGCAAGGGTTCAGATGCCAGATCAGAGGAGAGGAGGGGATGGAAACAGGTGTTTTGCTTGGCGGTGTGGGCTCTAAGAGTCATAAGCATTATTTGACCAGCCTCTCCCTTGTTAAAAGATAGAGCTGGTTAGACTTCATAGAGAGTCTTTTGTTTTGATAAGTGACCACTAGAGCTGAAATCACTGATCAGCAGGTCTAAGTGCTTAGACTTGCTATGGGACAGCGTTTCTGTGGAAAAGTTCCAAAGGGGTAGCCGTGTTAGTCTAGTTCAGCAAAACCAACAAGGAGTCCTGTGGCACTTTTAAAGACTAACAAATGTATTTATCACCTGAGTTTTTGTGGGAGAAAATCCCACTTCCTCAGATGCTAAATTTATTAGTCTTTAAAAGTGCCACAGGACTCCTCGTCCGTTTCTGTGGAAGAGACTTCCTGTCTGTATTAGTAGTGAAGTTCCCAAGGGCAGCAACAGTGAGTGGAGTGTGGTGGAGGGAGAAGGAAGACGCATCTTAAAGGAACATTTGTTTGTCGGACTGTGTTTTAGTGGCTTTGCTCCAGAATGTTAGATTTGTGACTGGGAAACTTTTATATATAAATATATATTTTTCTAGTAGATTAAGATTTTAAAAATTCTTTCTTTATCACAGTTGTTATCTAGAGGTCATTATCTTGGAGAGATTCTGTATTAAACATTTTTATGTTATAATTAATTTTCACATAAGAACAGTTGTACTGGGTCAGACCAATGGTCTTTCTAGCTCAGTAACCTGTCTTCTGACAGTAGCCAATGCCAGGTGCTTCAGAGGGAATGAACAGAACAGGCAATCTTGGAGCAATCCATCCCCTGTCATCCAGTTCCATCTTCCGGCGAACGGGGACCAGGAACACTTCAGAGCATGGTGGTGCATCCCTGCCCATTCTAGTTAACACCATTGATGGACCTATTCTCCATGAACTTAACTAATTCTTTTTTGAACCCTGTTATAGTCTTGGCCTTCACAACTTCCCTTGGCAAAGAATTAAACAGGTTGACTGTGTGTTATGTGAAAAAATATTTTCTTTTGTTTTTAAATCTGCTGCCTATTAATTTCATTGGGTAACCCCCTAGTTCTTGTGTTTTATGATGTATTTAATGATGTTTCTGTTTTTGCTTTTTCCACACCAGGAAGATTTTATGGACCTTTATTGTGTCTCCCCTTTTGTCTTCTCTTTCCCAATCTGAAGAGTCCCAGTTTTATTAATCTCTCCTCAGATAGAAGCTGTTCTATACCTCTAATCATTTTAGTTGCCCTCCTTTGTACCTTTTCCAATTCCAGTATATATTTTTTTGAGATGGGGTAACCAGATCTGTATGTAGCATTCAAGATGTGGGCCTAACATGAATTCATATAGTGACATTATGATATTTTCTGTCTTATCTATCCTTTTTCTAATGTTTCATAAGATGCCACTAGCTTTTTTTTTGCTTGCCACTCCATATTGAGCAGATATTTGAATGAACTATCCATAGTGGACTCCAAGATCTTTCTTAAGTGGTAACAGCTAATTTAGATCCCATCATTTTATATATATAGCTGGGATTCAGTTTTCCAATGTGCATTACTTTGCATTTATCACCACTGAATTTCATCCCATTTTGTTGCCCAGTCACTCAGTTTTGTAAGATCCTTTTGTAATTCTTCACAGTCTGCTTTGGACTTAATCATCTTGAATAATTTTTTATCATGAGATAAATCTAATAAAGTGGTGGTGAAATGCTTTTCAATTTTTATTTATGGTGCCATACAGCCTGCCTTCACCCTCATGATCTCACCCCTCATTCTCTTATCCACCCCCTCCCCCCGTAAATTCAAACACCCCCTAATTTCCATTCTTGGGGAAAACACTGGCTGCAGATAAAGCTAAGCAAATGATCGGCTCGTTTTCAACCAAAATATATACTGATTGCAGGTTTCATATTTATTCTAAGGGTTTTTTGTTGTCTTCAGACTGGAAAATCTGCAGCCGAGTGATTGATTTTCCTCCCCCACGCCCTGTTCTTGTTCACATATCTAATAAAACATCATTTTATAACCAGACTTAAAAATTATTCTATTCAAAGGATAGTGTTCTATTTTTCAATTAAGGGACACTGTCAGATAGTTTAGATTCAAAATTTCAAATTCAAAGCTTTAATTATTTGGTTGAAATGCACTTTATTCAAAATATTTAACTCATCATGCAGTTACCAAATACTGTCTTTTAAAAACTGTCTTATGTTCTTACAATTTTTTATCTTGCTGAAAATCTGAGTTGAGGGCACTTTCTTACTTAAACTGTTTTAATGTAAATAGTGAGGGACAACAAGTAGTAAACAGGGTATTTGTCAGCCAGCAACAGTAAACAATGTGAGACCAAAACAGGAGATAAAGAAATGCCATTCATGAATCCCTGAAGGGACATGACATAAAGTAGAATGAAAATAAGTTACTTTTTAAAATTGCTTGACACTTTAAAAAGAGAGACCCTTGTTTAATGTAGTGCATGAGCTTTCATGGGAGAAAATCCCACTTCAATGGGATTTTCTCCCATGAAAGCTCATGCGATAAATAAATCTGTTGGTCTTTAAAAGTGCCATAGAACTCTGTTTTTCTGCAATAGACTAACACGGCTACCCCTTTGGAACATGTTTAATGTAGTGTACAACTAGTTTTTGGTAACTGGCCTTCACGTTTTTATCTGTAGTTATTAGCAACTTTCAAATGATGATTTTTTTGATGAAGTACTAAAATATGTGTGTACTCCAGATGCAAAGTTCTGATTCCCACTTCATTCTTGAAATGCATATGTTTGTTACTGGTTCCAAGGGAATAATCACTTTGTTGTATAGTTCGGTGAGGGTTTTCTGGAGCATTTGCTTTGGTGTTGATAGGAGATGAAACCACCATGACTATCAAAAGATGAGTTATTGGTTCAGTATCAGCTCTTCTTAACAAATCAACAGCGACTTCTTGTATTTCCTGTTTTTGGGATGAACTGATCAGTTCTAATTTTGTGGAACTTGGCTCTCCTGTAATTACTATGCAACGTGTTACAGTTACAAATTCACACTCAGTGTATTTTATGCATCCAAGATACCTAAATGATTTTTATTAACTTTTTCTCTTCTACAGGCCTATGAAGAGTACACCAGCAAGCTAGATGCTTTACAGCAAAGAGAACAGCAGTTATTAGAATCCATGGGGAATGGAACTGATTTCTCTGTCTCCAGCTCTGCCTCAACAGACACAGTTACATCATCTTCCTCCTCTAGCCTTTCTGTAGCACCTTTATCCCTTTCTGTTTATCAAAACCCCTCAGATGTGTCACGGAATAACCCCAAGTCTCCACAGAAACCTATTGTTAGAGTCTTCCTACCCAACAAACAGAGAACAGTGGTGAGTCAGCCCTGCATACATGATCTTCACCTTAATTCTTTTGTGAATCTCTCCCTATCTTTCCATGTTTTAATCAAACCTGGAAGCCAAAAAATGGGTATGTCAACACATGAAAGCCGAAAGTGTAATGTAATTCTTGTATTCTGGCAAAGTTTGTCAGTTCTTTCAAACTTTGATACATATATTGCTTTGTACAATGAATCTTCTCATTGTTAACATTGTTACATGCAACAGAAGGGACAAAACTTTAATTCTTCAAGAGTGATACAAAGGTGGATGCGTAGAATAGTTATAAAAAATTATATCTAAGCCGTAAGAATGTAAGAGCAGGCATACTTCTGACAGTGGCCAATGCGAGGTGCTTTAGAGGTTATGACTTAACAGGAAATCAAGTGATCCATTCCCTGTTGCTCATTCGCAGTTTATGGCAAATAGAAGCAAGGGACATTTCAGAGCATGGTTTTGCATCCCTGCCCATCTTGGCTAATGGCCATTGATGAGCCTATCCTACATTAACTTGCCTAGTTCTTTTTTTGAACTCTGTTATAGTCTTGTCCTTCACAGCATCCTCTGGCTGTCAGTGAAACAAACATCATCAGCATTGCTTTTTCCCCGCACTTAGTTTTAAGTATTGCTGTCTAACTGTATATTTATTTTGGGGGTGGGAAATTAGTGTCATAGTTCTATGTAATGTGTATTGCAGGTAAGTCTCTGAATTGCTGGTGGTTTACAGACAGATGGAGGTCATAATACAGGTTCCTCTTTGCTTCCAGTCACTTCTATAAGACATTCCAGGTTCTTCATTACCAATAAGAGTCTTGTCACTAGTGAAAAGAGAAGGAGGGAAACAAGACAGTGGAGCCGGCTTTTTTTGCATCCACTTCAGGCTATTGCTCCATAGGAATAGTAGGGGAGGAACTTGCTGTCCTGAGGCTGCAGCTGCCAGGACCTGCTTATGTAACTGGAATTGCTGGTGGTACAGGAATGTCCAGAGGAGTAGAAAACAAGTAGCTGGGTGGGAGTATGTGTACGGGGCACAGAGGAACAAAACAGATCGGGGGAGAGAACATAATCAACTATAAACAAGGAGTCTAGTGGCACTTTTAAAGACTAACACATTTATTTATGTATTTGTTAGTCTTTAAAAGTGCCATGGGACTCCTTGTTTGTTTTGCTGAACTAGATTAACACGGCTACCCTTTTGGAAATTATAATCAACTATGTATACTTGTTTTTATGGGGTAATTGTCAACGTACATTTCAGGCAGAAGTATAACTTTTTAAAAATTTAAACTTGCAATACTTAAGTTATATGCAGTGCTGTAGCTGTGTCAGTCTCACGATATTAGACAAACAAGGTGGGTGGGGTAACAGTTTTTTATTGGACCAACTTCCGTTAGTGAAAGAGACACTTTCAAGCTCTGTGTTGTCTTTCAGCAGCAGAAGGTGGTCCGATTATTTAAAAAAAAAAAACAAAAACCACTATCTCACCCACCTTGTCTGTCTGATACTTAAAAGTATAACCTAAACCCGTATTTCCCATACTTTTTACTAAGGAGACCCACCCAACTGTTTGGGGGACCACCTCTTACCCTGGTTGGCTAACTCCAGCCCCATATCTTCATTCTCCAAGTCCTGCCCCCTCCTGCAGTCTCAGTTGGCACCTCTCTCCCTGTGACTGGGCCACCATCTCTTCCAGGGTGCTGTCTGCTCAATGTCTGACTGCTTCCTCCATGCTGCTGCTGTCCTGATCCTACTCCTCAGGCTTTTGCCTGTTGCCCAGGGGAAGTGAGAGCCTGGGGGGGGGAGGGGCGGGTGCGATATGGCACCCATGGAGACACTGGACTTACTATTTGAGGGGAAAAGTGCAAGATTAGTACTTTTTGAACTGTTTACTATTGTGCACTTGACAGTGTTTTTGTATGTAGTCAGTTTTACAGCTTTGTGTGATTTTTTTTTTTTTTTTTGCACACTGCTGATGGAGGAAAACTTGAAAAATAGTTTTAAAAAAAAAAAAATTGTGAAGCCACAAAAAACGGCCTGGGAACTTGAGCCACTTCAGTATCTGAAATTACAGTTAATTTTTTAAAAATTAACTGTGTAACACTTGGGAAAAAAAATAAAACACCTCCTAAAAACTTGGTTGTATTAAAGAAAGCTAAAAAAGATGTTCTCTGGGTAATATTTCTTAAAAAATATTTTACTCTAAATCCTGTATTTGCCATAAGGTTGGTGAGTAATGGCTTGGAAGACAGTTCGTGAGAAAATGTATCCAAGATCTAGTCTACACAGTGGAAGAGTTTGAGGACCTCTGAATATGTGCATTTGCTATTTGGAAAACTTTGAAAAAGAGCCCAGTTGAGTGTTGTTGAACATTATTCATGATAGCAGAGAATAACCATCCTTACTAGATGCTTTCTTTGGCCAAAAGTGAAAATGGGAGATATTGATCCATCAGGAATAAGTCAAAAATCTGTCGTGAAGACATTCTCCATTGAACTAAGCTCATTAGTGTATTAAATATTGTAAACAGCTGATTGTTTTATTTGTCCACTTTTGCCCTTATTTGTAGCCCAAAGCTCCCCATGCAGTTCAGCAATACTTTCCTAGCAACTCAACAGTTGCACTTCTAAATGTATTTCTTTACACTGAGACTTCAATAAAAATGAGTTTACTATTCATGAAAGCTGCTAGACAGACAACCCTGGTGAATTAAGTTCTTGCCTACAGATTGTACAACAGAGACAGTTGTAGTGTAAGTGTTACCCCTTCGTAAAGGTTAAGGAAGCCCAGCCTTTGTGCCTGTTCAATCCTGCGTCCATCAGCTGAAAGCAGCAACATGTTGCCAATTAATGTCAGTTGTGAATATGGCTTTTCTGACATGTTTGTTCACTGGGAATTGGATAGATGCCAGAAGCTCAATTTTTAAATCACTGAACACCTGTTAGAGAGTAAGCCACTTCAGCATACATAAACCAGAATACTACTAGTGACTTAGATTCAAAAGGTTTAATATCTTGTTATTGAAAATCCTGGTGCTGTCTCATAGACTCAGATTTTAAGGTTGGGAGGGACAATCATGGTCATGTAATCTGACACCCTATTTATTTTAGAAAACAGAATTTAACCTACTCGCTTCTGTAATAGACCCCTAACATCTGGTTGAGTTACTGAAGTTCTCAATTTATGGTTTAAAGACTTCAAAGTATAGAGAACCCATCATTTATGCTAGCTTAAACCTGCAAGCCTATGCAGCAGAGGAAGGCAAAACCCCAGAGTCTCTGCCAGTCTGAACTAGGAGAAAATTCTCTCTACCTGTTGTGGTTTGAATACATCTTTCTTAAACATGGGAGACCAGAACAGCACAAGTATTCCAGATGAAGTTTCGCCACTGCCTTGTAGAAGGGTACAAACACTTCCCAGCCTTTACTAGAAACACCTTGCCTGATGCATCTAGTACAACATTCACTTTTTTCCACAGCTGTTTTCAGTTCTTCCAATTCTCCCAAATACTGCTGAAATTAAGTCCTCTCATGGAATAAATCCTTTTATAAGTGTACCCCTGGAATAAGATTCACCCAGGCAAACCTGCGCCTGGGCCAGCACTCTTCTGAAGAGGGCCCTAATGTTAGAACCTGCAGGGCTAGGGCCCTGGGGGTTCTGAATTGCTGACACCTGTGCATTGCCACATCAGGCTTGGGCTGGGCTCCAGTGGGAGAATTCTGTGAAGCTGGACTCAGCAGGACCTACCACCCCACAAGACAGGAGTAGCAGTCCCTGGCAATCCCCGATTGGCTGATACCTGTATATAAATCAAGAAAGGGAGTTGTCTAAGCAACAAGACAGACCATGTGTCCATCTCTGCTTCCAAGAGCTCCTAGATTCTAGCTTCCAACTGTGGTTTGTTCTCAACTTCACTCCTTGTTGACAGTAACCTGGTGCCCAGTCTAATTGGGTAACCTGACGCTATTTGGCTCCTGAAACCTGGCGCTTGTGCTTACTGCTGGGTTTGAATGCCTTCATCTTTGTCATGATGATACAACTATGTTAAGGCCCAAACTTAAAATATATTAAAATGATTTACATGAAACACAAAAATAATAAGTAATAAATGTTTGTGGCCAAGTTTTAAAGAAAGTTTACTCCCTATACTTCTGGAAGTCACTGGCTAAGTACCTGGAACCATAGTTCGTTGATGTGCTGAAGCAGGTTTTGATAGAAGTAGCCACTTTTGCAGATGGAGGGGGAGAGAGAGAGAGAGAAGTGTGTGTTTTTGGGGTTTTTTTGTTTTTATTTCAATGTATTCAGCTAGTTCTTTCAAAGTTAAGAAGCCATTTGGGAGTTGAAAAAGTAGGGAAGCTTGTTTTCTTCCCATCTATGAAGAACTAGGTGTGAGGGGTTAAGATCTACTAATTCTAAAATCTTGAAGGATATGGTGACCAGAAACAATCAGTTTAGTTCACTAACTATAGATAATTCTTCCTTTTGTTTAATAAATCAGTTTTAAATGCAAACATGTTTTGGCAAATTTTCTCCTATGTATCCAGCACAAGTAAGGTCCTTTTACTTAATAAAAATTAAAATGCTGTTTTATGCATTTTTAATTTAATTTGAATTTCTATCCAAATAGAGATTGGTACAATAATTAATCACATTGTAAATAAGAAATGCATCATTCATCATCTTCTAGCAATAAGGAAATGTAAAAAATTAAGAAAGTAAGTTAAACTATATATTGTCTTTGTCTTTCTGATTAACAAAAAGAATCACCAAATTTATGTAAAGGGTATACTTAGTTGCAAATCAGCATACTTTAAGTGTTATCAATCAATAGTAGAGAAATAACTAAAGCACAAATGCAAAACAGAATTAGAACCAGTGATTTAAATCATGATTAAAATTGGTGATTTAAATCACTTTGATTTGAACCAGTGCATCCTGTTGCTAATAAAAGACTGTCTTGCTAGGCTTTATATATAGCTAATCTCATTGCCAGGTAGTGATGAATGGACAATTGAAGAAATTAGGTTGCACTTAGTTATTAACAATTGTTCTCTTCTAACTCTTCTATCATATCCAGCTTTTCTTTACTTTAACTGGCTGCCATTTTCCATAATTTGTAAAGCTAAAACTGCAGTAAGGGATTCAGAAAGTACTTACGTTCTCAGTAAAGTTGGCTATTTTATCTTGAAGGGAAGGAAGGGTTGCTCCTGGTAAGGGTAACTGCTATCTCTCATTTTTAGATTGACAGCTCAATTCCTAACTTTGAGGCCTGGACTACACTGACAGCAGATTTTGACAGCAGTCAATGGGCAATACACAAGCTATGTACAGTAACTTGCATATCTCCTGTCGACTTCCTAATGTTTTCTTACCATTGTGTCTCTACTGTGCTGTGCCGGCAGGAAATGCCCTCCTGTCAATGCAGCACTATGTACTAGCAGGGGTGGATTAACAGAGTTAACTTCTGGGTTTGACTGAGCAAGTCTTCACTGCTGCTTAATCAAATCTGCAAAACTGTACTGCCAATGGTGCCATTGGAAGTGAAGACATAAGCTGAGTAGCCTTTTTGGGATCTCGTAGGTCAAGGTAGGAACTATTGTTACACCACTGAGCCTAAAATAGGACCTTTCTCCTAGCTCTGCTAAAATTATCCTTTTTGAGCGATGCATCTCAGTGCTTGAGAGGACCCAGATTATGGAGCCTAGCATCTAAAATACATTGTCATGCTTTTGAAATGTCACATAGCTCAGCCTTCTTGTAACCCCATTGGGGTGGGGGCTACACTTAGTATATTGTACTGTATTCTGTAATAGAGGATTATCACTCCACCTACATTCTCCATTTTAAAAATCTAAGAAATTCCATAGCCGAACTTGGTTTAAAAGAGGCTAAGGGTTGATTGATTACGTGGTATCCCCCCAGTGCTGATTTTTAATAGCAAGGAAATCTTAAGTAATAGGATATCTCTTTACTGTATGCTAATGACCACCCATCATATTTCCACTGATTTTTAAGACACACCATTGACTCTTCATTTTCCACCAGTGAAGGAAGTGTTGTGCGTTAATATTAATCTCCTCACATAACACAAAATTTTAGTGATGACCTATTTTCTCTAGGACATGTCTACATAGCACTTCAAAGTGTAATTATAGCACGAGCAGGCGTATCCCTGCTAGTTTTGATCGAACTAGGCCAGATAACAACTGTAGTATAGACGGTGGTGTGGACAAGCAAGCAGAGTTTTAAATGGGCTGGGGATCCAAAGAATGTATGGGGGTTGGTAGGCCAGGCCACCACATCTACCCTGCTGTTGCCTACACAAGCTGGATTAAAGCTAGCATTGGGTATGCCTCTGTGCTACAGTCACACTAGACATTCCTTTCATGACCCATCAGATGGTTAACATGTGGACATGTTAATGCTGAATATTTGTTTATTAAGGTTTTGAAGTATACTGCCAAGAAGATTAACATATGTTGGGCTGGAGGATGGAAGAAGTTCCTTGTGAAAATATGGAGTCAGTCCCATCAGTGGAAATATGCAGTATGGTTAAAAGCTGTCCTGTAATTTAGCAGACTGTATTTTTTTAGCTAATCTTAATCCCTTTTAGATAGATTTTGTATATGGAATATACATTCTGCCTCTTCTAATTTATCCCATCAATCTCTTCAAACGGTACCTACCTCCATTTTAACACCTATAGTCCTTGAAGGATCCACTGCTACATCTTGAGCCTGATCCATTGGTCAGTGAAGACAGTAAAAGGGCTGGCACTGACTTCAGTGATTGTTGGTTGAGGACACTTCGGGACAAATCAACATTCCTAGCCTCAGAATAAGATTAAAGACATGCGGCCCTCTTGTCACAGCCAACCACTTCCTCCTCCTATTAACCTTATACTGGCAATGGTGGAGACTGCTGCATTTTAAAGCATCAGTGGTGTCTCTGAAACTTACTTGAGACTTCCTTTTTATATTATTACCTTTTGGTCTTAGTCTGACTTTGAAGTTTATCCCCTTCATCCCACCCTCTTTTTGCTACTGAAAGGGGGAAAGAACATTCTCTTTCACTCCCTTCCCCCCTTTAGTCTATTGGCTTCTGCAAAGGAAAGATAGTGATGGTAATAGGGTGTCCATGTTCTACATTTCCCAAAAACTAGGTTTGCTAAGTGTTGATTTCTAACAAACCCCTCCAGTACTACTTCCTCTTGCTCCTGCCCATAGTTATTGCTCTTCTTTGCCTAGGGAAAGTTTATGAGAATCGAGGCATTTGGGCTGTCTGCAGATTTAGGATAGCGTTACACCAGTTTACACTCGGGGCTGGTCTACACCACACAGGGTGACGGAAAGCATCTTGCATCGACCTAATTACACCCGTGTTTATATACTACAGCCTTCCTCTCACCAATGTATCTTACTATACCATCATCATAACTTCACCTCCATGAGAGGCCTAAGGCTTATGTCAATGTGGTTAGGGCGATTCATTGCCTGTGTACACACTGCCTCCCTTACCTAGGTCTTGGCTGTCTTGGTAGTTTCACAGCAGGTGCTGCGAAATTGACAGAAAAGCCAGGCATCTCCCTGGATAGTTGGGTGGCTTCTTCCCAGCAGGGATGGGAGACAAGAAGCCATAGTAGCTGGACCCTGCTCCCTGGGGCGAAAAACCCAAGGCGGCTTCTGCAGGTGAGGAGGAGCAGCGTGCTGGGAGCCAGCCGGGCATCTGGGCTTTGACTGGGAGCTGCAAATGGAGCTAGAGACTAGGCTGACTGGACTAGACTGCCAGCAGATCTGAGAGACCAAACCATCACTGCAGTGGTACATGTCCACACTAATTCACACATCCTTTGTAGGAGCACTTCCACTGACTCAAGGGGGCATGTGGACATGACCATTGCAGTGATGGCTGTAAGTTGACCAAATATGGGGCACCTTATGTTTCTAGTATAGACATATCCTGTTTACTTAGAAGATTTTCTTCAACTGTAAGGAAAAGAAGCTTTTTTTTTTTTTTTTTTTTTTTTCCCCAAAATGAAAAATTAGATTCTGCAGCCCTTATGCTGGAACAGAAAAGCTTTCTGTTCCTCACAGTTGAGTGGGGTTTCTCAAGTCCTGTGCATAAAGATGTTATGGTGCTGCTGAAAACGATCTGCAAAGTAATCATTACACATACATGCCCACAAAACCTTTAACGCCACCATTTTGTGTATATATAAATATTGTATCATGGGTTTGTGTATTTAAAATAATACAAGTGAATCACAGCAAAAACAATGCAATGTATTTAAAAATACTTGACCACATCGTACTGTTTCCTAGGCTTTTCTTTTACCCCCGGGGCATGTGGGAATTCTAGAAACTAAATAGGATATAGGCTCTGTTCTCTCTCGGGACAGGAGTGCTTCGTACTCAGTTCTGTCTTTTATCACACTTCTCTTTAAATTAGAAAACCAGCCCTCTAATTACAGTAAAAGGACTATTTGATTTGCTCCTTTTCCCTAGGGGAGTGGAAACTGGGAGAACCAGATCTTTTTATTTGCCAGTACCTAAAGGATTGGCTTAGGCTAATTTTATGCAGTACATAGTTGGATTCTTTTTGCTATTGTGTTCCTTAATTTTTTTTTTTTTTTGAGCAAGCTACAGGTAATTAAGTAATCTGTATTTTTTTTGTCTTATTTTGACTTCTAATTTGCATGTTGCTTTTTGTAATTTGTGGGGTTTGATTTGTTTCAAAGTTTGCAAACAGAGTAAGCATTGAGTTTCTAAAGGCATTCAAGTAATCCTACTTGTTTTACCTGTCAAGTCTGAGGAATTCTTCCTTGAAAGTTTCAGACAGCTGAACAAATTTAGTTTCCTACCACTAACCACCATGGTTAGTCTTTGACTGGCAGAACCTAATCAGATTAATCCAATTACAACTCTTCACACACTTATAGAGTTCTCTTGCAATCTGTGGCAATGAAGACTTTTAAAATGGACCTGAATACTATTGGTAATAATTTGCCTGATTTATATAACGTGAACATATGGGGTAGAATGCACCAGTAACTTGGTGATTTTATGGCACTAATCTTAGACAGGCTTTTGCTGGATGACTTTACCTTGGTCCTTAGGGCATCCTGCGCTGCTGATGCATCGGACAGTCCAGTTCTTCCATTGATTGTAGTCGCCCTCTCATAGTTCTTCTTCCCACATGATGCCAGTTCATTCAGTCTCCTGTTGCTGTCTTCTGCCAGTTCTTCCTTGGCCTGCCTCCTTTTATGTTTCCTCCCTTGAGTGCCTAATTCAATCCTTGCTTAACATGTCTCCCATTTTGCATATGGTATAAATGTCCCAACCACCTGAGGCTTTTCTTTTCTATTTTTTTCCATGAAACATGTAATATGTTCCTCAGCCATCTGTGATAGGTAACAAAAAGAGATTGGAGGTTGCCAATGTGTCTGCTCTATACAATAGCATGCTCAGTACAGTTGCATGGTATAATCTGACCTTACCTTTAGTTTGGTGTGGGAACTCTATATGAACAGATGTTCTTTCTTCTAAAAGTGGTGTTTGCTTTTCCTAATTTTGTATGAATAACTTTCTTGCAGTCACCTTCATATAGCATCATGCTCCCCAGATAACAGAACTTTTCTACCTGTTTGATTTTTTTCCTGTGTATATCTTTGCATCTATTGTCCAATTTCTTACCTTCATAATTTTGCTTTCTCTGCTTTTATTTTCAATCCAATTTTTGCTGCTTCCTGTTCTACCTCTGATGTGAAGGCAACCATTGCATTTCACATCATACTTAGTACAGTAATATTGGTGGCAAATTCAAGGTTGTGTAACTCACCTCTGCTAACCTATTATGCACCACCCACATGCCATTTGTTGCCAGCTTTATCACCCAGCATATTGCTAACGCAGAGGATTTGTGTTCACGCATTCCCTTGTCTAACGCTAGTCACAATATCGAACCATCCAACCAGGCTTGTATCTGATCTCATTGCATGTCTGCTTCCATCATGTGAACTCCTTATCATGTTGATTAGCTTGCCTGATATCCTTTAGCCATGTTCCACCGGGGTTTCTCTGTGGATGCCATTGGATGCTTTCTTAAATTGGATTAAGTTGATTAAGATGGGCTTTTATCAAGCAGCAGCATTTTTGATTATCTATCAAAGAGTATTTGTTCAGAATCTGATCTGTCCAGTTTATTACTGCAAAAGTTTGAAAGAAATGCCAAAGCTAAGTTAGAAATGGAAGAGGGACCATTAACATCTGATTAAATTAAAGCAGCTATCAAAGACTTCAAAGAGGGGAAAGCTACTGGAATTGACAGTATTCAAGCAGAAGTATTAACGGTAGGAGGTGAAATTCCAATTGAGCAGTTAACAAATCCCTTAAAATATGGGTGAAAGCACAAGTGCTGCAAGCCTGGAAAGATGGTATCAGCGTGGCATTGCCAAAAAAGGTGATCTTAGTGTACAAACTACAGAGGTGTTTCTATCAATCCTGGGCAAAAGGTTTATTACTGTTATGCTGACCAGAATGAAGGTGGCAGTGGATGAAATATTTGAGTTTAGCCATCTAGCAGTCTCACAATAACTAAGAACAGGAATAAATCATTCATTTTCATCATGACAAAAGGTGCCCCAGTTATTCAGTAAGAGTTATTTAACATATTCATTTCTCAAAAGGAGCCTGAGGAGTTAAATGAAATTAATTGTTGCTACAAAATGTACTTAATGTCTGGGGAAGACTATGAGGAAAGCACCTTGAGTCGGTGTGTGTCAATTGTGATTTTTTTTTTTTTTCCAAAGGCATATAACTTGGCATAATTTGGATGAGTTTTCACAGGGATGGCAAAAGACACAGCTCTGACATAAAGCCTACTCCCTGCCAAATTTCAAGTCCCTGGTCCAAAGATAGAGCACAGAAAAGCTGTTTTTGTTTTGTTTTGTTTTTTAACATGGGCATAATGTATTTTTCCCTAGCTGCCTTTTTTGAAATGGCTAAACCATTTTGGGTGAAATTTTCCAACAAAAATCAGACTAAGACAGACACCCAGTGTGGAAAATTTCAACCCAAACTGTTAAAGATTATTAATGTTAAGGCACCTGAAAACAGGGTCTGATAAAGAAAAATGTTTGACAACCTTAATAGTAGGCTATGCTACCAACCTCACCTGTAATAGCTTGGCTAAGTAATAATTACAAGGGGACAGTGGAAGGAGAACATATTTCTACGAATAATTGACGGGTGGGATGTAAACACTATAGAGAGGGAGGTTGGTGAAAGGCTGTACATTTTGGAAGAATGGAGTGAATTTATGGAAGAGAAAGTCTAGACTGAATAACAAGAGAAACATGACACACATTTGTTTGTCGAATAGTTTCTGCAGAAGTAGTAATGGAAGCCCCATTTCTTTTGGGCTTTTAAAAATAGACTAGATAAAATATATGCAATGTATGATAAGAAGAGTTGTGTATTGGCAGGGAGAGGGACCGTCACCAACAACGTCTCTTCCATTACTTTCTCCTGAGAGAGCATACACACAGTTATAGACATGCAATATGTAACTTAACATCAGTAAAGCGGCATTCACAAGGACATTTGAAATATCAGTGTCATTGTTTATCCTTAAGGAAGAGACACATGCTTCTATATCCACCTAGAATTTTTAAGAGTTACCTGCTCAGCAGGGCTCCAATCCAAAGTCCTTTAAAGTCAGTGGAAAGACTTCCATTGATTTCAGTCAACTGTATCAGGCCCTTGTTAAGCTGTAAAGCAGGGCTCAACAAAACCCAGGTGCCAGGTCATCATGGCGACGAGGGTTTGTAGCCTAGCTCCACTTCAGAAATGTTGCAGACGAGTGTCTTCTGGCAATCAAAAATAAAACTGGTGCCTAGATGGGAGCCAGTTTTGTCGAGCCCTGCTATAAAGCCAGGTGGTCTGACTGGTTTTTTAGGTTAGTTAAGGTTGAGGAATTGCCTAGCTTGGAAAGGCTCATTGTACAAAAAGTAGAATACCAGTAATGAGCAGAAGGGAAGGTACTGATATATACCAGCAAAGGAAACTGTTCTGTATTAAAATGGCAGTATTTAATATGTCATCACCTCAATATGTATTATCCTTTTGGATTAATTAAGGAACTCTGTCCGTTAAAAATCACAGTTTTATAAAAAAATTTAAAAAACCACTTACCTGCTGTTACAGGAAACACCTAAGATCATGGTAACTGAAAGAGATTAGAAGAAATATTTACATTAGAGATTTTTGTAGTTTGTGCATTTCACAATACTCTGTTTGGTCAGGTTAGTCTGTTTCCTTTATATTCAGCTACTCCTATTTGCTCATGAGAGTCAAAAGGAGAAAAAATATTTTTTACAAATAGGAAAATGTGTCTGTAGAATCACAAACTTTGGATGGGCCTCAAGGACAGATGTTACCTGATACTGCTATTATTTTTTTTCTTTTTTAAAATAACTAGATTCAGAGTTAGTATTTTCCATTTTATATTTCTGTATCTTATTTCATTGTCTACCATAATGAATTTTATAAACATATGGCAAGTAGTCATCCAGTTCAAGCTAGTTCATCATATTGCCTGTTTATTTTTAGTTCCAAAGGACACATCACTCTACTTAATTGCAGTACAAGCTCTTCAAATGATCATATGTATAAATAGCTTTTAGTTACCTATCTGTGTCATCTCTATTGCAGAATGAGGAGGAGAGAAGGTCACCCGTAATCAAGTCAAGTTTTCTCTCTAAAATGTCATTAGAAATGTAGGTCAAACACATGTCCATCTCAGCTTGGTTTAATATGGAATTCATAATGATCTGGTTTGTATGCAGTTTACACAATGTCCACTGTGTAGCAAAGTACTTTGGGAAATTAGTATTTAAGATTCTGAAAAGTGTAAGAATGAAAATTGTGCTTTGAACATTTTGTATACTCTTTAGGGACTGGAACATTAGATTACTCTCATGATTGAAGCAAATTATTCTCTCTTCCTCTAATGCATATGTTATATTTGACCTTGCAGGTTCCAGCAAGATGTGGGGTGACAGTACGGGACAGTCTAAAGAAAGCTCTGATGATGAGAGGTCTTATCCCAGAGTGCTGTGCTGTTTACAGAATACAAGATGGGTATGGTTTTTGTGTTGTGTGGGTTTTTTGGTTTTGTTTTGTTTTATACACTGTCAGCGTTCTTTCTAGAGGTATACCAGGATGGGCCAGTTCCATCCAACACTGCGAAGAGAAAGATCAATCTCACTAAATTCAAAATAAAGTATTTAGTTTGTTCTAAGGTGTTTGGGCCAACACAGTATATGAGGTGATGGCCACAAAACTGTGCCTAGAGGAATGTTATGAAGCATGAAAAGTTTTATGGAGAAATCTTTTAAGTTCCACTACTTATACGATACACTTAACAGAATGCAACAGGCTGTTATCTATGAGGGCTGTTTTAGCTGCAAAACTATGTGAAAACATCTAATTTTAAACTCTGAAGTAAGGTTATTTTGAATTCTTAACCTCTTTGAATTGGTTTTACTTGAACTGGATTTCAAAGTAAAACTTCATTGGAAGCAGGATTTATGTGAATAGCTCTTAAAATATTTCCATCTTTAACTCTCCAACTAAAATCCTACCATTCCTCAAATTAGTAAGCCCTCTGAAAGTCTGTTATGGGGACAAATGAGGGAGGCAAGATGGGTGAAGTAATAGTTTTTTTGGGCCAATTTCTGTTGGTGAGAGACACAAGATTTCCAGACAACAGAGTCCTGTGGCACTTTTAAAGACTAACAGATTTATTTATCGCATGAGCTTTCGTGGGAGAAAATCCCACTTCGTCAG
>ML685838.1:4128956-4198269 GCA_007922175.1 Pelusios castaneus
CTGACGAAGTGGGATTTTCTCCCACGAAAGCTCATGCGATAAATAAATCTGTTAGTCTTTAAAAGTGCCACAGGACTCTGTTGTCTTTCTACAATTGACTAACACGGCTACCCCTTTGGAATTTGACAAGATTTCCAGTTACACAGAGATCTTCCTCAGGTCTGGGAAAGGTCCTTGGAAGTCATGGCTAAATACAAGTTTGAATTGATAGTTTACCGTAAGTACTTAGCACATATTCTAATCTAAGGGATCATTAAAAGTTGACTATGTGCTTTCTACTTATGCTAACCTATCTGTTTGACCTTGTATGAAGTTGTGACACCGTGAATACCTTTCTCCCAAGAAAAGCTCTGTGTGGCTCAAAAGCTTGTCTCTCTTACCAATAGAAATTGGTCCAATAAATGATGATTACTTCACCCACCTTGTTTCATTAATATTCTGGGACCAAGATGGCTTAAAAGTACTGCAGACAACATGGAGACAGTGAGAGTCCTGTGGCACTTTAAAGACTAACAAAGCTTTTGTGGGCTGCAACCCACTTCATCGGGGCCTCAGACCATGAAAGTTTATTCCTAAAGAAATTTGTTAGCCTTTAAGGTACCGCAAGGACTCTTGTACATGGCTACCTCTCTGGAACTTGTCAACATGAAGACAAATTGTCACACAAACATTTTTTCTTTGAATGGGTAGAAAAACACCATTCAGTTTTGACCCAGATGGCCAGTCTTTCTTTGCAGTTGTCTTTGCTGAAGCTGGTTTGAAGGAAAGAGTGCATCTTTTGTCCAAGAGTGAGGCAATTATTTGGGGATAAACTCAAATAAATTTCTAACAGTGGAAGACTAGATACCAAACCTCCCACAATACGACTATCCCCTCAATAACTACTTTTCACATCTTAAGCATAACAAAACGTTTGCAAGGGCTTGCAGGTTGGTAACCATAAAGGGCTTGTTTACACTTCAGAGAGAAGAAGCCCATTGGCTGGGACACTGACATTTCCTGGCTCACAGGCGAGGAGTTGCACGTGGAAGTCTTGGAGAATGTGCCGCTTACCACACACAATTTTGTATGTACCTTGTATTATGAACTGTTTAAAATGTTCACTAGAGTTAAATCTACTTTTGAACATTTAAAATCAAAATAACTTTGTTTTTAAACAAATATTTGTATCTGTGGTGGGAAAGGTTGTTGCAAAAGAGGTTTTTAATTGAAAAGGTCAGATGAGCCAAATCTTATTACATTTGAGATGATGGACATTAAAATAAACAAAGTTTGGCCTTCCTTAACGTTTTCATATCCTAGTAGGAGATACCCTATTAAATCTATGTATCTAGGGTTTTAAAATCACCACTGCATTGCAGAGTGGTAATAATCCACTATTTTTGTATAGCTGAATTTATAAAATGTGTTCTGTGCTCCCCGCTGACTCTGCAGCAGCAATTAACTAACGAACCATATTCCCAGAGCTATGCTGACATCATCAGTGATGTTGGTGCACAAATATGTTTTGACCCGATAAGGTGCTATATGAGTGGGAGCTGTTAAACAGAACCCCTTTGGATCATTCCAGGTCCATACATGGTCCTGGAAATAACCTTTACCACATGAAGAAGGGCAAAATCTAAATGAAGCTATTTTATTTTCAGGCTTAGAGTGCATTATACAAACAGTGGACTGTTAAATGCTTGCAAAAAGCTATTGTAAAAATTTCTGGATTGCATCTTTGTCAACTTTTGGTGGTTGTAGGAAATCCTGGTTGTGTTACTTCTAAGCCAGTTGTGCTTCTAAGGAGGGGAGCCAAATAGAACACAAGTTGTGTGCCCTGTAGCATTGTGCCATGTGTACTTTTTCTTTTTTACAACTACAAACATTTCCAGGTTTTAATAAACAAAACTATAAATAGGTTGGACAGAATTTGATTTAATTTTTTTATAATTTTGATGGATAATATTGTTTATTTTTTAGATTTTTACCAAGTTAAATTTTCGCTGTCACAGGAAATTATGTCCTCAATCAATGGGATGGGTCAGACAATAATTGTTTAAGGATAGTAAGTGTTGAGAATCAAAAAATTAAAGCTTTATCACCATTCAAAATTGTCAACAGCAGATGTCAAAATATACGATATCCTTAAAATCAAACTCTAATAAATTCTCAAGCAACTTTTTTTTTTTTTTTTAATTTTGCCTGTCTGTAAATTGAGATAATTGTTGATGGAAATATTTTTTTCATTGGTTTTATGTGGGTGGTGACATCAATGTTTTTTGACATTTACAGATAAAAACCGAAACCCGCCAAGCCTAATTATAAACCATTTAAATGTTCCCAGTCCTCTGATTTTGAGGATCATCTTGCTGCTGATAAAGCTAAAACAACAAACAATACCCTCTGAAACAGGCCTTATCTCAAATCTACCGTTTATAAGATGTTTTGGGGTACTCTGTTTAAATATCTTTGACTTGTTCTCTCTTTCAAATATATAAAATTTAATTTTTATTAAGGTTAAATTTCTATAAGAGCAATATCTTTGATGTAGGGACTTCACTTATAGTCTAGGGGCACTTTGGACTTTGCCTCACAGTCCTGTAGCCATTTTCTTCAGTGCTCATTAAGTGATGCACATTAATTCTGATGGTGGGAACCTCAGAGGCTGAAGATCAAAATACTCAAACTTGAATGTTAAGGTTAGCCACTTTAAATCCATATTTAGGCAGCTAAATAAAGTGATGTGATTTTCAAAGGTGACATGCTTCTGCACTCCTGAAACATGATTGTGCACCTCTGAAAATCTAGCCACTTCCATAGATGCTTAAATATGGATTTAGTAACTAACTTTAGGCACCAAACTTTGAAATCTTTGGCCTAAATTCTTATCCCATTTTATTACCCATTGTACTTCGCATTGTGTCTATATTATAGTCTGATAAGCTGTTGAAAGAAAGCCCTACTTTTTCATAACTAAGATTACTTCAAATATATAATCTTTGTTTGTAAAATCATACCCTGTATATATAACGATATTTATAAGATCAAATAAGAGAGTTGTAAGTATATCTTCCAGGACAAGATGACAGTAATATGTTAGTGGAAACACAGAGCCCTGTCAGAGTACAAAACTGTCCCATCTGTTTATTTTTGACACCACAGGTACGGAAGACGTTCTTCACTTTAGCATTCTGTGACTTTTGTCGGAAGCTGCTTTTCCAGGGATTCCGATGCCAGACTTGTGGTTATAAATTTCACCAGCGCTGTAGTACGGAGGTGCCACTGATGTGTGTTAATTATGACCAGCTTGAGTAAGTAATCAAAACTCCTGTGGTTTTTTAATTCAGACGTGTGTTGAGTTCCTTTCCCTGACAAAAGAACTAGTTGAAATATATATTTGAGAAAGCCGAGAAGTGTGTGAGAAAATAAAATATTGAAGCTGCTGTGGTAAGAGTATATAGTTCTTATTATCTCAGGGCTATTTCTTAGAAAATGAAAAGGAGGCTGAAATCATGATTCAGCAAAATAAACTTTGCACTGGTCACAGATATTATTATTCAGTCAAAGATTACTTGTCAGGGGTAGTCAAATTCCAAAGTGGTAGCTGTGTTAGTCTATTGTAGAAAGACAACAGAGTCCTGTGGCACTTTTAAAGACTAACAGATTTATAAATCTGTTAGTCTTTAAAAGTGCCACAAGACTCTCTTATCAGGGGTAGATAGTGCTTCACTTAAATGTATTTAAATGCAGGTACATTATCTTTGACCAGCTAGAGTTAATTTGGTCTTGAGGATCATTGGACTTTCTTGTTCAAATAGATGAAGTTGCCATTTGTTTTACTACAGGCTTGGTTGAAAAATAAGATCCATTGGTGGTTTCTGTATAACTGGGTAAAAAGTGTCAAGCAGAATCAAGAAAAGTGCAGAATGTTTCAATACCATTTGTTCTTGAATTTTCATATTCAATTTGTTCCATACCAGATGTCCTAACCAAAGTTTCTGCTCAATCTGTAGTGATCTTACTTTGTACCATTCAGTTTCAACAGAGCCAAAGAAAGCCATTTAAAAAGACTTTCCCATTGGGAAAGCTTCTAAATGTTTATCAGATAAAGTTTTACTTATGCTTGCATTCATCACAATTCCCCAGGCCATTTCTGGATGATGAACCAAGAGATGTGGATACAGTCATTTTATCCTAGTCATAACCCCATTTGAAAGTCCCTTTTAAATATTATTCCACCACCTTCCATATAATGTTACCTCACAATCTTCTTTATAAGTTACTGTGATTTAACATGAAGGCATAAGTTGCATGCGACACTCCTTAGAAACTAGGTTTTTTCAATGGCTGGCACTCCAAGGTTTCAGAATCATGTTAGACAAAAAGGCGTTCAAGGTACTAACTCTTGCTCCCTTGTAGTTAACTAACAATGGGAGAAAATTTACAGAGTGGTCTGCCAGTGTTTGCTTTATTCTCATATTTAGAATTTGCTACTTGGCTTTTTTTTCTTCCGTGCATATTATGTTGTGAACCTTCTGGGTTTTGCACAAGTTAGGTTTGTTTTTGTTTTGTTTTTGTTCTTGCCTCACAGTTTGCTGTTTGTCTCCAAGTTCTTTGAACACCACCCAATATCGCAGGAAGAGGCCTCCTTAGGAGAGACCACCCACGCATCTGGATCGTACTCCTCAGTGCCCCCCTCAGATTCTATTGGGTAGGACCTTACTCATGCTGTTTAATGATATGATAATTATAGTATGTTTAATTAATTATATTATATTAATTATAATAGTTTAATTAATGGTAATTATAGTATGTTTGCCGTGAGGTTTTCAGAATGTTGCTTCACAGCCTCTCCGCACACCTGCCGAATTAGGCTCCCATCCTGCAAATATTCTCACATGTGCTCAACTTTAAGTTCACCCATAGTACCATTGATTTCAATGGGACTATTCCAGTGCATAAAGTTAAGTATGTGCATAGAGGTTTGCAGGATGGGGGCCTTGTTGTACTTTTTGCCTATAGCAATGTGGGCCTGATATTAAACTGAAAAGTTTTTTTTTAATAGATCTTAAGGTTTTTTTCAGCATAAATTGCTTTGCATACACACACAGGTTATCTCTTTTTGCTTCATCTTGCATCTTGTTCAGCTATAACTAATCCACTCTGAAGCAACATACCTTTATTTTAGAATGAGTTATACAAGGGAAAGGTTTGTATGGACACATCTCCATTTCAGATGAATGACACTGTTTCAGGTAGTCCTCCCACTATCATCCACACATGCCCATTACTTGACATCTAAATTAGCCTGCCTGGTTAGGTGTGCTTTGAGGTCCTCTTGACTGGATGTCCCTCCTCTGTTTTAATGTTGGCATATATTCAAGTGCATCTGTTTGCGACGACAGCTCATGGCATATTCACAGATCTCAAATCCTTGACAGCCAGCATGCCCTGTACTTCTACATGTTCCCATCAGGAAGCATTGTACTGCTTTGCCCTGTGGGGAGAAGAGCATGTGTACTCTCATCTGTCCAGTAGTCACCGAAATGACAAGGTCTGCCATCAGCTGGCAGAGCAAATGTAGGAGAAGGGGTACTTCTGGGACATGTGCCAGAGCCAAACAGCTGATTCAGAGTTACTGAAACTGCTGAAGACAAACACAAGACATTTCTTACTGCTTCCATCACATGTGCATGCTATGAAGAGCTGGACTGGATCATTGCCCAAGAGACTACCACTGAAACTCAGAATATGTTGACAATTGGGCCATTGTCCACAATAAAATGGACACGTCTTTGGAAACTACATAGGCAAGCCTGGACATTGACCAGGAGGAAATTCCTCTGAGCAGTCAAGATCTCTTTAATTGAGACCCAACTTGATATACCCCAGACACCCTGCCAGCGAGCTAGAGTGAGAATGCTGCAAAAGGGATCTCATCCAGTAAGTATTAAGTGCTATATTACTATTATCTATCCCATTAATGCCTATTTAGGGGGGATTTGGAAACCTTGCTTCTAGATTCTGGCTATGTGCTGCCATGTCAGATGGATGTTGCTACAGCAGATGGCAGATGTGTCCATCCCTTTGCCACACCCTTATTTCTTGGTTTATTCAGCTTTTCTGTGGTCCCCACAGGAGGGAAGCTAGAAATACAAATTGTTAAAAGGACCATTTCTTACCACACAAAATATTTAATCCTATGCACACAGACCAAAGTACACCACACTTCTTCCCTATGTTTTTTATGTTAAATTTCTCTACCCCTCAACTACATCTATCCTCACCCTGTACAACCTATGTGGCATCACACAAAGTGGTGACTAGACAAGAGAGAGAAAAATGCAAAAACACATGGCATCCAAGGCAGTTTTCATGCAGAGAAAGAAAAAGCAAGAAGAAATAAATTGATGTAAGACCACCATTTAGTTAGTGTCTTGAGCTTTTTCATTTATGTGAAGGTATATGAGATGAATTGGCAACTAGATGTTACATTTTACATACACCTGAAAGGATTTATGGTGGCAGGTGTTATAAAAGGGTGCATAAGCTCATCATGAAGCACCTCTTTATTGCAGTACATTGCATTGTTAAAGCCACTACAGGACATGCGCCACAGCTGCAATTTCTGTCTATTTTTCAGCGTGCTTTGTGTTTATTAGATGGCAATAAGAATTTTAAGCAAAAATCACGATATAGCTGGAAACACACATTATAAGGCAGTGCTCCCTTCCTAGGGCCTCTCTTATAGGGAATGTGTCTTTCACTCCAGCAATAGCTCAGGGAACAATAACAATGCTACTTATCTTCCTGGTTGTCCCTTTGCTTTATGAACAGCACCTACTCTGCCTTTTTGGGGTATATCTCAGAGTAATAACCACCAGCATAAGGGCAGGCTGCAAGAGAATACAAAGAATTACTAGCCTGTCCCTTAGGAACATACACACTTTCCATTCCCCTAGCCCCAAACAAGAAATGTGCACATGCGCACACAAAGTATAGGGATAGTTTTAATTTAAATGCTATATTGTATTTTGGGGGACTCGCACTAGAGGAAAAGTTACTTCACAAAAGTATTATATCCAAGTGAACCCCAGACTGGGAAGAATGCAGGGGAATGGAATTCCAAGTGTGAGAAAATTTGGAGAGAAGTAACATTTGATCATTTTTGGCATAGTGACTATTAGGTTGATGTAGTTACTACTTGTATGGTTTCTCTGTTCTCTTAGCATGTGACATGGCACAGCCCACGTCGAATGGGGAGCTATCAGTAACTGAATTCCTGGCAAGCCTCTGAGGGAAGAGAAAGAAGACAAAGAAAGATGTTTGGTGATCTCATGAATGAATCTCAGCAGAGGGCAAAAAAGCCTAGGAGAATGGAGTGAAGGATTTGTGCGGCAGGACAGGAATGAGAGAGGGGATGACAGGGCATATGCTGTGAAGTTGTCAAGAGAGCACATGGACTGATTGATCAGAGAAAGGTCTTCAGGAAAGGATGTTCGACATTATGTGGAAGGAGACACAAGTTTGCTGTAAAACAGTGTTGGACTGTACTCGTGTAAGCCTATTACGAACACAGTGTATTGGGACAGGAGCCCCCCTTCATTCTCCACCTGCAAGGAAGAGAGGGTTCCCGCACCATTCCAGCCCAAGACAAAAAGAACCCCAACGATCCCCACCTATACATTTTTGAGGTCTTGTCTTAATACACATGCATTCAGTCTATACCTTAGTTATTTCTGTACGTTTTAATTCATTTTAAGTTTGCCCTTTCTTATGTGTTGTCAGTCGTTTTGTTTACTGATATCAATTACATTTTCCAACCAGCTCTTCCTCACACCATCCATTCCTAATAAAATTAATTCACAAACCATATACATTCCGTTGTAATAATTTCATTCACTCTATTTACATGTATTTTCCTCTACCTCACCGTGCTATCAAAGTACAAGCACAGTGCTTTTGTGGCCTAGATCCGTGGACCATAGAGACATCGGGTTGAAGTTCCACAAGTGTCTGTACTGCCAGTTTAGAGACACTGACCTGGTTAGCTGTGACTGGTACCGTTGGAGGTAGTCATCTTACATGTGGTGGTGGCTACATATTTTTCCCTGTTAAGGGGGAACTCTCATTATGGTGGTCCGGAACTGCAACCCCAGGCTGAGTTCTGCACAGATTTCTGGGAAAGAGGCCTTTTGTATCCCGAAGGTTTGTGGCACTGTCCCAGCCCACTGGTCAGTGCTGATTGGCTGGGGCCACAAGTCGTGCTGCATTGAGTGAAACCTGTCCCAGAAAATGTCACGCAGAAATAGCTGAGGAAGTAGCTGCTCCTGTATGAGTAGTAGCTGCATGGTGGTATTGCGGTTAAAGTGAAGATGTACTTTCAACCCCCATGAAATACTTTTTATTTTTTTTAAGAATTTTTTGTTGTATCCATTTTATCCACATTGGGGGTCGGAAAGGGGTCAGTTCTGGCCTAAGGAAGGTGTATGTCTTGCCTGGAGGGAGTGGGGCACACTTACTTTTATTATATCTAACTATATAAAAACCAACCTGTCAAGAAACCTTTCCTGGTTAGATAGCCATAAAGCACATGAAAAGTCCCATCGATGGGTGTAAGGCAACGTGGACGGTCCATATTAAGATTTTAATGCCTTTAGTATTTGTAAGGTGAATTGAGTTTTAGAAGACAATTATATAGCCTTCTTGAAAAATTGTTTCTGGCTTCTAGATCTTTTGGTGACACTGAGGAGAAGGTGAGAGTTTCAATACTGTAAAATCTCACATACTAATTGTCATTTACAGTCATGTATCCAAGTTGCCTTCCTATTCTTAGTGGCCTTGATTTTACACCACTTGAAGTCAATGGGAGTGGTGCTCTTTACAACAATGGGCAAAAGATTAAATCTGGGACTGTTCCATGAGTGCAATAGATTAGGCATGCTCTCCTTTCCGGTGAGATTAAACCTTACCTTTCTTGCTAACAGAAATTCCAACAGGTAATGTCAGTAAAATAGGAATCAGAATAGATTCATCCTCCTTTCTAGAGCAAATGCATTGTAGAAATTTAGATTCTGTTTTGTATGATCATAAGAGTTACAGTAGTGCCTTTTAGGGGGTAGGGATGTGCCAGGCATTTGCCATGTAGGCCATGAATGTTTTGTTTATGACTGATTTAAAGGTTCTCACAGTGGGACTGGAAGATATGTAAATGAGACAGGGAAGATACTGTGCTGGGTAAAATGGCAAAGCCCCCAGAAAGAACTCTTTTCATATAGCCTGGAAACTGAAGTGTTAACCATACTCACAAAGACCAGAGAAGCCGCAGACTCAGAATTTGGCATATAAACTTCTCCTCCCCTTTCTGACCCGTGAAAGTACATCACAGCCCAAGTCTGCTGTGTGTCTGCCACAATAAACAACTCGTCTCTGACGTGGACTGCTGCCCCTTGGGTTTTATTAGCAGTTCTCCATTCTTCCTCACCTGTGGTGCTTCTCTCCTCTCTCTCTATGAGTAGTCTGTACCCAGCCAGCAGGTTGTGGGGTTAGAGTTGCACATGAACCCGCCCACACATAAGGACAGCGACTATCCCTTTTGCTGCTCTTCTTTTTCTCCCCTTCTCCCACATTTGTTAGTAGTTACTGATTAACAGTCTCTCAGGAATGCAAAGTGACTCAGCTGAAGTCCCTTCTCCTATTGCGATCTGAGGGGATGGACTAGCCGTGACCCCAGAGAGAGCAGAGCAATGTCCGGTGCAGATGTGAACAAAGGTAGGGCCTGTGGGGCATGCCTGGCTGAAAGGAGTACAACAGGAATCCGTGAACTGTCTGTGCTATAGACCTCATACCCCCTATCTCCTGACTAGTCACTTAAATCCAGTAGTCCACATTTAACACTGGTAGCCTATGACCTGTCAGGAGTGCCCATCTCAGTGTGCCCATCTGACGGAGATAGTCCTTAATGAGCTACAGCTCATATTGTGTTACATCCAATAGTTTGCTACTTGCAACTTTTCAGGAGATCATGCTTGGGCTCCTCTGCTTGGCCAACCTCTTTCTCCTACATCCGCATTAGAGGCCCACTAAAGATAATCTAAGCAATTGTTTGGAGTCTTTCCAGTCCTCCGGTGCTAGAGAAAAAGCTTCCAAAACTGAAACAAAAAACTGTAAAATGCTCCCCATAAACCCCCGTGGAGATCACCTGCCCTTTAGAAAGAAAAGCCTCTTTTTATTCCCACTCCTCTAGTTGAGACTTGAACTCAGAATTTAAAGCTTTTGACCAAGAATATTAATAAACATCTCCTTTAAAGCTGTGATACACAGACTGAGGCATAGGAGTCTCAAGTGGCTCTTTGATGTGTCCGCTGCATTTCTTTGCAGCACAGGCTATTAAAACATCGTGTGATTTAGTTTTTAATCAGTTTTGGCTGTATAATTAACTAGTGATGGAATACTTGGCCAGTCATTTTGCTGTGGGAATAAAAATAGTAAATGAAACAAATTCATGTTACCTAAAAGAGCTGCAGTAATATGGATCACTAGTTTGGTTCCTGGGTTCTGAGTGTCACTGCCTTAAAGTAAATATGATGCAGGGTATCCTAGATGGGACAATTTAGGGTCCCTTATTCCCTTGTGAACGTTGCCCAGAAGAAAAAGAAAATCAAGACATACTTCCCATTGCTTAACTTTTGGAAAAAGATAGTGAGTGCACGATAATTTAATTGAAAGAAACTATTTGTTTCCAGGGTCTCTGCTAAACTGTATAAAATCCCTAATGAAAAATAAGATAACTATGGCTGGGCCCACAAATGGACTTCAAGGTATCCTTCTTGGGTTTAAAAAAAAAAGAGAGAGACCACTGTCTCTACTGAGGGTGCTATTGCCCTAAAGGTCAATGAACAACACATTAGAAAATTTATTTTAAAGGGACTCTAATAGAACCTGAAAGCTGCTCTGTGCCATTTTGTCCCTTTTCTGCACTTCTAAATCCCTTCCCTGTCCTAGCCTTTGTGGATATGGGTAACTCATAGAGAACTGCTGTGTTATGAGAAGACATGTTTGCAGTAAGTTCAAATTGACTGTTAACTGCTATCAAATGTGCTGTAAGTGTAAAGTTACCTTTGAAGAAGAAAAACAAGCTTTTCTCATTGACGTTTTGCCTAAATCCATTAAAACTTACTAACAGACCCAGCAATCATTGACCTTGAATAAGAGACAGATATTGATTTACTACCATTAACCAGAGTCGAAGGATAAGTGACCATCTTGCCCTTTTGCTAGGGCTGTTTGTTTAATCACAGTTAACTCAAATGATTAGTTTTGAGTTAAAAATAATTTTAAATTACTTTTAAAAGTATGCAATTAATCACAGTTTTAATTGCACTGTTAAACAATAGAGTACCAAATTAAATTCATTATACATATTTTTAAATTTTTTTTTACATTTCAAAATATATCGATTTTAATTACCACACAGAATACAAAGTAGTAAAACAAGGAAGGAGTCCTGTGGCACTTCTAAAGACTAAAATGTATTTATCACATGAGTTTTCATGGGTATAATCCTACTTCATCAGATGTATGAAATGGAAATTACCGTATGGAGGTGAATCTATAAATGCAGAGAAGAGTAAGTCACGAGGTCAGTTCAGACTTTTTAAGCAAACCACGCAATTTGTTTTGATTCAAACTGTGGAACAATAGATGAGGAAGTGAGAATGTGAATACCTTTGGTAATGTTAGCCATTCTAGGTCCCTACTCAAACATAGTCTGATGGTGTCAAATTTACATATGAATTCCATTTCCACAGTTTCACATTGGGGTCTTGTTTTGAAGTGTTTCTGTTGAAGCACTGTAACTATCATGTCTTTTACAGAATGTCTGTAGAGGTTGAAGCGCTCCCCTATTGGTTTTTGAATGTTACCATTCTTGATGTCTAATTTGTGTCCATTTAGTCTTTTGCGCAGAGACAGTCCAGTATGGCCAATGTATAAGGCAGAGAGGCCTAGTTGGCACATGATGGCATATATCACATTGAAAGATGTGAAGGTGAATGAACCCTTGATGGAGTGACAGTTTTGGTTGGGTCCTATGATGGTGTCACTTGAATAGATATGTGGGCAGAGTTGGCAGCAGAGTTTGTTGCAGAGACAGGTATCTGCCTTAGTATTTCTGTTGTATGGTGTGTAGTTGCTGGTGAGTATTTGTTTAAGATTGGAAGGCTGTCTGTAAGCAAGGAGTGGCCTACTTCCCAAGGGTTGAGAGAGTGAGGCATTGTCTTGTAGTATAGGCTATGTAGATCCTTGATGATGTGCTGGAGAGGTTGACTTGGGGGCTGTTGGTGATGACTAGTAGCGTTCTGTTGTTTTCCTTGTTTGGCTTGTCCTGTAGTAGTTGACTTCTGGATACCCATTTGGCTCAGTCTGTTTTTTCACTTTCCCAGGTGGGTATTGTAGTTTTAAGAATGCTTGGTAGAGATCCTGAAGGTGTTTTTCTGTCCAAGGGACTGGAGCAAATGCGGTTGTATCTTAGGGCTTGGCTATAGACAATGGATTGTATGATGTATCCTGGATGAAAGCTGGAGGGATGTAGGTAGGTCAGGGCTCAACAAATTCCAGGCCCCAGGTAACCATGACGCCCAGAATTTGCAGCCTGGCGCCTGGAAGCCAGCTGTTTTATTTTATTTTTTTTTTAATTTAAGAGACGAGGGTTCTATTTTTAGTCCCCACAATGTGCTTCTCCACTGCATTTTTGCTGTGGTGCTAGGCAGCCTAGCGAAAATGCTGCAGAGGAGTGGCCTCTGGTGACAGAAAATAAAACTGCAGGCTCCTTTAGGGATTTGGCAGCATTTCAGCAGTGGGGAGGGGATTTTGATGAAGGGTGTCCCAGCTGGGTGCCAATTTTGTCGAGCCCTGAGGTAGGTATAGCAGTCAGTCGATTTCTGGTACAGGGTGATATTTATTGACCATCACTAATTTGTACTGTATACAGTGTTCACTTTATATTATATTTTTATTACAAATATTTGACAGCAAAAAAGAAAAACAAAAGAAATAGTATTTTTCAGTTCACCTCATGCAAGTACTGTAGGGCACTCTGTTTATCATGAAAGTACAACTTTCAAATGTGGATTTTTTTTTTGGTTACATAACTGCAGTCAAAAGCAAACCATGTAAATCTTAAAAGCCTACATGCCCCTCAGTCCTACTTCTTGTTCATCCAGTCTCTCAAACAAGTTTGTTTACAGGAGATAATGCTGCCTGCTTGTTACTTAAAATGTCAACTGAAAGTAAGAACAAGCATTCGCATTGCACTGCTGTAGCCAGTGTTGCAAGGTATTTACATGCCAGATATGCTAAACAGTCATATGTCCTTTCTTGCTTTGACTGCTATTCCAGAGGACATGCTTCCATTCTGATGATGCTCATTAAAAATATAATATGTTAATTAAATTTGTGATTACATTCCTTGGGGGAGAATTGTATGTCTCTTGCTCTCTGATTTTATCAGCATTCTACCATATACTTTGTGTCATGGCAGTCTTGAATGATGATCCAATACATTTTGTTCAATTTAAGAACACATTCACTCAAAAAGAAAATTAAGTTTCTGTTGGTGGCATCTGACACAGATGATGAATGTGTGTCAGTTCACACTACTTTGTATTGTTATCAAGTGGAACCCATCATTGGCATGGAAGTAATGTCTTCTGGAATGGTGGTCAAAGCATAAAACAACATACAAATATTTAGCATATATGACATATAAATACATGCGATACTGGCTACAACAGTGCTATGCAAACATCTGTTCTCACTTCCAGGTGACATTGTAAATAAGAAGCAGGCAATATTATCTCCTGTAAATGTGAACAAACTTATTTGTATTAGTGATTGGTTGAACAAGAAGTAGGACTGAATGGACTTAGACTTTAAAGTTTTACATTTTTATTTTTTACTTCAGTTATTTTTTATATAATTCTTTATTTGTAATTTCAACTTTCATGATAGATTGCACTATGTTACTTGTATGAGGTGAATTGAAGTTCTATTTCTTTTTTTACAATGCAAATATCTGTAATAAAAGTAAATATAAAGCATTTACTGTATACTTTGTATTCTGTGTTGTGAGCAAAATCAATATTTTTGAAAATGTACAAAACACCCAAAATATTTAAACAAACAGTAGTCTATTATTGATTAACAGCACTCATTTTTGTAATCACTTGACAGCCCTACTTTTTACTAATAAAAAGATAGGCACAAGTAGATACTTTCTTTGTTTGTGGAGTCCTGTGTCATTTACTTAACAAAGTTAAGGTTTTAGCTGCTTTTTAATGACCCATAATAGCTACTTTTCTTCAGAAACTGCTCTTAATAGTTTGAACTGTATGTTTGAGGATCAAACTCTCCAATTCAGGGATTGCAACATTTATAAATGTTTTAAAATATATAACCATTCAAAGAGATTTCCTGAAGATAAGGTTTAACAGTTAGTGGTTTCAGTTTGATACTAATTATTCCAATTACAATGGTAGCTGTAACATTATCTTTGCTAATACTTTTCAATCTATCTCTACTGCACAGTAATCCTATACTTATATGCATTTTATTCTGGGAGTTTATTCAAACACAAGACACTGATGTAGTACATCCCCTTAAATTCTCACTGGGTTACCATTAAAGAAGGGGTGTCACATTTGCCTCATAGAATAAGAGGTTGTTGAGTAGCCTGTCCTCTGCCGTGAGTGTCTGGCCTCATTGATTTCCAGCATCAAGGAATTAACCCAGCTAGCTAGGTGCAGTAAAAATTGTTTATTCTTTAATCCCAGAACATTTTATTTTCGCCATTTTATAATTAGGGCGCTCATAGAGAGGGGATTAATTACAATTATATATACATTGGTTTTGATCAGGTATTTTACTGGCCTACTAAAGAAATGATATTTTGTATATATCATAGTTGTTAAGAAAAAGATTGTCACACCTGTTGTGGAATATTTGAAGCCATTTGTACACCTAAATCTTCTTTTTCCTCGACTTTGTTTCTCAGACCACCAATTCTCCCTAGTCCTTCTCCTTCAAAATCCATTCCAATCCCACAGCCCTTGCGACCAGCAGATGAAGACCATCGGAATCAATTTGGGCAACGAGACCGCTCGTCTTCAGCACCCAATGTGCACATCAATACAATAGAGCCTGTCAATATTGATGTAAGTATCAATGGGAGTTTTGAGTACCAGAGGAGTTGATCAGCTTTCCTGATATATGTCACTGAGCTCATAACACACACACAGAGAAATATTATTGTTCTAAATAAATCCTTGTTTATTTGTCTTCAAATCTTCATAAATCCTAAATAACAAGAGAAGAGTTTTTACAAGTCAGTGTTGAATCCCTCTTGATAATCATATATTCCCACTGCTCCACACAAGCACATCTTCACAAGTAATTTCTTGGTTTTAAGATCAATGCCTGAACTATTATTGCTAGCAGCACCCCACAATGATGATCATGAAAAGCCAGTAATAACAGTCGCAAGACATCCCAAGTGTTGAAAATGTTGTTTTAAATGTTTGATTTATTTATTTTTTTTAATATCACCTACAATGAGAATAATGTTTTTGGCGTTGGATGATGTGTTTCTTGCAATAAGCTGATTTTGGAATTACCGGGTACTACTTTGAATCTCAGAAATGGCTTATTGCCCTGCATGCATCACCCTTTACATTCTCCTTGAATCTCCAAAAATTTTCTACAATGTGATTGTCTTGAATTTTTTTGGTCTGTATTCTTTGACATTTTGGAGGCTGAATTTTAACACTTATGAAAGTGAGGGACAAGTACATTGAATTGAAGTAGGCATAACGCTGAGCAGCAGTATGCAAATTACTACTCATCCCAATATCTTGCCTGTTTTTCGAACATATACCTGTATCATACCAACTTCTGTTGGTGAGAGCCAAGCTTCCACAGAGCTCTTTTTCAAGTCTGAGAAATGTAATCAGAGTGTCATAGCTAAATACAAGGTGGAACAGATTGTTTAGCATATGTAGCTAATGCACATTTTCAAGGGAACATTCAAGGTGAAGTGACCTGTTAACATCTACAGTCATAAGGAGGAAAGGAGGAGAAAAAAGCAGGGCGGGTGGGGGAGATTTAATGACAGATTTTTGTAATAAGACATACATTCATTGCCTCTATATTAGTCACTAAAAAGTCATAGACTGAAAAATCATGCATTTAAGCTCCCAGACTTGTTTTTTGAAGGTATAGCTGTTCCCTTTGAGGTTGAGGACTGAGAGGTCAGGTATAGAATGACCTTTTTGTGGAAAGTGTTCATTCCCAGGTGGTATGATGTTTTTGCCTTTTTTAAAAATCATTTTTCAGTATGAGTTCATTCAAGAATGTAGTGATTGGTTTCACCTACATGGTTGATATTGGGGCATTTAGTGCACTGAATGAGGTACACCACATGTTTTGATAGGCATATATAGGATCTTGAAGGGGGGTATTGATCATTGTAGCAGTGGAGGTGTCTACTAGTTTTGCATCTGTTGTTCTGGAGGGGCGTGGTGCTGCTTTGAGTTACTGTGTCGTGGTCTTTGGAGAGATTTAAGACATAAAACCGGGCTCAGGAAAGTTTTCTTTCAGAATGTGGTTTCCACTGAGTGTGGATTGTAACTATTTAATGATACTCTGTGTGGGTTCCAATGGGGGTGCAGGTGATAGGTAACAAACAGGGGTGTGTGGTGGGAGAGGATTTTATTTCCCTATGGAAGCAGGTGTTCTCAGAATATATGGGTGGCCTATGACATGATCTACTTCTCTAATGGAGTGTCCTTGTTGGTGAAGGCAGTTAAGTGTGTTAAGATGTGTACCCTGGACTTTTCCCCCAGAGCATATTCTGTGGAATCTGAATGCGTGGCTATAGATATTTCTTGTTATGTTTGGGATGTTACTGAATCTATGAAGGTAGGTGTAGTAGGTTTATGTTTATAGTTGTCTGTATGTAGTTTGAAGCTGATTGTGGTGTCCAGGAAGTTGATGCTAGTGTGGGAATGTTCTAGAGAGGGTGTCAAGGATGGGTAGTGATTGTTGAAGTTGTGGTGGAAATCTGTGAGGGAGTTAATGTCCAGAGGATGAAAATACCATCAATGAACCCCAGGTATATCACTTGTTTTAGAGCATATTTGTCCAGAATTTTTTCCTCGAGGTGGTCCATAAAGAGGTTGGAATATTGGGGAGCCATTCTAGTGCTCATGGGTGTTCCAAGGTTTGGGCAAAGTGTTTGTTGTTGAATGCAAACATGTATGAGTTTGGTGATGTCTTTGGGGTACTAAAACCTGAATCCTGGCTTTTAGTACCCTTACCTGTCTATTTACCTGCCCAGTGAAAATCACTGCGTTTTCATTTGAGTGGTTTTGATTTAGCAACAAAGTTACCAAAAGATACGAATAAGCAAACTCCTTGCACCTGCAATCTAAGCAAGTGCAAAAGTTTAGTACATTAACCTAGTGGTTCACCAGGTCACCAGATTCAAACACTTAAAGCTTATTAATGAAAAGTGATCTGTGAAGAGAATTGGCATGACTTTTCTCTGTTCAGAAATTGCTGTTTACTACTACTTGTAAAATTGCTGAGTTATGGTCTCTGGATATTTTGTAGCAAATGCAATCAATGCATCCTACATTGCAGCCTAAAAGAACCTGATAAAATTAATCAACATCTTTGAAAAGAACTGAATGTTTTTTGTATAGAAGTCAGGTACCTTGATTTAAACAAAGGTTTTATAAATTGGTATCCCAGTTGAAGAAATTGGTGTCCCAGTATCTGACATGACATTTAAGAGCATTTTGTGTTTCAAACAACATAACTAGAAAGATTATTCCTGATTTGGTTGACTTTCATGTTGATTAGTTACAGACTTAAATCAATACTTAAAAGTATGCATCCGTTTAATCTGAAGCTCAGGCTACTTAAGTGTTGGTAACTCTATCTGAAATTGTTATTGTTTTTCCCACATTGTTATGTATACTTTGTGTGTTATAATTATTAGACTGTATTCCTTACAGTGCACAGGCTGGCCTTTTCTCTTTGGACTAAGCTTAGTGTGATGGAGCATCAGTTCTTATGGGGGCTTTTAGGCTGTACTGTACACTGATACAGATAACATATGAACAAGACACATACACTTGTGCTTTTGTTTGTAGGACTTGATTAGAGACCCAGGGTTACGAGGAGAGGGAGGTAAGTAGACTTAGAACTGTCTTCTCTTACTAAATGTAATTACATGATTGCTGTAGCCCCTCCCCCTTGTACTGCTTCATTCCGACAAACACAGAGAGAAATAGGAAGAAAACATATGTGACATATGTTTACATTTGTTTATCCATGATGTTCAGCATCTGTCTGATAGAGGTTTCAGTCATTCACTAGTCATTGTGGGAGGGGGAGAGAGGGAAAGAGGAAAGGCTGTGAAGTGGTAGCAAGTGTTTTAATTTTAAATTAATTTTACTATTAAAGAAAAGGAACCCCTCTGTTCCTGATGGAGCATTGAGGATCTCCCCCAACATACACTTAGCACCTCCCACCCCAGTCTCAAAGCCCCTTATGCCAGCCACTACCCTTCCAACTGAGAAGGCCTTAGAAACTTCCTTTGAAGTCTGTCAAAGTGTTTTGCAAACTGGCCATATAAACTGCTGTGTCTCATACATGGCATGAGATACTTGAGCGCCTTCTTCCCCTCTCCCCAGCTGAAGCTGCTGCTTTGCTATATCGCATGCCTGTGCTAACCTGAGAAACAAGTCATTATGACTTACATTAAAGCCTGATCTCTTGTATGCTTTTCAACAGCACTATTGTAGACAGCCTTAACTTTTTTTAAAAGCAAAATTAGTGACCAAAGACGGAATTACCATTTTTCTTCACGTATCACACGAGCCAGAAATCGCTACTGTGAAGTCTGCTTTCCCTAGGAAGAACCCACAGCACTGGCTCTCAGAGCCTTGTGAACATGTCTCCTTTGCAGTACTTAGTCCCATGAGATGATATAGCTGACTCCTAATCAATAGGAGACACATGTGACCATTCACCCAGCTCCAAATAATGAACAGGTGTGATATCTCCTGTTTAACCTACTTCACCCCCAGTAAAGTCTGAGTTAGCCTGATCTCTCTCACTCAGTGGCTAATAAAATATTATAACTTAAGCTACAGCTGACTTTGGTTCTGCCATCTGGATCTGTTAATTAATACTGGCTACTGGTTTGAATATTCAGGAGCTATGACTCCTTAGGCTGACTATAGTACCATTCCTCTGCGTTCCCCACCCTCCTTAAATCCACGAACTTACCAATAAAGAAATTGCCAGGTTTGACTATCTTGTGTGTCTTGGTAGCTGTGGCTTTCAACAAGTTTTGCCCATTATGTCTAGCATTTAAATGTTGTATTACCATGTCAGTTTTAACTGCAGTCATGAGCTGTCTGCTTGGCATCTGAGAACAACTGGCTATTCCCATTCTTAAAAGTACATTTTTAATCATTGGAGAAGGTTTTTCCTTCAAAGTCTAGAAGCAATCCATGATTTGGAGTCAAAGCCTCCTAGTTATTTCCCATAACTTCTTTCTGTGTGTCTGTCTTCCTGTCTCTGCCTGCCCGTCTCTTTCTCTCTAACAGCCCCTTTGAACCAGCTGATGCGCTGTCTTCGGAAATACCAATCCCGGACTCCCAGTCCCCTCCTACATTCTGTCCCCAGTGAAATAGTGTTTGATTTTGAGCCTGGCCCAGTGTTCAGAGGTAGTTGGGCTCTTCTTTCTCATTTTTACCCAAACCAAAATAAGTAATACCACAGATGCTGTTTGTGCCTCACCCTTGCACCGTGTGTATGTAAGTGTGTGAGTTTACCAAAACACCTCAGTTTTTTGCTTGGCCTGGCTGGAATGCTTTGAATGTGCTTTTCACACATACTCACTTCCACCTTTATACATATGCAACTGCTGTTTGTTAAATCTGACATAAAGCTTCTAAAGCAAGGAATTTCAGAGTTAAGGTTTCCATGCTGTCTCTAACATAGTTTGTTTATTTCAGGGATCTCAGATTGCAATGGAATGAGTCTAAGGACATAGTGACATCCTTAACTTGGAATTTCCTTGACTGTCGCTTGGAAGTTCTAGGAGATTTCTATATTTAATATTCTTTGTTTTTAAAAAGTACCGTAAGAAACAAAATTCAAATTGCAAACATGTCCCTTGATCTTTTGTTAGGTCCTAGGCTTTTGGAAATCGCCTACAGTGTCAACTTAAGATTCATATGTTTTCAGAAAGTTGCACTGACATTAAGTTGGGAGTTTAGATAAACTGGATCCGATCAGACACTAGTGCAGTTATTGCAGTTCTCTGCATAGTCCCATTGAAGTCGATGCTTATTGGTGTGCTAAAATTGCTAAACAAGACCCTTTCATTTTGACTTCTTGTCAGGCCTGAGGGTGTCAGTGGCTCTTGTTGTATTGCACAAAATCCCAGAGTACACAGAGCGATTCCATATTCTAAAGATACCAAGTATTAAACAGTAGCATAGACTATTAACGTGCATATGTATAGGTAGTAATGGATAGTCCAATGCATACTGTACGTGTTTTTCAAATGCTGCTATCCTGGCTGTTTCAAAGAGTTTTGTTTCAGAATGCGAACAACAATTTACTTTATGGGTTAAACACTTGGAAAATTGCTCCGATAATCTTTTAGGCCAAGTCTACACTAGTGGTGAAATTCGGCAGCAGTCGACAGGAGTCATACAAATTACGCAGAGTAGCTCAAGTAACTCCCATCGACTTCATAACGTCCCTTCTACGCGCTGTCTCTGCTGTGCTGATGAGAAATGCGCTCCCGTTGATGCAGCACTATGCCCTCGAAGGAGGTGTTTTTATTAGATTGGCTTCTGGATCAATCGAACATGTCTTTACTGCAGCTTAATTGAACTGAAGAAATCAATCTGAGGGTGGCAACTTTGCTGCCATCAGTGTAGATATAGCATTAGAAGAGAGGCACTTGCAACCCAGTTTTCATCTAATAGAAGGGACTAAACAAATCAGAATTCATTAAATATAATGTATTAAATATATCCTCAGGTTGCAGGCTGATGAGCTGGTGTACAAGTTTCAGTCCAACAGATTCTAAAGTAGTCAAAGTATAATTACTGGAATAACAAGGCTTCTAGGTTACTTACAAGCAGATTAACTAAAGCAGTTCTGCTTTGTTCTCATGAAAGGATGAGTACTGTATTGATATTTCTGTATCTTGTATTTCAAGTGGAGTACAAAAACCTATTTATCTCTCAGAAAGAAACCATTCTGGTTGAGCTTTGACATTACAGCTAAAAATCTATAATTTAATAAAACTGTAGGAAAATTGCTTCTGTCCTTTAAATGTCAGACAGTTAAGTTGAAATATTTGTAATTCAGAAAAATGGTGAAATTAATGCACAAAGCCTAGCTGCTAAAATATTAATATAAAAAGGAGGAAATATTAAAGTATTAGAATTAAAAACAAAACAAAATCCCATTCTCACTAAACCAATGGCTTCCAGCTATTGGTACATGTCTGTGTAGTAAGACACCTGGCACATTTATCAGTACTGGGGCTTCACACATTTCTGATAATAGTCTATCTACTCTTTCCCAACCTTTATGATGATTTTTTTCATGATGGCTTGTGTATCCCATTTGTCTGCCTCCCTTTTTTAACACGGGGGTTTGGAATAGTGAGATCAAGCCTGATTGAACGGGCAGTAGTAGCCAATGTCTCAGTCTGGCAGACTGATGATATACCCTGAAAAGGGGGGCCCACTGAGCTAGTTCAGCAGCTGACTTGGAATTTTAATGCCGCTCCAGTAGAAGTCTCCTTTCGAACAAGAATGGAGCCCCTACATGAACCTAAGGAAGGAAAAATAAGTGTCTTGTTCCAGGTCCTTAAGCACCACTGTAATAAAAACATCTGTGAAATACGGGAGGTCTTGTATGGTGATATGTAATGATTACAGAGCAGCACGAACTTAACTAACAAGTGGCCCTGTTTTATGTCCCTCATGTTGGGAGTGTCAGTTTAACCTTGCTACTAATAATTATAGGATATGTTAAAAAGCAGTATCTATTTTGAAGTGTTCTACATGTAAACAGACATTGAAGCTCTGAAATACAATCCTGTTATTAGTGACATTTTTCTATGTAGCTTTGTTTACATACACTGTATGCTAGGCAGATGGACTGCTCTTTCTGTATTTAATAGAATAAAACTCAAGTAGCTAACTGAAGTACTTGTTCTTTCAAATCCCCAGTGCACTCTAGTATGCTGCTTGGAAATAAGTGCTCCGTGCTAGTAGATAGCTTTGAAACAGCCAAATGTTTTTGAGATGGCACTTGAGGACTCAACTAGAAAACATCCTTAGCTTTTATAGTCAATCCATTTTAATCCCAATTTGTTGCATCACTGCAATTGTTAGGTCTCTAAAAAGTTGGCAACAGCAATTCTGGGAAGCTGGCTCTATTAACTAAAGTATTATATTTTTATTTTTGTTATCAGAGAAACTCGATACATCAAAAATAATTTGAGGTGGTGTTTTTGTTGTTCAAAGAGACTGGCCTTCTAATAAATCAGCAACAAGCCATTGAAGATTCTGTAGCATATAGGGATGTTTTCTGTAGATTAAGTTTTGGCCTTTCCTGATTTCTGAATAAGATTTCATGCTAATTCAGATATTAATACTGTATTCCTAAATCCACATGTTTTCGTACTCTTTAACATTTACATTTGTGTTTGGAGATACTGCATCTTAAACACAATTTCTGCACTTATTATGTACAATAAATTTATATAAACTCTTTACAATTTTTGTTTTACATAAACATGTTTTCATGTATCTAATTTCCAATTTAGGTTCAACCACAGGTTTGTCTGCCACCCCTCCTGCTTCCTTGCCTGGGTCCCTTACCAATGTGAAAGCTTTACAGAAATCCCCTGGACCACAAAGAGAGAGGAAGTCATCTTCATCCTCAGAAGACAGGAATAGGATGGTAAGGGGCAAATCAGCTATGTTTTTCTGCTTTTGTATTAGGCATCCTTATTCATTCATCAAAGCCACAAAGAATTATTCTGGAGAAATTGATATTTGGTATCTTACGTATTAAGCAAAAACATAAGATAACAGGACAACATTAGGCTACTGGAACTGATGTATGAATCAGTTGTAAACCATTGTAAATCAGACTGGGTTTCTAGGTGGCACCCAAAACACTGTATATGCTTCGTAGTATGATGCTGATCTCCCCTGAAGGAAAATCTTTAAAAAATTTTCTTAGTGCCTCCCAAATGTTAGCTTCCTGAGTCTAAAATTATCCCAATAGCCTAAAAATTACTGGGTGTTTAAAATTCACAGTGTAATCATTATTTGTCTTTACCATTCGTGCCTTATGAGGTTTTTTTGGTTTATTAGTAATATCACCATGTTACTAGTGACAGCTAACAAAAATCTGCCTCTGTGCTAGGAAATTATTTAGTGCACTTCTGGGCTAAAGTACAAGATTTCAGGTTTAGAAAGATACTTAGGTAACCTTTACCGAGGAAGAAACCTTTTTTAATCAGTATGTTTGCATTTCTCTTTAAAGAAAACCCTTGGTCGACGGGACTCAAGTGATGATTGGGAGATACCAGATGGGCAGATTACAGTCGGACAAAGGATAGGGTCTGGATCCTTTGGAACAGTCTACAAGGGAAAGTGGCATGGTATGTAACAATTGTGACAAACTGCTATACCTAAGATTGATAAAGGAAGTTGTCTGGATGTCTGGTTTTTTTTTTTTTCTTTAAACAAAGCAGTAGATCAAATGTGTTATATTGGAACTTCAACACGTTAAGAAACCAATCTCTTGCTAATTTTAATGAATATTTATCATGCTGAAGATTAATTCTAATTACTAGTGATCCTGAAGTATCCGTCTCTTACTGAATAAATATTTCCAAAAGAATGTATATGTGCTATGATTTATGTTGCATTTCTTCATTGATTGATCTCTGTAAACTATATACATCTTAATTTTTTTTATTAAATGGCTGTTTTTAAGGTGATGTGGCAGTGAAAATGTTGAATGTTACAGCACCCACGCCTCAGCAGTTACAGGCCTTCAAAAATGAAGTAGGAGTGCTCAGGTAAAAATGTGTAAATTATCTTTTTTCTGCCACTAGATCATCAATATGCATTTACACACTGCAGGAGTTATAACTCTTGTGAATTCACTTCAGAACACCACACTTTTTCCTTCTATCACAATATGCAGAAGCACAAATTATAATGTGTGTTTTTCAGAAAAATTTTGAACTTGTTCCTCGATTTTCCTTTCTAAAGATAAATTTGGATGGTGAGGAATTCTTGACCTGCCAGAAGTGTTTAAATTCTTCCATTTAATGAAAGACGGTTAGAAAACTGTTTGCACCCAGGCTGTGACATTTCCTTGATGAAATATGTGTTTGTATATTAGTACATCTAAAGGCAGTCACAACATCTGGATTGTGAAAGTTCCATTAGTGCTTTCATTGATTTCCAGCGAAAATTTTCTTCTACAGGAAAACACGACATGTGAATATCCTACTTTTCATGGGTTATTCAACAAAGCCACAGTTGGCTATTGTTACACAGTGGTGCGAGGGCTCCAGCTTGTATCACCATCTGCATATCATTGAGACCAAATTTGAGATGATCAAACTCATTGATATTGCACGGCAGACTGCACAAGGCATGGAGTAAGTATTGCATCACTTGCTTGCAAATGAACTTTGAGATAACATTTCATTCTTTTTTTTCCCCCGAGTTAATATCCATTTACAACAGCCCGAGTCCTATCCTGATGGATCACAGCATTTTATGACTATTGAGTTATTGCTGCTCAGGAACAGAGTAAAATAAGCCTTCTAACGTACTGTTAGGCACGTGGAGATATTGTTACTCAGCAAGAAATATTGTTTCAAGAAGTAATATTTCAGCAGGAAATAAAGATATTTAGCAAAATGTAAAGGTAGTTAGATAAACTATGTCTAACTTTAGTCTTGTCAGTCTATTTATCAAAGCATCTGTAGTTCTTGTATAAGAAGAATGAAACATGAATGAGTAGAAACTTGAAACTCTGTATCCAGAGTATTTGATTAAAAACCAAATCCTGCAAACCCTTTGACTACTGCCAACACTTCTATTTCAGTGGATGATCAATTCTAATATAAAACCTAGAGTTTCAGGACTGAAGGAAGAATTTTTATCAAAAAGATGGGATGCCGAGCTTTAATTGTGAACTCTGAGATATATCAGGTTTAAAGACAAGCAAAGAGCAAATCCAGAGTCACCATGATCTTAAACTTGAGACATATTAACTCTGAGATTTTTATCTGAGAATTCTAAAATAGGAGTAAAACAGCAATATTGGGACTGTAAATCTGTTGATTATTTTGAGAATTCATAAGTTTGCAGTGTGTAGTTACAGTACAAGCATCTTTCATGCATTCAGTGAAAAACTTGTGTTGAATTATGTTGACTGCTGTAAATATTGGATCTGCATTATCTTATTGGCATTTTGCGATCCTTACTTTCCTTTTAATAATTTATTCCATTTTACACATTGTAGGATCCTCATCTCAGAGCATCTAGCACCTTACAGTAAAAAATAAAATAGAAATAAAACAATCAATTCAAATGTGGAGTAGGACAGAACTCTGTACTATAACAGAAGGCAGATCACCTGACCAGCATTCAGGATCAGTTTCTTTAAAGTTGACATGTCAATCTCCAATTCTGATACTTGAATTTCTAATTAAATAATATATTATTCAAATACTGAATTCTAGGTATTCATATCAACCCTAAAGGCTTCACGACTTGTTCCTGCAAGGTGTGTGAGAGTAATTCTTACCCACACGAGTAGCCACAACAAAGTCAGTAGGATTGTTTGGGTAAATAAGTGTTTGTTGGACCCATATTCTGTACTTCAACAAATCAAAATGCTAGTAAGGTCAAAGGATTCGCCCCCTGACTAGAAAAATACCCAAAATGACTAAAGTTAATAGGACCAGCAGAATAGATGCCATGTTGAATACAGTGACACTTTCAGTCAATACTTGGTGTTGTGGATTTGCCATAAAAAAGGCTGGAAGGTGTAGGCTGACGGCCATTTCATAAGCTTTGGTTGATGTTCCTGGATCCTGGCTTTGAATGTTGAGTTAAACACAATCGAAAAACAAGGTTTCTGCAAAATGGCTGGTTATGTTCTTCAGCAATGCCAGATCTGACACTGGAAATCTAATGCTTTCTGGAAAACTACTCATGGTTTGAGAGGACTGTCAAGGGTAACTGAATATTTACTACTCTGAGAATACGTACATTTTTAACACGTAAGTTGTCTGTGCTTCACTAGGCTAGAGAGTGTACTTCTGAATTCTTGATGAATGCAACATCCGTTAGCCTACCTATTCCAAAATGTTCTTTGTTTCTTTTCAGTTACTTGCATGCCAAGTCAATCATCCACAGAGACCTCAAGAGTAATAGTATCCTTTGCTAAAGAAGTGACTATGGAACATGATACTGATCCTTTTTTTCTCTGCCAGAAATGAACTTCTTAAAATGAAAACCAGCTCACATGTGAATCTTTAATCAGAAATGTTAGAGGAGAGTTGACATTTGGGTGGGGCTGGGGGAAGAGTGCCGAGAGTCAAATAAGAAATACTCATTGTGCCTTATAATATGGTCACAAAGGGAAAGCAAGTTTTGCTGAAGCATCAACATTCACTTCAGATGAATTCATCTTCTGCTCATGGAAGGATCCTGACAAGTCATCTGCAGACATCCAGTGTCTCTGCAGCTTCCAGCAGCCCTTGAAGTATTTGACATTGTTATGATCATATAGTCCACAGTCTGTTTAGTACTAATCTAATCATACCTCACTTTAGAGGATAGACTTTCACAGATGCTGGCCACGTGGAATATAGGCCTATTAGAGAACTCCTTATAAGAGAGCACGAGTTTGGGGATGTTTTGATTGCACTTTCTCACATCTCTCTTGTAGGTGTTAACTGAAACATAGAGTAATTTAGACCAGTGAAATGAACCTGCTAGTGTCTTTCGGCTGCCCCCTCTGCTCAGAGCATTGAACAGTGCTTGGCTCATGTCAGGCACCTAGCACCATTCTTCTACTTTTAATCCCTTTTTCTTACTGCAACTTTAAAATTATACTCTATATGGATGATACAAACTGATACACCGAACACTGCAGACAGAGGGTCATTTAATGTGTTTGTGCTGAAAGAAAACAGTAGGATCCGTGCTTCTTTTCCTTTACATCTCCTCCATAGATATATTTCTTCATGAAGACCTCACTGTCAAAATAGGTGATTTTGGTCTTGCCACAGTGAAATCACGCTGGAGTGGATCCCATCAGTTTGAACAATTGTCTGGATCCATTCTATGGATGGTAAGAAAAAGGAACAGTATATTCCTTTGAAATTACTTGGCTGTAGGTGGCCTTTGATGCATCAGCTCCTGTTCTTTCAAACTGTTTCCATTTTGACCAAAGATCTTTAAACACCATCCCTGAAGCACATAGATATATAAAATCTGACTTAGGATAACAAATTCAGGATCATCTAAATTAATACTTCTAACTCTTCTTTAAATATGTTTTTAAAAATTCAGCAAAATCTGATGTTCTCACGTTTGCTTTAAAATAATTTGCTTTTAAGTTTGATATATTCAAGTGTAGCTGTTATAAAGAAACCGCCATATAGATTATTCAGAGTGATTACCTCTTTAGAAGAAACCTATTTAAAGAGTTTTGTTTAGCTCAAGTTCACCACCCACCCGCCGTAAAACTTCGATGGTGGTCAGGGTGGTTTTAGCACTATTGTAATTCCAGTTTCGATATTGCTTCTCAGTCTATAAATTGTCAGGTTGCATGTCATAGTACAGTGATGAGATCACCAAGTTTGATAACCAATGAATTTAAAAATTCATGTTCAGATCCACCATATTAATGCTTTAGTACCAGCAGTTCTGGAGCATCTGTTTCCAGCAATGGATCTGAACAAATCCAATTACGTGTTTCCAAAGATGGGAGATATTAACCAATACTTTCGGGACAGCAAATAACAGAGAAATTGGACAGTCAGTACTGAGAAGAGAGAGAGAGCGCATGGAACGTGTTTGGCCATTGGGTAGCAGGAGCCTAAAACAGAAAGATGAACTTTGCATGGCGCCTCACTTCTTGTTTCGCTCTTTTATCTCTAGTTTTTAAAAGCAGAAGTTTCGTATCTGGCATGTGAGATGTCAGCCTGATATGTGGTAAAATGAAGACTAATTCTCTTTCCTTTTATGGTACAGGCACCGGAAGTCATTAGAATGCAAGATAAAAATCCATATAGCTTTCAATCAGATGTATATGCGTTTGGGATTGTTCTTTATGAGCTGATGACTGGACAGTTACCATACTCGAACATCAACAACAGGGACCAGGTAAAGAGAGCATGAGTTTGGGGATATTTTGATTGCACTTTCTCTCTTGTCTCTTGTAGGTGTTAACTGATACATAGAATAATAAGTGGGCTAGGGGGCTGACCCAAACCGACTGCCCCAGGTCCAGCTGCAGGGGTTTGGGTGGTGGCAGGGGCTGCGGTGTCTAAGCGCGCAGCCCCCACCACCTCCCGAAGCCCCAGGGCTGAGCTATGGGGCTGGCCCGAACCGGCTGCCCTTGCCAGTTCACGCCAGCCCCCTAGTCCAGCTGCAGGGGTTCGGGTGGTGGCAGGGACTGTGGCGCTTAAGTGCGCAACCGCCCCCCCCTCGCTATCCAAAGCCCCGGGGCTGAGCTAGGGGCACCTGAACCCCTGCAGCTGGACTAAGGGGCTGGCCTGAACCGGTGAGGGCAGCCAGTTCGGGTCAGCCCCGGGGCTTGGGTGGCAGCTCCAATAATAGTCAATTTCACTGCTCTGCTAGAGCAGTGAAATTGACATATTTGACAGCTCCAATGTCCCAGAGTGGCCTGGATTGGCGCCCGAACCCCTGCAGCTGGACTAGGGGGCTGGCCCGAACCACCGAGGGCAGCCAGTTCGGGTCAGCCCCCTAGCTCAGGCCTGGGGCTTCGGGAGGCGGCGGGGGCTGCAGCCAGCCCCCTAGCCCAGTGTACCACTGGGACAGCCCACTGCCAGCCAAAAGGTGCATAGTGGGACAGGGACATGGTGGGACACAGATGAATGCTCCTTTGCAATAAAGAAGCACGTGTGCACACACAAAAGCGCTATATTTATAGCGCTTTCCTTGTCCCGCAACAGCTTATTGCAGGACAAGTTTGTCGTGTGTACATAGCCTGAGAAACCAACTGAGCTGGCCAGACAACCAGGATTCCTGGGTGGGGCAGAGGCAACCTGTGGCAGACTGCTTCCATTTATGTCAGAACGCTTCAGAGTTCATCAGATGTTGAGTGACTCATTCGTCTTACTGTATCTGCATTTTACAACTTTTAAAGGAGGGGAAGTGCCCACATTCCCAGCCAGCAGGCTGTTACCACTTACAAGTCCCACTTGGCACTGTTTCATTTTAACTTTTTGAGAGCTCTGACTTGTGAATCCTGTTTTGTCTGCCTGGTGATAGATGACATGGGTGCTGACCGTCGATTTCCGAAACACATTTTAGCCACAGGTGCAGCAGTTCTGCAAAATGCAGTGAAATGCCTTGAGTTTATTTTCATTGGTCCATTGACTGGAAAGGACGTAAACAGAGCACTGTATGTTTTGACAGAGCTAGGCCATGAAGAAAACAAATTCATAAGTTCAGCTATCACATAAAAAGTGAATTTCAAGTTTTACAATGGGCAAAACCGATGTCATTCCTCCGTATTAGCCCTGTCACGCCATTGAACCCCAGCATGCCGATTTGTAGATAAAGCAGTCTTTGGGCCTAGTGGTGCTTCTTGTGATATTCCCCTACTCGTAACTTTTTACAAAAGTAAAGTACTTAATGTTAGTTAAGCCCTTAATATTGAAATTAGAAAGCAAAGCAAATTATCAATAATTTCAATGTTAAATATTCACTGTAGTTTAAAGAATGCTGTCTTCTGGATGGCAACGAGTCTCTGTGCAGCAGAAATAAGGGGTAGAATAGACAAGTCTTTACACAGGATACATAGCTGGTGTTTGGGAGTTTCTAAAGATGTTCCGGGGGAGCTTCAGGGAGAGGGAGGGCAGAAGTGCATTGGTTCCAAAATTCAAAGAAGGAGCTGTAGAGTATGTTAGCAAAAACAGTGTCCATATGCAACTTGATGTGTAACTTATTTACCTCCCATACAAGACATAAAATAATTACATTTCTTTAAATGTAAAGGCTCAATACTGCTGGATCCATCTGGCTAGTTATTCAGAGAAGATGGTGATTGTCTGTTACAACATGAATAGATCTTTGACTAGTTTGAAGAGGTTTTTTAAGAGCAATGCAGATTCAGTGTTCAACCTCCATTATGTTTAACCTTGGCTTGACATAATAGTGGCCACTTCATATTTCCAAAAGATGTTGCACGGAATTATATTTGGACTTCCCACTAGATATTTGTGGTGGTGGAGTTTGTGTGTTTGAGTTTCAGTCCATTCTTAAATGCAGGCCTTCCCTGTTCACTAAACTGGTATTGAAAATACAAGGTTCTGTTTCCAGCCAAGCTGTCAAGGGAGAGCTAGAGCATTCTGGTTCAGTAGAAAAGAGGCAATCTCTGCTTTTCCAATATGTTAAGAAAAGGTAGTCTGAAGAGAATTAGGAGAATTTATGATGGGAAAGTATATGGAAAGGGTGAGGTTTTCACAAGATAAGAGGTCTAGGTCTGAGGGACCACACGTTTCTTTAATTGTCCTAACGTGTGAATTTGGCACTGACTTCTAGATAAAATAGGTAAGCACAAAATTATTAAATGGCACAGAGTATTTATCTGTTAGTCCTGCAACAGAGCTATTTATTCTTTTCTTTTGGTGTGCAAAAATTGTTCCTTATCTACATTCCTGCAAATAGTATTGTCTACTAACATTTATGGTTCCCCCTTAATTCCTTTTTAAAAGGGGGAAAAGGAAGAAAGAGCATAACTCCTCTTCTACTGAAATGATATACCAAGTAGATCAGCGAAGTCATTAGTCCCAAATGATGTGGAATGTACTATACCAGATTCTTCTGCATGTATGGAAAGAAGTACTGTTGGAATGTACATGTTCCAGAAAAAAACATAGTTAACGACATGCAATTCTTTCTCTGATTTGTTACATGGTTTTGTTTTATGAATTTTCCCTTTTTCATAAAAAGATAATATTTATGGTGGGAAGAGGATACCTGTCTCCTGATCTCAGTAAAGTGCGAAGTAACTGTCCAAAAGCCATGAAGAGGCTAATGGCAGAGTGCTTAAAGAAGAAAAGAGATGAGCGACCCCTCTTTCCACAGGTAAGAAATGTTCCCATTTTGGATTTAGATGGCAAGTAAATACACAGTGGTTCTCAAACATATTGGGCTCATTTATGATGTTTGATGATCTGCTGTGACCCAATAGATTATATTAGTGCAAAAAACATCTGACATGAAATATTTCTTACCCCACAAAGTTTTATATACACAGGCAGTAAATAACTTCATGGTGTGTATATAGCAGTGGTGGTTCCTGTCTCATATGCTGGCTGGGCCATTGCAATCTCTGGGGTGGCACCTCTCATGGGGGGGTCTGGCAGGCCAGCTTTGTGAGAGTGGCTCTGTGACATGAGGCATGGGGTCACTGAGCCACTCACTCACATTTGGCCTGGCTCCTTCCCTGCTCCACAGCACCAGAGCCACAAGAATCATTGCTGTGGGATGAGTCTGGGGTGGGCTATGCAGCATCCTTCCTCTGGTCTCCCACACAACCCTTTGATACATTCTGGCGACTCAGTTTTGAGTCACCACTCACAGGTTGAGAAACCCTGGTCTAACAAATGCTGCTATAGCATGTGCTTGTTGATCATTTCATGGTTCTTATTTGAACTAGGACATGAGTTCCAGCTGAAGACTGGACTAAGTAAGATTGTATTATTTAGCACATAGTTGGCATGGAGTTAGCAAAGTGCATTTTTAGTACAAAAAAAGAAATTGTATGTAATTTGAGAGAACATTCATGCATTGATTAAAGAAGGCATGTGGATGCTGCATTAACATTTCAGTTTTACTTGCCATATGTTCTGTGAACTCTTTAACATCCCCCCCCCTCCAGCCCCCTCAAAAAACTATAAAGGGCAACTGTCAAGTAGTTTTGTTGCAAAACTTTACCTAGTAATTCCTATCTGGGAAAATATCTTTGGATGCTAAATCTTTTTATTATATCTATATTTTTTTAAGTACAAGTTCAAAAAATATAAAAAGGAGAGCTCACTCGGCAGGCTTTGTTTGCAGTAGTGCTTTGAATTACCATTTCCAAAGCTACGTTCATTGCTATGTGCATAAAAGAAGGTAAAAAAAGGCAGCCATATTGTCACCTTCATCAGACCCACTGAGGAAGAGGCAGCGTGTTCCTTAGCGGGAAGAGTGATACAATTTCTGCAGAGATGGTTTTTTGCAGTCCTCTCAGGAAGTATACAAAAGCTATAGTGCAAAGTGTTAAATTGTTTAAAAAGTGGTGAGTCATTCGTTGCTTATAACTCTTCATGGTTCTGCCTTTGGCTTTTGTGGTGCTGTTGCCACGTTGCAGCACTCGGTTTGATCTTCTCTTATTTTCTCTTTGGTTTAGATTCTTGCCTCCATTGAGCTTCTGGCTCGGTCATTGCCAAAAATTCACCGCAGTGCATCTGAGCCCTCACTAAACCGGGCTGGCTTCCAGACGGAGGATTTTAGTCTGTATGCTTGTGCTTCTCCAAAAACGCCCATCCAGGCAGGGGGATACGGTGGGTTTCCAGTACACTGAAAAGGAGTTGAAAGCATGTGCATGTGTGAGTTCTGGTCTGTTCCCGTGTGCATGCACAAGTGTGTGTATGTTCTGAACTCCTACATGCTGTTCTCTTTAAAGGTGCATGGAGAGAGTTAACACTCACATGTACGGGTGGGCATTGTAAGTTCCTGGCATGAAGACCGTTGTGGGCAATGGATGCCCAGGGAATTAACAGCACAAAAGGATTAAAGGTCACCTAAGAGAAAAGGGAAAAGTCACTTCAAAGAAAATGAAAAAACCTATTCGGGTCATTGAATCGTGCCTTGGATTGGCTTTGCTTTCTATGCCATCTTTTCTTCTTTTACTAGTTGGGGTAGTCGATCGGTGGGTGCTGTCTTTACATTTAAACTACTCAAACGATATTTTTTTCCCAGTTGAATTGTCAGTATCCATGAGCAACAGTTTTAGCATCTCACGTTAGTGGTGTTGCTGGAGATGTGTGAAGATGCAAAAAGAGCTTAGCTGCCAGACTGAGCACAGCCAAATTTGGTGTAGTTAGCAAAGGTGAGCACACGCAGCACAGAATGCAGGTGGCTTTGTCAGTGTGACTTTTATTTATAATGTATGATTTAGAAGAGTGCTGGCTGGAAAATACCTTTTACCAGAGGGGGTATCTGATTTTATCTAAATGATCTGACAAGCTCTGCTTTAAAACTTTTTACAAATCTCCCATATTGCGATGCAGAGTAAACTTTGGACATCTGCTGCTGCTTCTGAACAGGAGATGTATCACTAATACTCATCAGGGTATCTTGCAAATTAGAAGGAGCCTCATTTTAAGAAACTTCGATGACTCTGGAGAACATGACCAAATATGTGTCTGCTATGCAAAAATATGTTATAAAAAAATACCCAGAATGGGAAATCCTATTTTGTAAAAGCAAAGCAGCAAACTTGAAAAGTTGTGTTTGGTGGGAAATCAATATTTTACCATGAATTTCAGTTTACAAAAAAAAAGGCTGATTACTATTTCAGTTAATAATGTTGCTGAAGTAGGCTCTTTTCTGGAGGGAATTTTTTGCTTTTGTCTATAAGTTACCAGGTTGATTGCAAGCCCCTATCAAGGCAAACTAGAAACTGTGCTAAGGTTGTAACCTCAGATCACTCCCTAACTTTCTCTTTTTTGGATTATTCATCTGGAACAGGTAAATCACAGAGTAGTCATGTCACACTGATCTCTGGTGGAAGACATTAAAACAGTAACATTGTCAATGTCTGCATTATCACATTCCTGTCCTGTTTGAACTGTGTTCTTGCATATTTTACAGTTCTTTTAAAAATTAACCCATTTACTGTTACCATTTGCTCTCCATCAGAAACAAGCTTTTGCTGTTCTGGTTAGGCCTTCAAGGGAAGGAAAATATTTCCTACGACTTCTGGTTATATAATTCGTAGAGAAATGTGCAGTATTGCTATCAGTGTGTTTTACTGTTTAATGGTATAGAACAGAAAAAAGTTTTCCTGCATGCCAGACCCTGCTGTTGGAGTAGTGTGTCTAGCCATGGTCACAGATCCTTTTAATGCAGGGCTCGACAAAACCTGGGTGCCAGCCATGGTGACCAGGGTTTGTAGCCTGACTCCTATTTCTGCTGTGGAAATGCAGTTGAGGAGAGAGCCCTTTGGTGACCAAAAATAAAACTGCTGGTGCCTAGCTGGGAGCCAATTTTGTCAAGGCCTGTTTTAATGCAGTAGTTGGTAGCTGAGTGCTGGGAGAGGCATGAATAATTACTACGTTCCATAGGCTGACAATAACTGCCTACCCCTTCTGGTAGTCCCCCTAGCTCCTTTCTGTCCACTTAGTTTCCTATTCTTCAAAAAAATCTTCTCCAGAGTAGGTGAAGGATTAAGCAGGGATCCATTTGCCATCTCTCTTGAAATACCAGGGATCACTCATTTTTCTGCTGTGAAATTGAATCCTCAGAAGTATAACTTTCTATTTCATCCTCTGATGAGGCTGTCTTAACTGCTACCTCCTTTTCTTCAAGTGATAGAAGGGTAGTCTGTGGTGCCCATTATCTATCCTGGACCTATGCACAGAGGGGAAAAAATGCTGAGGGAAGTTCATTTATGTATGTTTTTTTTGCGGGTAGAACCCTGTCCCTGTTCTCTGTCCTCAGGATTGGTTCAGGGTCCTTGTCCATTCAACATGTCTACTTCTGTATCTTTATAAGTATAGTGTTTTAAAAGTATAGCGACTGCCTTGGTTTATAGGGGGAAACAACCTGTACAAGGTAGTAGCCTGCACGGAATTCCCCAAGTAACTGGTAGGGGGTGCAGCTTATCTGTTGAGAACATTTACAGGTGTATCTGTATTTGTATAACCACTTCATGAGAGCCCAGTCTTGCAATGAAATAATTTATTCCTTGTGAGATTTGCTCCTTCTTCAGATCTCTTGGTCTGAGAGTAAACAGAGAGATATCAACCTTGGTCTCTGTGCAGGCTCTAACCTTTGTAGAGGGCGACCTAAATGCTACAGGAGTTCTAGTTTACCTACCGCAGGCCAGTTCCAAGATATCACTGAGTCATTGGACCTAGACACATTCTAGTGAGATTTTTATATGCATGCATGAGGCCTGATGAAGACCTGCATCTGTGTCAGCTCCCTCCCTCTTTTACAAGTATATGAAAGTCACCCAGGCAGATGTAGCTGGAAGTATTTTCCTCTCAGTAGGTCATATAATCTCTACTAAGACGGATACTGCCAGTGTGCATGAAGAAGGGCATCTATCCTATTCTCTTAGCTTGCTTCTCAGACAGTGTTAGCAAATCTGGGTTAAGCACATCGAGGGTGCTGGAGCTGATCATACCCTTTGGAAATTCAGAAGTCCAAATAAATTTGCAAACATTGAAGATCCATAAGTTGGCTCTCAAATCCTTTCTCCCAGAAATGAGGAGCAGCTAGTGCAGACGATATGGTTGTTATTTATTAGAGGACATATGTGGGAGAGCTTGGTGGCCTCTTTTTAGAAGAGTTTTTGGGAATTGTGCATTTGAAACAAAGTGGGTCCATCTGCTCTGCACCTAACAAGCATGAAAATACCTTAGCCAATTACTTGAGACAAACAGGAACCATCATAAGTGTTCATTCAAATCCTCTATGGCATTTGAAAATTGAGTTGTCTGCTGCAAGTCAAAACAAGTGTCAGAAGTTCTGATTGACAGAAGGCAGAAAATCACAATCAGATATTTTTCTTGTATGCAGAGGGGAAAATTCTCTTCCACATTTCCTCTTACATACAGAGCATTGCATAAGATTTGGCAGGAGAGAACCCATGTGATCTCATTCACACTGGCTTGGGCACAGCAGTCTTGTTCTCAGAGCTCATGGCCCTGTCTGAAGATCATCCATTCGCTCTTCCTAAGAGTCAGGATCTCTTGTCCCAGCAGGACATTTCAAGTTCATGCTCATGGCAGCGTGTTTGCCAGGTTTCAAGAACTGAAGGTTGTGCCTGTCAAGTCAGTCTGCGGACAGCTTCTGGGAGATGAAGATCAGCTGAGACAATTTTTATATCTTCAGCATGTGAAAAGTTGGGGTAAGAGAATTTGCTCTTACCTGCCAACTACTGCTTAACAGAGTTCTGTAGCCCCATGGCTGAACACATACTCCTGTACAGTGGTTGGGTGGAGCCAATACACTTGCAAAATGAGAGTTTTTGTTAATAAGCAGTCATTTTTTATATATAGTCTATCAAATTTTAGGAGAAAATTACCTTGATTACCTACCACTGCAGGGCTAGCATCTAATCTGCATGAAGTTTGTCACCCATTCAGTTAAAATGTATTATCTGAGATCAGACTTGCATCTGAAGGTTAATGAGGATAGACTAAGATCAACTTGTTAAAATGTCACTTCACTAAGATGCAGATTTTGACAGGCTGAAAAATGACCGAGAGTATTAACCTTTTTTGCATCTTAGCAGTCACTGGATGAAACAGTTTTCCTTTCTACTCCTGCTGTCCTGCCCATTCAGATGAGTAGTTCATCTTTCATCTTCTGAAGTCCCATTGCAACAATTAAAAACTGAACCATTAGTTGAGACGGGCATGAGATGAGTAAAGAGGGAGCAATCTCTTGTTTATGAATTAATGTAGTCAGCAGTTGAGGAAAGTAGACCGGAAAGCAAATTAAATAGAACATATTTAGCAAGTGTGGCTAAGTGTCAATGTCGTTCCTCAATATTACCTCTGGGGTTAATTTTGTAACCTTTTGTCCTTTTTCCCTTTCCGAAAAAGTACAAAAATACGAGGCCAAGAGTTGTACTAAAAGATGCTGTTATATATGCCGGAGAGAGCTACGGCTAACATTAAATGCACTGAGTGATTAAGAGCAAGGGTTTGATCTGTTGGTAGGATTAAGTGAGTATTAACATAAGAAACTGAGCATCTGGATAAAACACTTTATTTAACGGAATTATCTTTGGGTTTTGTGCCTCTGTGGAATCCAGGGGATGTCAGAGGGCATACTTTTATTTGCAGCTTTCATGTGTGTGACTTTGAGGTCATAGGGACACTGTAAACCTGTTCCAACCCCCAGAAATGACTAATTTTAAAATGTCATAACTGGGTGAGGAGTTCACGTAATTCTTGTCCTGTGCTCCCTCCACCCCAATGCCTTAAATCAACAGCTGTGATGCTGGAAGATTGAAAGTGAAGAAAATGCACCTTCTTTTGGGGTGAGGTCCGTACAGCTGCTCTCAGTGTGAACGTCATCCTTGGGAATGATCCCAATCCTTGGGAAGGCTAGTAAAAGCCTTCAAAATAAGCCTTAAATGTGGCTTAAGCAGTGCACTGAGTGTGTGCTGGCTCTCTGCTCACGGATGAACTTCATCCTCCAAGCGTATCACTATTCTGGACTTCTCCTTAATGCTGATTCCCAAAATGATACAAACAAATATAAGCCATATTGGATTTTTGCCAAATTGAAGGATTACAAAGTGCTACTAAAGGAATTATTTTTGAGCTTGCAAAAGGGTAGTCTGGAAAAAGCTGACATTGTGAAATGCCTTTTCTTTATTACTACTTAAAAAGAACCCCACCAATAAACAAAATACAGGTGGTTCTGTAGTTTATGATATGCCCCCCTTCTTTATTCCGGTCCAGCTTATTTAGAGACGGTTGGAGGCTCTCATGCTTACTCCCCATGACACTTCCCTCCTATTCAAGATCCTTGATTAATTTCTCCACCTCTGACTCCCTTATGTGCTCCTGTGTCCATCGGGACTACCTCGGCACATGGACTCCTATATAAGTTGTTCCTAAGAGTACTATCTGTGCACTTTCTCCTCACATAGAGACTTTTGTTCACTCTCCTTGGTTCCTTCCTTTGTAAAGCAGGCTGTTCTACCTGTTTTGGGAGACTGAGTATCAATTTGAATCGAGCTACTTGTGAATATATTTCTGAGTTTTTCCCCCCAGTACTCAGGGTATAAATATAAGACAATACCTGGACTTCTTTTTCTTTAGACTATTTGAGCTGTTTTTCAGAAGGTGGAAGGCTATCAAGATAATAAGCAATTATTTGAATGTAACAGTGTACAGACTATCTTTGCTGAGCAGAATAAACACACTGTTGTGTGCATTTACCAATCATCCACTATTAGAAAAGGTTTTGAAAGTTCCTCGGGACAGGTGTCATCTTGCATGGCAGTGGCATAACTTGTTCCACCAGCAGTGTGTGAACCCAATAATGGAGACTGTGGGCCAGTTTCTTTTCCTCGCTCACACCTCTCTATTTAAGCACATCTAGGGATCCTCCATGAAAGGCCTGCCAAAGTAGAATTCATTGGTGAGGATGAAAGGAAAATCTTCTGGCCAACGCACAGTATCTGGGGGCAAGGGGGTTGGGTTCTATTCCAAGCTTTGCTACAGAGTTCCTGCATGACCTTGAGCAACCGTCTTAATCTCTGGGCCACAACTTTATTGTCTGTGAAGTGGGAATATGTATCTACCTCACAGGGTGCTGAGGCTTAATGAAATATGTAAGTGAAGTGATTGTGGATTATCTCATGAGATGGCACTGTCTAGAAGTATTACGTATTACTAAAGAATTCTGAAATGGTCATTAGGATTGTTTCAAATCCAGGCTAGGCTCTCGTCCTTGTGCTTCCCATCCTTGCTGAGCAAACGTACTACCACCACTCTGCTTTCCGTCCCAGGAATAAAGGTGGACAAGCTCACATCTCTGGTTCCTATGCCATTAGTTTGCTGCATTGATCTATAAACCAGTTTCTAATGTACTTTAGTGTTGGTTTAATCATCAGAAGGACTATAATGTGTAACCAGTAAAGATTCATGTGTAAGCACAGTGGGTATGTCTACACTAACAATTTGGTAGTTGATACTTTGTAGTAATAGTTTAGTAAGTTTGAGTGTTTCTTTCTTTTTCTCTCGGGGGGGGGAGTGGGGGGAGGAAGAGACAGTGAAAGTCCCTTAAGTCGACTTAAATTACTCCCTGTCTACACCAGACTTTCATTAAGTCGACTTAAGAAATTCCTTAAGTCGACTTAATGAAAGCTTAATTCGACTTAAGAACCACCCATTAGGTCAACTTAAGCCTTAAATCATCTCCTTAAGGATGGTGTGGACATGGAGTAACCCTTAAGTTGACTTTATTAAGTCAACTTAAGGGTGGTTAGGTCGACTTAACAAAGTGGACTAAGTCGACTTCACTTTAAGTCGACTTAGTCCACTTTGTTAAGTCGACTTAATAAGGTCGGCTTTAAGTGGAATTAAAGTAGACCTTATTAAATGGACTTAACAAAGTCGACATAACTTTTTGTAGTGTAGACAGAGCCAGTAATTCTTTTGATTATTAAATCAGTTTTCAAGATAAAACTGGTTTCCAGGCTGACTCTGGGTTCTAAAGCTTCCATTATTACAAATATCATTTGTCAGCCAATGGTAGGCATCTACAGCAGGGAGCTTAGAAATTAAATTCTAATGCAGTATTTTATTTTAAAATACACGATGGACAAATTTTCCTCCTGTGAATGTTTAGACTGAGCAAAATGGCTATGGCTTGCTTTTAAGAAATCTTACTTCAATAAAATATGCTGTTGGTGCACTTGATGTTCTGTCATTACAAGTATGATCTTTCTGTGCCTTAATTTTAACTGTTGCATTTTTTTAACCTCTGACATATTCAGCCTAGTGTTCAACTAGACTGCAGAAATCTCTGTCTAATTGAGAACACTTTTTTAAACCAAGCTCTTGTCCTCCCTCTACAGGAGAATTTGCAGCGTTCAAGTAGCCGCAGCACCCACTCTATTATTTAAGTCTTGTGTTCCTACAGTTTCTTAACATCGGAACTCTGTTTCTGCTCCTCAAAACCTAAAGCAATTTAGGAAAAGATATCCATAAGCTTAGAGCAGAGCAGAATGGAACTGCTGGTCCAACACAAGGGGGGGACATAATCTTTTTAGGAACCAGAATTCTCTGCTGCCAGTGTTTCTCCTTCAACAGAAAATACCACGTCTTCAGAGATCCGCAGTGGCTGCCTGCACCCTTGCCATCATTCCCAGGAGAGAGGAGAGGGCATGCACGTTTTGACTTTGGCGCTCAGGCATAAGGGGATGGAACTGCTCCTGCAGCTTAGGAGACTTGCTTTGGATGGTCTGCCGGTCGGCTTTCTCCCTCTAACAACGAATCATCAGAGGCTGAACAGCTAATGAGAGTGCTAATCAAAAGAATCATCCTCTGTTCTGATTGATTTTTTCCTGGCATGCTTACTGATATATGGGACAAAATGCAGTATCCCCTTTTCATTTAAATACAAATGTCAAACATTTTAATCCATCTATGTTATGGGCTTTTATCCCACTCAGATTGGATACTTTGAGGGGTGGGGGGGAGGTGACTTGGGGAGAAGTTAATCTGGAGGAAAAGGGGATGCTGCACCCTTTCAAATTTACTTCACCACCTATCCAAAAAATCACCCTTTTCTTGTTTCCAATACTTTCTTGGTGTGCTCAGACATGGCATCTTTCAGAAGTGTTGGGAAGCTCCTCTCGTTGGTCCAGCAACAAACTAAAGTTAAAAAAAAAAAAAATGTAGCAAGTTCTCAATTTTTCTTTGCATCACCTGATTTAGTGTATTTTTCAGAGCTGCAACAATGGCATCTGAACTCTGTAAAACTGCTAATACAGACTATGAATGGTGTATGTACCTATTTTAAAAGTTTTATTTTAAATGCAGGTGCAGATTAATACCAGATATCTTACTAATACATAAGGTTTTCATAACAGGAAAAAAAAGTTCTCAGGTTGAATTGAATGAAAATACAAAAAACAAAAACCCTAGAATTAGACACTCTGCAAATTGTGGGTTGGTATTTAGAGAGCTTTTTAAAAAGGATTTTTATCCTATTGACTCAGCGTTCTCTGGTGAGTGTTTGTGTATAAATGTGGAGCATCTTGTCCTAATGGCAAGTTTAGATTTAAAAAAAAAACAGCACAGTAACTACAAAAAATGGTACTTGCTGGATCCACGCTGATCTTTTCTCCTCTCATTGTTTCCCTCTGTTTGATTCTGTTGCTCTGGTCCCTCCATTTTCCCCTTTTCCACAGTTTGCAAACTAGGATAAAGGTGGCAATATCCACATTAGTTCCCCTGTCCTCCAGGCCTTCCTCAGATGGTCAGTAGCTCTTTGACGACATACCACGTCAGAAGAAAAATTCATAGAAGTTCAGCACATTGTATATTTCCAGTTCAGTGATTCTCAATCTGTTTTACCATTGTGGGCCACTTGCAGCTCTCTGCATTATGTCGCTCCATCCGCACAATAGATATACTACCTGTATGGCCCTGAAGATGTCACATGGGCTGTAGTTGTGTGCTGATTGGGCCGTGAGCAGCCCGTAGGCTGCAGATTGAGATTCGTCTACAAGAATATCTTTTGATGTGATCTGTTTGCAAAGTTCCCTGATAGGTGGAATTTAACGTAAATTATTTGCACAGAGGCAAGTCAGTCATATTAGAAAGAAATTCAAGCTTACAGTGAAGTCTTCAGAGTTTGATAAATATCTGCCTAGTCACACTCAGCATAAGGCAGGAGAATTGATACCACTAATCTTTAGTGAATAAAATTATGAGACACGGGAAGGAGTTAAATGTGTATAACCACATATGTCATTGGTTGAACACATTGCTTCTCCCTTACTAGCTGAGGCGGGGATCTTTACTGTGTACAGAAGGGTGCTCGTGGGTTTAGAATACATATCAGCTGTAGAACATGCTTTTAAAACCATGTATTTCTACAGCATTACAGGTAATCGGTCAATAGTAACTGCAGTTAAGGAGTCCTGACTTATCTGAAGTGAGATATCTAATTGAAATACTGTGTATTTCTGTTAAGTCCACAAACATTAGCCAGACAGCAATAGCGAGTGACATAAAGTCACTACAAGGATGAAGCAATTCATGTTGCTACATGAATAGTACTGATTTTGTGTACAGGATGCATTTTAACAAAACAAAAAAGCACAACTTTTTTCTTTTCTTCTGTGGGTCTTCAGATGCTATTAGGTTTTTTTTTCGTTCCTGAGATGGGCAGGAATTAAAATACTCTGTAGTAGTATCTACTTTCCAGCATGGAGAAGCAAGCAAAGCGAGCCGTAGTGCACAGTCTGATGAAATCACAATGTGCCCTGTTAGCATAATTGCAGAATATAGTGCTATCAAAAGCAATTGACAGACTGAGGTGGAAGGAAGCCTGGAATTAAGTTGTCAGCAACAGTTGAGAATTTTTACAAACATTAACTCAAAGAGAATGAAGTCACTACTGTTTCAGTGTTTTCCACTCATCCTTCTACCTTTTTTTTGGCTTGTGACCTAGCTTGTAAATGTAAGGCACACTGAAAATTACATATGCTCCTATAGGAAGCTATAGCCAGAGTATGTATTGGTAGATTAAGAATGATCATTTCACTGTATTGGTTAAAAATCCTAGTTTCCTTCTATGTTTTCATGCTAGCGGAGAAGTATTTGTTGAACTAGAACAGTAAGAAGTTTTTATCCTTGTTTTAAATGAAGTTACTTTGCAGTGCTTCATTACCTGTTAGTATGTGGTATGCTGCTTGAGCCCAGAGGAAAAGCACAAGGAAAATTGCTATCCTTGTTCATGCAAAGCACTTTATAAGCAACACAAGGTCTTTGATTTCCCCCGCCCCCAGAGCAACATGTACATTGTCCGACAATTATTTAGTTGGTTCATTTCTGTTACCTTCCAAGGTTTTTTTTTCTTGTAAAGTAGCTGTAATGCTTTATATTTGTGTCCATTTTTCTATCTATACAAAGACCACCTTAATCCTCATGCAAAACTTTGGGAAAATTTAGTTTCTAAATACTTGTTTTTCGTTTTTCTTTTCCTTCAGAGGTTACTAAGGACGTCTTGCCTGAAAATAGGATCGGTTTTAAAGGTGCCTTGCAGATGTTTTGTAAACCGAGAGACATTCGCAGGGACACACATTGAAACCCCAGATAGAAAAGGTGTGAAAGAAATAATTAACTCTTAAAAACAAACAACAAAAAAGTTCAGGCTCTCTGCTCAGACCGCATGTGTGATGCCTCAGCTCAGTGCACTGCTAAGGCATAATACATGTCAGGTTTGGAAATTCTGTTAAATCTTTTTATACCTGTTGGGACAGAAAATCATCTAGGCACTTGTACTTCTTTAAGCTCCAGTAGCTATGAGCATCTAATAACCTTTTAAAAACCACCCCTTAAGGACCTGTAGTCTAACTCCACGCTTTTGTGGAGTGCATTAGCCCCACCTCCACCACCCACGAAATCAGAGAATACCCGTCTTATCTCCCGTCACGGGGCAGTGCAGGATTCTACCCTTCAGTAATATTGTCTGGACTCTGGAGCATAATGTGGTATTGAAGGCAAATGGTGTGAACAATTCAGGGCCTGAGTATTTTTAAGATAGCTTAACATCAGTTAAATGCTGTGTGTCCCTAGAGTCGGTACAGTCCTACCACTCATTTTTCACAAAACATTTGCGGGTCACCGAATTAATCTGTTCCTGCTTTCTTTATTCCTTACCTGAAATCATCCTCTCTCAGAATAGAGTTCTTTGGCAATTAGTGATAATAGTCAGTAGGAGCTACATGTACTCTTAGAGCAGTGATTTTCAAACCAGGGATCAGGATCCAGGAATGAGTCACAGACCCTCAGGTACTAGGTCGTGGCACCCCCCGCTGCCCTCGCTGAAAGATGGAATTGTTGGATCATGGGCATCAATGATTTTTTTTCAACTGGGTCCTGAGGAAAAAAGGTTGAAAACTGCTGTCTTAGAGACAACCCTGACATGAAGTGAATAGTGAGAAGTGTGAACGGGTAACAAAGATCACATCTTTATGCAAATGTTCAGTCATAAATACAGACTGAAAATCATGCAGTTGTATTGTGCTATCAGGGTACACAGTGCTTTATTGAAAACTTTGAAGACAAGGTCCGTCCCCGTCCCCCCCCCCAAAATCTAATGTCAGTTGAAGCGTCCATAGTTCTTGGAGGTGTCTGTATAATGGAGAGCTCAATTAAGAACTGAAGAATGCAAACATTTCACACCTTTCCAGTGTGCAAGTTTTAATGAATATTCCCCTTCTTGACTGTGAGTGCAGCATGTGTAGCGCAAACTATTCAGAGTACTGTAGGCAAATATCTTTCCATCCATTGAAAAAAACCACCAAGATGAAATACAGTTAACCCTTTAGGTACAGTCAAGATTGTGATGAAAACCAGTTACATAAATGGACTATCAGGGCCCCACTTTGAAGATACGACATGTTTTGTGTCTGTGGTTTGGTTTTTATTTTCTTTATAGGTTCTACTTTATCAGAAATATAAACTTGGTCGATTTACTGCAGATTTGCTAGTGACAAGGATTTACTAAGCCTGTTTGCTTTGACCCACATGCACATACACATTAAAAATAACTAACTTGGCTGCTGTATTAGTTCCCATTTGATAAATCAACGCATCAAGAGCAGGTGCCGAGACAGCTGGAGTAAAAATATTTTGTTTGTCTGTATATTTTAAAGATGCTAATATAGAAAGTAGCCAGTCAGTACCATGAGAGCAGTGAATAGTAATTGTCATAAATGTGTGTGAAATGAAGGGGCAGTTTTTTTTAAAATAGCAGGATGGGGCTTCTGCTTTGAACAAACTGAGGAAGTGAAAGCTAGCATAGAGTTATAAAAGAAAGGTATCCAGAAACACTCTTAAATACGAGGCTTCTCAGAAGTTACCTTTGCAATTTGCCAAATGATCTTGTGCCTTCATGACTTAAAACAACAAAATATATACATTGTTAGGTGCTTTGTAACTAGATCAGTGGCTTTGGTTTAATTCCAATGCAGTGTCTTCATATTTTAGCTGTGAATATAGGCCTTTCACAAAAGTTAGTAGTTTGGGAGTTTGTAAACTTAAGCAAAAGATACCGGGGTTAGGGAGGGGAGAATTTACAGAAGTATCTGGTGTTTGTATCGAGAATAAAGTGTGAGAGAGACATTTGCATGTCTGAGTAAAGCTGCAACTTGAAGCTACTTGGCAGAAAATAAAATGAGTTGCCTTTTACAAAAATGAAGAAAAACCTTTTGTTCCCTCCAAACAAGCATCTTGTTAGAGAAATGTATTATGAAGTTGTTAGGAGAAAGTCAGAATATCCAGAGCACTACTGAGAAAGGCCGGGTATGAAAGTGCGATCTAAAATAGACGGCTGACTGCCAGGATCAGTAAACAGGCCCTTGTACATCATGGCGTTCAGTTCATTTCTTGCTCTAGGAGTTAAGTTGTTTAATGGACGACCAGTCGGTTTCTTTAATTCTTCCTCAGGCCTCACTGCTAAACCGCTACAACCCCAGCCACTGTTTAATGATCACATGTTCTGTGATTACACATTTACCCGGGGAGAAGAGTTTATCAATGAAGGGGCCTCAGAGATCTTTGGATCTGATGTCTTTGTATTTCAAATTGATCTTTGCTCCTGGCAGTACCTTAATACTAGTGTCGGATTTCATCTGTCAGTCCATAAGGAGAAGAGAATGGGCTTTGTTATTAATGCTTCTCCAGTGTTTTCCCTGCCTTTGTTGTTGGAAGACTTTGGGCATAACAGATTTACAAAAATCAGTGCAATTAAATGCAGAATGAATAGAGACTATTAGACTTCCTATAACCCCCTTTTAGTTCCTTTTATAAACCAGGGTGAAATTTTTTTAAAATGTTTTACTTAAATGTCTAGAAAATATCTGGAGCTATTCTTCCTCCAACCTAGGCACTGAAAGTACTCTTAAGAAAATAGTATCCTCTCTACTGTTATGAAAAACACAACTATTCCCCTGTTTTGTGACGGGAAGAGGGCCGGTGGGAATGTTTGGGAACTGTGTCATAGCAGAAGTCTGTAAAATCCATCTAGATGCCCTAACAGCCTACATGTACTATCCAGTCTTTCTTTCTGGCTTATCCCACCTGGAGCAGTTGTTGTTTAGAATAAGCCTGTATTGACATTTACTTCTGAATTAGAAAGCCACAAAGCCAAGAATTATGTATCGTTCTTGTTTGAGTTTTAAATAATGGTTGGTTTGTTTTGATAGGTAGCATTGCATTTGTGTGCTCCCCCTGTCTGGACCCCATTTATTTGTTGTGTGTGTTCAGAAGTTCAGTGAAGCGTTAAGACATGACAAGCAATGAAGCAATGGGTGGGTGTAGGGGAATAGGGGAAAAATGGACCAAACTAGGGTGGTGGGTATTTTGGGGATAGTGGGTGTTGAGGGTGGGCATAATTTAAATAACTTTGTCTAAAATACAATGTAAGTGCAATAAATGTGCTTTTTATTCAAAGCTGTGAACTGTTTAAAAAAGACATGCACATCATTCCTTTCTGAGCCTTGTCCCCCCCTCCCATATGACTGAAATGTGGCAGTGGCCAACCTGTGTGTCTTATCCATTGTCATGAGTTAATATGTGCTTCTCTAAATCAAGTCACTAAAAAAAAAAAAAAAAATCGAAATCTCCCTTGTTAGAACTGATGAGGCAAATCATGGCTTAGTTCTGGAGCCTCCTTTAGAATGAGTGTTAGTTTGTTATGCTTCACTTGGAAGGGAAGACTCAAACACCTTTTAATGGTGGAGCACTAGCAGGGGCCCTGAAGATCTCCTGCGTGGATCATCCTGATGGGGGGGGGGGGGGGGGGGGAGAGGATAGAGCCTGGTACAGACATTGGAGTAGCCTCTGCATGGGAGGGCTCCTTCCTCTGCATACAAGTGGTACCTGCTCAGGCTATGGTGTCCAGTGCTGGGCAAAGGATTTTTTCCATCAGCGTCCTAATTGGATCCTCTACATTCTTTCTGTTAACAGGCATGCAGGCTGGCCATTGTTTTCTCCTATTACTCAACCTTGTTTTGAAGGAATAGGTATACTTTTACATTTAATTGCTTGTGCGATAGTTGCACAGTCTGTCCCTTCCTCACTCAGGATCATGCTGCTTTCTCTGTGTTAGGAAAGGTGCATTGGTCTTTTCTCCACAAAGGACACCAATGTTTCGTTAAAGTTGATGAAAATGTAGCACTCAGTAGTTGGACCCCCTAGGGAGAAGCAAGGGGTATGGCTTTTACAAAAAGAATGAAAGATGTTGCCTCATTTTCTTTATGAGCAACAGAATACTCTGAGGAAAGGGAAATCGTATATAGATTTGATTTTTTTTTTTTCACTTAGTGCAATGACGTGCATCCTCCAGTTTGAACTGTGTGCTAACACAACATTCCTTTAGCTGTATTTTTACCACCAGAAGTTTTGTGAGGGTCTGACTCTTCACTGTAGAGGGTCCAATCTGGTTATACTTAAAACAATTGTGTTAGTAGATTTCTCTAGCTGCTTTTAAAAACTACAATGGAGTAATTGTTTTAAAACTTGTATTTATTTTTAACTCATTTAAGAAATGTTTATTTCTAGTTTTCTGTTACACAGACCATGGCAACTTCCCTTCTTCCCCTTCCCAGTATCCACCGTAATTGCTAATACAAATTATTTTTCTTGCTTGTTTCCCTCCCCTCTACTTTTGTTATCCCTTCCTGCTCAACTCCCTTCATTTGTACTTTGAAGTTTTTCTCATGTAAATTTGTACAATGGGAAATATTGTCCAGTTTGGTTAGAGCATGGAGACTTAAAGAAAACATTAAATTTGATAGCTGAAATTGAAGAAAACTATTTCTGTGTAAAGTTATTTAAAGAACTCTGTATTATATGAAAGGCAAAAAGTTCTATGTACTTGATGTGAATATGAGAACTGCTATAATAAAGATTGACTGCATGAAGAACCAGCTCAGGTGAGATTTTTTTTAAAGGGGGCCATCCACAAGACATCCTCTCAGATGTTGTTACAAGAGTATCCTAGATGTTATAACAGCCCTTGCCTTTGATAATTAGCTCCTAGGCATGGGAATCAGGAGAAAACTACTACACTTTGGGCCAAAGGATGTTTCTCCCTCTGTTTACTAATTTCTATACTGCCTTTGAGGAAGGTAAAAGTCAAGGATTCAGAACAGGCCAGTTAGTTCTTACCTAGCACTTTCCCTCAATACACCTTGAAGCACTGCAGTCTAAGGTATTTATCCTTACTGCATCACTGTGAGGTAGTGCAGTATTAACATTTTAAAGATAGGGAAATGATGCTACATGATTTAATCAGCACCACACTGTAAGAAGGGAGCAGGGCATTAAACCTGAGTCTCTCTCCTAGGCTAGTGCCCAGTTCTAGTTTAGACATATGGTTTGGGTCTGATGAATAGCAGTGTTCTTTGCTACCAGCTTCCTTTGCATTTTTCTAGGTCAAGTTTTTCTTTTTAAAATAGCTCACTTATGAGATTAAGAGGGGAAGAGGCTACTTTTAGGTTAGAACAGCAGTTCAACCTATGTTCCGGGGATCCATGGAAGAGAAAAATAAAATCAATGAAATGAACAATTTCAAATAAAACTAGTAGTATGTGGTCCATGAAATATTTGGAGGTTGAAAAGGGGGTTGTACATTTAAAGATTGGGAACCACTGGGTTAGAAAACTTACACTTGTTAGTTCCAGTACAGCTCATTTTAGGATTACACTTTTCCTATCGACATCTAATAGTTTCTTCTATACTTTGCAACTTTTTCTTGAACTGGGTAAACAGCATTAGTTATACAAAGCTAAGCTGTTCAAAGCTTGTTTCCCCTCCATGAAGCCACCTTCTGAATGTGGATTTTTCTTTTACAGTTACTGCTTAATGGTACTGGGAAGCCTACAACTGCAACCACAGCTAATTAGTATAGCTCAGACCAAAATGAAATAGAAGCAACAGGAAAGCAAAAAAAAAAACAAAAAGCTTATTCCACTGCCCTTTCCTTTCTCCACACAGAATTTTGCAAGAAGTTTTTAGAGATCAGTTATTAGACAAAAGAATCTTAAAGCATAAGCTTGTAACTTCGGTTTTTATTTATAAGATGGATTTACTTAAATACAAGTGCCAAAGCCTCAACTTCTTCAGCAGTCCACCTCAGAACCTGCAAGTGACAGAGAGGAATAACATTAAGGAACTCAATTTGCCAGATCCCTCCTCTCTGTACAAGTGTACCCCAACAAAACCCAAAAGTTTAGTTAAGCATGATAATGTTCTAATGCAAAAAGTACCTACATTAAAAGTGCCAAAAGTTTTCAAAGATCTCCTTAAACGCAGCAGTTTGAATTCCCACTGCAAATGAAATGTTTGTCTTTTATCCAGCCTTAGAGGGAAACAAGAGTCTGCTAGTCAGCTTCTTAATGCTTGGGTAGGGAAGAGAGTTTAACTGGAGAGTTTCAAAGAGGGAGGGAAGAAGCTAAATCAGTGTCTCAATTATACTTCTTAAAGGGCATCCTTCTCGAATGGATCAGTAGTTCCTAGCATTGGTATAATAACAGAAGGCGCTTGCTGTGCATAGTACCTCTTACTGGCTCTGAGAAGCTCAACTGCCCCTTCCCAGAGGTGCACATTGTCAATTTACATCCCAGACAAATCCTAAACAGTAACACAGTTAGCTTTGAACTTGTGTTTAGGATTAAACTAGTTCTGGGGCATGTGTGGAATGGTATCTACAGCAGTGGTTCTCTTAGGGTTGGGAGCCGGCACTGGGTCATGGCACCTCCTGCCGCCACTGCAAAAAGACTGGAATGCATTGCTCAAAGATGTAATTGTTGGGTCGTGGGCATAAATGATTTTTTTCAATTGGGTCCTGAGAAAAAAAGTTTGAAAGCCACTGATCTAGAGCCTCAGTTCGACTTTATTGGAATGAATCTAAAATTGGTGGTTCTGGCTGGAAAACCAGCAAGGGTACAGTAACTCAGGGCACCAAGAAAGAGTTGTGGAGAGGGAGAATTTAGTGCAAAAAGCTTTAGTTTATTCTTGAACTTTTCTTTAAAAAAATATACAGTGGCAGAGGATACATGTAGGGGGACAAACTTCGTCGTCAATTATGGTTGTGTCAAAACTTTTGAACGACTTACTGAGTGATAAGTGAAAATACTAGCATCTTTGACCAAGAACCTGAAAGGGTGCTGTTCAATAAAAGCACATTCTCAAAATTAGGTAAGGGTACTCACAAAGCACTCGAAACAACATGCGAGTCACAGACAAAAAGAGGATAATTGAAACAGCATAGTTGTTAAAAGATTAAGAAAAAATTCCCTATTCTGAGTGTCAAAATATTAACAGTGGAAAGCAAAGGGCTTCTGAAGTCTACCAGTAAATCTTACTAGCCCATATCCCTGCTGGGCTCAGAAATACACGGAGCAAGACAAATACTTAAGGACTCATCTTGAACTTGATATCAACTGTGCTACAAGAGAATCTTGCTCAGTGTTAACTGTACTTCTACATCAATTCAGGGGCAGAGTTTGGACATTATTGCCAGTACATGTCTAGCGATCACCTTGGAAAGGGAAAGTTTCAAGAGAACATACACACTAGTAAGCTGGAGCTATTCCACATCAGGAGGGATCCCCAATTCCTCATCTGTCCATTTTGAAGCATCTGGGTAAGGAAAGTGACCCTTGCAACAGAGGAAAAACATTCAAATAGCGAATATTTCATTTTCTACAAGTCCCAAAGTAAGTTCCCCATCTTCAAAGCATCTGAAAGTGGGTTTTTCTCCCACGAAAGCTCATGTGATAAATAAATTTGTTAGTCTTTAAAAGTGCCACAGGACTCCTTGTTATTTTCTACAGCCATTCCCAAATTGAGGGTCAACTTCAGTGGGGTCACAGCAATCCTGAGTGCGCAGAGGACACCATTTTACAAAATGGCATTCTCCACACAATGTGACCTCACATGCACAATATGTACATGGAGGATATTTTGCTCTGCAAAACGGCACCCTCCAGACACAGCACGTCCTCACACATGATGTGTGGGGGTCATGCTGTATGAATGACACTATCCTATATGGCGTGACCTTGCACATACGGTGTGTGAGGTCATGCTGCATGGAGGCAGTCATTTTTAAATGGTGTCTGGGATCATGCGAAGCAATGCATGAGAAAATGGAGTCATGCAGGGAAAGTGTGGTAACTGCCAATACACTACCTCAAGAAGGGATCCTGAATGGATCCTAGAGGCACATGCTTTCTACAAATGCAATGAGTTGGGGTGTTGTTATAACCACTTCCTCCTGCATTTGGTGCTTGGGTAACAAAGGCAATAGATTGAGGATTAAACTGCCTTTACTTAAATTAGGAAGGTGGGATCCACAAAAGGTACTTAGACACCTAAATCTCAGTTTTGGCTCCACTGAAATCCACAAAACCACTATCAAACCCTGTGATCACCTAAATTCACATGGCATCCAAGTTTTTAAGGGAAAAGTTCACTCAGCATCTATATTCCTGCCTCTTGTCATGTGCACTGTGCCTCACTCTTCTAGGCACCTGTGCACCTAATTCCCACAGCAATTCACAAACCAGGGGAAGAGAGGCACTTGGTTCCTTAAGTTACATGTGGAGCCCAATCTAGTAAGCATACCTAAAGGGTGCCTGCAGGACTGGGTCCCATTCAAAATTTAGATGGAGGAGCAGCTAAAGGTGGTGGTGCACTCGTTCACTCTTAGACTAACAGTTAAGCAGTGGTTCTCAGCCTTTTGTGAGTTGCAAAACAGTTATGTTTGCAAACCTACAGGACATACCAACCCACCCTCCCCAGGCCAAATCCAGCCCCCACCTCTCCACAACACACTTTCTGTTGTGTGGTTCCTGACACAGGCATTGAGAACCACTGAGTTCTCAAGAGAACCACTCACCTGTGATGTGAGAAATCTGCTTCAATACCCCCTCCCTATCTCCCCCAGAGAGAATTTGAACAGAGGGTCCCCCATCTCAAGAGAGTGCTCCAACCACTGAGCTCCAGGATATTCTGATGTGATTCTCCATCTCTCCTCCTGCAGCTGTACCACATTGGCATAAATTAAAGAATGACTGGAGCAGCAAGCCTCCCGCCTCCCAGGCAAATGCCACAAGCAGTGGACTAGAGAGTCATTCTCTCTTTCTGACCCAATAACTTTATTTACCTAAAATGGACTAGTCAGTAGCCCAGGAAACAAGAATGACTGCAGTCCAGTGGTTAGGACACCCATCTGGGAGATGGGAGACTCCAGGGCAAGTCCCCTCATTCCAATGACTGGAAATGAGGTATGGATTTTTAATGGTCAATAATTAACAAAATACCAAGAGTCAAGGTGGATTCTCCATCACTGACAATTTTTAAAATCAAGCTTGGATGTTTTACTAGAAGATCTTCTTTAGGAATTATTCTGGGGAAGTTCTCTGTCCTGTGTTACACAGAAATCACACTACTAGATGATCACAATGATCTCCTCTGTCCTTGGAATCTGAATAATGAACAACTAATCTACAATAGCACAGCTTTCACCTGGATCTCCCACACCCAAAGTGAGTACGCTAACCAGTGTGCTCAACTCCCAGTGCTGCCACTTCTTTCTTCAGGCCATCGTATAGAGGCAGGCAAATACTTAATCCAGACCCACAAGAAAGGGTTTAAGAACTTAAACCCCTTGATTTCAGAAGAGGGGTTCCCATGCATGAATCACTAAACAAAGAAGAGTTCCAAAGGGGTAGTCGTGTTAGTCTAGCTCAGCCAAAACAAACAAGGAGTCCTGTGGCACTTTTAAAGACTAATAAACATCTGATGAAGTGGGATTTTCTCCCACAAAAGCTCATGTGATAAATAAATGCGTTAGTCTTTAAAAGCATCAGAGGACTCCTTGCTTGTTTAAGCAAAGAAAGGTGCCTCCCACGCTGGATCCCAATCTGAGCAAGGAGTGGGAATTAACAAACCACCCCCCACCTGGGCACTGGCACATTTAGACCCCTCAGCAGCCTAGCATACTGGCTTTTGCAGAAGGCACCTCTCCCGCTCTCCCTTGGGAGCTAAGGTGCTTCACTCCGGCTTTGGAAAGCAGAGGGTGTTCTTACGGTTTTCCAGGCACCCCCACGCCCAGCCACAGCACATGGATAGGCAGGGATGGTTTTTGTCCCACTCCCAGCACCACGGGGCTCCTCCACTGCTGCGTACGGTTCCCATCAGTCCCTTATTAGAAGGGACGCCCCCTTCCCCATATCTGTGCCAACAGGAGCCGCTGGCGATGCAGCTCACAACACAGGCCCCTTATGCTGGGAAAGGCGACCCCCGCCCCGCCGGCCCCGCTCACCACCACGAGTTCCAATCTGTGCCAGAAGTGCCACAGGACCCAGAACCACATGAAGCCCATGAGCAGCTCACTCTGGATCATCTGATCGCGGGGCGGCGTCCCGGCCTCCCTGTACCGGATCTCCGCGGGCCCCGCGCTGCAAGGGAGACAAACACAGCCCGTCACCGCCGCGTCCGGCCTGGCCTGGCCTGGCCTGGCCTGGCCTGGCCCGGCCCGGCCCGGCCCGGCCCCGCCCCACTCACTGGCACTGCCGCGGCCCCGCCGCCGTTCGCCTCCCGTCTCTGCCGCGCAGCACCCGGACCAGGCCGCCCGCGCGGCCCACCACAGACCGGAGCATGACGCTGCCCCGCGCTACCGCTCGGCCCCTTCCACAATGTCACCTTCCGGGTTTTTTTGAGGGGGGCGGGGGAGTGTGCGTGAGAGAGAGAGAGAGAGAGACCTCAGAGCAACAGCTGCGCTGATTGGTCTGAGCCGCAATGGGCACATACCAATTGTGACTACGGGGGGGGGGGGGAAGGAGGAGAGAGACACGGAGAAGCCTAAAGCCTCGCTCTGCGGAGGGGACACTTGTCCGGAGTGACGCCCGTCCGGTGCTAGTAATACGAAGAAACGCTTTTCTTATGGCAAGTACTTAATTGTTATCCCCCCTCCCTTTCCCACGAGTGGTACCGGTCAGGGCGGTACCAAATCCTGGGAGAGGGGTTCGGTGAAATGAGTAACTCTTTCATTTAGGCAGGTAAAGACTAAAGAGGCGTGAAGAAAACCTGACAAAAAATCTTCCGGAGTTGTGGTGGTGCTGGTGGATTTCTTTTTTACCGTGATCTGTATGAAAGGACGTGCAGGCAAAGCTTCCCCCCCCCGGCACCCAAGGTGGTTCCATCTTCAGCGTCTGGTTACCAGGCAACGGGATCCTCCTGAATTGCAGATTCGGACGGGCGAGGGTAAGTGAGGGGCGGGAGGGGGGATGGAGCATCGTGGGGAGCAGACCACCCAGCCCGGAGGGGGGGACACACTACACATCCCTGCCTTGGGAGTGGGGGGAGACATATAGTCCTGCCCTATCGGGAATGCACCACACACAGACACTTGCGGGGGGGGAACCCCACACTCCTGCCCCGACGTGTCGGACACACACACACACACACATACTTGCCTTGGGCGGGGGAACCCCACACTCCTGCCCTGCCGGGGACACACCCTGCAGACACACACACTTGCTCTGTTGGGGACACACCCCACACACACTCCTCCCCTCCCGGGGAGGAGAGACTCCCACCCTCTTGCCCTCGGGGCAACAGACACCCCCCCATGCTTTGTGGGGACACATGACACACACTCCTGCCATGTGGGGAGAGCGTTCTCTCTGCCTCCCCTCCCCCAACACCCCTGCCCTCAGTGAGAGAGCCCCTCCTCCGAGCGTGGGGGGGGGGGGGAGAGGACCTTGGGAAGGGGCAGAACCCACAGCGTTCCATTCTCTGCATCTCCCATCTGGTTCCGAAAGCAGGGCCGGGCAATGATGGCCCCCACCCGGTGCTCCAGACAGAAAGGGCTTAGAAGGGCGGTGGCAACAACGGGGTGACAGCAAATATTAGGGGGAAAGTACAGAGTTTAGGCGTGGAAAAGAAGGTTGGATTGCCAGCCCCAAATATTCAAAAACCATTACTCAGTTTCCGCACCTGAAAATGATGAGATTGGCTTTCATGAGATTTAAAGAAAATAATATATTTGGGGCAATTTTTATTTTCCTTCTGTTTTTTGAACCTCAAGGTCACGCCCCGGTGAGATTTTCAAGCCTGAGGGCTAGAAACTTTGTTCTATTTTTTTTTCATGAAAGCTGAAAGCCTCCTGTAATCATATTCCAGGAACTGGGACTTTAAGAAAAACACCCAAGCGTGTGAACCTCATGATAAAATTGTGAGAGTTGGCAACTGCTGTGCAATTAACAGGGTAGTTAAAATATTGGAAACCACCTGATCTTTCTAATCTATAAATGAAGGTTCCTGCTGCTTTTACTAGCCCATGTAGCTAACCTAGCGATAGTACCAATGGGAATTGTTTTTAAGGGGCTTTATTTGCCTGACAATGATGAATTAGCTGTAATGTCCCTCAGTTAATGGGAAGTGACATTGATCCAGACACATATTGATGCTGCAGTTGATATCTGCTGGCCAACAGTTTGAAAATTACTCCCTATGAGTTCTTAAAGTAATGGTGTTATTGATGCAAGCTTAATTGTCTGTGTTCCCAGATCCTGCTACTGTGATCAGATGCAGTAGTGTAGACAAAGCTCTGAGTTGTTTTACTTTTTAAAGTACTTGGAGAACTCTGGGAAAGTAAACACATTGAATGAGATATGACGGCTAATGCAGAACATTACTGGGAGTAGATTGGATTCACCTTGTACTAAAACCAAAAGTTTGTAAGGTTCTTTTCATAAATAATCTGTTTGTTTTTGCAGCTTTTGGTCTTGGTGCTATAGGCATGTCGGTGTATTCTCATCCCTGCTGTGCCATCTTACCTTTATTTGGTGATTTCCAAGATCAGAATGTCATATTTGTGATCAGTATGTTGGAAAGCATGTCCTCCAAGCAGGATTTTTTGAAGGAATGTCTCATAAAGACTCTTTTTTTGATGGCCAACAGTCCAACAGAGTCCATGTTCAACATCATAAGTTTTTCCAGCAAGGTAATGTCAAAACAGCCATCACTGGGCAAAGGGTTAAGGTTTCATTAAAAAGCAAAGTAAGGTGAGATAAATGGAAACAATGCTTATTGTTATTGCACTTAACTAATATAACCTCTGCCACATGAGGTGGCTATGACAAGTTAATGGTCCCTAGTGGAGTGAAATAAATAAAATGGAAAATGCCTGGCAGATTATCCAGTCCCTCTCCTGGCTGGCACAGGATTAGTCACTATTGTAGAATTTCTCAAATTTTGAATATTTGGTTCCACAGCTGGCCTGGGTAAATCCTGCTCCTGTTTGGAGCGGATAGTTGTGGCAGCATCAAATAAAGGAATTCTAACATCTAATGTGATGGTTGGTCCACTCATCTGAATGGTAACACTCCAAAATCTGTAATTCAGAGAAGCATTCTCATGCAGTAGCAATGTTGGCCTCTGAGCTCTGGGAATGAATGAAAAGGGATGGGGTTTAGTGGTAGGTGCCTTGGGGTCTTTCATGCATGCTTCTTGCACTTGTTTCCTTATTGCCTGGTCCTTGCCATCCATTTCACACTTGCCCATTCAAGTGGTCTTCTTCTAGAAGGGTGAAAGATGGCTTTCTCATTGTCCTGTCACCATATCTTCCTTTAGTTAAGGGAACATGGAACACATCTTTCTGATCTTGTCTCTTGGGTTTCTCACCACTAACTTAAACTTAACATAACCAAAAACTGAACTCCTGACCTTTCTTCCCATTATCTGACACTATTGATAACAGGACTATCCTTTCTGTCATTTCAGCCCCATAATGTAAATATTATCTTTGTATTTTCTGGCTCTGCAGTCCTACACACCCAGGACATGTCCAAAACTTGCTGTTTTTCCCTCCTTCCCTTCACTAAGGGTATGTCTCCACTGGCAAGTTAGGTCAATTTAAGGATGCTTAAGTCGACCTAAACAAAGCTGCATCCACACTGGGTTTTTATTAAGTCGACATAAACATTTCCTTAAGTCGACTTAAGGAAAGCTTAAGTCGACTTAATAACACCACCTCTTTAAGTTGACTCCTTAAATTGACTTAGTGCCAATCCCTGTCTACACTGGCCTTAAGTTGACTTTATTAAGTTGACTTAAAGCCAGCATAACGGCTATCTCTGCTGTTAAGTCGACTTAACAAGGTTGACTAAAAGTATAGCCAATTTGTTAAGTCAACTTAACAAAGTCAACTTTTCAATTTAAAGTCGACCTTGTTAAGTCAATTTAACAGAGTTGAATTAACTTTTCAAGTGTAGACATAGCCTAAAATTTGGCTTTTTCTCTCTGTCCATGACTAAGATAACTCTAGAACCGAAGGAGTTAGAGTAATTCAGTGTAATTTAAACATTGACTAAAGTGAGTCAGCTCACAATTGCCATACTAAGTTACACAGATTCCAAAGGGGTAGCCGTGTTAGTCTATTGTAGAAAGACAACAGCGTCTTGTGGCACTTTTAAAGACTAACAGATTTATTAATCGCATGAGCTTTCGTGGGAGAAAATCCCACTTCGTCAGACGCTTTGAAGATAGGAAAGTTACAGAGTGGGAGGAAATTAAATGCAGGGGAGTGTATGACATAGATGCTGACCTGACCTGACCTGATGCTATGTCATACACTCCCCTGCATTTAATTTCCTCCCACTCTGTAACTTTCCTATCTTCAAAGCGTCTGACGAAGTGGGATTTTCTCCCACGAAAGCTCATGCGATTAATAAATCTGTTAGTCTTTAAAAGTGCCACAAGACTCTGTTGTCTAAGTTACACAGATGATACAAGGAAAAACATGAGGCAGACATAGTCGGAATGAACATGGCCTTTGGAATCTCATTACACAGATACCATCATAAGATACTACCATAACACAGACATTTCCTTTTCATTTTTACCCACAGAAATTTCTGGATTTCTACCACAGCCCTTGATGGGTAGTAAATTCCTCTTATTCCCCTTCCATCTTCCTCCAAGGAAATCCTCCACAACCCTCCTTGAAGCCTTAAAACTCTCCTTACCCTTAAAGATCATAGAATGCACCCCTTTTTTCCAGGAGGTATGAGGAATTCCCTTCTCCACCTCCAGGGGAGGAGCAGATTGGGAATCAAGTCCAGGACCTCACATATGTCAGACCATTTACCAAAATCTCAATTAGCTAACCGATTTATCAGTTTTATCAAGTTTTTTTAATATTCTGTGTTATGGAATATTTGCGTAATTAATAGATGTTTATTGTGTTTGGTTAAAATTCTGGTTTCTCTGCAGGTGGTAAAATGGTGCAGTTGTGTGGTCAAATGTTCACTCAGTAGCATCACTGAAGCAGCCACTTGGCTTAGAGCTCTGCAGTGTGGGAATGGAGCAGATGCTGGAAGTGCTTTAGTTTTGGCATTGGAAGATCCTTCCTGCCAGGCGGTATGCTTGGTCACCGATACACTCGCCGAGGGTGTTTCAGAGGAAATCTGTAGCCTTCTTTCCGAGACTGGGGAGGCACAGCCAGTGCATGCTGTGTACTTGGTAGAAAAGCCAGATGATTATGAAAGCAGCACGCAGAAAGTAATGGAGAAATTAGCTAGACAGTCTGGAGGATCCTTTCAGGTGGTCGCTTCCCATCCCCCTGGAGCTTCAGAAGAGGTAAATCAATAACAGCAATTTTAAATTAAACGAATTTTTGGTGATCCCAGTTCGTGTAAACAAAATTTCACAAAAGCAGATCTATAGCAGATGAAAAGTTCTCTCTCGAAAGGTGGACCCTATATATTTTGTCTGAAACTTGCCAGTAGAGCTGTCTGTGAATAAAGAAAGGAAATCAATTCAGAATTTCTGTGAAGGGTGGTATCAGATATCTCGAGATTGCACACAAACAGTTGTTCCAATGGGTACTCTTCTCCCTTTCTGTAGTGCTTGCAAGTTTAGACTCATACTTCCAAGTTTAGTGCATGCCATATGTTCTACCTCAGGAGGAAAAGAGCATCGCAGAGTGCTCCTGAGCAACAATACCGGAGATCAGCAGAAGGGATCAAATTCAGACGTTCATGGGTGCAAACCCATTGACTTCACCAGAGCTGAATTTGGCCAGTGAAATGGTGCAGACAGGCTTTCAAATGAACTGATTCCAGTTTTGGAAATAAAGGCCACAATATTGGGGAAGGAGATGCAGATCCTGGACGAAGACCTTGCGAAAAAAGCATACCTCACTCCTGCCAGTTGATTTCACATTTACCGTGCTTCACCTTTGTGGCACATGGCTACAATATGTCCAAATATCTTTTTAGACCCGCACTATTTGGTCCATCATCAGCAGGTAACACTGAATATTGTCCTTTTAAAAAAAAAAAAAAAAAAAAGTAATGTTAAGCAGTTCATTTAGTAAGTGAAAAACGGATAACACTTAGCATTTGTTTAGCATAGGTATACACAGATTTTTTTCACTGTGAGGATCACATCTCAATAAAGGGCCATGCAGTGCACTTGGACACTGATTCAAGCAACAGCATGTGATTTAGCTACCGTATGTTCACAGCTTTGCTTTATTTTCTAGTCTTTTAATGTTCCTCCTTTAAAAATTTTAGACTGCTTGAAATGGAGAAATCAACTGTAGTACATTCTAAGAGCTCACATACATCAGTGAGGGATGTGGTTAAAAACCAAGATAAATCACTGAATTTTGCTGTGTATGAATTGAAGTTTTAAATATAAAATAACTGTTTAAGAATTTATGGCCTCATTCAGAAATTAGTTACATTTTCTGCTTCATTTTTCTCCCATTTTCCAGGGAAACCCAGGGTGCATCTCAAGCATCTGCTGTTGCAATGCTATCAGTAAACACCGTTCTTGTTCTCCGCTGATGGGTCATCCCAGAGCACAGTAAGTTCAAAATATGGAGCATGGGTCTGCCAGAACCATTAGAGTAGTAGGTCAGTTTGATCACCTAGTGATGGAAACCACTGGGAACCCAAGACAGTTTTTTGGTTAATTTTCATAAATTGTAGAAACTTGCATTTTCTGTTGTGAGGATCTTCATCCCTTCCTAGAACATATCCCTATGCTGTTTCCACAGCTTTCCTGTGTGTGGGTGGAGCCCAAATTCCTCTACTAAACCTCTGGCAACCTTGGCAAAGGGATATTTAATAGACTGGTCCCCAGAGGCTTCCCATTTGTTGAGGGGGGCCCGAGTCCTGGCTAGGAGAGAGACTGATGGATATTATTATCTGGGCCACATTGCTCAAGAGGTGAAGGTAAGTCTTTAATGTAAACTGTGGCTGTAAATGATTCCTCCTTGGGTCACATGGGATTTTTCTCCCTACCCCTCACCTTGCGCTTTCTCCTTTGGCTATCCCATATCTCTGTTGCTGTCTGGGTATCAAGATGCCCTGGGGTAGCACACGATCATGGGTATCAACCTCAAGAGTGTTAGGAAACATCACAAACCCCAAACCAGTTGCAAATTCTATATGTAGATTTCACTAACCAATTATCAAATGTGAACTGAGGCCGACTGTCTCTTTGGATACTCCAATCTATTTTGCCACTCACGTAAACTTACTTTTGTGATAAATGGTCAGATATCACAGCAATAGCCAGGGTTACCCTTACCCTTCATGCGCTTTGAGCTGCAAACTCAGTGGATGAAAGGTAATTATGTGCATGACTCCTTGTCATGATCAGGGGAGAGCAATCAGCAAAGTCTTTTGTCCTCTTTGATGGTTCACAATAGTTCATCAAATGTGGATGAATCTTCATTTTGAGGCAGGACATGATCGCCAACAGAAGGGGTTATCACTTTACACAAAATTATCACTTGGCTGGTGATTTACACATTCACAGAGACTTATAGTACAAATGCTTAGATATTACCTTACAATATGGGATACAAGTGAGATTAATACATGTAGCAGTTTACAGGCATTCAATAAAGTCTAAACACTATGCACATGTTTATAATTCTAATCCCTATTTTAACAATGCTAACATACAGATGAGCCAGACTGTATGTAATGTATTTCCAGCAATGTATTTGTCAATGTTCCAGTGAGGCTTGGAGTCCTTGGCCTGAATTGGTACCAGGGATTTCCTAATCATGTTGTTCTTTGCTTTTCAGTGACTCTCAGCTGTTTACAGCAAGGAGTCCTGCAATCACAGGGAGATGTATTTTTGGTGCATGAAACAAATTGATACTCAGAGCTACTCAGAGCCCATGAGTCCTTTATATCATCTTCACCCAACTCCATCCAGGCTGGCAGCAAGCTAAACAATACTTACAATAAAACTGAACAAACTAAAATGCTCCTCTTCTGGATCCCTTCTTCCTCCATAGGCATCTCTGTTGGGTTGGCTTTTTTGACTCTCCTCTCTTTCCGTGGCTGCCTCCTTTGTTCCCTGGGTCTCTATACCTAGCAGAACTCATGCAGCAGGAGGGCCAGAATAAGCCGTTATAGTGCTCTTTGTTCAGAAGGCATGGCCCTTGTAGAGCAAGTGGACAATGGTGCTTTTGTTAAAAAGCAGGTCTCTATTATCTATTAAATGTCCACTGAAGAATTTCATCGGTGTGAATTCTGTTTGGTTTTTAAGATGACAATCTCAGGCCCCCTTGGCTTTCTTCTCATTCGAAATGTGCAATCAGCAACCTTTTATGGTCAATTGAGTACTTTGCTGCCATACAAGGAAAAGCTGGTACAGAACCAGGGCTTGAGTGTAGGATCACTTAAATCAAACAAATGTGATTATAGCAAACCTTTTTATATCATTCCACTGTACAGAGTCACCGTCTTGTGTGAAATCCCCAGTACAGCTCATATAAGTCATTGTTTTGTGTGGGAAAGGGAAGGTGCTACCAAAGCCTTTGTGAGGTTCTTTTATTTGGGCCAGTGGAAATCAAATATTTTGCAGGAAGATGTGTTTGAGTTCAGGATGAAGATACGAAGGGCCAGCCAGGCTGTCTGAAATAACTGTTCTGTATCAGCACTGTTAACTCTGTGACCCACCCTAATCACAGGAAAGACCATGCCCTCTGTCATTTTAATCCTCAGAGAAGCAGACTGCTTTGGAAAAACAGGAGAAAAGGATGTTGGCTTCTTGGCGGACTTGTAGAATATAACATTGAGATTATCAAACAATTTGTTAGTTTTGGAGCAGAGGAATTACTTGAATCACTCACCATTCCTACTGTGATTGCTCAAATTTGAGCAGTAAAAATTACAGGCATTGGAGGCATTTTACCAATTTATTTTCCTCTTTATTACTGTGTAACTGACCATGCAGCAAATAGAAGTCTGTCTTGGTTACCCTTTTTTCCACTGGGATGATAGAGTTCTTCCTTAGCATGGCAGTTGTGCTACTCCTCCCCAGTGAACACACCACTGGAAAGGTGCAAGAATGAAGGGAGCGAAGGCAATCCCCTGTAATCTTCAAGCTCTATAATCACCCATAAAGGGTGATTCAGACATAGAGTAAAAAGTTAGTGTTCCAGGTTCAGTGGATTCACTGACCATGTGCTGTTTCTTGCATTTCATGGACTTTCTTCCAATTCCCTCTCCCTAGTGTTAGCAGCTGCCAGCCCCTGTGTTTGGTCATTTGTGGGACTCATCTGTTTGTCTTGAATACTGCATGCATGATTTAATCCGGCAGGGCTCCAGGGAACATTTTTTAATAGAGTTTGAAAGAAGTCGGTTGCTGAAAAGCAAGGTGCAGTTTCGCATGCAAGAAACACCCCTCTTCGACATTATCCACTATGAAGATGCCAGGCGACAGCCACTAGCTCCAGGAGACCGAGTTTTGGCACCATGGGAGGCTAAAGGTGAACGATATGGCCCAGGCACTGTACTAAAGGGTACAGAAACCAGACAAGCGTGGCTAGGTACAGCATATTTTTTTCTATTATTATTTATATTAGAGTTGCACCTTGAAATATGCTAGAGAAAGGAAAGCACAGTGTCTGACGCCAGGTGCATACAATCTATAATTTGCATTCCCTCTTCCTCTCTTCTTTCCCTCTCTTGTGCTGGTGCTAAGCAAGCTTTTCCTATTCAATGCCAAAATGTAGCGCTGCTCCATGAATCAATCGGTAGGGCTACTTTGTGCATGAAGACTTTGAAAGCGTTTAATATATTGTGGAGTCAGGTGTTGCCACTTCTGACATAAAGAGAAAAAGAGTTCTGGGGCCTCTTGTGTGCCCTAGACAATCTAGGCCACTCTGCAGATCCATATTGGGTGAAATCCTAGCTTTACTGAAGTCAGTGAAAGTTTTGTGTGGACTTCAGTAAGGCCAGGATTTTACCCGTTGTCTCTTCTAAATAAGATGGAAGAGGATGAGTGTGAATCGTAAATATATAAAGCGAAACCTCTTTTAAATTATTACAAAATCTTTCCCTGCTTTCTATAGGACAGGATCTTGTTTTGTCTCCAAGAAATTAATGAGACATGTTTTGGCATGCTTCTAAAATGCTGTTTGTCATTAATTTTTGTTTGCAGCCAGTGGAAACAGTGAAGTACTGGTGAATTTCTGGAACGGTCAGACGAAGAAAGTGTTCTCTGACTTAGCTCTATGGATCCCTCTGCCCCTAAGTGAACGCATTGTCCTAGAACTTCAGATGCCATTAGTAGCCAGGCAAATGTTGGTGGAATCAAGCTCAGACTATCCCTACATTGTTACACCTGGTTACAGAGCTTCAGGGCATTGCAAACAGGATCATTTACATCCAGTTTTCTGGCAGGGTGCCACAAAGGTTCAGTCATATCCAAATTGCAGCTCTGGATGTCCTTCACTTTGCCACGGCTGCCTTGGAACCTGGATACCTATCAGGCCCATGGTGAGCAGAGCACAACCAGAAGATGCCCTGATCCCAGGAACGAGCCTGACCAAAGAAGAGCTGAGCAAGAAGGTAGAAGAGCAGCTCTGTAAAGGGAGAGTCCCCATTTCAGAAAGGGTCTACAGAGAGAGAGAGAGAAAAGAAAAGAAGAGATTAAAGAAAGAAAGTCCTCCGAAAGATTTAGGATCCTCTGTGGAGATGGAAAACAAGGTTACAGAACCTGAGAAGGTAGAGAATGCTTCATGCTGACTATGGTATTACAACACCCTTTGCAACAGCTGCAGTAATATCCAGTGGTTCTGTTCTCTGTGGCAAAAAAAATATTACAAATATTGGGCTAGGTAATCATGTATACCTGAGCTCTGCTAAGGCCAGGGAAATCATAAATGCTTTCTATCCCCTTTCTGAGCCTGTGAGCCAGAGGACAGCTGGGATCTCATTCATTTTCTGCCACTGGCTGGAATAGAAGCCTAGTGGGCATTCCACCTGCTCGGGGTCACTGGAGGACAATACAAACTAGCCACACCTCATCCTGCCTTGGCATGCCCCTTTTATCGTGTGGGTATGGGCAGGAGAGGATGTTGCAGAGGTGGTTGTGTACCACTCAAGGAATCCCTCCTCACCTTGTTAAGGCAGTACCATCCATGACAGAAAGGGCATAGAACTAAGATGGAAGATCTGGCCTATATTGTTTCCACACTCTGGCATTTTTGGCATGTTTATCATTTCATGGGCCTGTTCACTATTGGCTATGTCTACACTTGTAAATTTAGGTCGACTTTAGCTAAGTCGACTTAACTAAGTCGACTTTAAGTCGACTTAGTTAAGTCGACTTAGCATGTCTGCGCCTAAATTTTAAGACACTGGATGTCTAGGTCGACTTGTAGGGGCTAGGGGGATCTTGGGCAGGTCCACAGTGGCAGGGGGGCACCCCTTGCCCAGTGCCAGGGGGCTCAGCCTTTGCCCCATTGTACCTGGGTACAATGGGGCAAAGGGGGACAGGGACCTTGGCAGGGCATAGGGGCAGGGCTCTGCCCTACCCTTGGGGGGGCATGCCAAGCTCCCCTGTGCTGCCCCCCTGGCAGGGAGGGCAGGGAGGGAGTCCTGGAGTAGCCCTAAGTGGACTTAAGGCTACTCCAGGTCTACACTGGCATAATTCGACTTTAAAAAGTCGATTTAAGCCTAAAGTCGAATTAAAAGTAGGTTTAATAAAGTCGACTTAATTTTCATTAAGTCCACTTAAGGAAAGTGTAGTGTAGACGCAGAGTAAATTAAGTCGACTTAAGCAAGCTTAAGTTGACTTAATTTACAAGTGTAGACGCACCCTATTGATTCCAGAGTAACTTGCATGTTTCACTTCATGTTTAACATTAACTTCATGTTTAACATTTCATTTGCTTGGTTACTGTTGTCCTGCATTAATATATGAAATAATAGTGTTAAATGCGTATACAGAGAAAGATTACATTTATTGCATCCAATGTCTGTAAAGTTAACTGGAAGCATACTTACCTGGACATGTGTAAATCTTGGCAATTGGTTGTATAAATATAACCAAACATTTCTGTGCACACTAAGCCTCTTTGGCTGTGACAAATTTGGTCCCCCAAAGATCATTAAACCAAAAATCATGTGAACTTTTTTTTTTAAATACACAAGCACTTTGTGATGTTGAACCTTCCTTCAGAATTCTGGATCTGTATTTTATTTGTTTTGATTTTAGTTTAAATGACTCCTGGGACTGAGTGTTAGGGGCAGATTCTCAGTTGATATAAATTGCTATCGCTTCATTCATAGATTAATTCATTTTAAGTCTAGAAGGGACCATTATGATCATGTAGTTGAACTTCTACATAAAACAAGCCAGAGAACCTCGCTCAGTAACTTGAAACCACTAAGTTATGACAATCTACACAACTGAGGATTCCCTCCCAAGAGATTTTGCAATTTAATAATGAATGCATTTCCTGATTTAGCTCACCTCCCACTAGTGTGCTTCTGCCAATGCACATTATTCCTGGCCTGCTACTTCAATTTTGGGTCCCACTCATGCAGAAACATTGCCAGTTTGCAGACAAACCTAGGAAGTGGGCAGAAACTCCTGTGTTTAAAGGCTTCAGTTATTCTTGAATAAAGAAACCAGTTTTTTTTTCTTCTGAGGCCCCAGTTGCAACAAGCAGTTTTGATTGATTTTTGTCTGTGCCAAAACCATAGTGAAGTTAGTCACCACTATGTCAGCAATGGCTGCTCTTCACCTGCAAGCAATATTTCCCCATGGCTGAAGGCTCCCCTGGCATTCAAGTACTATCAGGCAGGATAGTTTACACTAATGATGGGATTTTTTGATGTTGTTTCCAGAGCCCCCAGAAAGAGATGGTTTCAACAGGTTTGATGGGAGGTACTCGTGATATGGTTGATGTTGCTGTCCACCCAGACATCTGTCTACTGGAGCCAATGCAAAAGGACAAAGAAAACATCAGACTCCATGAAGATGATCCCACATCTCTTCTGAGAAATGAACCTGGTATTAATACTGTCTCAACTAGCTGTTTCATACAAGCATAGGACATGCTATGCCATTCCAGATGAGCATTGGTTCTTCCTGTCTGGTCTCTTGTCCTGGGCAGTATTTCATTCCCCGTGCCTTAAAGGAAAATGAGAGAACACCATAATGCATCTGGCTAGTTGTGCTCTGATATGCTTTGGTGCTGGTGTTTGTGCACTAAGGTGATTTGCTTACCTTCCTCTGAAACACGAACACTTCCTTTTGGGCTCCTGCAGCCACCACTTTATGCCCTGAAGTAAGATCTTTGATTACTCTGATCTCAGCATGCACTACACATTTTATTAGTTCTAAAGTTACCCCACCCTTTTCAAACTCTGACTGTAGTATTTGACTGGACTGCCTGTGGTAAAGAGTTTCACAAGTTGACTATATTCTGTGTGAAGATGTGCTTTTCTTTAAGATTACTGCTTTCTAATTTCATTGTGTAACCCCTTGTTCTCCTATTATAAAACCGGTTCAGTCTAAAATATCTTTTAATGAAGTCCCCTTTAATTGCCTCCTCACTTAAGAGAGATCTGTGAGATGGGCAGTTGCTTGGGCATGGATTCCAAAGACCAAAAACCTCTTCCAGCCTCACCACTTGTTTAGTGCCCTTGAACCATTCTCTGGCATGCCACGTATGAGGAGAAGCTGAAACTCGTATAACAGAGGTGCACATTCCCTTGCAGCCAGGATTTCTAACACCATTCCCTACAGTAAATCCTACTGGGAGTGTCTCAGTAGCTGTGAGCACAGTCAATGCTTCATCACAGTTACTGGGTAAAAATTCTTCCTTTTTTACATTGGTAAGATTATTTTTCAAAGTGGTGACTGTCCTGTGGTCATTAAAAAGCTCTCACTTCCTTGGGGAGAAATGTTAGTACTTACTGGTAATAGAAAGGTTTTACTTTAATGCATTTTACATTAACACATTTTTTTCTATCTGTTCAGCATTTCATAAAGTATCCATAACCTGTTATATCTCTGTGTCTGAAAGCTCTTTTTCAGTTCAGCCTGACAGAAGCTTCAGCCCAGCATCCCCCAAGGTGTCCTTCTGTGAAAGCGTGTATGATGGACTCTTCCAGTCTCCAAGCTGTGTTTGACCAAGCGGATCAATCACTGAAGAAAGACCGCTTGACCATTGAATCAGTTCTGCGCATACAGAGACCCCATAGTGTTCCAAGTATACAGGTTAAGAGCACCTAACATTTTCTCGGAAGAAAAAAGCAAACATTTGTTATTGCTGACCCATTGCCTAGTCAAAAACCTATTTAAGTCAATTGAGTAGGATTCATGACTGGCTTGTGCCACAAAGTTGTGGGGGTTTTTTTGTTTATTTGTTTAGTTTGGGGTTTTTTGTAAATTTTCTGAAAGGTTATTTCTGTAAGGGATTAATTAGAAGTAAAGAAGTCTCACCTCTGACTGGCAAAGTATCGAGAATGAGGTGACATTTTTGCTTTCGTAACTGTTGGACACTGGCTGAAATTCTCAAGTGCAGCCAACTCCCCTGTCCTTGGCCATCTCTGTGCTAGCATAAACTAGATAGCCTGAGGGCCGCTCTAATTTCTGCTGATTGCCAAGAGAACAGGGATTACCTGGGCATTCCCAAGTCAGACAGTTTGCTGGCAGCTGGAAGTGTAAGTACCTCACCCTGTTGTGGGGGAATCCTCCATGGTGTAATCTCCCTGGAGCAAACTATGCTGTTTTAAAGGCTGCATGATGTTGGTAGTGTGATACAGAGCAGCTGTTTTACAACATGTATTCTGCCCAATTAGTTCCTGGCCATTAGGTTCATAGGATTTATTTGTATGGCATGGGGCTATGATAAATCAGTTAGCATGATCTCATTTGTTGTCCATTTTATGATGGCATGTACTGCAACAGAAGATACGCACACCCACACAAACATCGAACCCTCCTCAATGCATGGTGTCATTCTCTAGGAATAGGATATTTTGTTGTATGCTGACTAATCTTCTCATTCATCCTTGCAAGATATAGAAGAATTATTCCTCTTTTACAGATAATGAAACTAAGGAACAGAATGGTTAATGACTACTCCAAGGCCATGTCACAGCAGGGGTGAAAATTCAGGGTATCCTAGTCCTCAATCCCGTTTTCTAACCACTTGGTCACACCATTTTTCATCTTCCATTTATAAAGCATCTTTTAATGTTTTAAGTTTCATTTTACTTGTTTTAAATCTTTCCAGTTGTAAGACATTAAACATGAACCACTTACAGGGTGTAGCTTTTGCAAACTAACTTCTACACACGCCACACAGCAAAGAATACAAAACACTTGAGAGGTTTTCACAAAGATACCGACAGCTACAGACATTGACTTTTTAATAAAAAACAAGTTAAATGGTACATGCGCCTTCTAGGGACAGTCAGGAAAATAGGGAAGGCAATTGTGACATGAAAGCCCTAAAGTAAAGGAATTCTAGCTTATTGTCATTTAAATTAAAACTTGTATCTGAAGCGTTCAGTGACTAATTACAGGTTGACAACAGAGTCCTGTGGCACTTTTAAAGACTAACAGATTTATTTATCGCATGAGCTCATG
>ML685838.1:4198669-4214140 GCA_007922175.1 Pelusios castaneus
TTAGTCTTTAAAAGTGCCACAGGACTCTGTTGTCTTTCTACAATAGACTAACACGGCTACCCCTTTGTAATTTAATTACAGGTTGGTTTGCCTCCTTTCAGGTCCACTTCTGTTAGGAGTACACTGCATATTCAGGAGACAAACTAAACATTGTACAATGAGAGAGAAACTCTGTGGATGGTTAATTGTTCATGCTTTTCATCCCTAAGGATATGCTTTTACTAATTGCAAATGAGAAGCATTCTCTAGCACTAAAATACAGCCATTTCTTGTGTAAAACTGGAGAACTGCTCAACACCGTATAACAGCATTATACCCCAGGAAGTGAAGAATATAATATTTATTCAAAACTATGGAGAGAAATTTGTTTAGCCATAGGCAGACAGAATGTAGGTACCCACCCAGGAATTTGTCAGCACACTTAGATTAATATGCCAAACTCCTGTAAAATCTGATGTGGGATTTTTAATATCTACAAGTTGTCGGGACTCTGTTCTAGTCCAAAAATTGTAGTAATAATAACATAGGGCAGTTCCATGCACTGGGTTAATACTGCCTAAGTTGGAACAGTGCTCTCTACTAAATTGTGAATTCCATTTCTTGAAGTATCTGGATTTTCCTTCAGCCAACTAGTTATATATAGACCATGCTTGATCTGTCTATAGAGCTCCTGAAATTTGCCGGTGTCAAATCCATCATGCTCGTGATTGGGAAATGATGCAGTGACAACAATCAGTAAGTGTTGCTCTCAGGACTCGGGGATAGCATTGGAAAGTAAAGCTTTGCTGATTATACAGGTTATACAAAACAAAGCCTTACTGGTTTTACACTAGGAAAAATCTTTACTGATAACAAGGACTTTTCTTTCAGAAATCGGCCACCAGAAGTGTAACTCAAAAGAACCTGATAAACATGAACTTCAACACAGCCAGGATTGAGCACAGAAAGAAGCAAGAAGAGAAGAGGCAGAAGAAGAGGGAACAAGAGCAAGAAGCAGAAGGCCTCAAATATCAGATGATGCATGACAGCAAGCGGTAATGAAGTGAGGTGCAGGTGGGAGGTCAGAGAGGAACTGGAGGGGTGGAGGAAAAATTTCTGCAGTGCCTAAGAGTTGTCCATCTTTTTATAGGTACCGGACATTCTGTAGTGCATGCTTCCTGCTTTGGTGCTATCTCTCTACCTTAAATGTTTACAGTGTCCCCCTGCCCTAGTGTCCATTGGCACATTAGAGCCTAAACCTATGGAGAGGCTGAGCATCCTCACTGCCCATCCACTTCCACAGGAATAGAAGGCATTCACCATCTTGCAGGATTGGGCTTTTAAATGCTACAGTTAGTTTTGTTATTGTTATGAAATACACTCCTTCCACCCACCTCAGCATCTGGAATTTATGCTCTTCTTTGTAATCAGTTTGATTAACTGATGAATTTCCAGTGGTAATTCATGTAATCAAAGAGATATTTTAGTATGAAAACATTCTCATATTTTTTATGGGGTTAGGAAGTCAAAATTATACTCAGTTTAGGAGATTGCATTGGCAACTTGCCTACCAGGGCAACACCTAATTGCCTACAACAGAGCAAGATTACAGCAGTCCTCATCTTTGGACTTGCCTACATAGATTATTTCTGATTTACTCCCTCTGTGGATGCTCTTATTATGGAATAAGAGTGCCTTCTTCTGAATTAGCATAATCCACTTTGGAAATTGATTGTATGAATTCAGAAGAAGGCACTTTTATCCAAGAACAACAGCATCTACATAAGGAGCTAATCAGAAATAGATATTCCACTTTGAATTCACACCATACCTTAATTCAGATTGATTTCCCTATGTAGACTAGCCCCATCTTGATCTAATGCTGATGAAGAATAGTATATGTTGGGATCTGCAGAGTTAGCCTGCATCTCTTAAAGATTAAGGTAGTGATGGCCATATTATAAACCTTCTATGAGTTGCAGTTGGCAATAAATTGCAGTTTAACTACCCCAATTCTAACAGTACACAGCAATATTGGGTACACAGTAAGACAAGAAGTGAAGAAGAAATACATGTTGTCTTGAAAATGCAAGGTGAACAGAGCGATGCAGAAAGTAATTGCTAACTATGGTTGCAAACTTTAGACAAAAATAAAATTTCACAATTTTTTGCTATTTTCCAACCAACTGTAGTAATTACCTAAGCAGGCCTAGATACTGGGGTTAGTCCCCTTAACCTTGCAAAAAGTGGCATTCTGTGTTCAACGTCCAAACATTTTCAGTTCCTCTGGTTCACATTTTATTCATTGACACTTCTAAGGGTGATCATTTCCCCTTTATTTCTCTTGGTTTCTGACAAGCTTTCTGGAAATTTTCTTTCGGAAACAGACAGAGGTCTCTTCACAGAACACTGCAAGGCTTGGAGAAGCAGCTGGAGAACAATAACAGGGCCTTCCAGCACATGGCAAAGCTCCAGGCTGCCAGGGAAGAGAGGAGCAGAAATGAGTCCTTCTTGCAGGAAGAGGAGAAGGGAAAGGAAAGACAAAAGCTGCAGTTCTTAAAAGCACAGCGCTTGCAGAGAGAGAAGTTGCAGGCAGAATACAGCCAGAAGAACTATGACCAAGACAAAAAGAGGCAGGTGAGGACTACTTCACTAATGCTTTCCTGGCCTCTCCTTCTCCCACGCCGGCACCAACATGCTGTTTAAAATAGTGATATTATTTGAAGATACATATATGAAATGTGATTTTAACATATGCAAACAGATTAAAGGAGAGCTGGAGATGTTCACATCCCTAAAGAACATAGTCTGTGCTCTGGTCTACACTAACAGTGAAGTTCAACATAATTCTGTTTACCTCAACCTTCTGCAGTCTGTGTCTCCACTGTCATAGCAGTAAATTCGAAAAAAAATGGAGCTGTAATTCGACCTGCTAACACCACTCCTGCAAGTGGTTTAGCACTGAGGTCAAAATCTAGAATTTGAATTTAGGTTCGTGTAGCTAGAGAGTAACTCTAATCTTGCTTTTCCGGTTTCTCCACTCTGATTCACCATAGCAACATAGCTCCTCCCCTGCCTGCAGCCCCTTTCAGTTAATTCCTCTGTCTGCATGCAACACTTGCCTGTCTGTTGTACCTGTGGCAGAGAAACAGCAAGGAAAGCTTTTCCTGCTATTTTTTTTCCTTTAGAGAAGAGGGGAAAGGGAGTGAACAGAGACTGACTACACTTACTACCCACAGTGAAATGCATTTCAGGAAGTAATGTGAGCAGTGGGGTGCGAGACCCTGAGCAAATAATTTGCTGTGATCACTTGCCTTCTCCTTCTGTGATTCGACAGCCTAAAATCTAATTACAATCCTACCCCTAATGTAGACAAACCCTATTTCTAAATGTCGTATGCCAGCCAGCCGCAGCAGAAGTCCAAGTAGAGAACTGTTTAGAAGGTGCTGACTGGGGAAATCCACAACTTCTCCATCCCCAACTTCTTCCAGTAACAGGCACTGGAAGGGACTGAGCTTGAGAGCTGGCTGAGGACTTTGAACATCCCTTCACTTCCTTTTCTGTAGGATTTGCTGAGGAGCAGAATGCAATCCCATCTGAATAACTTAGAACGAGAAATTCAGGAGCAGGACACCCAGCAGAGGAAGCACGAGGATGCCAAACAGAGAGCATTCCAAAATCAGGACCATATCCAAAGGAAGATGGAAAAGGAGTGCCAGAACCATCGTAACCTCCAGCAGTACCTCCGAGAACAGAAGCTTTTGATGCTCCGTGCCTCGCTGCTGTCATAAAAAGCTTGTAATGCAGGCAAGTGGGCCCCTGAGCATAGTCTCAAAGTTGTTGTAAATCTTGTAAGTTTGAGTTCCTAAGATGGGGCCTGGGAAATGGCGCTGTTGGGACAAGCAGAATTATTAATATTAGAGCTTAATAGCTCCCCTTCATCACAGCCAAAGGGCCTTTCCAGGTATCCTTCGCTTACAGCCTTTCTTTTTGGAGAATCTAACCAGCCTATCCAATGTGAAGTCACCCAGCCAGCTATCTGGCTTCTTTGTGCCTTATGGGCCACATGTAGTGAGACTCCAATGAGAGCATAGTTGCAATATTGCATTCAGTTTTGAGCCCCTTTCAGATCAACTGAAGGGAGCGATGCGACATAATGATTAAGGGGTTATAGGATCAACTCACTCCGAGTCAAAGAAAAAATACTGCTTAGCTTGGGCAAGGGAAAGGAACATCAGGCAGTAGACAGCAAGGAAGGAAAATAATGATTTAGGCTTCTTCAAGAGGTATACTTAAGAGTAGGGACATAGAAGTAAGAAAAATGTGAATGTCAGGAAAGGTTTCTTGAAAGCACAGTCTATTAAGCTATGAATTACTTTCCCATTGTGGAAGCCCCATCTCTGTAGTATTTTAAACTAGCATGGGTACAGCCAAAGGAATTATACTGTTGTGAGTAATCCAGCCCTGGCCAGGGAGTGAACCATGTGACTAGGGCTTCTGTTTTTCAAGGTTTATTAATTTAATTTTTCAGGATTTATTTTTAGCAATTTTTGAGTTCCATTTAAATGTCCAAATATCAAGGATTTTCAGGCTTTCTCTTTGTATACACTCCAATGAGTAATATTATATACATTATTCACCATGGTAGTATCTATGATACTGAATAATTTTTCTGTAAACTTCCCTAGTGCACTAGAGAATCATTAGTCAATGTGCACTGGCAGGTCTACAGATCAATTCATGCACAACATGTTAGTGTGCTTTAAAAATCAGTCTCTGTCCCCAGTCTGCTTTACTGCGCTGTATAGACAGATCCTTAGATACAAATAACTATTTCCCATGTTTTTTCCAGTGTTTATTGGATAAACAACATATGACGCTGATAGAGCAGGTGCCAGCTCTTGCCAAGACTGCAGGCATTAGTTAAGAACTGACAAACTCATAACTGGAGACCCAACCAGTTTACCTGTATGTTTGTTTTGCTCAAAATAAGTATGTCTTATAAGAACATCGTGTTTTAGACTCTCTGAAATCCTTGTAAGTTGCTGCATGCATTAATCTCATTTGTCATGTCTATATGTATGTTTTGCTTTATAACTTTGAAAATGTTTATTCTGAAATCACTCCCCTCCCCACCATCTATCCAGGAATGCTATTAAAATGTAAGTGGGCCATTATAAAACAAACACTTTGTTAATTGCCCCACATAGGAGTACATGCACGGCATTGGTCCATTGCTTTGAATGCTGGAAGAGGACATAAAAATAGCTGATGTGGCAATTTTCATCTCCTTTCTGTTTGAACTCTCACAGGACCAGAGACACCAAACTGAAGCCAGGGATCCCCTGAGGCTGCCTCTAGGGGCTGCCATGAAAGACATTTAGAATTGATAGACCATTGCAACTCTGTTACTTAGGATTTAGATGGCAACTCATTTGTGCATATGTATGCTTGCTTTAACCTATAAATAACTACATGGGTGGTTGGGGGAAGCATTGCTACCCCCTCCCCCCAAACTTTGCGCTGGAACTAGCTGGGCTTCCAGCGGCAACTAGCCAGGACCAGGTGGGAGGGGGCTGATGCTGCCATTAGGGCCCCAGCTTTGTGGCAGGGCTGGCCAGGAGGTGGTCAAGCGTCAGTGGACTCCTGGCCGGGAATGGGTACCAGCCAGGAGGTGGGCAGCTGCACCCACCTGCCCGCCTCCCTGCTGGGAGTGGGACCAGGCAGAGAGGGTCTGCTGCTGCCAAGGTCCCGACTTTGCCTGCCCAAATTAATCAGTCAAACTCTTCTCTATGAATAATTATGATTTCTCTTTCCTCGTTAATGATTTAGACAGTTTATTACAAGACTGGCAACAGCCTAAAAGCTATGAATACTAATTGATCTGGGGTAAGTGACTAGTCTCTTGGGACTGGAAGTAACCTGAATATTGTATGATTTTTTGTGTGTTAGTGACCATTTATCATTGGCTAGTTTGTATGAGTGGCAGTTTAGAATGGAGAGTCTAAGGGGACAGTCTGTGACACCATGGTAAGACTGTTATATGGATCCAGGAGTTCACATTTGTTAGTGGCTTGGTAAAATCTAATTATAGAACATACCACCAAGTTGTGTTTGCCATCCTGCCCAGAGATAGGCACTCAGAATCGTGAGCCACTCCAAACAGCTTGACACACCTTTGTATAAGTGACCATGACAAGAGTGGGAGGGGTTGATCGCCCAGGAGTCCTGGACCCAGCTGTAGGAGTTACAAGGACCCTGTCACACAGGAAAATAGGGGTGGGGGGTTCCTCGAGGTCAGGCAGGCCTCTGGGTAAAGAGAGTGGGGCAAGCACTTAATTTTGATAACCAACTCCACCGGGGTAGTGTATGAGCCAGGAAAGATCCGCACAAGAGCAAGACCATTCCACTTCTTCCACAAGCAACCACAGAGGGGGAACCAGTGGTTCACAGCATGTGAACAAGTCGTGCTGCTTGTTACAGACATTGCTGCAGGCAGCAGAGAGGACAGTCAGTGCAGTGATACGTGCTTTAGAAAAGCTGACAGATGACCAAAGTGCTTAATTTAACTTCAGGGCCTTCATCTCTGAATAACAGGCAATGCTGCCTACTAGCTCCACATTAATGCAGGCCACTCCACATAGAGGAACATGCGACATATAAACCTGGAAAACAAACTTGTGGATATTTTTTTGTAAAATGCTGCCCCTTCCTGGTGTTTTGATGGGGAAAAGTGGCAGATAACTGTGTGAGTAGGAACATTGACAGGTAAACTGGAGGAAGAAGGAGCCCCTTTGCTGTTGCCATGAATATCCAAAGCGAATAGTAGTCAGGCCCATAACTAAACATTTCTGTGAATACAACTAGCAACTCTGGAATGAAATAACAAGGGCCACCATTTTGCATGCTTCATGCAGAAATTTATTACGAGCTGGGGACGAGGAAATATTTCCTGTCTGTTGCCCCTGATACTGATTGAAGCTTTCAGTGTTGATCGCTATAGAAAAACTACCAGCTCTGCTATACATTCCTACATTTTCCCTCTCATGTATCCTTCCCAGCAATGAGAGAGGCTGACATAACAAAAGCTGTGTTTGGACATGAGGATAGGAGCAAATATTGTAGCCCCGGATTTTTGTCCCAAATTGCTTAAAAGTGCTACATAGAATGTTGGAAAGGGAATCATCAGAAAAGCCTCACAAGGGTTTTAAAATTCCTGAAAGGTAGTAATTGATTCATTTACCTGGCTATGAGATTGTAAAAGTATCAAAACATCTTGTAATATCAAATATTAGTGTTAAGATATAGGTAAGAGATAGTTATAAGGAAATGCAAAAACTGGTAATTAAAAAAAATACTATTACACCTCCTCCCTAATGACATGCTTACATGCTCATTACATAGCCCTTAGAGTGTCATCACTCATCCTCCACTTTCCCTAGTGTCACCCTATATGCCCATTATGTAGTCCTTAGAGTGTCATCCCTCCTTCCCCCCTTCCATAATGTTACCCTACATGCCCATTAAGTAGCCCTCAGCGTGTTATTCCTCTATGCCCTCTCTAACGACCCATACATTGTAAGTGCCCCCCTTTCCTTGACAACCTATAAATAGCCAGCTGGTGAGTGACAGTTTGTAGAGAGTTTGTGGAGACAGAACTATTGAGAGAGAAGCAAGAGGGAAACCTCCACCAGAGCCTGTAGAACAGTGGAGAAATGATACTAAAGCAGAGAAAAGGAGTGAGAAAAGAGAGAGAAAAATCATTGATAAGCATCATCAGAGAAGGCATAGGTGCACCATAGGTGTGAGTGACTGGGCTAACTTAGTCCCTGCTTTATGCTCATATCTGAAGGGTAATCCTTTGCTAGGACAGAGCAGAAGGATCTTTTGATGAAATCAGAGGGATTTTGTGAGAAGGATATGTAAGTAAGGAGTGTTTGGGTCTGTGTGTAAGTAAAGTTGTGTGCTTGCATTTTGAGTGAGGGTCTGATTCTCTACCCATCCGGCAGCTGTCTGATCAACATTGTTGAATGTTTAGTTAATTAAGGTTTCATAGATGTTAAGAATATAGAGTATTAAGAATTTTTTGGTTTAAATTGTTTAATCTGCTTAAATTATTTTACCTCATAGTAAAGACAATACCATATACACTGTAATAGAATTACATTTCTTTACCTGTCACTCTATGTGCCATATATACTGTAAAAAGCATAACAGATAAAGTGTTGAGCAAAACAAATGAGTCTTGTGGCACTTTTAAAGACTAACAAATTTATTTATTGCAATACCTTTCATGGGAGACAATCCCACTTCATCAGATGCTTAAAGGTGGATGTATAATGGTTTGATATAATTGATTTTCAGTTTTAAATCTCATTGTATTAGTAATTATCCTGAATAAACAATATGTTTGTTTTCAAAGAAAGTACTGATCTAAATATCAGTTCTTGATTGGGAGGCTGCATCTTTTTTTTCTTTAAGGTTTATGAAAGACCATTAGTCAAGCAGATCATATAGATTCTATCCCAGAGGTTTCTTGAAAGGTGGTGTTAGTGGATGATTTGATTTTCTGGGGTAACAAATTGGTGTCCCTAGGTGGGCCTGCTTGCCTAATAAAAAGAATCAATTGACCCTAGACAGTAAAACTTTGTTGAAGAATATAAGGCTGAAAATCATATTTAAATAATATCTTAAGTGTTTATATATACATATGTATATTAGTACTTGAATGTTTATTGTTGTATTTTATGCACATATTCTACCTAACACTACATAGTTACACAACGTATGACAACACCACAAACCAACACAACTCACAATTACACAATAAAAATACATAACAGATAAGTGTTATTACAAGGGTGGGCCTAACAAAGGCCTTTGGCAGAGGTGAGCCAAATTGTGAAGAAAGTAGCAGTTTGGTATTCCATGCTTGTTGTCTCCAGGACCACTGTACAGAAATAGGTCAGGATATTGTAAGAGGTAACTTGACATCCAAACCTGGTGTTTTTATAGAACAGTTTAAGGATGATTGGAAGGTATGATGTTCTAAATTTGTCACTTTTAAAGGTAAAAAGAAGAAGAAATAGCACTTAATAAAACTATAAAACATAAACAAACAAAAATACAAAATAACATAAAAACACATATGCACCACTTCTAACCAATCAGAGGAGCCTCAGCAGCTAAGCAAGGTAAGAAGTCAATTACTGTAAGGTATAGAGTCGCTGGTCAGGCAATGTGGGAGTGAATATACCCTGGAAGACAGACTAGATAACCGGGCTTGGAGAGCTGGGAGGTAGGTTAAAAGTTAAAATAATCAGGCACTGTACAAAATAGCTCCAGGAGGCAGGTTAGAAGACAGAAAATGAAAGTAAACATTTTAGTATAGGGCTGATGTGGGATTTGCTATTCATTAATTTGGAAATACGCTGGTGAACTGAGTTGCCAATTTTAGGAAAACTCAGGTATAGTCAAAACCCAAGTTTTGGAATAAGAGTTGCCTTTAAGTAAGTGTTAGGGCAAGGACAGTGATTTTGAGAAAGTTGGGTATTAACAGAACCAGAGGGGCTTCCCCATGAAGCATAGGAAAAAGTGTGTGTGTGTAAATAAAGCTGGGTGCCTGCAGTCTGAGTCAGGATCTGATTCTCCACTGATCCAGCAATGGTCTGATCAACATTTGCTGAATGTTTAGTTAATTAAGGTTTCATAGCTTTTAAGAAAATAAAGTAAGATTTTGTTTGTTTGTTTAAACTGCTTAAATTGTTTTACCACAAAGTAAAGACAGTACCGTCTATGCTGTAATAGAGCTGCATTTCTTTAACTGTCACTCTGTGCTGTATATACTGTAATAAGTGTAACAACTGTTAAAAATACTTAACTAGGTGTCAGTTCTTGATTGGAAGGCTGTGTACCTGTCTCTTTAAGGTTTATGAAGGACCATTACCAAGAAGACCAGATAGATTCTGCCCCAGGGCTTTCCTGAAAGGGCAATGTTAGTGAGTGAGTGGATTTTCTGGGGTAACACTATCTCTCTAAAAAGCATCACACCCAGACTAATACAGGCCATTGTTGCAAACAAGTGTTTGTTTTCTTTCCACTCGTTTGGCAGGGTATCCTCTGCCTGGCATCATCATGTATGTCAACTTTGAGCTTCCGCTTCAGCCAGCAATAACTCCTAGCCTTGGCTTTAGTTAGCCTGCAATGCAACTAACTGATGTATTGTCTTGTGACCACAAATGACACAAGATTTTGAACACTTCATGTGATCAGAGCCTCTTTTACTGCAACTCTGAATGATCTTATTCCCTAGACAGTAAGAACAATCCCCACTTGAGATACTCTTACAACATACTAGAACCAAGATTTAATTAAATAGATAAAATCACTGCTACGTTACATTCTGCGCACTTTGTGAAACTATAACAAATGGCTTGGAACAACGGTGACTGTATAGCACAAAACCCACAGAGATGAGATGTTATAAAAATTCATGTCTTTACAGGACCAGCTGTCCATAAACACAGACCTTTTCAGAAGGGCAAGCACCTTTTTATAACTTTTCTTCTACCAAGTTTTTAAAGCAGAATAGCAGGTCACTTGTGCTCTCTGCTCTTTAAATATTAGACATCTTCCCATAGATAAGGCTTGAAGATAATGCCATCAGATCTTTCAGTGAATGCCAGTTACACGGAGCTAAGTCATGGATCCAGATTCCTTAAAAGCAATATAAGGGCCCTTTCATCATTGCTAAAAAGGTGCAATTTTTTTTTACACCAGATAACTATCATGAGATATGCCAAGGTAAAAAACCAAAGTGATGACCAGGCACCTTAGTTTTACTACTTGGTAAACTAAGCAACATCAGCCTTGGGCTGATCCTGTCCAGTTTATCTTAGTAAAAAGCAGGAGGTCAGACTACATGATGATGGTGGTCCCTTCTGACCTTAAAGTCAGAGTCTAAAAGTAGCTTGTGATCTTACCTCAGGATACCTGAGTTGAGCTTTATAAAAAAGCTTTCTCAAAAGCCATAACTAGCACCTGTTTCCAGATTGCATTTTAATTATAGAACCAACTTTCTTTAAAACAAATAATCCCCTTTACTGTTTATAACCCAAACTTCTACAGTATCAAGCTAGTTAGAGCATGAGCACCTGAAAGTTAAAAACTGACTAGTCAATTTTATCCAAAATGATTAAGAACACAAGGAGACCCTGCTCATGACTGGGTACTCCTGCAGTACAAACAGAAGTGATAAACAGGACAGCAAAAAGTTTGATATTTTTCAGATTATTTTAATTTCATACCCAGAACTTTTGACTCTCTTGTCAAGGTGGCACCAGCTCTCTGTGGCCACACTGACTACCAGGGCATCACCACTTACACCGAAAGGCTCAGAAAAGTAACGAGGATGGAAACATTATTGTTCTTTCAAAATAATCAGATTACTCACTCTTAAAGTAATGATGAAGTAGTTAATATGGTCAGTTACTTTAACAACTTTGATCTACTGGGGGAGAGAATGAGGAAAAAAAATCCCCATTTCAATATAAAAGTGGATTCACAGTCCTGCTCTCCTATGAAACTATATAATGAGCCATTTGATCTTGTCCTCCTCAGTTGCAGCTGTTCGGCATGTTCTATTTTACAAAACCCAGCAGCTTCTCCCTGGTGGATATGCAGCAGTCATTTTACTCAAATGCTCATGAGCAACAGAATTTTTGCAAAATCGTGTTTGGTGTAAAGCAAACATCAACTACTTAAAAATGCATCATCCAAGAGGATACTTCTAACGCACCATTTATCAATGACATCCTGCCCATGAGTACTTACTCGTTCAAGAAAATAGTAACAAAATCAAATCCATTTTGAAACATCTAGTCTACGGAAAGGCTTATGGGTGATATTCAAATGGCATTAGGAAGGAGGATGTTTAAACACAAATGAATGCTATCAATATATGGTCAAACAAGGTCTCCATAACCTGTTCAAACAGTTGTAAAAGCAGAGTTCTCTCTGCATGCTTGTTTCTCTGCTATTCACACTATGTGATCCTACATCCATTAAAATTAATGGCATGCTTGATCTCAGACTTCAGAATGTATTTCTGCTCCTTGCACACTAAGATCCATCTTTAACTTGCTGGTGCTTTGAGAAAATCCATGCCAAGCTTGTACACAGTGTCAGATCCTATGCTAAATGGAATGCAGTCTGCTTACAGCCACAGAATACCTGGAGATCACCAGCTCTACAGAGTAAGAGATGATTAGCAATTATTTTAAAAATATTTATAGCTTCTATTTCTTCAAAGCCTGATCCATTCCCTTGTCATTTAAATTATTGTGAAACTGACCTGACTCTTTAAAGCCCAGTCCAACTACAGCTTTTGGGTAGGTAGTGTACAAAGCTCACATGTGCTTTGTTCCATGAGAGAAGTGTCTGTCTTTTTTTTTAATTAAAACTCCTGACCACAGTGATGAGAGCTAAACATTTTTAAATTACGTTTTGAACCCAGATGACTTCCTCCATTAGATTATAGCAATCTTAGGTACCTAAGTGACTTGACAGCATCACTTTAGTCCTATAGAAGGAAAACACAGCATCCTGTCAAACCCAGCTAACAAAGAACACCAGGCTGTACAAACGTAAAATTCGAGCAGGCCTGAAAGCAAAGTTCTCTCTAAAGGAATCAGAATCCGCCCACCACTTTGAGCTGCAAAACGTTGTTTGCAATTGCATTTCCAAGGATTTTCTATCTAGTCACTTATATGACTTGGTCCTCATTGCACTGTGAGTGCCTTTCAGCAAAGTGGAACTAATCAGTAAGGAGGCCTGATTTCTAACAAGTCAAACCAAGCTATAACTCAGTGTTGATACATGTTACTCAAACTTTGATACAAACTGAAGTGTGTATTTGCCATAGAACAGCATCCTCTCCCATGCAGAGCGGGGGAAAGTACCATGAAGCCAGCTAGAAAGATTTTTGACATCTCGATGTTGCCTAGCGGGTGATGGCTGATAGCGATTTTAATGGGGAATACCCCACTGCTTCTCTTCAGAGGTGAGAAGTAAGGGCTTGTCTTCAGCTTCAGGTTGTTTCCCCCTCTGCTGCCACAGAGTACAGCCAGTCCTTGCCACGGAACCCAGCAATGCAAGACAAACTTCAGTGGCTGCTGCTACCCTAAGATAGAGAAGCGGCAGTTTTGAGGAGAAGTGGTGTAGCTGCCTCCAGGATGTCCAGTTCGGGATCCAGTGAACGGGCAAGGCCTTCCAAAACCATGATGGCAAAGATGACGGAGGCAAATTTACTCTCCAGCTTCACCTGAAAAACACAAGTGCAGAGGTTGCCACGGATTTGGGGGTCTCTGTTTCCAAACCCGTTTTCCTGAGGTGCCAGGCTCTGATGTGTGGGCACAGAGAGCTGGACTGCAACACAAGTGCTCGCTCATTTCCCATATGTTTCGAAGCAGTCTCGCTGGAATTCAGCAGAAGGGAGAAGAGGAAGTGGATCACTTCACAGGAGATGTCCTGTATCAGCCCAGTAGACAGTGCCCTGCACCTTCCATATAGGAAAAGATTTTTCCCTCCTTGGAGTATCAGGAGCAAGGAGTGGTGCCCAGTGACAAGACAGCAGTAGTAGCTTCCATGGACCTGACAAGTACACACCCATGAGAGAGAGAATATGTCCCCTCCCCACTGCCATGGATGGAGCCGCAGTTCACATAAGCAGACCCCTATGCCACACAGGGACTCCCATGGCCTGCCCCAGAGTCATGCAAAGAGAACTGCTCCACATCCTATTGTCTATAGGGCCTTATGTATCTGTTGAATGGGGGGCAGGATTTGCCCTTTCTGGAACTTTGATCACATTTAATGTTATTGGGGCAGTTTGCTGTTGTTTCAGACAAAAAGCTGACATAAAATAATGTTTAACAGCATAGTGTCCAGGCTGGCTGGCCCAGATTTGATCCAGACACTCTTCTGATTTCTGGTATAAATGGTCATAGCTCAGTTGAATTCAGTGGAGCTTTGACAACTGACACCAACTGAGGACCTGCCCCCAGTAATAATAATTGCTTTTTATTAAATAAGTGATTTTTTTCTGCTTTAAAGTAAGTGCTGACAGTTCCTGACGCCTGTGTCATGACCTGACAAACTGGCACTCCTGTGCAATAAGGAAGCAGTGTATGCTGGGAAAAAAAGCAAATGGTTTTTATTTTACTTCTGACAGTTAGGAAAGAATAAGTGGTGATGCTGACTCTATCCTTTGAAGGTCTCTTGTCAGTTTTTAAATGCGGGCTATGGAGGGCCTGAGCCAAAGCCTGTTGAAATTAATAGGAAAACACCCAGTGGCCCAAAAGGGGTTTGGCTCAGGTTCCGAGAGGCACTCGTTTTCCAAGCATCACAGACAACACGTCATGCACAGTCTCCCAGCACATTTCAGACACGCTCCCTATCCTCAGACCTTTGCTGTCTCAGTGATTTTCCCCCGCACATCTTTCAGATATCAAAGCCTGGCACAACTTTTGAGGAGAATGAAACAGACAGAGAGAACCTACCTTGTGAGTGATCAGTAACTTAAAGACACTGGAGAGAAGATTCGCCACTTGAAGCTAGGATGTAAAAATACAAAGAAAAAGTTAACTCTGCTGATCAAGAATCCATGAAAACTAACAGCAGCAGAAATGAGAGTGATTTACCAGAGTGATGGGCTATATTGTTTGTTTAAAGACTAAGAATATTAATTTCCAGAGGGGTAGCCGTGTTAGTCTGTAGCACAGCAAAAAACAACGAGAGTCCTGTGGCACCTTGTAGACTAACAGATTTTCTTCGGCACAAGCTTTCGTGGACTATAACCCACTTCATCAGATGCAGTGGGTTATAGTACACCAAAGTTTATGCTGAAGAAAATCTGTTAGTCTACAAGGTGCCACAGGATTCTTGTTTTTTAAGAATATTAAGTGTCAGATTTTATTATTAGAGATATTACTCAGAAAATAATATTTACTGTGCTCAGTTGACAGCCTTATCCATCAAAATAAATAATTCAGAGGGTGTCAGTGAGACTCCACTGATACCTAAGGCTCTTTTAACATCTTTCTAGGCTGGGGGGTCAGAGGGCTAAGGAGACACAACAATCAGCTCCTGCTGATTAAGAAGAGGGCATCGCTTTGCTCTGCAGCCTCGCTGCTGGAGTTCCCAGCAGGACTTAGTCAGACGGAGAAAGGCTACAACTCCTTGGATTAAAAAAAGCCAGCTCTAGAGTAGAACCTCAAAGCTACAAACACCTCAGGAATGGAGGCTGTTTAAAACTCTGAAATATTTGAAACTCTGAACACAACATCATGGTTGTTCTTTCAAAAGTTTACAACTGAACATTAACTTAATACAGCTTTGAAACACTACTATGCAGAAGAAAAACGCCACTTTCCCTTTTATTTTATTTTTTTTTAGTAGTTTATGTTTAACAAAATCCTGTACTGTATTTGCTTT
>ML685838.1:4214240-4235349 GCA_007922175.1 Pelusios castaneus
GTGTGTGGTTGACGGGTCAGTTCGTAACTCTGGCATTCATAACTCTCAGTTTCTACTTTATTTTGAATTAGAAAGAAATAGAAAAGGAATTAGGGGCCTTGACAGAGTTTCTCTCCAGCTGTGAGAATAAAGAACCTTAAAGAATTTGGTAGCACTGACAAGGGAGAAGGCCAATTAACTGGCTGATGTGTAAGTGGCTGGGCCCATTTAAAGGCAGAGGTGTAGTCAATAAAGCTATGTCTACACTTGTTAATTTAAGTCAACTTCACATGTCCACACTTAAATTTTAAGTCGACTTTGAGGGGACCCTACAAAATCGACCTAGAGCGTCCACACTGGATGCCTAGGTCGACTTCTAGGGGCTAGGTGGACCTGGGACAGGTCCACGGTGGCAGGGGGGGCACTCCTTGCCAAGTGCCAGGGGGCTCAGCCTTTGCCCCATTGTACCTGGGTACAATGGGGCAAAGGGGGACAGAGACACTGGCAGGGCATAGGGGCAGGGTGGGCAGGGCTCTGCCCTGCCCTGCGGGGGGGCGTGCCAGGCTGTGGCTGTGCCAGCCTTCCTGGCAGGGAGGGCAGTGGGGAAGTCCTGGAGGGCCCTAAGTCAACTTAGAGTCGACTTAGGGCTACTCCACGTCTACACTGGCTTAAGTTGACTTTAGAAAGTCGACTTAAGCAGAAGTCGACTTAAAAGGAGGTTTTACAAAGTCGACTTAAATTTTCCTTAAGCAGCTTAAGCAGTCGACTTAAGGAAAGTGTAGTGTAGACGCAGAGTAAATTAAGTCGACTTAAGCAAGCTTAAGTCGACTTAATTTACAAGTGTAGACGCACCCTAAGAGAGTGTGTCCTGAGCCGGGTATTATGTTTAGTGTGCTCACCTTTCCCAGTGATACAGTGTCCATCCTGGCCTTGGTCACTAGTTCTGCCATTTCAGCTTTGAACCTCTCTATATCTTTGCACTGATTAGCTCTGGCATGATGAAGGATCAACTCAGCCACTCTCTCCCCCTGTGAAACAAGTATGAAGAGATGTGTCCATAAGTGCCCTAGACGATGGTAACATCACCAGATCTGTATGCAGCTGCACAATACCCTCACTATAAGACTTCCACTGGTATCTGTTGTGATTAAATTGCTTCCTGTAACAGGATACACTGGCCCTTTGCAGGGGGTGGTCTCTGGGCCATACTCCCCCTGTTCAGTTCTAAGGCAGAAACTGACAATGAGAGGAAGTGGTCCTGGGTTGACAGTCGGTAGGTGGGAAAACCCAAAGCTCCTGTTCCTTTTAGGGTCTAGGACTAGAAACCTTGTAACACCCTCTCTCCTAAACAGTCAGGACAAGTTCTGGGAAGGAGGCTGCATATAATATGCCTCTTCTTGCATAATAGAGGAGACAGGGCTAAGAAGAGCACTGAGAGCTAAATGCCTCCATGTTGGGGTGAACGAAACGGAGCCCTCTGCCTCAAAAAAATGAGGGAATATTGAGAAAATGCCACCCAGCCGAGACACCTCGCAAGAAAGGGACATTGTGGTGCAAAGGGTTTTCCAAGTTTTGTCCATTTTGTTCATCCAAGCCAGTCTGGGTGGAAGTAATTTAAAGGGCCAGATGGGAGAAACCGGCTCACATTGCAGCCTATTACATCTATCCTGAGGACTGGCTGGACCATGGAAATGATGATAGGACGTAGTGTAAAAGCCATTCATCTGCAGGTCACTAGTTCAAAGCCAGCTTGTGTTTCTAGTGTCTGGAAGCAGTTTCATGCCAGAGTGAGATGAGTTTGCTCTTAGCACAGTTCCTGACAGATACCACACAGGAACTAGCTGCCATGTATGCTGGCAGTCTCAGAAGGGAGGCCAAGGACTGAATGGGCGTGATGGTAAAACTACATCTTTTTGCACTGAAGTGGACCCTCCAGCTTAGGAGTGAAGTGCAAGAGTGAGGGCGGTGGGAGTGCTGATGTGTGTGTTGTACCATGGATAAACAGAAGCCTTCAGGGCTAGATTGGGGAAGACAGCCCCTAGGTACTACAATAATACAAATAACTAATCACCATCATTATTATTTATTATTATTATTATTATTATCCCGTTCCCTAGAGGCCCAAAGGCTATGTCTACACTTACAAAAGCTAGTTTGAATTAGTTAATTTTAGTTAGTTCGAATTAATTTAATTCGAACAAGCATGGCCCCACTAGAATGCTAGTTCGAACTAGCCATGGCCATGCAGGGCACTTGCTAGTTCAAATTAGGCAGTTGGATGAAGGTCAATCTGCCAATTAGTTCGAACTAAGCAGTTAGTTCAAACTAGTATGGCCACATTGACTTAATTCAAACTAACTAATTCAAATTAAGCATTAGTTCGAACTGTATAATTGAATTTATTAATTCGAATTAAGGAAACCCTTAATTCGAACTAATGAAAGCCTAGTGTGGCCATGGCTTAAGTTAGTTCGAATTAAGCTTCCCTAATTCTAACTAATTTGCAAGTGTAGACATAGCCAAAGTGTCTGGACATAGCCAGTGGAGAATTCTCACTGCAAGGAAGGACTCTCAGCTGGGGAAACCAGGCAGAGGTGGCTCTTCTGTTGCTCTCCCCAGTCCCTGGTACAAGAAGGAAGAGGGATGTTCTGGGCATTCCAAAGGCAGGGTAGGGCAGGGAAGGATGAGAAGAGAAACACTGTGGCACAGTGTAGCTCCAGCATATCAGCTCCTCCAGTCTGGGTTAATTCCCAAGGGACCTTATGCAAGCTGCATGAGCGAGGGCTGCATACATCATTGTCAGTGGAGCTAGCTTCTCTGAGCTGGGGAGCTGCGACTGCCCTCTGACTCCTGAATCGAGTCCTTTGTTCCCCTGGGCTAAGTAAACTCATTCATAACAAAACCCCACATGAACCCACTTCCTTTTGTGAATTATGAAGGCAGGTGAGAATGTCTGAGAGGCAGCGACGTTTCTTCCCATTCACAGGAGACCAAAATGGCACTCGCATGTGTAACATTTGCTTAACATACTGCTCACAGCTGAGAGGACTGAAGAACTCGAGGTGCCTCACCTGTCCCTGTACCACGGCCGCGAAGACTGCCTTGAAGTTCTCAAGGTCAGCTCCCTGCAGCTCTGTCACAATCCCTGCATCCAGCAGCACGAGATGGAGCGGGCAGAGGGATGGCCGCACCTCCACGATCAGCGTGTCGCACATGTCCACAATAGCAGTCTGATCCTTGTGGCCAGCGCTGAAATGGGTGGTGCCCTGGACCAAGATGTTCCCAGGATGCAGGTCCGCATGGACAAAATTATCAACGAACACCTGGAAGGGGAGATGTTTGTCATGTGAAAAGGACAAAGGTGACTGGACTAAAACCTTCCATGGCATGAGACCCGAGACCAAAACCTGACTGGATGGTACAGGGCGTTTGTAGGGGCAGTTTCAGTCTGCCCCCAGTGCACTCTTAGCCACATCAAAAAACCAGTACATCCTGACAGTTGGTAGTTTCTACTCAGGTGTGGCCCAGTGCTGAAGTAGCAGGAGATGCTGTAGGTGAGAAATCAACATGCATTGGCAGAAAATGAAGATTTGCTATGAGTCCTGGATGGCTATGGAGAAATCACAGACCGGGAACAGCATTAGTCTCTGAAATAAGCCATAACTGGACAGAACCCTCTCCATTTAAACTCCAGCATTCACCCTGCCCATGAACGAGGGTCACTGAACAGTTCACAGGTTGCAAAACCGACGCTGCACTCACCACACTGCAACCCAATGGCAGGGCCGTCCCTGGGGGGGGGGCGAACGGGGCGATCGCCCTGGGCCCCACGGTTACGTGGGCCCTGCGCTGTCCCGCTCCCAGAGGGGCAGTGCGGGGCCCATGCACGCCACAGCACCTTCTCCCACAGCGAGCAGCGAGCCGAAGGCAGTGGGGCAGGGTGGGCCGGGAGGGCTATGCCCGGCCCCTGGGCTGGCCCTCCCCACCCCCAGGGTGGAGCAGGCAGGCCCGGGGTGGAGCACATGGGGCCCGGCCTTAGGGCTGGCCTGCCCCAAACGGCCGGCTCCATGCCACAGGTGGCTTCGGCTTCCCGGCACAGGTCTGGGGCTGCTGGCTCCCTCCCGCTTGCAGGTGGCCCCCGGGGTCGGGGCCAGGACCAGAGCCGACTCCAGTTCCATCCTCACCCCGCGGCAGGTGGCCTCAGCCTCTGGGGCTGGAGCCGGCTCCCCCAGCCCTCCCCGCAACAGGCGGCATCCGGGGCCGGAGCTGGCTCCCCGCGCTGGCAGCCTCGGCCTCCCGGCCCAGGGCCGGCTCCCTGGGGGGTGGAGCAGGCCAGTCAGCCCACCACGTTCCCCTCCACAATGGGGACAGGGCCCCGCTTCGGCCAATTGGCCCTGGGTCCCACTCCCCTCCTGGGACTGCCCTGCCCAATGGAAAACCAAGGACAGTAATTTGCACTTCAGGCAAGAGCTGGCCAGATTTTTGTTCTTTGCTCCATACTTAGTATTATATTTCGCCTGCCTGTAAAATGGTAGCAGCAGGTGCTTTGATAAATAGAATCAGAACGTTAGTCCCTGGGGCTTTTATAAGCTCTTTGGTGGCCTCCACCGAGATAACACATAAAGCATGTCTCTAGAGCCATGTGTAAATATTAATTAAATGCAGTTCTGTGGTTTCCCAGAGCAATATTGTGTGTGTGTGTGTGTGTGTGCGTGCGCGCACACATATTCAGCCCAGACTCTTACCATCTTTAGGAGCATATCCATGCCCATCTTGGCTAGTCTTTGCCTGAGCCCTGAGGAAGCATCCACATGCAGGTACTGGGATATGGGCTCACTCTCCTTAAATGAAGACAGAATGGGAGTCAGACAGACACTATGGATCCCTATGTCTCGCTCCTCCACCCCATGCATTCCAGGATCCTGCTCTCTGCTGTCATGGGGAGGGCAATGAAGATGCCAAGAGGAGGCGTGGGGAGGCTGGTTTAATGCAGGCTGAATGTGGCTGATGTAGCCTGAGAAGCAAAGTTTTGGAACTGGGAGGCGATCGGCTAAGTGGATGTGAAACAGGCCATGAGGGATTTTGGCACAAGAAAATATATAGCTAGAATTGACACCCAAACTGGAGCCAAAGGAACAGCTTTGGGAGCTGATTCAAAGCTGGCCCACAATGAAGATGAATCTGACAAACCCGGCTATCTCCCATTGTGTGGGCCAGATCAGGTTAGAGTCCTGAACTATTCAGCACAGAAAAGGAGAACTGGAGTGTTTTATGGACAGAAAACATAGAGAAACACTGGCTTGCTAGAGAACTGTGTTGGTTTCCTCTTGGTACCCAGGGTCCTGTGCCCTTTTCTACACGGATCTGAGACTACATCTATCACCCAGGGAATGGAGAGAGAGAATGAAAAAAGGACCCAGACACATCAAGCCTAGAGCAGAGAGATGCTCTCTCCTACCACTCATCTTTTCTTCCCTGGGCTACCTCTAGGAAAGGACTCTGTGTTGAAGTTAAGATCAGTCACTGAGAGTAAACCACCCTTCTCATGGCCGCTGTAGCTCTTACCTCAAATGTCTCCACCAAGATGTTTCTTGTTACAAAGGGACGAAGTGGAGTTGGGAACTTCACGAAGTCCACATCCAGGAAATGTTTCTGGAAGCGCTCCAAGTTTCTGGCTTCATAGCGCAGATCGAGCTAAAGAGAGAGGGGAAACCACAGGGTACAGGTGGTACAGAGCTAGGAAGACAGGAAGCCTGGAGAGTCCTCCATGAGCTATCATCTCATAGCCCAACACTTGAGCCCAATGAGGCTCTGCCAACTCCATCAGAAAACTGGTTGAAAGGCAAGAACCTCAATGAAAAAAATAGCTGGTGCATCTGAGCTAAGTTTTCCTGGTGGGAACATTACAGAATGAGGCACCCCAGGAGTAGGCACCTTAAAACTGCTTCAACTATATAGAAAAGTGACAAAGGATATTACTATTTATTATCTATATTATGGTAGTGCCAAGATGGGGATCTATTGCACTAGGTGCTGCAGAGATACATGAGAGATATTCCTTGTCCCAACAAGTTTGCAGTCTAGTTAGACATGCCAAAAGAAGGGAGAAAGGAAGTGTTAGTCTCATGATAGACAGACAGAAGACTGGAGGAGGAAGAAATTAGAAGTGTCTTGCACAAGGTCACCCAGGCAGTCAGCAGAAGAGTCAGAAATTGAACCAGGATGAGGCCAGAGCTGTCATATACTCACAGTTTATACACTAGAGCAGGCCTCGACAAATCTATGTTTCTGGTTGCCCTGGCGACCAGTTTTAATAGCCTGTCACCCAACTCCATTGCAGAAATGTAACAGAGGAGCACCCTCTGGTGACCAAAAGTAAAATTGCTGATGTCTAGCTGTGAGCTAGTTTTGTCTACTCCTGATGTCACTACTATGCACCAGGATGCAGTGATGCTGTACATGATGCAAGACTCAATTTGTAATGTCTGGTAGTAATGAATAGGATGTCATGGATGTATGACAAAGGGAGGAAGCAACTGTGCTTGAATATAGGAAACATACCCACCTGTTGAGTCATGAGCTTCCCAAACTCCTCCACTATCTCAGTCAGACTGAGCCACTTGAACCCTGGGAAAAGCCCAATGACCTTGCTGCCCATCTTCATCAGAAACAGATCTATCTGGACCTGATGGACTAGTCCAGGATGGAGGACCTGAGCAAGAAACAAATGTAAGCAGAGCATAACCCATGGGCATAATGCCAATGCTGTAGGGAAGCCAGTCTCTTCTTCTGAATGGGCTAAGAAGATAGAACCCCAGCAGTCACACTCTGGGCTCTAATGATAGGAACACCCTTTACGGCCTGCTATTAGTTCTGATAACAACCCACATTTCCCATGGATCCATGCTTCAAAATGTAACTAAAGGAAGTCTTTATAACACTCTTTAAACTGCTCAGATTTATTCTAGTTAGAGCCTACAATGTCACCAAGAATTATTTCAACTACGTTCCCCATCCTCCCTTCATCTGATGTATACTTCCTATTGGTATGCAGGGGGCCTGAACAGATGGTCAAAAAGAAGAAAAAAAGGGCTGGATAATTTACTGGGTAGTCACTACAGACTAGCAGTGGGCCTTAGTGGTTATCTCTAGCGCATACATGGCATTCAACATGACATCACTGAAGTGTCTGTATTCTGGAGAGCCCCAGAAGTGCAACAGCAAGGGCTTGTTGAGGGTCAGGATGGAGGCACATCAGTAGCATTTTGTGGTGAGCAGTACTACCGGTTGGAACTGAGGAGTACTGGAAAAACTGCATGGGCAGAAAAGACAACTACCACCTATCCTGCAGTATGTTTAGCCTTAGCCACCTATTAATTTTTCACAAGAACTAAACTCTTTATCAGGTTCTCTCAGGAATCTTGAATTCCGGTCATCTGCCAGCAACATATATTACTCACTTTAATGGCTACTGGAATAAGATGGTCCATCCTGTCCAAACTGTCAGCAGATGATGTGTTTGCAGTTAACTGAGATCCAGACATTTTCTTCTCAAAGGTTACATTTCTAGTAATACCTTCATCAATGTTTTCTTCCTGAAGTGACTGGTCTGCACTGCTTCCTTCCACAATCTCTCCACCCTTCCTTTTCCAGGGCCACCCGAGGAGGCCCCTCAAACCAGATACCTCCCAGGCTTCAAAAGCAGACTCTGTTTCAGAGTTCTTCACAAGTTCCTCAAACTGGGGGTCATCAATTTTAGTGGCATCAGCATAAGCTTTATATACCTGGGCAATACAACCTGAGCCAATGGGTTCCTTGCTTTTAAATTTGAAGACTCTCTTCCAGTCTTCCCCAAATGCTTTCCTCAGGAAGTGTTTGGTGTAAGCCCAGGGATGAGGGGTCACCTTGATATGAAGCTTGGAGAACTTGATGCAAAACTCTTCAGAGAAGAGATCTCTCCTTGTGCATGCCCACTGGCCCAGTTTGATATAAGTGGGACCTGAGGATTCTGTGGCCTTGAGCAGAAGATGGAGCCAGAGGGCTGCAAAACCTGAAGACAGGTAGGTCATGGGATAAAAAAGAAACAAGGGGCCAAACTTCAGGAAGATAACACAAGCCCGGAGTCCCACACGAAGGGCAAAGCCAAGATAGCAGAACAATCCAACTGAAGGTTGTTTGTCTTTGGTAGGTTCAGGGAATGAGGACACACATCGGTTTGGTATTTCTTGGCATCTCACAACAACAGACAATTTTGTGATCCCCCAGCACATTAAGATGGTCTTAGCCAAGGCTTGACTTTTGACCAAGCTGCGTTTATCAGTAGATGGGGAGTTGCCAGATTTATTACCCCATCTTACCCAAACCAGGTTTTTCCTTATATTGAGGGGCCTTAAACTGAAAAAATAAATCCTGGCAGTGCAGCTCCAGGTAGTCATAATCCTAGAGGTGAAAAAAATGGCAGAGAGATATGTATATCTATTGGTGGGCAGTGCAGCCCAGATGAAGAATAACAGCCACCAAATCAAACATCTGGTATTTGTTCTTTTGATTTCAATGTTGGTGAAAAACTGGAGAACAAAATCAGGCACGTGATGCTCAAAAACTGGATTTACAAGGTTCGGATTTGTTTGTTACACCAAAGGGTGCGTGCGCGCGGGAGGACGGGGGAAGGAAATTCCTTTCTGTTGCTATGGGATCAAAGGCTTGTGTTGCCCTCCCTCCAAGGGTGATTACATCCACATCCCCTCCCCCTCAGAGAATCAGGTCAACAGTCTCCGTTCTTACGCCACAGCGCAGCCTCCTCCCAGGCAAAACCTGGTGGCCCCCCACAGCCAGGCTGCGCTGGAGGCGAGTCTCTGCCAAACCGCTGGCTCCTTCACCTTCCCCATCGCGCCCGTTTCCCCGCGGCCGCTGCCTCCATGGAGTCAGTTTCATTCATTCCCTGCACGCTTTCTTCCGGGAGCCGCCCGAGCAGAGGGCGAGGCAGGGAGAACAGCGGCGATCCCCAGCTCGTGGGGGGCTGCAGGGATCGGCTGAGCCCCCAGCGCGGGTTGATCTGTTACATAATTCTACGCGGAGGAACGAAGAGATACACAACGTTCCAAGCCCGCCGCGGACTTCCGCGAAGAGCGATGGCCCCGCCCCTTAAAGAGACAGCGGCTGGTGCTGGGGTCTGTGCGAAGCGCAGCGGAAACCCAGCCCGACCCTGCTGTAGGTTATGGGGCTTGCAGAGCGCGGTTTTTCCTGTCCGGCGCTTCGCCAGGGCGTATATTTGTGACAGCTAGCTAGTACCTTCCACATCCCCTTCTTTCCTTTCACCAACCAGTTAGATCCCTCCCTTTGTAGCTGGGAGTAAATTTGTATATTCAGGACAGTAATTTCGGACACAGCCTCTTCAGACAGGTGAGCCGGTCGGGCATTTGTATCTACCGACCTCACTGCGATCTATTAATGGTATTGTTGCTTATTATTGGTTTTTTGTTTGTTTGTTTGTCTGTTTGTTTTTCAGTAGTTACAAGCTTTTACGGTCCTTACTTTATTCATATATCTTGGTACTAACTCTCCCTACTCGGGTCTCACTTCTCCTATGTAGCGTACAAGGGAGCCAAACCCTGACATGATTAAAATCATGCTTTTGTTCTGGACCCTGCGCTAAAAGGAGTATTGATTGCTTCCTGACTGACGTGTTGCAATTTCTAGCCCTTGTTAATTGCTGGAGCTAGATGGCTGGCAGAGCGGGTTCAGCTGCTCATTGGGGACACAGGCTTCTCATCTCTCAGAGTAAGGTTGTTCTGCAGGCAAAAACTATTATGCTTTTCCCAGGACCTCCTTCCAATAGCAGAAAATATTATTTTAAATGGGTTTTGATTCTAAGTTTTTTTTTTTTGTTTGTTTGTTTTAATTCTCTGATCTGTGATTTTTGTGTGGGACATTTAATTTTGTTCTTTAACCTCATGTTGACTTCAAGGATATTTCTCTTGTTTGCTTTCAAGTTGTTACTAGAGTGAGAGTATGTAAAAGCACAGTAGCTCCTGTTGTTGGGGGAGAAATTCTACATTAGAGATGGGGAAATGATGAATTTTTCAGTTCATTGGCAATTGTGAAAATTTGGGGGAAAGTTTTATTTCAAGTTTAAACAATTTTTTTTTCTAAATTTCTGGTCAGTTGAAAAGGGACGAAATCATTTGTGGTAGAAGAAAACATTTTGTTTAGACAAACCCAAAGTGTTTTATTATTATCTTAGCCATTTTAAACAAAACAATTGAAACATTTTATTTAAAAAAATCTTAAAACAAAATTTCAATTTTTTTCAGAACTTTTTTTTCTCAACAAACAATTCAGCAAAATCAACTTGAATTTACACAATATCTTGAGTGTTGTCAAATCTGCTTTTTTTCACTGTAAAAAACAAAACAAAAATATCCCAAAAACCTTTCAGCTGAAAAGTTTCACTTAGCTCTCATTTGCATTAATTTATTCTTTGCTGTGCCCAAGTATAAAAGAGTTGGCTGATCCGTGTTTATGTCAGGGAAAGAAACATTCTTTTTGATCAACAAACCAGGAAGTGATAACATGCTTCTATCTTACATTAGTAGATGATTTGACAGGAGATCTTGTTTATAAAATTCTGAACTGTTATTGGCTATACGCAAGAGATGTGACCAAGGTATTTATTCCTTTTAAAAGACAAGTTATTATATTATGTATTTATTGCTCTGATCGCAACAGCTCATGGCTCTTCATAAGGGCAGAAAGCTAAAATCATCTAGGATAGGGTTCACTACCTTTTTCTTTCAGAGGCCTCCCCCAGCATGCTATAAAAATTCCATGGGTCCCCTGTAGCACAACAACTGTTTTTCTGGATATCCAGGAAATTAAAAGATGTATTAAATTGATAGTTATATAGTTAAACTCACATTCATGTATATAACATAAAAAAGACAAGGGTAATATGGGTACAAAAATAAAAGCCTGAATATTATGTTCAAATATTAATATGTCTGAGCCCTGCCATTCTGGGCTGAAGCCCAAGCCCAAGCTGTGGCACCCAGCCACATGGGACCCTCTTGGGGTGGGGTTCCAGGCAGTTGCTCTGCTGGCTACCCTCTATTGTTGGCCACCATGCTAAAGCCAATAGGTTTCAGTATATCATGTAGGAAAATTAACATACACTCTGGTAAAAATAAAACAATGTGTCCAAATAGCACAAGTGAAAAGGCTTTTATTTATTGTGTGTGTGTGCGCACGTGCACTCTCTGATTTATTTTGGCAGATCCCCTGAAATCTGCTCACAGACACCCAGGGTGAGAACCATCGATTGATCCAGTGTTAATTAAAAAAAGTCGCTACCCCCATGAAGAAGCTGAAATATTGCACTGTTGGGATCTCTATATATTCTATCAATTACAGCCATGCTCTGATTATTAATTAATTAAGACTGCATTGAAAATGCAGTGAGAGTGGGAGATAACGGGAAAAGCCTGGTGCCTATAGGTGGAGGAGAAGGTTAGTTGATTGACGTGACAAGATGGGCTTTACTTACATGTGTAATGGTGGTTGTGAGGGTGCTCTGGCACAAGCGTAACTAGTGAAGGAGCATTTGCTGGACACAGATAGCTCAGATAAAAGCAGGCAAGGGCTGGACTCTAAGGTCAGAAAAAATGACTACCATGATCATCTATTCTAACTGCCTGCATAGCACAGGCCACAGAACTTTGCCCACCCACTCCTGTAGCAGACACCTAACCTCTGGCTGAGTTACCGAAGTCCTCAAATCATCATTTAAAGACTTCAAGTTATATGGAATGCACCAATTTGTTTGCTTTCTGGAGCAAATGATTTCCCATTTTGGTGTAATTACCTCTCATTTAATTTAAATTGAGGAAAAGTTTTGGGTATTGAAAAGAAAATGATGTAAAGAAAGCCACAGTCTTATCTGTATGGTTGGTAGAAGATAGGAAAATGTTTCTTTGTTTAAAAGGTTATGGAGCTGTGTTTGAAATACTAAAAAACAGGGCTGTACTGAATCTTTGGGGGAATCCTCCAGTTCATTACGTTGGAGCTCAGATGATATGATAGGGAAAAAGGCTGTTTACTTAGCGCTCTCAACCCAGCAATATTACAGCTCTGCAGATACTTGCTGTCTGCTCACTTTGGTCTGGAACCAAACTCCTTTCATCTGAATTCCCTTTTCTCCTGCCCTAACTTTGTGGGAGTTGAGAATCTGGCCTTGGATCTGAACTTTGTGGTCTCCAGACCCATCTCTGATTCATTTGTTTACTTTTAATCTCTTGCCCCTATCACATCATGAGCCACAGAGAGCTGGACTGAGATTTCTCTGCCGTACCAAAGGGAAGCTAAGGCCAATATTTCAAACATGAGTACCTGAAGTTAGGTACCTACATCCATACTGAGGTACCTACATAGGAGTGTCCCAGTTTTTAGAGGTACTAACCCGAGACCAAGAACATCTACTGATGTCAGTGGGAGCTGCAAGTATCTGGCACGCTTGAAACTGAAAACCTGTGAGTTGTAGATGGCAGACACAAGACCAAATAAGTTCCAAAGGGGCAGCTGTGTTAGTCCAGGTCGGCCAAGCAGATGAAGAGTCCTGTGACACTTTTAAAGACTAACAAATTTATTTATCGCATGAGCTTTCATGGGAGAGAATCCCACTTCAAAATGTCTGATGATGTGGGATTTTCTCCCATGAAATCTCATGCAATAAATAAATTTGTGAGTCTTTAAAAGTGCCACAGGACTCCTTCTTTGTTTGACTCCCAAATAAATCACACATGGAATTGCAGAGGCAGGAGGAGAAGCCTTCAGCTTTCAGCTCCAAAAACTCAGAGTTTTACTTGGTCAGTGGTAACAGCAGGTCTTTTGTTCCGTGGCCCAGCCAATAAAGAGTGGCTCCTCTCTCAATGTATTCCATTGGAATTTCAGTGTGTTGTGCTGGGCAATTTTTTTTCCAGAAAGTAGTAAATTAACTGAAAAATTCATTCGTTTTTCCAAGGGACTGATACTATTTGCAAATTCAGGTTGAATTCAGTAAATAATTTTGGGTGAAAAAAATTTGGAAAGCTTAACACATTTCGCTGTTTTTGAAAGGAACGATTTCCACATTTTGTTTCAGGTTGACATTTCATTTTGAAAATGTCACTTGAAACAGCTCGATACACCCCCAGTGATTGGGGGAGGGGTGTGTGTTTGTTTCTGTGCAGAAAAGCTTTGTAAAAATCAGTGCCACTTTGAAATGGACCCAATTTTTTTATTTTATATTTCAGTTCCCCATTGAACTAAAAAGTCAATTGTTCACTCTGCTCTAATCCTCACCACCCTTCTGTGAGATAGGGAAGTATTAGTATCTTCATTTACGGATGTGGAAACTGAGGCACAGAGAGAGTCAGACCAGAATTTTCAAAAGGACTCGGAAACTATCTTGCTATTGATTGCTCCATCCACTGGCAAGAAATACTAGAAGCCTCAGCCACAGCCAGCTGGTTCTTCCTGCTGCTCCCACTTCACATTCTCTTGCCCGAGTCCTCCTGTACGGGCTGGGGAGGAAGGCTGAGAGCTGGGTTTGGCTCTGGGAAGTGAGCTCCCCCATCCTAGAGAGAGAAAGAGAGGTGTCTCTGTGCTTTCAGCAGAGCTATGAGAATTGTGCTTCCCTATGCTCCTTCTTATCTTCTGGCCCTTTGCGTAGCAATCTGGGATGTTCCAGGGAGAGTCCAGGCAGGGCCATCCTTGGGAGGGCTGAGTGAGGCAATTGCCCTGGGCCCTGCGGTTCGGTGGGCTCCATGTTGCTCCCTGCGAGTCCCGTGCTGCCTTCGGTGGTGGTGGGGTGCTGTGCTTTGGTGGCATTTTGGCAGCAGGGGGCAAGGGCCCACCCACCCATAAGGACAGCTGTGAGTCCAGGGCAGTGGGGTTTCAATGGAGCCCTGCTGTCAGGAAGCTGGGGGAGGCCTTTCCAAGGTGCAGAGACAGTGTAGCAGCAAAGGGCTTCTGCACAGATGTTCTTGGCTTCCTATGGATCCCTAGATTCGAGGCTGGGTCCTGTGCCGATTCCTAGATTCCAAGGCCAAATAGGACCATTGTGATCATCTACTGTGACCTAAAGGGCAACACAGGCCAGAGAACATCCCCAAAATAATTCCTAGAGCAGATTTTCTAGAAAAACATCCAGTCTTGATTTAACATGGTCAATGAGGGAGACTCCACTGCAACCCTGTCTATGTTGTTCCATTGGTTAATTATTCTCAGTGCTGAAAATTTACAATTCTTTCTGGTCTGAATCTCGATACAACTTCTAGCCACTGGACTGTGTTATACCATGTTTTGCTGGACTTAAACCTCTCTCCACTCACTCCCTTTGACACAACAATGTAAGAGGAACTCTGAGAAGCAATCCTTGAAGGAACTTATTCCCTCCCCCCCTTCCCACCAAACAACTGTGGAGTGGACAGAAAGCTGGTGAGGTATTGGCCAAAGGAATGAAGGATGGTAAAAAGAGCCAATCATGGGTGTCCCTCAGTGGGTGGGTGAGTAGCACCCTCAAGCTGGCTGCAAAAGGTCAACAAAAGATTAAACGTTTTAGGAAATTATTTTTCTATTTTCTAACCAACTATGGAGCCCAATTACATCACAGCACAGAGTGCAGGAGCTCCCCAGCTTGGCTCCTCCTCTGTGGGGTGCTGTATCAAGCCACCCTCAGAGAGCATTTCATTGCTATGTGTGCTCTTCTAGACACATTCTTCCAGGGAGAGCAAAGGGTTTCCCAAGAAGCCCTCTGAGCGGATGAGGGAAGGGAAAGACAATTTTTGCTTTGCACATTCCCCTTTAAGTTGCAGGAATCCTCTCCTTCCATTGTTCTCCTTCATTAATCCCTGCAGTCCCACCCTCATAGTTTATGATACACTTACCGAAGCCTGTTAACACCAAATTTGGGCTGGCTGGAGGACGTCACTCAAAATCACTTTCCTCAGGGCAGAATGCTCTATCTCAGTGCTGCCATGGACATCCTTCCCTTTTCAGGGTCAGGAGGGTTCGGCTTCTCCTGTTGTAGTTGTACAGCATCAGAGCTAGATGGCACTCTCTACATTTCTGATGTTCAAGGCAGGGTTGCCAATTGTTCCTTTAGCGAAAGATGCAGGGGTTGTGTGCAGTGTGTTGTTGGTTCACTTATAACATGTTCCAGATTATCAGCCTTGTGTTGGGCCATATCCAAATCATTATGTTTATACTACAAAGTCAGAGGCAGGGGGCATGGCAATATGGGCTAATGACTAAAGCCCAGGGCTGGCAGGGACCGTCAGGGAAGCTGGATTCTTTTCCTGGCTCTGCCATTCATTTGCAGCATGGTTTTGAACAAATCACTTGAAATCCAGGATCTACTGAAGCCAATAGCAGAGCTCCAACGGAGCTAGGGCCAGAATTTCACCCTCTCTGTTCCCTATTGCTAAAGTGGAAGGAAAATAATATTTGCCTTATTGGAGTGTTGTGGAGATTGCTTAAGGGCCTGATCTGGGGAATGTGTATGTGAGTAAGTAGTGTATAGGCATAGGTTAGCATCCCTTTAAATCAACTGTGAGCCTTCTATTGGCAGACACTGTTTGTTATGTTTTAGAAGCTGCCAAACTGAGCAGCTGTTTAATAAACATGGTTATCTGGCAGTTAACTGTGCCTATATGGTTTCTTCATATTGTTTTTGTTGTGCTAAGAGCAAAGGACATAACTGTAACTTTAGCCATGCGCATAATCCCATTGAACTCATAAAGTTACATGTGTAAATGCTGGCAGGACAAAGACCTAAATTTGTAATGTGCTTTGAGATCTTCAGTCTTGTTGCCAGTTAGTTCATTTGATCATTCATTTATTATTGCGTTATGTGATTTTTATGGTCTATTTATATGCTAAACGATGTATGAGAAATACAGATGCATTGTAAGATTATAAAAGTATAGGATTGACAAATATTTATTTAGGAGTGATGAGTGTGTATTAGCTATGCAAGTAAAGCATGGCTGAAATGCAAGGCCTACATGCTGACGCCTGTAAGGTTTTAGCTTAGCCATACTAGACCACAGAGTTAAGAACACTTAACGTGAGTGAGTAACCTAGGCCTAACCCTATGCTCATAAAGTCACATGGTTCCTGTAAAGATGTGCCAATAGGTGATTGCGATCGATCACACTGGCTTGTCCAAGTCCACAAGACACCTGATCATAACATCTTTGAATGTTTGTCTTGGCTGCGGGATACGTGTCATGTGTAAATCCTAACGAGAATAAGAGGAACTATGAACCACCTATGAAAAACAGAGCACGCCGATATTCATAGGATACGGAAGTACATATAAGAAAAGAGGGTTGACACTTTCATGCATATGCATATGGTATTAGGTATGGTTAGAATTACAGTATAAAAGAGGGATCCATGGTTGAGTAAAAGTCGGAAGCCCCAAGGGACAACCCGACAGCAATCCTCAGCAGGAACCATGGGTTTAGAGATGATCATCTATTGAGAAGTCCATCAGATCCTAAACGAGAACATCACTGAGGATGTATGACTACAGTTATAATTATTTTCTAGGTTTTTAATATCATTTCTATATGCTTGGTAATTGGAACTTTACTTGTTGCTCTAATAAAGCTTGGACTACCACTACTTGTCTGTAGTCATTATCCTTGGATTTCATGTGTTTCTTGAGCCTCCAAATACCAGAAAAGTGCCAGAGGCAATTTCACTTGAGCTTGAAACTGTGGCAACTGGAGCCAAACCCATGGTGGTGTAATACAACATCACTAAATTCAATTTAAATACAATAAAGGCTAAAGACTGAAGATTCTATGTAGGTTAAAATATCCTGTAAAAAGAAAAAAACAACTGGGATCATAGAGCGGTCTCTCTTTTGATTTTTTTCCTACTGTGTATATTACAATTCTATATAAAGTCAATGGTTATTTGCAAAGAGAGATGATTTATATTTGCTCCAGGATATTTATATCTGATTTTCTTACATACAATTCTTGTCTTTTTTTTTTTTTACTATAGACGTTATTTTTAGATCCTAACAAACATAGGAGGAAGAAGAATCTTTTTTTGCTATCCCACACAACAGAATCTTCACAGCACAGGGTAGGGAGGAACAATTTAATCAGAGATAAGTGATTATACTTCAAGAAAAAAATAATATGAATGGAGAGCTCGGGGGATGAAATCAATCTCTTCTTCATGTCCCTGAGATGCCAGTGTTTTGGTATTTAAAAGTTATGGGGATGGAGACAAAGTATTGTGTATGGGCATTGTCTTACTGAGATACATGATGCTTTTTCAGAGTGTCTGTTTTTGTGTTGCATTATGAAACCAGGAAGACGGCTCCATATAATCCACCTCAAATTGAGATTGCTATTGACTTAATGGAATACCATTGCATTGCACAACGGTGTGGGTCTGTTTAGCTTGGCAAGGTAACATTCTGGCCTTTTATTATTATTACTGATTTTTGGATTAGTGGCATAAGGCAGCTTACATCCACCTAACTCTCTAAGGCTATGTCTACACCGGCAAGTTAGTTTGAATTAAGGAGGCTTAATTTAAACTAACTAAAGCCATGGCTAGTCTAGGCTTTAGTTAGTTCGAATTAAGGGCTTCCTTAATGCGAACTAATAAGTTTGAATAGGGCTTCAGAAGTAAGGCTTTAATTCGAACTAACTAGTTCGAATTAGCCAATGTGGCCATGTTAATTCGAACTGATTTCTTAGTTCGAACTAACCGGCCATTGAAATGAATGGGGATCGCTAATTCAAACTAAGCAAGTGCCATGAATGGCACTTCCTTAGTTCGAACTAACTTTCTCTAGTTCGAATTAAGCCAATTCGAACTAACTAATTCGAACTAATTTTAGCAAGTGTAGACATAGCCTAAGTGTCTATGCTACAATGTGGTTCCTGCTAATGTAAGTTGCCCACTTCACTGACCCAAAAACTCCACTTCTCTGAGAAGAGTAGAGCTTGGTGGGTCGATATAGTTAAGGTGACACAGTGTGTGTGTAGATGCTGTTACTTACAACATCATCGGTTGGATGTCAGTCCCAGGCAGGGCTCAGAGCTGGAGTCCACCCGCCCCTCTCATCATGCCCTCTCCTCTCAGCATTGCCAACCCCAAGCATTCAAACATCTTGAATCAAATCCTCAAAAGAAGAAATTATATTATCATAAAAACCATTGATTTAAAAATAATAAATGTTGGGTTCTTTTTATTTGCCTTTTTGGGCTGAAGTGTTTAAGGCTTCACATTTTCAAGCTTTTCGCTGCATCTCTGAGGGCTGGAAACAGTAAAGAAAAGAAAAGTTAAGTCACTCAGGTAATAACCTGATTCCAGCAGTCGGGGGCTTTAATAAAACCCCCTTATCAAACACCGTGTGATGAAATTGTGAGGGCTGGCAGAACTATGAGAGAGAAAAGTTACTCTAATCTCCTAGAAAGACAACAGAGTCCTGTGGCACTTTAAAAGTGCCAAAATCTGTTAGTCTTTAAAAGTGCCCCAGGACTCTGTTGTCTTTCTACAATAGACTAACACGGCTACCCCTTTGGAATCTAATCTCCTAGTTTAAGTGTCGGTGTGCTGATGGCACCTGATTTCAGCAACTTCTCCTTGACTTTCTTTACTGGCCTTAAAGTATGTTGGTATTCTGTGTTCACTGCACAGCCCGAGCTCTTTCGCAATGTGGAAAGGTTGTTTTTAATGTGGATGGTTTGGGTCTATGCCATTGAGTCAGCTGGCTAATTGTTAACTTCATCGTGTGGCTGTGTATTCTGTATTGCTCAGAGCTTAGGGCATTGGATAAGTGCCTTTTAGGAATTGAAGTAAATCAAGGTGTGGTGCCTGAGAGACACCTAGCAATTCAGTAACCTGCCTCTCCATGCTGGACACAATTTTTCTGTGTAGCTGTGATCCAATGGCTGTGGCGTACCATGGGTCTCTGGTGGATGGGGGCCAATGCTTGCATTTGCGATCTCCCTACCTGACATACTCCTCTTGCAGGGTAGGGGGCCCCTGACTCCCCCCAGATGGTGCCAACTCCCCAATTGCCCCAAGGATGGGGGAGGGCTGTACCTGTGGGGGGGCATGCTGCTTTTCTCCTCCTGTGCCCCGAGGGCTTTCTGATACTCATGGCAGCTTCTCCCTTAGTTCTGGCAGGGCTCCTCCGCCTCCCCACATCGCACTTACCCTCCATGCAGTGTTCTCTGGTTGTGTGTTTTAGAGTCCTCCCTCTGTGCCAATCCACAGAGGACACAAGTGTGTTCAAGCCCCAGCAAGGCTCCATAGCTCAAACTGGAGCAGTTCATACTTTTAATTCAAGATTCCCATTTCAACCTACGGTGTAGCAGCCAAAATAGTGGCTCTCAAGTAGTTTTATTCAGTGAAAGGACTCCCTTCAAAGTCTTCCCCATAGCCCCTGTAAGCCGAGGACCTTTAGTAAAAATACCTCCATTTCCACCCTCCAGTTTTCTCCATAGTTGGCCCTTGTCCTGCAATTCGATCCACATGGGCACAATTCTGCACCCGTATGGAATCTCATGGCATTCACTGGGGCCCTGTGCAGGTATACAGGTCTGCCCATGTAAATCATTTAGCCGGAGTGAGGCCTTAGTAACTAACTGGTTTTCAATGAAGGACCTGGAGGCTAGAGTGGCATGTTCCCCTGGCAACAACAAAGCATCAGGAAGACTGATGCACTTCAGTGGCCAAAGGCTGGCTTGCAGCTTCTTTCTCTGCTGTGTCTATTCTTTAGCAGGGAGAGTGTTGCCCCTCTGCTCCACACTCTGTCTTGCTGGCATGTTCCTCTTTGCCAGTATGGTAACATTCAGAAAAGAGCAAGAGGGGAATGGGGAAAATGCTCCTGAATTGGAAGCAGCCAGAGACTGCTGTATCTTTTAATTTTTGTGCCTCCTGAAGAGGGCAGAGGTATCTTTCAAAAATCAAGGGAGGCAGCATGTTCCAGTAGGTAAAGTCCTGGACAGAGTTTCAGGGGAGTTGATTTGAGTTCTTGGCTCTGCCACTGATCAGACATGCAACGCTTGGCAAGTCACTTTACCCTTTTGCTCCTTTTCACCCTTTGTCAAATACTAGGATGGAGTAATACATACTGTCTCCCAATATTTCTTATGCACCAAATGGATGCAGTGTTTCTGCCTCCTGTGACTTTATTGAAAACCTTGTAATATATGGTGTTTTTTCTCCTAAAGTCCTAGTTTCTGGAGTCTTGTTATTTCATGAGATTTTCAGCTTTCATTTGTTCAAAAAGGAAGTTTCTAGCCCTCATGGTTGGAGAGACAAGCTTGAAATGTGACCCAAGGAGACCCTAAAGGTTCGGAAACCAGCAGACAAATCTTTTAATTGTCCCCCACAATTTAGTATTATTTTATTATTTCTCATGATTTTTAAGTCAGTCTCATGATTATTGGGGCCTGCCTAATGTGTTTTGAATTCTTGGGTTTGGCAATACTGTGGAAGCAGTATTCTTTACTTCCTGTCCAAAACAGTTGCATAGCGTGCCTGTGCAGTGCTGAACATTTGCCCCATTCCATACCAGAGGAGGCTGCATTTCAGTGGTGTGTGATTTCTGTGTAATGTCTGCATATCAGTACGTTTTTAAAGTGCTTGGGTGATGGAGCGCACTAGATAACGGTAAAATAACTTTTACATCTCACGTGCTGCATTGCTCATGGTACCTTACAAAAATCTGTACTTCCCCTAATTAAAAAAAATAAAATGCTGACTGGACATGGTGAGCTGCTATACTGTTGTGACTTTGGAGACTTTTGCCCTAAAATGCTCATGTGTATCTTGGGACCCAATCTCACCACACTATGCTGGGCACAGTTCCTCCAAGTCCCATGTCCAGGAAGCTGGCAGGGCAATGCTTTTTATTAATTATTGTTTGTAAACTGCCTTGAGCTCCTTGGAGAACAAATTGACAGTTATCACTAATTTTATAAGGGTGACCCTTTAGATAAGCAAAGGAGAGAGTCTCTTTTGCTAAGAAAAACAAACAGAGTCTTGTGGCACTTTTAAAGACCAACAGATTTATTTATCGCATGAGCTTTCGTGGGAGAAAATCCCACTT
>ML685838.1:4240349-4255989 GCA_007922175.1 Pelusios castaneus
TCACTACGCCACTGACATACACACAGAACTAGTTTAATTTCTCACCCCTAGAGGTTGTCGCTATTTCAGGGCTGAAGGAGGTAGATGGGCCAAAGTGGGAGAGTTTGTTTGGCAGCTATCAGTGGTCTTTTTTTCTGCTAAACCGTGGACTTCACTCTGATGTTCTCAATCCTGCACCTTTGTCGAGCACTAATTGGAGTGTAAAAAATCCCCCACAACAATAAAATAGCCACTAAGCTAAGTCTGAGGGTAAAATCCTGACCCCACTGAAGTCAACGGCAAAATTACTTCATGGGGGGTCAGGATTTCACCTGCAACCTCTAGGTTGGTGGGCTTTTCATTTCTTGGCTTGCTTGAAACGGCCCCATTTAATTTAGTATAAATGGTGCTATCAGCACTAACTACTAGTGGCATCGCTGGCACTGGGCACATGGGGCATGTACCCCGAGTCCCTGTGCCCCAAGTCCGGTGAGGGCCTGGGGCCCAGCCGCTGGTGGCACCCCAATCCGGCCCGGACCCCAGTCAGGGACCCGGAGCCAAGCTGCTAGCAGCACAATCCTGTGCTGGCCCCAACCCCAGCTGGGGCAGTGGGCCTTGGCGGCGGCGGCGGCAGAATCTGGGCCCGCCCCCAATCCCAACCCCGGCTGCGGATCCGGGGCCGAGCCACAGACCAGCAGCGGAATCCAGCCCTGACCCTGACTGAGGACCCGGGGCCGGTAGCGACACAATTTTGTGCCAGCCCCAACACCGGCCAGGGACGGGGGGCTCTGCCACTGCTGGCAGCAGAACCTGGCCCTGACTCCAGCCAGTGATCCAGGGCTGGGCGGTTGGGGGAGGCCCACTCTGGTGCTGGCCCCCACCCTGGTCGGGTATCTGGGCCAGGCTGCAAGCCAGCAGTGGCAGGAGCCTGATCCACATGGGATTAGGCCCCTGGCGGGGTGGATCGGGCCCAGGAGCGGGGCCCCAGACCTTGGCCCCGAACCTATTTTTGGGGCACTGGTGCTCCTGCTAACTATATTCAGTGGCTTTGTAAACATGGCACCTGGTTTTACCCTAGCTGGTGACCCTGAGAGAGCTCATCTGACCTAAGAAGAGAACCTCAAGTTGCCTCTGTGTCATAGTGTCTTTGGATAATGGACATTAATTAACTAGCCCTAGGGCTCAGGAGGAACAACAGCTGGGAGTGGAGTGGGAGAGAGTTTACAGCTATCTTTGATCCTCTGTTCTTACGTTGTGAAATGCACTTTAAGGGACAAATTTTGTGAAGAGGCACAGCCCGTCAGACCCAGAGCTTCTGGTTCTCGCTGTGAGGTGCCCAGATGTCACAGCGAAGGGGGCTGTACAAGAACCTCAATAGAATCTAGGCATTTATACTGTGCTCATCACCCTTGTCCCTGAGTGTGATATCTGGAAGCACCATCTTCCCCACCAGTACCTTCTAGCTCAAAGGAACAGACTACAGGCATCTTTACCTCCCAATCAGAAACACTAAACAGGCCTTGCTTAATGACTTAGTGGTTAGCACGTTGCACAGCATTTCATGAGGCCATAGCTTGATTGCTGGTCAGGTTGGCAGTGAGATAGTACTTCACCCCAGACAAAACTTATGTAACTTGTGACTCTGTAGCAGCTTTCACTGTTGAAGTAGGGGGGGTTGTAGGCTCTTGAGAGAATGGCCTCTGGACTGCTAGAGCTCAGCTGGAAGGAAGGTGTAGTGGCAGTTCAATTCCCTGACAGCAGTAGCTTGCTCAGAAGAATAAGACACCACACTGGCTCTCACCGACCTAGTTACACTTTCCTAGTTACTCTAGGAGAGAGATGAAAGGGGAATCCTGAGAACTCCAACAGGAAAGCAAAGGTCCCGGGGACATGCAGGGACATTCTCATCCACTTGTATATAATCCTGGGATAATTTCTGTGGTTCCCCAGTGAATGAATTGTGGTTCATTATTGCACAACCATCTCCCTGCTTCTGACACAGAGTTTTCTAATAAAGCTTGTGGACTGCATCTCTGAACCGCCAGGAAGTGAGTAACACCTAGTCAAGTCAGTGCGTAGCTGTGTCAGAGTAGAATATTTGCTCTAATACTGAGAGCATCTCATTGTAATCTTAGTTGTCATCATTTGTATTTTCATATCTGGTCTTGGCAATAATGAATTTTTAAAAAATTATACAAGAGCTCAGTATATCAGATAGATCCATATCATTATTATTTAGTCTTTGAATTGTTGGAAGTGTTTAAATGAGATGAAATCAAATGATTCCCCAAGACGATGGACGGCTCTTGAGGAACTGAAGAATAAGAACTGAGATCAACGAGCACTGAAGTGACCAAAGAGGGAAGAAGGCAAGCTGCAGATTTATAGCTCAACTGGTAGCACTTTTTGCTTCTGGGTCAGGATGTTGTGCATTGACATCTCACATTTGTTCTTGGCTGCGAGTTCAGTCTTGACAATGCAGTGCAGAACGATTCATTGCTAGAAACAGCATTCTTCAAAATGAGATCTTAAAACCAGATCCTTTCTGCCTGTTTGTAGTTGCTGTTAAAGATCCCATGATCCTGCTTATGAAGTCAGGGATAAACTTTGCATCCCAAACATCATTCTCTGTCTCTTAGTTAAACAGATTCTAACGACATATTGGCATTACAGACATCTAATTCTCCGCCTTGTGTAGTGCTTTGCGATATGCAGGCTGTAAAGGGCACGGTATGATGCTGACCTTTCTGTTAAAAAGAGAGGGGGCAATTACTCCCTCTGCTAAGTGTAGGCAGCATGCTTAGCACTATATGTAAAGGAAAATATGGCTCCTGCTCTGAGGAACTTACAACCATATGAATAGTCAACATAAGATGCACTGGGAAACCAGACCTTCTTACCTTTCCTGTCACATTAGTCTTTTCACAGTGTCTGGATTAAAAAATAGAGAATAAACATAGATTACTTAAAACACTGAAGCACTGATTTTCAGGGGTGCTGCATAATTCCAATTCCAGCTGAAGGCAATAGGAGTGAGGAACTCTGACAATCAGGCTCTGATGGCACATAACTTATTTATGTAGCTCAGAAGTGAAGCCTTGTTGCGCCAGGGGCTGTACAAACATAGAGGTAGATGCAGTCCCTGTCCTAAGGAGCTTGCAAACTAAGAAATACATCCATGAGATGCGGGGGGGGGGGCAGAAAAGCAACTGCTTAAACATGATAATTCGGAGTTGTTTGAAATAACTTGATTGGCTCTCTGTAGATATGTCGCCGTGTGCTTGTGTGGTTCTGTTTTTCTTTTGTAGCAATTGGCGCTTTCAGTCTTTCATGGATGGTTGTGGAACAAATGTGAAGCACCACCGTTCCAGGTGGAAGCCCAGCTGGGAGGTGATACATCTGCTTGTTCACCCTTTGTGAAATCCAAGAATATTGAGTGGGGCTCTAGCTGGGAAGTTTCTTCGGGTTCATTCTGTTGTCAGAGAAGGTTTATTCAGAAGCTGATAGGCCCTCCCAGCTGGGCATAGCTACCAGTTCTTCAGGACAACATACTTTAGTGTAAGGACTTAAATTGTGGTTGTTACACCTTTTGACAAAATCCCAATTGCTGCCCTGCGAAGGCTGGAAAGGACTAGGATTTGCATTGAAGAGTGAAAGATGAAATAGAATTTGTCATTTACCTGCTTAACAGTTAGTCAAGGAGTAAAAGTCTACCCTTCAGGAGGCGATGACTATCAGGAATTGGGAATTCTCTCCTGCCTTCGGATACAAAATGGGCACTACTTCATCTGTAATGAGATCAGGGGAGAGGTGGTGGTTTTCCTGTAGAAAATGTGAATGAGAGCTAATGGGATCAGGGGATATTGGTTCAACATGCATTGAGTTTTGCTTGTGGGATTTTTGCTTGCTTGCTTACTTTTTGTTTTGTTTGTTTGTTTTTTGCATATATGAATAGTTCTAAAAATTATTGTTGGAGGGGACACCTGGGATCAAACTGGGTTCATCTACACATCCTTTATTGTGCCAAATGCCAAGTGCAAATGAGTTTGGCTTCATCCTAGTCTCTAGTGATTGGCTATTTGTGTAGTACCCTATTCAATCCAGGGTTTTTCAATAGCTCCTGTGGCCATAGTAGTGTATCTAAATATTGACTTCAGCAGGAGTTGTGGGTTATCAGTGCCTCTGAAAATAAGTTCTTTTTTTATTTAGGTGCCCAAATCTAGATTTAAGCATCTAATTTTGAAAATTCTGACCCAGGTATGTGTGTCTAATGTAGGGCGACCAGATAGTAAGTGTCAAAAATCAGGATGGGGGTGGGGGAGTGATAAGCACATATGTAATACAAAGCTCCAAATATCGAGACTGGCTTTATAAATCAGGGCATCTAGTCACCCTAGTCCTGTGGTTTTCAAACTTTTTTTCTTGGGACACAGTTGAAAAAAATCAACAATTAAATCTTTGAGCAATGCATTCCCGTCTTTTGGCAGTGGCAGGAGGGGACGTCATGACCCAGTGCCTGAGGGTCTGCGATCCAGTATCGGGTCCCGACCCTAAGTTTGAAAACCACTCCCCTAGTTTAGTGGCAGTGGGGGGATGGTCTCTTCCTATAAAAGCATGTAGTCAAATTCCAAAGGGGTAGCTGTGAGCTCATGCGATTAATAAATCTGTTAGTCTTTAAAAGTGCCACAGGACTCTGTTGTCTATAAAAGCATGGTTTGTCTACCGAGGGAAGGGTCCTGGCATTGTGTCGGGGGTCACAATCATTCTGTCCTTTCCATATTGCTAAATAGGAAGGAGTTCCAGTTAGATGAGAGAGGGCCTGATATGGAACAGGTTGAGAATTGTGTCTCACTGAGAGCTTCACAGGGAGACATCCATGCTATGAAGTCATTTAGACAGATAGTTAATGCAAGGCTCTGTCAGGACTGTGACTGAACCTATGATGGCCACAGCCATGTTCATAGCATAGTTCTAGCATTCTTTCCCTGACCGTTACAGAAAAGATTTATTTTTTATTTTTTTTCCTGCGAGTGCCATGGTGCGTTGCCCAGAACCACAGGGCTCGGGAATATCCCCAAACTTTTCCCAGCATAAGCGACACACATTTCTCAACCTGCCACAGCTCCAGCATGAACACAACATGTGCGACCAAGACCCAAAATTAGGGACACTAGAAATTATTCATGCCGGAAATTTGAAATGCTGAGTGACTCCTTCCTTTAGGGAAGATAAGATTTTTCAATAGCCTTATTTGAATCAGAAAGGATTAAACAAATTTTCCATAACAAAACTGAGGAGAAGTCAAGTTTATATGGACTCTAGGGCAATTTAAATGAATGCCATCCCTAGATTTGAGAGAGAAGCAGTTTTAACACAGTCCTCATTTAAAAAGTAAATAAAGAAAGAGCTCATTGCACCCAGGTTAGGGAAGCCAGGCTAGATCTAGCCCAGTTTCAACAATAGGACTTAAAAGAGGAGTCCACAGTGTGGCGTGACCACTGAAGTTCACTTTAGACTGATTAAGCTTGTTAAAGGATTAAATAATGAAGCCCCTTCACAGTGTGAATCATGCCCAAGTGTTAGCTAGTGTCTTTAGTTCCTGAGAAGGTCTGTTAAACATGATCCTTTGCCATAGTGGTATTAATGTATGCTGTGATCACCTCCCAAATGGGTGGAGGAAGAAAAGGCGTGTGGGCACACACATTGGAGCAATTTGGCAGTGAGGAAGAGGGAGTGGTAGTTCTGTGGGCAAGCTGCTGTGCTCAGTGGAGACAGAGGGGGATAGCGCCGGCCCTCGCTCACACTGATTCTCAGGCCCTCCTAACATCTGTGGATGTCCTTGCTCCATTCTGTTCTCATGTGCAGGCACAGCAATGTTTATGCGATGAAAGGGAGCAGAAAATGGTTTTTCTTGAGTGCTGCCTTCACCCGTACACACACTGGCCCTGTGCCAGCCATGATGGAAACTCTTTCCTCATGAGCAGAGAGAGATGGGGGAGGGAGGACAGAGAAAGAGAGAGGCCCACAAGCAGAGGAACCAGCGGTAGTGAAAATAAAAACAGAAACCCAAGCACAGATCAGACTGTAACAGCTGGGCCGCAATGTTCCATGGCCTGATACCACTTCAACAATAGCTCACTTTCAGCAATTGGTAGGTTTGGTGTGGAGTCCTGGCCTTTTAAAAACATGGAGTAGAAAACCAAAGTAAAAGTCCTACGGAGGCAAACAGGCATTGAAAATTAAACTGTTGGAGGCCTTGTCTGTACCGGCTGCAGTGGGACCCATAAACTGGTGGACGCAGCGATGGAAGCTGTAGTGTAGACAAGTGTCAGACATTCTTACAATAGTCTGCGCTCTAACTTCACCGCTGCTAACAGGGTGATTGACCAATCTCATTTTTACCAGAGTAAATACAGTCAGGAAAAACAGAGAGTTAGAAATCTCACTTGGGAGAGGAAGGAGAGGGTCAGGGGAGTCACTTCTCCAAAAATAGGTTTGGGGCCTGGGCCCAGACCCCACCCCTGGGCCTGATCCATTCCCCAGGGGGCCCGATCTGTTTCCCGGGTCCCTGGCTTGGGCCTGGATCTGGCTCCTGCCGCTGCCAGCCTGCGACCTGGCCCGGGTGGGGGACAAATCGGACCGCTGCTGGTGGCCAGGCCACGGGTACCTGGTCCCAGCTGGGCCAGCTCAGGCCACCGGTGGTGGCCGGGCCCAGGTCCTCAGCCCTGGTGGGGGTTGGCTTGGGCTCCCGTTGGTGGCTGGGCCCTGGATCCCCAGCCCCAGCAGGGGACACAGGTGGCCAGGCCCCGGGTTCCCACCAGACTCAGGGCACTAGCGCTGAGACTTGGGGCACGTGCCCCGTGTGCCCAGCCCCAGCGACTCTGCTGGAGAGGGCTCATCTCTCCACCAGCCAGAAATACACCTCCAGCTATGGCCTCCGCTCACAACCATCCTGCTATGCCATCTCCTGCTCTTCAGGTTCTCAGCCAGCAATGCAACTGTGACTTGCCAGCTAAGAATGCAGTCTGTCCCCCTCATGCCCATCCTGGCATCCCTGCCGTGCCCCCTCAACAGTGATGCTAGCTTTTCTGTCTGGGGCTGCAGCAGGAGAGGTACTGGTGGCTGTGCAGCCCAGTTCCCTAACACAATCTCAACCTTTTGCAGGTCCCGACTCATGACCCTACAGGACACACCAGGGACCTCCTCTTCCCCCCAGACTAAGTCCAGTCATCTCCTCAGCTCTCCGCGACAGACTTTCCACTGTGTGGCGACACAGAAATATGTCCCAACACAGTGGTTGAGAACCACTGCCCTAACAGACGCAGCACTCATTAGGGTGAAATAGGCCGGTTAGGCCAAGTTTTGAAACCTGGATGCTTAAAATTAGGAACATAGAAACCGAATGCCGACACCTCAGTAAAAGTGGTCTGATTTTCAGATGTTCTGAGTGAGCACCCATGGATTCCTACAAGTCAATGGGACCTTTGGGTACTCAGTGCTTTAGAGAATCAGGTCATGCTCATATAGTATCACTAATATAGATTTAGGAGCCTAACGTTAGGCACTCAGGTCTGAAAAGTTTGCCCTCGTTTTAGCTAGTGTCCGGCTCATGGCTTCTCTTTGTGAAACTAGTGTTTCCCTCTCTGCCGCTCGCTTTTGAAAGAGCTGTAGTGGGTGTGTGCGGAAGTGACGGCTCAGTGCAAAGCAGATCCGTTAGTCCTATACCTGGTATTCACAAGCTCAGAGCCTGCCAGCTTCATGATCACAAGGAGATGAATTCAATGTTGTGCAGGGTTTTTGTACAACCGCTTAAAAAGCAAGGCCCCGTGTGCTCTGCCTGGATTTTAGATTTGCAATGAGATCTAGGGCGTGTCTGTAATGATGTTATAGATTTGTAGAGCAGAAGAAGCCATTAGGCTTATGTTACTCTGACCCCTTTGTAACAGAGGTCACAGAATTATTACTAATGGGATGTTAATGATTCCACATGTAGGGCAGTCAGGGACTGTTACGCTTAAAACTGTGTCATCTGGTTGTGGTTCTTATCTGCTCTTAACGCTTAATATTGTGTTATTAATTGACTCCTGTTATAATCGTGTTATTTCCCAGTGTAGACAAGCCTTTCATAAGACTAGGGTTGTGTACTAGACCTAGGGCATTTAGCTAAACTATTCCTGCTCCCTAAACTTTTGTAACACAACAGGATAGTTTCCACAAGTCTGATGGCTACATTTCTGCACTCCTGTATGGATGTGGGACAGAGACCATCTCTCCAGAGTGCAGGTTGTGTTTGTTTAGCTTTCAGTTATCGGCCTGAGATTGGACACCTCCACTCCGACGTACTTTCTCTGCAGGACCAGAAAAGGACAGTGTACTGAAAGAATGGGGCTGTCACTGCAGCATCTGCACAGTGGAGTTTCCAAGCTCCATAAGAGAGTTTTCAGTGAAGCTTCCATCTGCTCCCCATCCCATCTCCACACAGCAGTTCATCTTTGAGTGCTGCTCACATCCATTCTGATGTAGGTGTGTAAGCGCTGGGCCTCCTGGAAAGCTTTTTGCCCTTAGTTGCGGTATATAGGTGGAGCTGACCCTGTCCCCCCTTCAGTTTCTTCTTTCCGCCCGAGTGACGGTCTTGGAACTTCCTTGCTCCTTGCCACCTCGCAAGTGCCTGTTCCCGCCATTCTACTGCTATAGTGAGCTTAGATTAGTTAGTTAGTGAGTGCAAAGTTAGTGTAGCTAACCGAGACGATTAGATTGAGCTCACTGATCCGAACACCGAGCCAGGCACCGATTGCCAACCATGCCAGGTTTCAAACTTTGCGCTGCATGCGGGAAGGCTTTCCCCGTCTGCGATCCCCATGATCAGTGCCTCAAATGCCTGGGCAAAGGTCACAGGGCAGACAAGTGCCGAATCTGCTGCTCCTTTAAGCCCAGGACTCAAAAGGAGAAGGAGAGTCATCTCCGGACCATACTGATGGAGGCGGCACTCAGGCCCGGGCACCACTGACATCGGAGTCGTCGACGCCACGTGCCTTCTCAGCACTGACACCAACTCAAAACTGGTCACCCTCGGCACAGAGAAAGAAGCACTGTGCCAATCAGGATAGAGCCTCGGCATCAAAGGCCACAGAGAAGAGCCAGCCCCGTCCACGATCGCCACCACCGACATGGGCCAAGGGCCCCCAAACTCAAGCCAGGCCGAGGGGCTAAACTCTACCAGCCCTGTTGACACCCAAGGCCTTTGAGGTAGCAACGGCCCTGTTGGCTTTGCTGACACCTCCGCTAGCCCCCAAACTGGTGGCATTGAGGGGAAAACCCTCCATGGGTTTACGGCTTGGCAATGCCCATACCCCGGCACCGAGGCGTGTGTCTCCACGCTTGGGCACTGGTGAAGCGGAGAAGTTCTGGTATCACACCGACAGCCAGGGCTGCCGAGGCACCCTGACTCCCCCAGCATGGGGCCACTGTCGGAGGCAGAGCTGAAGCCAGCATCGCTGGGAATTCCCCACTGCCCCACACTGATGTGGAGCCCATTGCCCGTACCAGCACTGTCCACCCAGCACCAGACCCCCTCCTTGTCATTGAGGGAGATCGAGATCTGGCACAGGAGGAGAATATCATCCTCTTCCTTGGCACCAGAGGTGACTGACGCCTGAGGGGCAAAGAGGTCCTTTACACTGGCCAGGATTCGGCCGTCGAGCGAGTGGTACTGGGAGTGCTTGGCACCAAGAGACCGGCACCAGTCACGGGAGCGTTGAAGCCGGCGAAGCACCTTCTCGCTGGGCGCCTTGCCAACCTCGTCTGCTGGCACTGACAGCGCACCGCAGGAACACAGGGAACGTCCTCGGCACCGACGTCGCTCCGAGCGTGACAAGCCTCCACGCAGTCCATCAGCCCCAGCACCGGTATTACCACCGTCACAGACCCTCCAAGACTGGTCGGCCCAGTGGTTTTACTGGGACCCATGGACCTTCCCATCTAGGGGCATCCCCTCCCACAGATCATCATGGGCACCACCCTTCTGGTCAGGACAGGGCTTCCCATGGAACCAGGGATTGGATGCAGACTCGGACTTTGGCGAGGGCCCATCAGGGACCTTCCAGGGAAGCCCATGCCCCTACTCCTCATCACCTGACAAGGCGGTGTACCAAAAGTCGCTTTCCCCTATGGAGGACCCAAGGTCACATCAGGACCTGCTAAGACTCATAGACTTTAAGGTCAGAAGGGACCAGTACGATCATCCAGTCTGACCTCCTGCAAAATGCAGGCCTCAAGACCTCACCCACCCACTCCAGCAATAGGCCACCAACCTAAGGAGGATGGCCTCCAACCTTGGACTGCAAGTGGAGGTGGTGAGGGAAGATCTTGACCCCCCTCTTCTATGTGAATGGCTCACTGCCTTCAGCAAGGGTGGTACTCCCCCTGCACAAGCGGATCCTGAAGATAGCCCGGGCACGATGGCAAACCCTGTCATCCATTCCCCTGGTGTCCAATGTGGCAGAGAGAAAATACCATGTCCCTGTGGACAAGTTTATCTACCTCTTCAGCCACCCCACGCCTGGGTCCCTGGTGGTTGATGCGGTTAACCAGAAAGAGAGACAAAGCCAGCCCGAGCTCCACCCCAAATAACAAGGAGGCAAAAAGGATGTAGTTTTCTGGGAGGAAGTTTTATTTGATGGCAGCACTGCAGCTCTGTATTTCTAACCAACACGCCTTAATGGGGCATTACAACCTCAATCTGTGGAGCTCGCTTTGTTGATTCCAGGGCTTCCTCTCTGTGGACCAGACAGTGGATTTCAAGACGCTCCTCGATGAGGGCCTGTCAGTAGCACATGTGACCCCTCCCCCCCCCCATCATCCTGGGATCTACGGACACAGCTGGCAGGGGAATAGGCTTGGCGGTGGCCATGAGAAGGGCCACGTGGCTCCAGGGTCTGGCTTGCCTCCACAGATGCAGCATGTGATCCAGGACCTCCCTTTTGAGGGCCCAGCCCTCTTCTCAGAGTCGACAGACTCGAGGCTCCATGGTTTGAAGGATTCCCGAGCCATGCTCAGATCATTGGGGACGAACACTTCCCAATCCTCCAGACATCCCTTTCGACCGGAAGCCTCTTAGTAGCAATCCCAGCAGCAGGGCCAACAGCAATGTCCCTTCCTGCAGCAGCAGAGGCCCTTCAGACATAGGGACAGGAACAGAAGCAGGGTCATCTGGGGGAGCAGGGGCCAGGTATCACAGCAATCTCCATATCAGGGCTCTGGTCATTGGTCCAAAAATCAGAAGTGCTGCTTCTGATGCATACTCTGAGAGCATCAACACCACCCCAGGTTCTACCTCCCACCTCCCGTTCTGGGATCGCCTATCCCAGTTCCGGAACCAATGGGCCGAAATCACCTTGGACCGGTGGATATTAGATATAACAATTTCTCAGGGCCATGACCTCAGTTCAGATCAAAGCCCCCAAATAGGAATCCCACCCCCACCCCACCTTTGGGGACCCCGCTTACAAGCAGCTATTGGTGCAGAAAGGCCTTGCCCTCCTCAAACTGGGGGCTGTGGAAAGGGAACCCCTCAGGGAAAGGGGCAAGGGTTTCTATTCCAGGTACTTCCTAATACTGAAAGCAAAGGGGGGCCTGAGGCCCATCCTGGACCTGCGTTGTCTGAACAAGTTCCTAAGAAAAATAAAGTTTCTCATGGTCTCCCTAGGTCGCACAGTCCCGTCTCTGGACCCCGGGGACTGGTTTGCTGCTCTCAATTTAAAGGATGCTTACTTCCATATCGTGATAAGACCCGCTCCCCATCCCATCTCCACGCACAGAAAATACCTACGGTTCACAGTAGGGCGCAGTCACTACTAGTTCGCCGCCCTGCCATTTGGTCTGTCCCCTGTCCCGAGGGTGTTCACAGAGTGCATAGCGGCAGTCGCAGTGCATCTAAGGAGGAAAGGGGTGCAGATTTTTCCCTACTTGGACGACTGGCTCATCAGGGGCAGGTCCTGCCAGCAGGTACGGGACAGTGTCCGCAGGATATGCAAGCCTCCTCCTGAATCTAGAAAAGTCAAAGTTAAGGCCAGCTCAAAAGATCGAGTTCATAGGAGCCTACCTAGACTCGTTACAGGCCAGGGCTTCCCTCCCTCTCTCCAGGTTTCAAAGTCTTTCTTGACCTGCTCAGGGACAGGACAGTACAGGTCCGTACAGACAATACAGCAGTGATGTTCTACATTAATCACCATGGGGGAGCCTACTCGTCAGCTCTCTGCAAGGAGTCAATCTGCCTGTGGGAATTAGCAATCAGATACAACTTCCACCCAGTTGCCTCATACTTACCAGGGGTGAAAAACAACCATGCAGATGGGCTCAGCAGACAATTCCTGATGCAACATAAATGGTCCCTACACTCAGAGATAGTGGCCCACATCTTCAGTGAATGGGGGCGCCCCAGAGTGGACCTGTTTGCGAGCAACACGAATCACAAGTGCCTACTCTTCTGCTCCCTCAGGGGCAGGGAGAGGGGCTCCCTGTCAGATGTGTTTCTAGTCAGTTGGTCAGGGCCCCTTCTATACACCTTTCCCCCAATTCCCCTAGTACACAGGGTTCTGTTAAAGATCAAGGTGGGCAGGGAGGAGAGATCCTGATAGCCCTAGTGTGGCCAGGCCAACCCATGGCACAGTATGCCCCTCGACCTCTCCATGTCCCTTCCCCAGGCACTCCCCAAGAGAAGGGACTTACTAACCCAGGACAACAGCTGCCTCCTGCACCTGGATCTGGACTCCCTGCACCTGACGCCATGGAAGCTCCATGGTTGAACTCCAACGAGAGAGCATGCTCACTGGAGGTACAACACATCCTGGTGGGCAGCAGAAAGCCATCCACGCAGGCTATATACCAAGCAAAGTGGAGGTGTTTTGCCACATAGGCAGTGAATCGAGGGGTCTCCCCTGAGAGCTCAACTATTTAGATTATTCTAGACTACCTCTGTCACCTAAAAACACAAGGGTTGGCCCTAGCCTCCCTTAGGCTATATCTACACTTGTTAATTTAGGTCGACTTTAGCTAAGTCGACTTAGCATGTCCACAGTATAAAATTAAGTTGACTTATGGGGGAACTTACAAAGTCAACCTAGAGCATCCACACTGGACGCCTCGGTCGACTTCTAGGGGCTAGGTGGACCTGGAAGAGATCCACGGTGGTGGTGGGGGCACCCCTTGCCAATTGCCAGGGGGCTCAGCCTTTGCCCCATTGTACCTGGGTACAATGGGGCAAATGGGGACAGGGACCCTGGCAGGGCATAGGGGCAGGGTGGGGGGGCATGCCAGGCTCCCCCTGTGCCACCCCCCTTGGCAGGGAGGGCAGTGGGGGAGTCCTGGAGAGTCGACTTAAGTCTAAAGTCGACTTTAAACCAGGTTTAGTAAAGTCGACTTAATTTTCCTTAAGTCGACTTAAGCAGCTTGCTTAAGTTGACTTAAGGAAAATGTAGTGTAGATGCAGAGTAAATTAAGTCGACTTAAGCAAGCTTAAGTCGACTTAATTTACAAGTGTAGAAGCACCCTTAGGGTCCACCTGGCAGCAATCTCCACTTTCCACCAATTGTTCAGGGGAATCACTCCTTTCTCTCACCTTATGAGCATAGGATTCCTCAAGGGGGTAGAGAGGCTTTACCCCCAGGTCCATGACCCCGTCCCACAATGGGACCTTAACCTTGTGCTCAAACCATTAATGGGACCCCCCCCTTTGAACCCATGGAAACATGCTTCTCCTAGTCCTGTCATGGAAGATGTTGTTCTTGGTGACTATCACCATGGCCAGGAGGGTTTCTGAAATAATGGCTCTGGCTTCAGAACCTCCCTATGCTGTGTTCTATAAGGACAAGGTGCCGCTGAGACAACACCCAGTATTTCTGCCAAAGGTAGTGTCCCCCTTCCATGCCAACCAGGACATTTTCCACCCTGTATTCTTCCCTGAACCACACATAACGGAGAACCAAAGGAGGTGGCATACCCTAGATGTCAGGTGGGCCCTTGCCATCTACATCAAAAGGACAAGACTGTTCCGGAAGATGACGCAGCTCTTCATAGCGGTTGCAGAATGCATGAAGGGCCAAGTGGTTACGTTACAACACATCTCTTCATGGATCACGAGCTGCATCAAATCCTTCTACCATCAGGCTAAAGTACCTCTGCCCAGCTCAGTCAGGGCTCACTCTACTAGAGCGCAAGCCTCATTAGCTGCCTTCTTAGTGCAGGTGCCAATCCAGGAGATCTGCAGGGCAGCGACTTGGTCCTCTGTACACACGTTCACATCACACTATGCCATCATAAAACAGGCAAGGGGTGACTCAGCCTTCGGCAGAGCCATGCTGCAGGTGGGAAAACTGTAACTCCACCCACCATCCTACGTAACGGCTTATAAGTCACCTACAGCAGAATGGATGTGAGCAGCACTCAAAGAAGAACGGAGGATTGCTGACCTCGAAGCGTCCTTCTTTGAGATGGGCTTCTCCCATACATTCCATACCCTCCCTCTGTCCCCACTTTTCAGAGTTATTGGAAAGAAGAGACCGAAGGAGGGGGCAGGGTTAGTGCCACCTATGTACCGCAACCTGAGTGTGGGACTCGAGGGGGCAGTGGCCACTGATCCTACAGGGACAGGCTAAGGGCAAAAACTTTCTGGGAGACTGTGCACTGTGGCATGTACACATCTGCACCAGAATGTATGGGAGCAGCTCATCTCAAAGAGGGACATTTCCAGTCAGTGCTCAGGATGGGCCGATGCAGCTCCTGCTAATGTTAATGAGACCCTTTTTATTGACTTCAGAGAGGACCTGGATTGAGTACTGTGGCCTCAATTCTGTGAACACTCAAGGTTTTTATTATTTGTACTATTGTAGCACCGAGGAGTCTTGCTTGTAGAGCAGGCCCTCATTGTGCTAGGTGCTGGACAAACACAAAACAGAAAGAATGTCTCTGCCCCAAAAAGCTTACAATCCAAGTCTGAGACAAGAGATGGATACAGACAAATGAATGGGGGAGTACCAGGAAACTATGATACAGTATTGCTCAGAATGATAGGCAATGGCTTCAGTACTTCATAGCCTGACCATTATTCAGTTCTTTGTAGGCATCCCAGAGAAGGAGAGTTTTAAAGAGATTCAATTGGTTTTGTGGCTATTTATGGCGAATTTCTCCCTAGCTTGAGGGGCAGCACTGGAGAAAGCACAAACATGCTTGATGGGGAAATGTAATAAATGGATGGCAGAGGCTGGCCCCTGTGGGCTGATTGGAGGTGGGAGTCGAGTTACTGATACCAAATAAGAGTTAACAGGTATGGAGGGGGTAGGTTATGAAGGGCCTTGAAAATGAAGATTCATGCATAGGCAAGTAATACCACTGACTGAGGTTTCAAGTTAAGCACATGTTTAACCTGCCTGCCTGATTGTGGTTTATTCATGTAAATCCTCATCAGTTTTTATTTGTGGGGGTGTTTGTCTTTTTGAGGGTTTTTGACTGATTTTTTTTAATCCAGATTAGTAGTGAATAGTTTGTGTGTGATTTATCTAACAGAGCTTTTCAAGCAAGTAGTGTTTAAAGCAGATGTAGAAATAACACCTCAGAAGGTTTTTCTTTCTTTCTTTCTTTCTTTCTTTCTTTCTTTCTTTCTTTCTTT
>ML685838.1:4255999-4311689 GCA_007922175.1 Pelusios castaneus
TTTCTTTCTTTCTTTCTTTCTTTCTTTCTTTCTTTCTTTCTTTCTTTCTTTCTTTCTTATCTTCTGCTCAGCTCCAGTTCTAGCCTGCAAGGGGGAGAGGTTCAAGTTAAGGCTGGTATTGGAACCTTAACGGAGGACTTCCAGTCTTTGGCATTTTGGTCTGAGCAGCAGCGTTCTGCTTTCCTGACTGTTAAATGTTTGACTCTTTTAAAATGTCAGAAGTGTTCTAATCACTTCATGTTAAATTAATAGATATTTGCAAGAATAACTAAGGTGGGCTTAGTGTTTTTCTTCATTTTCTCTAGAAATATATCCAGTGAAGTGCTTTGGGGACCATAGTATTCAGGTCTATGGCACTGATTCAGCAAAACATTTAAATTCATGTTTAACTTTAAATGTGTGCTTATGTCCATTCCTATTGAACCAAACACTTAGGCCACCAGCTCAGGAAGGCATGTGATCAGGTAAGGAACTTTAAACATGGTTTAAGTCCTGAATAGGGAGGGATTTAAGCACGTGCTCAAGTAATTTATTGAATCAGGGCACATGTGCATTTCCACACTAGAGACATGAATGAATATTGCCCCCCTGCTAGCATCCTGTGAGATTCTTTGTCAAGATCGTGCTGACGAGCCATGCTACCACCAGCAGTTCAGGCAAGATGTGCTAATAATGCTGGTATTTTGCTAGCACTGTGCATGACCTGCACATGTGAATGATTAAATCAACCCATCAGTGTGTCCTAGAAACTGAAAAACAACAACAACAAAACACTGAGCTTGCGTTGGGTGGATAACATGTCTTGCCACAACTTTTGCTGAAAAGTTTTCCACTGCCCGGATGTGCAGCTGTTGAGATTCCATTGCCATAAACCAGCACAGAATAGCTGGGGGGATGCACGTGTATTTGTGCCCAGGGCAATTATGTGGGAGGGTTGGTCATAATGCTGTAGGTTTTATTTGCGTGGCAAAATGAGCCAATTTTCATGGAGGAAAATGGCAAATTTCACAGAGCAACATTAGAATTCATAAACATATGTCTTAATACCCAGCATCAACCAAACAATACTTTATAAGGTGCTACAAGTGCTCCAGCACATACCTTGGGAAGGAAAGAGAATTTCCACTCACTTTTTTCATCGCTGGAGATTTTAACTTTGAAAAAGTCTAAAAATTCAAAGATACGGCACATGTAGCACATTCAAATGTGCATCACATTTCAAGGTTTAAACAGCTAGAAATTTGATTCCTTCTAGGAGTGAAGTGCTGGGTTATCCAGCGTCTGAGTTGCATATTAACAAGTGTAAAAGCCTCCACCAAACTGAGAATGGCTTCTTTGAAGAGACAAGTATTGTTCTGCTCTTATACTGCACAGATCAAAATCTAGCCAGAAGAGACCCCATGGTCCTGATTCATAACCAGCTGAATTCAGTGCAAATCTTGCCCTAATTGAGAATGTGTTAGTCTGCCATGCCACTTTATGCTATATAGTAACCAAGAATTGAATTCTCAAAAGCCCTGAGAAGTGGATCTGGGATATAGATCTCACTCCAAATTACATTAAGGGGTAGTGTACTTTGTAGCCTGCATATGCTAAACTTACTGCACACACTAAGGTGTTATACTTAGAAAATGAAATATGCCACTTTTAATGTGAGAAAAACACAATTATGTTAACAGCTAATATCTAGTAGCTGTACACACACACATGCACACACACACCCAGATATTCTCTTGTTGGTCATGTATAGTTACCAGTCCTGATTGTTGCTTGTGATCGTAGCTTGAGTTCCTGGCTGGCGTTCACAACTCATGGCGGCTACCTGGCCAGGGAAGCCGGGCGTGAGGAAGAGCGGGGTCTCTGTTGGGCACACAGCTGTGCACCGACGCTCTTGGATGCTGTACAGAATATAACCCAAAGCTATGCTGTCTCACCCATCTTTTTTCCATGGATCTTACTGTGTCACACTGCCTCAAGGTACTGTATGACCCTGAGTCATCAGTCAATGGCAGATGTGACTTTAATCTTGGTCTTGATGGGGCTTTTTGTTCCTTTCTTTCTAGGGTGGATTCTTCTTGCTTTTGCAGGGTTTGATTGCATTGTTCTTCAGCCATTAAGGTGGTGCCGGCAGTTTGTCATCAGGACAGGCTGGTGTTGGAAACTGATCCCATCACACACACCCCTCGTTCACACATCAAAACTAAGTTCATATCTAAACAAAGTTTCAGCAAAACTTAGGCTGAGCAATACAAAATGAAGAAAACAATTCAAAATGGAGTTTTGCTTACAATATGGAGTGTCAAGTAAATGAATGAGCATGGCATTTTTATCAGTGAATATTCCATATAGAAATTTCTGTTTGAAGCAATTCTATGGTATAAATTCATCTTTAGCGCTACAAGAGGTCCAAGTTAGTAGGCTCAGCAGATAGCAAGGCCTCCATATAGTCCATTTTCCTCCCTTTTGTTTTCCAATTTTACCCAAAGTCATAGGGTTCTGGCCATTAATGCCAAGAACAATCCCTGAAATTTTGGAATTGATTGGATGTTGCCTTCATATGTTATCATGGTACGGACACACATACCGATAAATAGAGAAATGTCTCCCAATTCAGTGCAAGGCCTTCACAAGCCTGACCAATAAGAATCTCTCACCCAAGAGGCCTGCAACATTCCAGTCCTGCCAAGCATGGAGTAGGGGCCTATAGTCCCACTACCAGAAAACCAAGACTCAGGGGCTGTGTCTGCATTAGATTATTTTCTCTGAGATTTCCCACTAGTGCATTTCCATCAGTGGCGGCAACAGTGGCACTAGTGTAGATATGGTTCCAGTTGGGTACTGGCTTTGAGTCATCTAAACAGCTCCGAACAGTCCTAGACAATACAGTGCTAAAAATACTGGTTCCAAATTCCCGTCTTTGCTGCCACTGTTGGGCTACACAGCAGAAAATTTGAGGTGGAAAGTAACTCTAGGGTAGACAAGTGCAGTGAGAGGCCAATGCCTAGTTTTGTTCCATTCCTAAGCTTCCCAAAGACGCCATGCAGCAGAGAGCTTTTCAGGAAAAAACGGGATTGGCTTTAATAGCCACAAATTTAACCAAAAGGTGGCAGAATTTCAGGAGCTGTTTGGTTCTTATATACTGGTGAATTCTGTGGTGGAGTCTGTAGCCTTATACCCAGCTTGTGTAAGAGTTACTTACAACAGTGGGGAGAGATTATTTTTCTGAGCTTGAGGGGTTTGTGGACTTCTTCAAAGACAAAGGACTCGTTCCTCATGAGCACCACAATTTTTTACCTCAGACTGCATCCGCTAGGGAAATAAAATCCCCAAACCTCGTGTACATAGAACTGGAGCTATTCATGCATTCTAGTTCCAATCCCTCTGCTAATTCAGAGAGGTTAGTCTTCTACTGAAACTCTCATTTTATTTCAGGCTGTCTGTGAAGGATCTGCTGTTTAAGAAATCAAGCGTGATCTTCAACTATGTTAGACTTTCTTTGTCCCTTAATAAAAGAAATGCAGACAGTGATGTCCACAAATGCCTGGCACACAGATGTACTCCTACCCAATTCTTCTTTCATGTAAGGCCTTAGAGAATTAAGTTAGCATTATATTGCTCCTTTTTCGTTCCCTGCTTGTGGACAATCCTTTCTATGGAAAATGATTTTGGTATGATTTATAATGAATTAATGTAATCCAGAATTAAAAACAGAATGTTGTACTCTGCAACTTTTCGTAAGTGACTTGCCCAAAGAGCCAACAAAAATCAATGAAGGTGGAAGGACATTGACTTGAATATGGAGGAGGCCAATACTGACCAGGGTCAGTTCCTCACTAATGTAAAATGACATAACTCCATTTGACTGCAATTGAATTATGACTGTCTAAACAAGTTGGGTTTCTGGTCCTGAGATGGTGTGCCATTTGAATGATATTTCATGACTTACATGAAATAAACTGTGGCACTTTTAAAGACTAACAGATTTATTAATCGCATGAGCTCATGCGATTAATAAATCTGTTAGTCTTTAAAAGTGCCACAAGACTCTGTTGTCTTTCTACAATAGACTAACACGGCTACCCCTTTGGAATTTGAAATAAACTGGTAACAGTCTGTGCTTATATTTCAAACATTATATTTCCATTGATACATTGATTTATATTCACGCACACAGAACTCTGTAAACCAGTGTTATAAGTATCTTCACAATACATTTGATACAGAAACTTGTTAATCCTACTGTAAAGTACAATATTATGAGAAACCTCTTCTTCATACTTTTGGGCGAGTGTATAGATCTTAGGTGAAATGTTGTTTGAAAGAAATGATTTCTCAAGTATGTGACACAGGTTTGCCTGAAGATTTTCTGCATTTTTAATGTTCCTTTTAATTAGGAATTGCCTTACCTCCACTCCACGTTAACACAATATGTTATGGTGGAATTTTCCCCTTCCCTTTTGTTTGGGATTGGAAATGGAATAATGTTAATGCAATGGACACAGTTTAAAGGAAGCTGGTGACAGATTTTTTATTAAATAAATACTGTCACATGTGAATGTGTATTACTTATGGAAGAGCTGGCAGAAGGAATGCATATTTAAATGCTAAACATATTTCTTACCAACCAAGAAGCAGATCAAGTGTAAATGTTACAAAAAGCTAGTTTTTGTAAACTAGAAAAAGAGGATGATGGGGGCATTCCCTCTTAGGTCTAGGCCACTAACAGTTCCTAATGCAATTATATCCTCAAAATCCTCTTTATTCGCAGCCACAGATAACTTAAAAACACAGGACAGAAAGAGAGTTTAACTATAGTTTCTGCCTATTCAAGAGCATAGTTATGTTGAGAAATGGCTCTTCAAACTGGATGGACTATTATGTCACCTTGTTAATTAAGAGTGTGTGTTCTTGTGAAAGCCACTGTCTTGGCCAACACGTGGTACTGAACCGAAGACCTCAGAGGTAAAAGCGTGCCAGCTAGAGCTTGAGTGAAAACTCTGTAACTGGGGGCTATAACAGGCTCCCATCCTCCATGGATTGGTCACAGAGACTGACACACACCCCACTCAGTGGATTACACCCTCACACTGAAGAGGTGAAGGTAATGTCTCCCATCCTAGCCAGATTGTATTTATCTCTGAGAGACACCTGTGTGGGCTGTCTGGTTAATATGTTAACACTTGTGGTACTTGTCAATCAACAAGGCATTATTGAATTGAACTGAGTGTGGGTGTGTGGCAGGGGATTGCTCTATTCCTGCCTCTTTTCAAACAAACAGACTGTTTGGAGACCTTCTTCAGGTAAAACACCCAGTGACTTATTAAGAAAATTCACTCCCACCATCTTTACTGACTGTGCAGCAGCTTGAATGGTATCCAGGTGTACATCTACATTGGAGGCTCTGTTAAGTCGACTTAAACAAGGTCGACTTTAAATCAACCTTGTTATGTCAGCTTAGAGAGTCCACAGCCTTGTGTCCACACTGTCAGGTGCTAGGTCAATGGAGGAGTGGATAGGAACTCTGCGAGGGGGCCTAGAGGCCATTTAGGTCAATTTAAGGGGTTTCCCCATCTACACTGGCTTAAGTTGACTTAATAAAGTCAACTTAAGCCTTAGGTCAACCTTAAGAGGTGGTGTTATTAAGTCAACTTAAGGAAGTGCTTAAGTCGACTTAATAAAAGTCCAATGTGGACACAGGAGTTTATAGGTCGACTTAACCTTCCTTAAGTCGACCTAAGGCTCCAGTGTGGATGTACCCCAGGGGCTCCAAGGCTCCTGAGCACCACAGAAGAGAGGCCTTTTGTGTCCTTGGCTCTACCAGCCTACAGCTCTTCCACTTTCTCACCCCCCACGCCCCCTTGGCACTTCCTGTCCCTCTATCCTTTCTGAACTACAGAGGCAATTAGGCTGGAGAGAGATAAAAGCTATCTGCAATCTATCGGTTTGGCACCATTCCCATCTTCAGGTGTACAGAGCAACTGATTGAAGCAGCTGTGAACAGAGTGCCAAATCAGCCGCTGTTACCAGGACTCTGACACCAGGTGCTTGTTTCTCTGGCAATTCCTGTCTGCACAGAGGAACAATGGGTTGAATGTGGATGCCTGATTTGGCAAGGGGGACATTAAAAACTAAGGGTGAAATCCTAGCTCCATTGCAACCCAGGGAGAAATAAGGCAGTGATGATTCAGAGGATGAGGTCAGGAGCAATCACTGGATCTGGGAGAGACTACAGAAGGGTCCTGCTTTGACATTTTGCCCTGGACCTTGTGAATACTGGCTGCAATCCTGGCGAAATGCATTCTGTGTTGGCTTCATTGTAGTAAATGCCTTTCTCATGCGCAATAAAATATCTTTGGGCCTGATACAGAACAGCACTTGAGCATATGGGATGAACGATGGCTTTATGGGTGAGATTGGATGTTTTTCTAAAAATATGCTGGAGATCATCCACAACATACGGGCTTGATGAAGAAGTGACCAGGGGAAATTCTATGGCTTGTCTTATACAAGGAATCAGAAAAGAAGATGGTCATTTCTGAGCTTCAAATGTATTAATCTATGAATTGGGGGGCAAAATGTATTTGTCAAGTGCCTCGGCATAAATAAAAGTAAAGGTAAAAAATGTAAATTAGTACTTTACTGCGTACATCTGAAATTCAGCACATCTTGACTGGAGAAGTGATCAATATCTGCATGCTTGGTAAGTCTCAAGTTTCAGAGATTTCAGCAATGAGGGACTCAAAGAAACATTCCAATAAAAGAGCAAAAAGATTTCCAAAATGAGTCATTTTAAATGCTTCTAGCTTTTCATCTACTTCACGGAATCACTTAAAAACCTTCACAACATTAAATCTGGATCCTGTTACTAAGTGATGTGAGTGTTATAGAAGGAAATATTTTCCTTTGCTAATAAATCAGTGTAATAAGTCTCCACTTTAATACTATTTTGCAATTCAGCCTTAACTACGGAGTCATGACCAGTGGCCCCCTAACAGTTTGCTCTGAATTTGTGAGATTTGTCAAGCACTTTGGAGTCAGTTGGCTGCTTGCTGGTCAGTTAATGTGAGAAATTTAGAAAACAAACAAAAAAACTTACTTGAGCCTAGATGGGGAGAATGTGATGTGTGTTTCAAATAATCCTGCATCACTCCAAACCTTGATGAACTTGTGACATGGCATGTGACTGTACAGAGACACACATAGGAATGTGCATTCAGATCACTGAGGAATACAAATCAGTCTGACTAATTTGTTGTTTGTTTTATTTAGTGTAAAATTTCAAAAGTAATTAACCTAAATCCTGTTTTCAGAGGTGACTCAGGCACTTAAAAACCTAAGTCATATAAACCGTCAACAAGACTTAGGCTTTTAAAAATCAGAGTTTTAAAGGTGTTTAAGCAACTAAAGATGCAGACAGGTCCACAGTGGAATGTTCAAATGTGCATAGGTGTCTAGATCCTATTGAAATCATTGAGACATCAATGGGATCCAGACACTTTTGGAAACCCCATTAGGTGCTTTAAAAATCTGTTCCTAAGTCACTTTTGAAAATGGTACTTGGTTACTAAGCCATTTAGTCGCTTCTGAAAATTTTACCCTTGAGACTTCCTTATTTTATTTTATTTTATTTTATTTCATTTCATTTTTGCCTCCAGAGTCTTGTAGTGGGGCAAAAGAACATAGGAGATGGTCCTCTTGTTGTATGTCCACCATCCATTGACTAACCGGGATGAGAAGAGCAGATCTTTCATGACTTTGGCGCTATAAATTGCTGTGTGATTCTGAAGCTATAAAAAAGTCAGTGAAAAAAGTAAACAAAAATATAAACAACACATACTACACGTCCTAAACATGCTTTACTGCAGGCGGAGAAAGGAGATTAAAGGCACTTTGTCTAAGATTAGTGAGGGGCTCTGGTGAGAGGAATTTAGAGGCATCTAAATGGATGGATATTAGATCCCAGAATCTCTGATTGTTTTGTTTTTAGCAGTGGTAGCAATTGTAGCTGGGGAGGGTAGGAGAAGGGGGTTGAATCTGCATTTCCACAGGCCACTGCCCTCCTGCCACTAGCTCTGTATTTCAAAGTCTCAGCTGAAATCCTCCAATAGAAATATATACTTCCTTTGAATTATTGCTCTTTGCTCTGCTGTGTGAGTGAGAGAAAGAAAGTTGAAAGGGAGAAGCAGGGAGAGGAAAGGCATTTTCCCCCTTGTATTCTACTGAGTGTCTTTTTTTCCCCCTTTCTTTTATTGGCCATCAGTGCAATGACCCACTTAACCGCATCAGCTCAGCTTGCTCCCTCCCCCACACTTCCTCTATCCTTGCCATGCACAAGCTCTCATATTTCCTCCCTCGTGTAGGGCGGATGGTGGGGCTCTCTGAGCTACATTCCTTCTATTACAAAAGAAAGGGGAAAACTGCTCTCCATGCAGACAATCAACTGTTTCCTGGCTGGTCCTGTACAATATCCTTTTTCTATTCTCTTGACAAACAAATAAACACAGCCGCTTTCTCCCTTCAAAAACAAATAAATGTAAGTCCTCCCTGCCAAGTAATTTGTTTGGGCTTCTTCCTAATAAGGGTGGTGGGTGACCTACTGTTTGGTGATCTCCTGACACTGTTCTCCTTTTAAGAAAGTTGAATTAAGGGGTGCAGCACATCTGTTCCCTGCTTTGACAAACTGTCTTTCTTAATTAAGCAATGTGACTGTGGTACAGCTGACACTTTGGGGACTGAACCAGGGACCTCCAGAATAGAACTGAGCCTCAGCTAAGGAACCACCTCCCTGCAGAGGGTGGCGGTCTTGGCTCCTATCCTTTATGAACTGGCACAGAGGGCTACCTGTAACTCACATTTATAATGGATTACAGATGATACCAAGTCCTGAGGTGATGAGCCCCTAAGGAGGGTGTTTGTTAAATCTTGATAGGAAGGGGACTGATTCAATATCCGGTGCTTTGTAGGGTAAAAGCAGAAGTTAGATGAGGTTTGGGTAGTCTTTACTTTCCCACCACTCACTCCCTGATGTGAATTTGTTTTTATCGCTTTGGAGAGGAATTGGTATCTGCCACATTTTTGTTTCTTTATTTCCCTTCTTTATTGAGGACAATCTGGCCTTCTAGCCAGGTAGGTCTTTGTGGGGTCATTTATCCACAAATCTGACCTTGGCAGAAGGGGTCACTCAAAGGGTCCCATCTATATTGGAATCAGCTGGAAGTCATGACAACATTCTGGGGAGTCAAAGTGTTGTTCTGATGCCTCTGGTACTATCACTTATGAGTGATGGTTTTAGAAGTACCAGAGTTGTGTTCCAGAACTTCTTTTTTTTTTAGGACTTACACACTGCTTGGAATAACATAGTGTTATCAAATCCATGACCAAATCAGATTCAAACGTGTTTCATGAACAAGGGCTCACCAAATGAAATTAATATGCAACAGATTTAAAATAAACAAAAGGAAGTATTTCTTCACACAACATACAGTCAGTCTGTGGAGATCTGCCAGAGGATGTTGTGAAGGCCAAGAATATACAGGGTTCCAAAAAGAACTAGATACGTTTGTGGAGGATCGCTCCATCAATGGCTATTAGCCAGGATGAGCAAGGATGCAAAAAACATTCTCTGAAGTGTCCCTAGCCTCTGATGCCAGAAGCTGGGAATGGGCGGTGGAATGGATAATTTGATGATTACCTGTTCCGTTCTTTCCCATTGAAGCACCTGGCATTGGCCACTGTCAGAAGACAGGATACTGAGCTACATAGACCAGCAGTCTGATCCAGTATGGCTGTTCTTACGTTTTTACAGTTTGACCACAATTTGCCCAGGCAGGATGGACCATTTTACGCATTTAATTTACCAACACTTAGTGAAAAACTGGCCCACTACCTCATAGAGGATGACCTGACTTTCTCTTATGGCTACCTCTCATAAATTATGCAGACCATCCCCAAACTTCGTAGTCCTGATTTTAAAAGGTGCGATTGAGCAGTCAGTGGCAGCTGCAAGTGCTCAATAGTTCTGAAAAACAAGCACCAGCTAGGGCAGTAAACTTCTGTACCATCCCATGCTTTCAGCCCTTAAACCTGCCACCTATTCGACAGAAAGGAAAACATTTCTGGAAATGTAAAAGCATTTTAGTGGTCTTACTTCTCATCTTTTCAGCTGAAAGCTCCCTTAGTAACATGAGGATGACTTTCCAGGCCTTTGAGGAAGAGGGAAATACATTTTAGAAATCTGCAGTTTACCAAAATCCCCATTTCAGCATTTAAGTTCCAATGAACTCAATTGGCTTGAGTCTGTGACTAAAGCTAAGAATGTGCTTAAGCACTCTGCTGAACTGAGGCCCAGAATAACTTTGCCATAGCTAGTAATGTTGTGATTTGAAGCTCTGGTATTTTGGAGGTTACTTGTGCTAGAGGTGAACAATAGCTTTATGCCAGTGGAAAAAGACCTTCCAGGAATAGCATTCCAGGTTCTAGCCCAGATGCTTCACAAGGTATCAGACCTTAAAATAGTCACTGTTCCAGAGCTGAATATGGCCCATCCTATACCTTAAGGCAGTATAACTTTGCGGGGGGGGGAGGGGGGGGAAGAGGAATTCTGCATTTTAAGGGAGAATGAAGCAACCTTCTTTAGTAGCAGGTAGTTTTCTGTACTATCAAATATTTGGGTTCCTTTTAAATGTAACCATAATGGTTTCTAATAGTTGGTATTTTTTTTCAATAACTACCCTGTTTTTGGATGTTTGTTTATTTTTTTCTGTTATCCTAAAATTACTGGCATGAAATCTTGGCCTGACTGAAGTCAATGGCAAAACTCCCATTGGCTTCAATAAAGTGTGGATTTCTCCTGGCTATTTCCTCTCAACTTTAACTCAATCTTAAAGTTAACAAGATTTTCAGATTTAGAGGCTTAAAGTAGAGTACTTAAATTCATTTATAGACACCTATGAGGCTTGCTTTGCAAAGGTACTAATCAGTTACACCTTCCATTAAAGTCAGTTTTGTAAATTGTATGTGTAGACGTGTAGGGGTGTGTGTGTGTAAGTACACACTTAATAAATACACACAGACACTGTCTGTGTTTTGCCTAAAGGTCTAAGCACAGGCCTTATAGGCAGAAACTCAAATTCTCTTCCTGATTCTCTGTCTGCTGTGAATAAGTCACATAGCTGCTCCGTGACTCAGTTTCTCCATTCGTAAAGTGGATAATGGTACTTGCCTACCATGCCTGGATGTTGTTAGGTTTATAAATTGCTTTGAATAGGAAAAGTGCTTTGTGTTGTTATTGTTGTTTTGTTAGATATGCTCATGTGACATCCTGCTGTGAAATGGAGTGGGAAGCTGGAAATGGAGCGTTTCCATGTGACATTTCAGGGACATCTGTTGCATAAATTGACTCACTTTTTTATGTATAGGACTTGGAGTTAGAAATCTACAATTAAGAATGAATATTCTGCTGAAATGCGATAATGGGAGTCCTGCTCTGCGTGTCTTGAATCTCTCTGGCCAGAAGAAGCCAGGAGCACTATATAGCTGGCACATTCAGATCTTGGAAGGAAATGGATGCTTTACATTGCTCTCAAGTAACTGCACTGAATAGATGCTTAGAAAAGCACTGTTGGTTTCTACATCTTGCCAGAATGAGGATCACCACAGCATCAGGCCCACTAGGCTGAATGGATGAGGGGAGGAAATGAAAGTGATTTAGAAAAGTCCCTTCAATGTAGTTCTAAGGATCAGTTATTGCTGATTATGGGCCTGATTGTGGTCAATGGAAGTCTTCCCATATCCTTCAGTAAACTTTGTATCAGGCCACAAATACCCTGTAGTGGAGTGTCAGGGGTTTCATATAATCCCATCCTTTATAAAATTCATTTTTGTCCCTGGGATATCTTTGTGATCAATATTATTAACCATGCTGTGCACAATAGGAGGGAGATATTTGGCTCCAAGAGTTAGCAGTTCCTGCTCCCTGAGGCTATGTTGACACTACAAAAAGTTAAGTTGACTTTGTTATTTCGACTTAATAAGGTCAACTTTAAGTCAACTTAAAGTTGACCTTATTAAGTCGACTTAACAAAGTGGTGTCCATGGACATGGACTTAGTCCACTTTGTTAAGTCAACCTAACTGCCCTTAGGTTGACTTAACAAAGTGGACTTAAGTGTCCACACTGTGCTTAGGGGGACCTAAAGAAGGGTTAGGTCAACCTAAGGAAGGTTAGGTCGACCTTCCCGACGGTTCTTATTAAGTTGACTTAAGCTTTCATTAAGTCGACTTAAGGAATTTCTTAAGTCGACTTAATGAAAGCCTGGTGTGGATGGGGACACAGTTAGGTCGACTTAAGCCTTATTAAGCAAGTGTAGACATAGCCATAGAGCTCCTGCTCCATATGGGAGTTTGCCACTTGGTTTTCCTCCCATCTCTTTCACCCCAGACTCTGCCATCTTCAGAGCACTGGGGAGTGTACAGCCCTACTCTGAAGACTTCCTCTCTGTTTTTCTGTGATTTGACACAATCTAGGTCGAGCTGCTGTTTGAGATCCCAGAGGAAATGAGTTCTCTGACCTATACGTGCACATGCATACCAAGGAGACTCAATTGAATGTTGAGAACCAGCACGCAGGCCATGGATAGGGCTGTGTGTGTGTGTTTTCTTTTTTCCCTAAAGGGAAATAGCCTCTAAATAGAGTACAGGGTGGGGTGGAATGGGTTTGAATTCAAGTTCCCAACTGTCGGCTCAGCTTTACTCATAATCTTCCTGTTAGTGTTTTGTCTTTTTGGCATCCTTCCTCTTCTTTATATATTGTTGTCTGCTGCATGTTGCCCTCTGTATGTTACATTTGTACTGTAAAGCACTTTGAAGTTTGAAAGCACTATGTAAATTCTGTGTATTGTTCTTGTGTCTTATGGACCTGAATAAGAAATCTTAGATGTCTTCATATGTAAATGACAGAGGGGATGGAATCTTTTAGTGGCATCTTAGAAGAGAAACTGGGGATTGCTCCTCTATATTCTTTAGTTCTTTACCCTTCTTGGACAACAGCTTGTGCAAACTGACAGCTCTGGTGTCTCTGTGGTGATGAAATAATATTTATTATTGTTTTTATTATTATAATACATTGAGCTATGTCTACACTTACCAAAGTTAGTTCAAATTAGTTAATTCGAACTAACTAATTCAAACTAATTTTAGTTAGCTCGAATTAACTGAATCAAACTAGCATGGCCCCACTAGAATGCTAGTTCGAACTAAGCAAGTGCCATGCATGGCACTTGCTTAGTTCGAATTAGTCAGTTGCATTAAGCTCAACGTGCTGGTTAGTTCGAACTAAGCAGTTAGTTCGAACTAACATGGCCACTTTGACTTAATTCGAACTAACTTGTTCGAAGTAAGGGTTAGTTCGAAGTAAAATGAGGTTTTACTAATTCTAACTAACTTTTCCTTAATTTGACTTAAGGAACTGCTGCTTAAGTCAAATTAAGGAAACTCAAGTGTAGACACAGAGTAAATTAAGTCGACTTAAGCCTGCTTAAGTCGACTTAATTTACAAGGGTAGACGCACCCTTGGAGCCCCGTCATGAACCAGGACCCCATCGTGCTAGGTGCTGTACGAACACAGAACAAAAATCACCATCCCTGCCCCCAGAAACTTGTCCTATAAGATATTGCCTTATTCCCTAACATGTTAGTGGCTGGCACTTCATTCCAGGTTGCAAATGACTAAGGGTCATTATACTGTGAACATCTGTAAAACCACAAGACCATATGTGGGATGTGCTTTCTTTATAGCCCCATAAATAGTGCAGTGAAGTAAGACCCCTGAACATCTTATTGTGGTTGCTTGATAATGAACTCTCTGACTTCATTAGATAGAGTGACTAAACTATTTAATGTCTGTTTCTCCCATGGCATAGCTAATTAGAATTGCCCCACAGCTTTTAGGAATGTGTTTAGAAAGCTGCAGAAGGTGAGTACTTGGTTTGACAGCAAAGTGGGCAGATTTACACCAGCCTGCTTCCACCTTGTCCACAGTAAGTTTTGCTCATTTTTGTCTGAAAGATTTCTCTATCCTTTAGGAATAAGAGAGTGGCTTAGTGTCCATGCCCGCTCAATCGTTGCGCTCTTAAAGGTAGACAATGTTGTGGTGTTTTGAGTTGTGAAGACTTACCCACTAGGAACGGGGCTAGAACCACATTAACTATTTCATGTAGGCAGCCAAACAGATGGTGATGACTTCTGGTCAGATGACCTGAAGTGGATTAGAACCAATGTCCAAAAGCGATCCTCCTACACATCCTACCACCCTTCTCCTACAAAAGGGACCCTTGCCACGGCTGATCAGGGTGGGATGGCAAGGAAGTCAGAATGCTGTTTACATTAGTCTTTTGCTCCAGCCCTTAGCTTATCATCCCCACAAACACACCTCCAGTATGTACGCAAGTGTCTCAGTGGTTCTTTGTCTGTATTGCTCGCTGTTGGCTCACGAGGAAGTGGGGATGCGGAGAAGCCTGTGCTGTCTAAGTTGACTGTTTTGTTTCCTTGTACTCTGCTACCAACATTTTCAACAGCTACCAGTGGGGACCCAGCTCAAGGCTGCTTGGTGGGCCCTGATTTTTCAGGAGGTGGGTGCTCAGCACTTTGTGAAAATTACCCTCCCCTCCCATTAAGATGTCTCAAGTTGGGCACCCAAAATCACTAGTCCTTCTCAAAATGTTAAATTCTTGTTTCCCCATAGCTGCTAACATGCAGAAGGAGAAGCATGTGCTTTATTTTACTACTGTGTTTTGAGTGGGAGGTTGGGGAGAAAGGAAAGAAAAGAAAACTTAAATTAGAAGAAAACTAAACAGCTACCGCTGGTGACAGATGATTACAGCTCATTTCAAAGCCGTTTCCTGCATGCCAATGATAGATCAGTAAACAAACGCCTCTTCACAAAGACAAAGAAGGCAGGAACTCTGTTTGGAACAGAGAGGTCGGGGCAGGTCTCACTCTGCCTGACAGCAGGAAGTCTCTGTCACATGACCCTGGGAAATCGTGAAGCCATGTGCATGTAGGCAATATGTGGAGAGCCTTCTGTTCTGAGACTCTGCATCCTTCCCACAGGCCAGTGAACAGATTTGAGAGCTCCTTCCCCTTCTTCTCATCTCCCCATCCCCTTTGCGTGCCATTCCTTTCCCTGATTTGTTATGAAATAGTGTAAGACGGCTGTTTTGTTTCCCCAAGCAATGGCAAGGACTCCTGAGTGTGTAATAATGGTGAGGATTTCCAACTGAGACTTGACATTTTCTCTCCCTTCTTATCAATTCCTGGGCCATGGTAGCCTAGTATCCCAGTTCACACAGTAGTGGATGGCTCTTGAATTTGGGACTCTGGGTTCCTATCCCTGAAACATTCTCCTTTTGGGTTTCGTTTTATAAAAAAATAATTGTCGTGCTGGTGAAATGTGGCAGGCTGACATTTTCTCAAACTTCCTATAAACTAAACTCTCTTCCATGTACCTCCCTCTAGCGCCCTGCAGAGTGTTGCTCCTTTTCCTTTGGAAGATTTCTGTGACACTAACTGTGAGGTGATGAAAGCAATATCTTTCATTCCAAAACTTGTCAGCTGGTCTCTGCCAGGGGAGACAGGAACTTGCCAGAATCCACTCGCTGCAACTAATAAGGACAAGACCAGTGCAGATTACAGACAAATTATATCTTCCATGGTGGGAACAATATATCTTTCTCTTCTTACTGCTTCAATGAGCCTCGTTAGGTCCCTGCCGAGATGGACGTGCCCACTTTCTTTTTGTGATGGGTAGTGCAGGGGCACACTGCTCTTTTGGTTCAGTGATACCTTATATTACCCCATATACTTCTCCATCCTGTCCACTACTTTCTTCACTCGGGGAAGTGGCAGGATTGGTGTCCTTGGGACCAGTGGTTCTTGGCCTTTTGCAGGTCACGACAGATTTGGTGGCATATCGTGACCTTACAGGACACACTAGCCCACCCGTCCCAGGCCAAAGTCATCCATCTCCCCGGCTCTCCCTGACACACTTACCTCTGTGTGGCGACACAGTAATGTGTCCTGACGCAGTGGTTGAGAACCGCTGCTCCAGGGTATGGTGTGCACATAAAGTATGGTCGCTCTCGCAGTAGGATCTCAACTTTCTCTCTGGCCATTTTCACTGCACACTGTCCCAGCTTCATCTGTGATGCTATGGTGATGGGGGCTATATAAGTATCTCAGCGCCTCACAGTCTGTAATGTATTTATCCTCACAACAATCCTGTGAGGTATGGAAGCATTATCCCTATTAGACAGGTGGGGCTCTGGGGCACAGGGTGGCTAAGCGACTTGCCAAAGATCACAGAGTAAGTGTGTAGCACAGTAGGGCAGGAACCCAGGCTTCCCTAATTGTAGGCTGGTGCGTGCTCCAGCTACCAGACTATCCTCCTTCTTATGGTTCAGTCCAGGAACTTGCTTGTGGTGGCCCCATTGGCGGCAAGGGTGTCAAACAGTCTCTTTGCATTTGCAAGTTGTTTTGGCTTTGAATTGGCTCCAAACAGATTTTCTGATTTTTAGGCTATTGAGCAGTCATCTGAACTGCTCTTCTTTTATTCTAGAGGTGGCCCCATTGCCCCCATCGTACAGTCCGCTTGGGTAAGAACTGAGGCTTCGGGAAGAGCCAATGTATACTCCCCTAACATTTGTGAGACAACCCCCTGGTAAATATGCAATGCACATCACCCCATACCCTACTGAAGATGAAGTTACAGGCATCTGGAGACTTTATGCAAATGACCTCGTGCCTGAATCTGCATTATTGATTAATAGGCATACCTTGTTTGCATAAGTAGCAGGAAATGTCCTGGGTGTCAGGGCTTAAGGCTGCAGGATGGAATTAACTTTAGGAACACAGGAGTCACTGTTTTCCTGGCTGGCCTGACATCTTCCCTGGCTGGGTGCCGCTCTCCTCTGGCTGCCCCTCCTGCTGTTCCTCAGTCACTGCTGCAGGCCCCAGTGGCCAGGGAGAGATGTGCTGCTCTGCCAGAGCGCTAAGTAATTTGTGCTCCTGGCTGTATCTCTGTGGTTAGACCCTCCTGCCTCTGGAGCAACGCTGACAGCCTGCCAATATGGTTGCAGCCTCAGCTCCCCAGGAGGTTGTTATTCCTAAGCAGGAGCTGTGCAGAAAGCAGCTATGAACAGGAATCTCTTGGCTTTGGTGGGAGGCAGAACAGGCCGGCACTGCCAATGAGGATCCGTTTCTTCTTCCGCCTCCCACAGTGGCTATTGTAGCAGTGTGCTTGGATCGGACACGTGGCCCGTGCTGAGAGCTACCGCTCATCTGCCCACACGTGAGAGCTAGTTGATGTGGATGCAGTGGCGAAGCACGGACAGCCACATGCATGGAATGAAGTGGCAGGCTGCACACAGCAGAGGGGCGCTACCACCCATCACCCAGACTCTCCTATAGCAACATTTAATTGCTTCCACTGCAGGGGAGGGGCTGCAGGCTCCTTACCATATAACCCATAGGTGGTTCTCCTCAGCCTAATCCTCAGGGCTCAGTTCTCTAAGTCTTAACATCTCCCTCCCTGTGAGAGGGCTAGAAGTGCAGAGGAGTGGGGATCTCTGCCCACGAGGGCAACAAGGTCACTCCCTATTCAGTGAGCCCAAGGCCCATCACCAAAATCCCAGGCCTTCTTTCACCTTGGGGAACCATTCATTTTCTTCTCTTAACCTCACTGGAAACCGTCCGCATGTTGCAACGAGTAAATAACACCACTCAGTACCTCGCTTAGGTGCTTACTTAGCCCACTGAGGCTTGCAGGTGCTACAAGGGAAGAAACTCCCATGTCCCCTACCTATGGGAGACAAAATTCTTTCCTGATGTCTATACAATCTAGACCCACAGAATCTGGCAGGCTGGGCTCCCTTTCCTGGTTTGGGTGGGTCGGTTGGGCTGCTGTAACGGAGCTGAAACAGACTCCATGTGGCCCCTCTGCTCTGCTAAATCCTGGGAGCTGAGGAATGCTGGTCAATCAGCACTCCTTGCCCTCAGCTGGCCAATGGGTGCCAGCGACTCCCATGGGAGTAGCTACCTATTGTCCCAGGCCAAGTGGCTCCCTATCCTATTGTGATAAGCTTCAGAGCTTGCTGGAAGAGAACTTGCAGAATGGTGACTGACCAAAGCTGCTGTATATATACCCCTAGCCTCTAGTATTGTTTATATTGTGGTAGCTCCTAAGAGTCCCCATCATAGACAAGGACTTTATTGTGCAAGGTGCTGTACAAACGTAGGACAAAAAAGATGGTCCCTGTCCAGAGAACTTACAATCTGTTTCAGCTTTGCAGAAATGCACGTGCTCACTAGCCTGAGTGAGTTTTTCTTTGGACAGAGGATTGAACCATATTTTGTTATTCATTATTCTTAAATATAACAGTTAATGAGGGATGAATATATTTTGTTGCTTGAGCTGGTCAGTTTTTTCCTGACAATTTTGCAAGGCTGCTGTGTTCTTAGAAGTGAATTGGTTTTCCAGCTACTAATGAGGAAGAGTAGCAGAGGGGCTTGTTGCCTGAGGAAAGAGACGACGTGGTTTGTAATAAACTTACCCTGAACTTGTATTCATTGAAATGATCCAGAGTTCACTCTGTCTTACAGAATGTTGCCTGTGTGAGAGGAGAGGAGAGAAAGGAAACTCAGAAAAGAACAAGACTGAATGATCCTCTTTCTCTCTCACCCTTTCTCTTTAAAAATACGTGGACTGTGGAAATAAGAAATACTTTTATATATTCATTTTCTTACAAAAGCACAGCAAATTCTACTGATGCGATCAGTCTTGCTGCCAAACTCTAGCCCTGCCAGGGGACCATCTGATAGAACAGCCAAGTGGATAGACTCCAGATGCTTTCAGGGTTTCAAAGTATTGTGTAAGAGACAATGAACTCCTTCCTGTCATTGAAATGCTTTTCAGTGGCTGCAGATAATGCCCTCCTGAGAAGTAATGACACTGACTTGTGGGGTGGTTGGGTTCTTAAAGAGCCAGAGTTGGTTTGCAAGGTAAAACAAAAAGGAGAAATCCGTTCCATTGAATGTGTTGCAGAGATGCTCAGAGAGGATAGATTTACACCTCAGTTCCACAAAGAATAAAACTCACAGCGCAACGACTGGTGAGCAGTGACCAAAACAACTTCTGCAGTTTGAAGACCTTGGACCAGGGAATGCATTTCACTCCCAACTTCATCGATTTCAGGGCATAATCCCCAGGGATGAATTTTCCCCTTTAAATCCCCAAAGAGGCTCAGGAACACTCTATAACGACCCATTAGTGTGAGAATACATCAGGTGATTGGGCCCTTTAGCACAAAGTGTCTGTGGTAGTTTAATCAGTAAACCTGGATCTCAGCTGGATGCCAGGAAAGCTGCTGACACAGTGGCTTCATAAGCCACATGGCTCTTCAGTCTCTTGCTCAGAGAACAGTTTTAGTTTTTAAAGCCATTTTTAACTGTCTCCTGAGGGAAGGCAGAGTGACACTCAAGTGTTACAGTAACAACGTTTAGCTTTTATATCATTTATTGCATATTCAAATCAATGGACAGGCATTGACTAATTATTAGTACCAATTGTGATTATTAGTAGGGATTAACATAAATGGTACTCAGGTACGCATGAGCAGCTAACCTTTCAAAAAGTGTACTGAAAACTTCCCCCAAAGGCTCACCCTGCGCAGCCCCAGGCTCGTCCACCCTACCCCCTGCCCAAAATCACACCCCCCTATGCACTCCCAGCCCCTGCTAATGATGGATCCAGCCACTGGCCCCTGCTGGTACCACCAGCTCCAGGCCAGATCTGGCCCATGCTGCCTCTGGCCCTGGGCCGGATCCAGCCCCCGCTGTTGGCCCCAGCTCCCAGGCCGGATCTGGACCTCGTCCTCTGCTGCCACCGTTGTCTGGCAGCCCCGGGCCGGCTCCTGCCTTCACCCTCGTCGGTCCCAGATCCCAAATCCTGGGCCAGCTCCTGCCTTTGGCTCGCTGGTCCCAGGACCCAAGCTGACTCCTGCCTTTGACCCTGTCGGTCCTTGGCCAGGGCCAGATGCTGGGACCAGCCTCCTTACCCTGCCCACCAGAGTTGGGGCCAGCCACTGCTTCCCCCCGCTGCCTACCTGAGAGGAGGGATTTAACTTTCCATCCTCTTCTCCTGCTCTGCACCACGTGCCTCACCTACAGGCTGCAGAGCAGGAGACTTAAAAGAGCCGGCGCACCTCTTTGCTCCTGCATTGGTGGCTCGGGACTCGGGCACTGGCTTGGACACTATGGGCTCCTGCCCCCTGTGCTCAGCACCAGAGATGCCCGCCTGGAATAAACCCTGAGGCCCGTCCGTATTCAAGGCAAGGTATTTAATACCCAACCCAGAGCCGCTGTAAGAGAGATGCTGAGCAGAGGTTGAAGTAAGGGGGAATGCACCGGAACGCAGTTCCGGGGCCCACAAATTTGAGGGGCCAGAGTTCTGGGGCCCCTAAAAATAGAAGAATCCGGCGGAACACATGTTCCACCCTGCCCTGGCTGCTGGGAGGTCCTATGCTCCACCGTTGTTAATCACAATACTTATTATGTTATGCAGTGTTTGCTAGTTTGTGACAATAATTGCTATAGACATAAATGCCATATAAAATTATAAATATTTTGTGGAGTGATAATTGATGCATGTGGTACTTAGAAGTGGTTGCAAATACCTACCTGGGCTGGGGCCCGCACATGCATGAAGGGGGCCCAGAGAATATGGAAAGGGGGCCCGGAGATTAGGAGAGTTCCGGGGCCCGTCAAATTATACTTTAACCACTGATGCTGAGTGATGCCCAGGGGGTGGTGGTGGTGAGGCTGCCCTGTCCCAGCCCGAGGCAGGCTGCAGGGCTGCTGCTGAGGACCAGCAGCTGTTACACACTGGGTAACTGCATGGGAGGGGAAGTGTGTGTGGGGGGTGGAGGAGGTGGGATTTGCATCCCCCAGCTTCACATCTCCCGCAGCAGGTTCAGAACCCCCTTCCCAGGGCAGGTGGGGGGTGCAGCTAGAACTTCTTCTGCCTTGGGGGTGGGGGGTGGTGGCATGAGGGGTCGCAAATGTGACGTGTGATTGCCGAGTAGCAAGGAATTTCTGTTGGTACTCATTGGAGAACCTGATCTGAAAAGTTATGTCCATCCCTGATTACTAGGGTAGTAGCTGTGGGACCAACTGAAATTGGAGCCTTACTGTGCTAAGCACTATACACACACAGAGTAGGGGACAGCCCCTGCCCCAAAGACTATCTAATCCTCACAACACCCCCAGGAGGAAGTTGGGTAAAAATTATCATTCCCATTTTACAGATGGGGAAACTGAGGCAGAGTGTTGTCATGACTTGCTGCTAGTAATCTACTGGATCTCCAGTGATAGGCTTTGCGTCTGTGTGTTTAGAGAGAGGGAGGGGTGGAGAAGTTTGTCATAATGGAACAGACAGTGTTACCTGTCACAGTTTGCCTGCATTCCCCCTCAGTGGTCCAGCCAAGGGCATCCACTCTGAGGCCTCCAGCTCCCCAGCTGTTGCCTTTTTGAATGGAGAACCATGTCTCTGAGCCTTCTGCCTGGGGTATTTGCATAATTAACTGTTCCCTGCCATCACTGTGGTACTCCCAACTGAGAGAAGCTGCCCCAGCATACCTGATTGGATGCCTGAAATAGGGGAGGGCAGTAAAAATGGGATAGAATCAGAAGCTAAAATAGGGAAAGAACAAGTTAAACATTACCTAGACAAGCTATATGTCTTCAGGTCACCAGGGCCTGATGATATGCACCCTAGAATACTCAAGGAGTTGACTCAGGAGACATCTGAGCCGTTGGCTATTATCTTTGAAAAATCATAGAAGACTGAAGAGATCCCAGAGGACCGGAAAAGAGAAAATATAAGTGCCCATCTATAAAAGGGAAATAAGGACAACCCAGGGAATTATAGACCAGTCAGCTTAACCTCTGTAACAGGAAAAATAATAGAGCAAATAATTAAGGAATCAATTAGCAAACATCTAGAAAAGAATAAGGTGTTAAGTGACAGTCAGCATGGATTTGTCAAGAACAAATCCTGTCAAACCAACCTGATAGCTTTCTATGTCGGGGTAACAAGCCTTGTGGATAAAGGGGAAGAGGTAGATGTGGTATATCTAGACTTTAGTAAGGCTTTTGATACGGTCTCACATCACCTTTTCATTAACAAACTTGGGAAGTACAATTCAGATGGAGCTACTATCAGATGGTGCGAAACTGGTTGGAAAACTGCTCCGAGAGAGTAGTTATCAATTGTTCACAGTCATGCTGGAACAGCATAATGAGTGGGATACTGCAGGGATTGTTCTGGGTCCGGTTCTGTTCAATATTTTCATCAGTGATTTAGATGATGGCATAGAGAGCACACTTATAAAGTTTGAGGATGATACCAAGCTGGGAGGAGCTGCAAGTGTTTTGGAGGATAGGATCACAATTCAAAATGATTTGGACAAACTAGTGAAAAGGGCTAAGGTAAACAGAATGAAATTCAATAAAGACAAGTGCAAAGTATTCCACTTAAGAAAGAACAATCCATTGTACACATACAAATTAGGCAATGACTACTTAGGAAGGAGTACTGCAGAAAGAGATCTGGGTGGCATAGTGGACTACAAGCTAAATATGAGTCAACAGTGTAACACTGTTGTGAAAAAAGCAAACACCATTCAGATATATATTGACAGGAGTATTGTAAGTAAGACACGAGAAGGAATTCTTTCGCTCTACTCCGCACTGATTAGGCCTCAACTGGAGTATTGTGTCCAGTTCTGGGCACCTCATTTCAGGAAAGATGTGGACAAATTGGAGAAAGTCCAGAGAAGAGCAACATGAATGATTAAAGGTCTGGAACACTTGACTTATGAGGGAAGATTGAAAGAGCTGGGTTTGTTTAGTCTGGAAAAGAAGAGACTGAGAGGGGACATGATAATAGTTTTCAAGTACCTAAAAGGTTGTTATGAGGAAGAGGGAGAAACATTATTTTCCTTAACTGCTGATAATAAGACAAGAAGCAATGGGCTTAAGTTATGGCAAGGGCAGGTTTAGTTTGGACATTAGGAAAAAATTCCTAACTGTCAGGGTGATTAACCATTGTAATAAGTTGCGTAGGGAGATTGTGGAATCTCCATCATTGGAAGTTTTTATGAGCAGGTTAAACAAATACCTGTCGGGGATGGCTTAAGATGGTACTTGGTCCTGCCATGAGTGCAGGGGATTGGACTTGATGACCTCTCATGGTCCCTTCCAGTTTCTATGATTTTATGATTTCTCCACCTGAGGAGTTTCCTGCGTGGTCACAAGTTCATCACAGCTTCAACTCACAACAAACACTCAGTCTTATGGGGCTTCAGTAGGCCCATTCCTTCCAACCCAAGCTGAAGGACTGGGACCCACCATGAACCAGCAGACCTGTCTGTTTGCTGGATCAGGAAGAAGGCCCTGAGCCACTTTAAAACCAGGCTATGTATTCCAAACCCTCTTGGTATACCTGTTGGTCCCTGGAGAATCCCTTATGAACTAGTTAGTACATGCACATCTCTTGACAGGAGGGTGGGGGGCCTCAAAGGACTGATAACTGAGAAAGTACATTAGTATCCCCCTCCTCCTAGAGATGGTCCACACAGTGTCACAACAATACGCACACAATTGCATTTTTAATACAATGGACTCTCTAAGGTACTAATCCTGATTCAATCTCGTCTCACTTACTTCAGTATTGTTTAGCTTCATTCCGTAAGCTTTGTCCAGGATGTTACAGGATGTTGTCAGTCTGTCATGATACCTCCAATCACTGAAGTGATGCTTTGGATTCCCCCAGGTGAACTGTAGCCATGCCAGGTGTTGACACAATGACAGCTAGCAAGGCAGCCGACGTGAGCAGCGAGTCTAAAAACGGTGTCTACAAATCGACTGAGAGGTAAAATGTCCTAAATTCTTCTTTTTCTTTTTCCCAACGGAGGGGAGTGGACAGAGAGACATTGCTTTCTCTAGCATCAGTACTCCTCAGCTAGTAACACTCTAGGGTTGGCCATCAGGTTCTATGTTTAAATCCTAAATCATGATGTAAGCCTTATAACCGGTGATGATATTATAGGGCACTAGGCTCAGTAGTCCACCATATTAGAGGCATCGTCCTTGTCCAGGACGTTACATCAAAGTCCCTCCTACTGAGGTAGACAGAAATGAGGCAGCATGAAACTTGGGGACAATGATAACCTGGTTAGAATCTCCCTTCCCCTCCGTAACCTCAGAGTCTAAGGTCCAATGCTGAGTGTGAACTACAGCTGGCCCACTGTACTCCTTGCATGAACCGTCAGACTGCTCTACAGACCGTGCTTTTGCACCATTGTAAGTCAGTTAATTGAGTCATCTTGTGTCAGTGCCAACCCCTTTGCAACCTCTGAGGTAGACACACTTCATCCAATTTACATAAATCCAGTCATTTATAGAATTAAACTAAATTAGTATGAGTGCATTTAAATTAGTTTAACACGAGGGGGTTGCACCTATGTCACTAAATCATTTTTAAATGGATGTACTTATGCTGGGGCCCTTTTTCTAGCATAGACCATCTTTACTGATTTGCAAAGCGCTCTGAAGTGCTTTGGGTCTGTAAAGATTATGTACAAATGTAAATGTCTTCCCAGCTGCAGCTTAATTGATGAAGATAAAAGCACTTTGAGATCCTTGGATGAAAGGTGCTGTAGAAGTACATGTTTATTTGATACAGCCAGGTGTCATGCAATTAAGTGATTTTTTTCCCCTTGCCATGATAATCTTCATTTAGTATCCACATCCTAGATTGAGTGCTTTGTGGAGGAGACACTCTTTCTGTGTTGTGTATTTGTATAATGAGAACCCCTAATTCCTGAATTATAAAATAAACATAAATGTACGATGTTATTGTATTAATGGGCACTCTGGGAAAACATGGAAGGTGAAATTGTTGAAGAGGATCACTGTGGGTGAGGTTCTTTCTTCTGTGCCATAGATCTCAGGGTCAGGAGGGACTCCTGTGATCAAATAGGCTGACCTTCTGTGTTGCACAAGCCATGGAATTTCACAGTGGCTCCTGCACCTAGCTCAAAGCCCTGCAGTTGAACCAGCTCCTGTGTTTTAGAACAACATTCAGTCTTGATTTAGAGACTCCAGACGATGGAGTTTTTACCACGTCCCTGGATAATCTTTGCCAATGGTTAATTTCCCTCCTTTTATTAGTGGTTTGAACTTTGCTAACTTCAGCTGCCAGCCACTAGATCATTTTATGCTCTGATGAGTAAACCAAATAGTCTATTTAGAAAGGAATTACTGAGTAGACTCTAGAGGAATACCTACAGTGTCCCAAGTATGCACATCTGTTTGATAATCATGACCTAGCTATTAAATTTTAAGTAAACTAGAGTCCATTCTACTTTTATTTTGATGCACCCATCTAATGCAGTAAGTACAAAAGTCTACTATTCTATTTAAGATGCATACAAAAATACAAACTGACCTGTTCTCAGTATGAACACTCTTACTCCACGCTAATCACACACACTTACCCTGTTCCACTCCATCAGAGGACGCCTGGGATAATAGACAGGTCTTCTGTCAAATTGGGCTCTGTCGTAGCAAGAAAGAGAGGGAGTGCACTCCAGATCCCAGAATCCTCACCTGAGAATGCTTGGTAGCAGCACTCATCTTTAGACCATCAGTGGGAGCATCTCACCAAACTCACTTGCTTGAGTAGAGCATATAGAGCTGGTGTACTGATGACCAATACGCAAATGATCAGCAAAAGTGAATGTTTTTCTTTTCTCTTTGCTGTGTAGGGTCAAGCTTGCAAGTAAAAATAATACGAACACAGTGAAGGAATTAGAAAGACTTTGGTTTGGGTCTTCAAGTGAAAGTAATTCTGAAGGCACCAGTTTCACCCTGAGTCTAGGACCTAAAGCTGAACACGTTTCTTCTGTGGTGAAAAGCCCATTGAACTCACTGGAGAACTTGATGCTGGATCCAAGGCTAGACTGCGTTCAGCAGAACATGCTGAGTCCCAAAATTATTATAAGTGACCCATCTGTGGATCTTAATGTCAAGGAGAGCAGCAAAATCATACAGAGGCAGAACTTACAGTCACCTGGGAAAGTCAGTTTGAGGAATAAACCTTTCAGTATCAAGGACAAGATTTCTGAATGGGAAGGAAAAAAGGAAATGCCATCTTCTCCTTGGAAGGAGGAAGAGCAAGGTGTTAAAGAGGAGCACAAAGTGTCCTCTGTGGTGGAGAAGATGAGTGGGGAAGTTTGGGGGACTAGGAAAGTGGACACCAAGAGGCTTATAACCTGGGAGTTGGAATGCAAAGGGTCAGGCAAAGAGAATGATAGAAAAGAGGGCACTTCAAAAGGCCCAAGGCAGGGAACAGAGAGGAGAGTGGAAATGAAGAAGGAAGAGGAGGTTGATTCCAGTGTTGGAAAATGCAAGGAGGTGAAAGGTGGGAAGTGGGAGGTCCAGAAAGAGAACCTTTCAGTACTGAGTCAGGTCAAGAAACTGGAGCAGGCCTTGAAGGAAGGATCAGCAGAGCTACAGCCACAGTTGCCAGGTACTTATTATTCCCCGCAGTGTCTGCAGGAGAAGGCGGATGAGGGACAAACCACTCCAAAGGACCAGGAAGGTGTATGTGGCTTTGAACTCAATAAGAGGCTCCTCAGCTTAGATTCAGAAATCAGTGAGCCAATTTTTGGAACTCTGGAAGAGGTGAAAGCATCACAAGTGAAATGCAAGGATCACAACATGGAGAATGTATACACAGAACCTGGGGAACCACAGAAGAAACCTTTCATTAACCCACTTCCAAAGCCCCGACGGACTTTCAAACATGAGGGGGAAGAGGGGTGGATTCCAGCAGCTAGAAATAAGAGAAACTTGCCCCCTCTGCCATCTATACCTCCCCCTCCTCTACCTTCTTCTCCTCCTCCATCAGCTGTCAGCAGAAGACTCTGGAATGGGAAACATAAGAATAATGCTGATCACAGGTACTGTGACTTTACTACACTAAAGATGATATTGGAGTTCTTGAGTAATTTACTGTGGGTGGACAGCTCTGCTTCTGAAAAGGGATGCCATAAGAGTGGCGTCATCTGAGTCTATGTTTATTGGGTCTCAACCTTGTGCATAAGTCAAAGGATGTTTTTCTGGCTATCCACTCCTTAAATTGACCCTGGGCTCTGTGAGTGAAGCAGTATGAATTCCTTCTCACCGATGTCAGTAATCAGGAGACTGCAGGCTATATTCTGCTCTGTTACACCTGTGCCAGCCTATTGAAGGCAAGGATAATGACTTTGGCATGATGATCCCATGTCTAGTGGGTGAGAATGAATGATTCCAGCTTGACTTTCAGATCCCAGGATGAGTTTGATATATTGCCAGCTTGAAGGCAAAACAAAATGACCTTTTTGCTTGCGAAATGAGCACAGCTGATCAGGAGTCATTGAGAGGTGATAGGGAATGAGACCTGTTCAGGCCATTTTTACAGTGTAACTCTTCAGATAAAACTGGCCTGTCAGCTGAAGTCTGTTCCTTGTTTACTCAGTCTTTACTGGAGGTTCCTCCCCGCTTCCCCTTTTGTAAATCCAAACATCCGAGGGGTGGGGAGAAACCTGCCTTAAAAACATCCTGTCCTTTTTATCCTATCCCTCAGCAGAGGGTCTACCTTAAAAATAATCATTCCTGACTTTATTCCATCTGGGAGAAGAAAGGACTTTAAAACTCTCTCTGCTTGACTGGCGAGGGCTGCTGTCCCTTCCCATGATGACTCTTGCTCTCCTGCATCACTCAGGCGAGGCCTGATTTTCGACAACCCTTATTCATGTTGAGCAGTATCAGTATAACCAATGGGACAGCGGGAAGGCACTCCTTAGGGTCTGACTATGCGGGAATCAGAGGCTATGTCCACACTGGCAAGTTAGTTTGAATTAAGGAGGCTTAATTCGAACTAACTAAAGCCAGGGCTACACTAGGTTTTCATTAGTTCGAATTAAGGGCTTCCTTAATTCGAACTAATAACTTTGAATAGGGTATTAGAAGTAAGGGTTAACTTGAACTAACTAGTTCGAATTAACCAATGTGGCCATGTTAGTTCGAACTAATTTCTTAGTTTGAACTAACCGGCCCCTTGAATTCAATGGAGATCGCTAATTCAAACTAACTTTTTATAGTTTGAATTAAGCTCATTCAACCTAACTAAAATTAGTTTGAATTAGTTAGTTTGAAGTAACTAATTCGAACTAATTTTAGTAAGTGTAGGCATAGCCAGAGAGGTGATCTGCAGCACAGGTAGGAACATCCACATGAGCTTTACCTTTGCTAGCAGAGCTAACAATAGTAGTGTGGATGGGGCGACACTTCAGTGCGGACTAACAGTGTGAGTCAGTCCCCAGGATCCCCATCATGCTTGTGCTATTGCATCTAGATTGCTATTTTTAGCTGTGTTCGCACAGGAGTGTGTCTACCTGTGCTGCAGTCAGACCTCAAATTGCAATCGAAACCTGCCGTGGGAGTTGTAGCCTGCGGCCTGTATTGTTAAAATCATAATCCACTGCATAAGCCACTGCAGCCCTGACCTTTGCTGACTCATCCCATTCTGGTACAAACGGATGGTTGTGTTGACATTGCTTGGATGTTGTACGGGATGGATCTGTGAAGCCTTGACTCCCAAGTAGCTCACATTGCTGGCTGAGAGACATGCTGGAGATTAGTGAATGATACTCTGTTACTGGACTTGTGAAGTCTGTTTGTCTCTATCGCTCTCTCTCCTATTTCTCCCTCATCCCCTCCCCGTGAATGGCACAGGAAGTCCTATGAGTTTGAAGACTTGCTGCAGACGTCCTCTGAGAATGGCAGGGTGGACTGGTATGCTCAGACCAAGCTGGCCCTCACACGCACTTTATCTGAGGAAAACGTCTACGAAGACATTCTGGGTAAGAGCTTCAAGAGAGGGACGGGGCGAGGTTGGACAATTCAGAAAGACTTCTGGACCGTCAATGAGTATGTGTCGCAGTCCTGAGGTGACGTAAGGAAGAGTATTGATGAAGGATGAGCATACTGAGGTGTAGCATTCCCAGAATATCAGCAGGTAGGCAGGAAGGAAAATATGTGAATAGATGGCCATAAAATTTAAAAAATGACTCACACTCCCTGGGTTTGTGTTTGTGGCCCTACAATTTATTCCACCCCTCAACTTTTAGTGCAGATGCCTGGGAATGGCTGAGATTCCATTAGCACCACTCCCAGGAGTGCTATCTTATTATTCTGCGCTCATGTAGTGCTGTGAGTGACCCAGCATTTTACAGACCATCGTAGGAGGGCTGGAACAATGTGTATAGTAGGATCCTGAGAGCTACTGAAATCAAACTATAAACTAGGGGTCTCAAACACACGGCCAGTGGGCCGCATGAATTCAGGGGTTCCCAACCCCTAGCTGGCTTTTCAAGCGGCCCGCGCCTCACTGCCTGGGAGCCGGCAGCCGGGCTGCGGCCGCCTGCCTCCCACCCAGGGTCCTGCCACTGTTGGCAATGCTTCTGGGCTGGGCCATGCCCCCTGCTCCCCGCCACCCCCAGGGCCACACCAGCCACTGCTGGGCAGCCGGGGAGGAGTCACTGCTGCGTGGGAGGCTGGGAGTCATGCCAGCAGGCGACCCAACCGCCGCAGGCCTAGCCCTGGCTTGCGGTGAAGCATGGACCAGAGATGAGAGCACACAGATCCAGCACCTGGGGCCAGGTCAGGGCTGGCAGGAGGGGGGATCTGGGGATGTGGAGAGGGCTCCCATGGGGGCTCCATGCTGGGGGAGGCTCCATGGGGTCCCCGTTGGGGGCTCTGCCCTGTCCTGGCATGCAGTTGAGAGCTGGGCTATGGCTGTTCGCCTCCCCTTCAGGCTTGGGGTTGCAAGCAGCCCTTTCTTTCTTTCTTTCTTTCTTTCTTTCTTTCTTTCTTTCTTTCTTTCTTTCAAAAAACTTGACAAAATTTAAATGTAATGTAAAACCTTTCTAAAATTAAATTTCAATTAAAAATTCATTCACAATTCAATTAATCAAACCCAATTAATTAATTTTTATTTAGAATCACTTTGAATTCAATTAATTAATTTTTAACTTAATTTTAATTAAATAAACTGGTGGCCCTTTTGTATGAAAAGGTTTCAGTGATGCGGCCCTTGGGCCAATATCCTAGTCCCCATGTGGCCCTTGTGGTGATTTGAGTTTGAGACCCCTGCTATAAATCCTGTGTGTAATGGTAACCTCTTCAAGCTAGGGGGTAAGGCAGCATCCATAACTCCAGCACCAATGGAAGACAGAGCAGAACACATCCCCTGTCCTGAAAAGATTTGAGTCTAGCTGTTGCAGGGGAGTTAAATGAACTTTTTGGTAGAGTTTAGCTGGAGAGGAAAGAAATCAGTGCTTCTGTATCCTACAGTGGTGAGTCACGTTGCTTGGGGTGGGAGAAAGCCACATATTCTCAGGAACCAGAGAATAGAGATCTTGCAAAGAATACTCATCCCCTTGGAATTTGCTACAGGTGAGGTGGAGATGCTCTATCCTCCCCCCAGTCAGAAGAGGGCAGCCTCGGCCGTACATTTTAAAGCTATCCTCCTGCTTTTATATGAATTAGGGGGCTCTTGTTTGCCCTCTTTCCCCAGCTGGTTTGGAGGTCAAAGGATAGAGGATGCCTTAACAGCTGCTGGTCAAAGCCACTATGTAAATCTTCCAGCTGGAATAACAGGGATCACATTACAGGGTTAAAACACTGGCAAATCCCATTATTCCTCAACAGCCATGCTTTCCTCCCCAAGCTTGCAAAGAACTCAAATACCATGCTGCAATTCCTATTCTCTCTAGCTTTTGACTGAAAAGGTTAGGAGGAAGGGGGCTTATAGATAATAGTTGGCAAGGGGGACGGGGGGACACTTGGGTTTTTGTTTCCCTGCTGTGCATTTAGGCTCCGTCTGTAGTTAATGATCTTTAATTGATCCCTGCAGTCCTGGTGTGGTCCCCATGGAATCTGGAGGAGTGGAGGACTGACAGGGATGGCTCCAGCAAAGGACAATTTTACATTTCAGAAAAGCACGGGCTGGGAGACATCATAAAGGACACACAGCTGTAGCTAGATCATATAGCTAGAAAATCCCACCAGGGACTGGGGAATGGGATGCTTGGAACTGTTCAGTCTGTCTTTCTGCCATCAGATGTTAGTGAGGGCCCACAGAAGATAATGTGTATGAAAGAATGTGTGTGTGCGCGCGCACACACACCCACACACCTTAGAATAATTCACATCCAGGAGAAATCTAAATGAAGTTCTCTAGTTCAGGGGCAGTGTGTGGTTCCAGAACATTTGTGTGCAGCTTTCTTTGCCAGACGAGTACTTTTACCTCCCTTAGCTTGGTGACTCCGGTCACTGAGTCAGTCAAAGAATCATGGAGTATCAAAGGGGACAGGAGTGGAAAAGGTCTTGGGGAGTTGTGTCCTTGTATGATGACTCCACCTGCATTCCCCCTTCCCACTGAACTCTGGCAGGGCAGGCTGTTGTACAGCCAGACAGGAAATCAAACCATATACAGGATCCAGAGCTAATCTGCAGTTCCTGCCCCAGCATTACTGAACTATTTTCATTCTCAGCTATGTGTGCGAAAGAATAGGAGAAAGACTGTTGCTTTTAATGACTGACTCTCTGTTGTGGTGGCACGACAGAATGCGTAAGTGAAGGGAAGACTCATAATTAATTGCTGGCCTATTCAGATTCTTGGGCTTACTTCTTCCATCACTGATTTTAGGTACCCAGATTGAGATATCTAGGGCCCACTTTTTCAGAGGTGCTGGGTATCTTCAGAATGCTTTCAAATTAATTAGAGTTGTGAGAGCTCAACATTTCTGAAGAAGCTGGCACTGGCTGTCTCAATGGCTTCGTCTACACTGGCAATTTAAGTCGACTTAAGGAAGCTTAAATCGACTTAAATTAAGCCGCGTCCACACTAGGCTTTCATTAAGTCGACCTAAGAAAATCCTTAAGTCGACTTAATGAAAGCTTAAGTTGATTTAATAACTACCACTCATTAGGTTGACTTAAGGCTCCTTAGGTTGACCTAACCCTTCCTTAGGTTGACCTAAGCCCAGTGTGGACACATAAATCCACTTTGTTAAATCGACTTAACTTTTCTAGTGTAGACATAGCAAATGTGGGCACCTATGAATCAAGGCACCCAAAATTAATGTTGGTTGAGAGGCTGCAAAAGGCCTCTGTACCACTTAAGACTCACTCAAATGCTATGTGGGGGGCTTAAGTGGGACTTTGATGGCGCACAGACTGTTAATTTGGAGAGAACAGGAATCAGAAAAATGAAGAGAAGGAAATATAATTAAGGGCCACTGCATATGAAAACCCTGTGACTTCTCCATTGACCAGGAAATGGGCTGGAGGACTTACTAGGTCTCGTCCATCTCTAATGTCTGTGACATAATTCTCTGGCCGTATACATCACTGTTGGAACTTGGATGCAATCCAGTAAGCAGCTGGACTCCCGGAGCTGGAGAGAGGGAAGGGACAGCAAGAATGTTTGAGAACATTTGTTTTTTTAAACCACCAGATGTGGGGGGTGGGGGTTGGAGAAAGCCATAGGATCTCGGCGCAGATATTGTGGGAAACCTCAAGGATTTTCTGCATTTCTTACCTATAGCGTGTGGCTCTTTGCTGCAGATCCACCATCGAAGGAAAATCCCTATGAAGACATCGAGACAAACAGCCGGTGCCTGGGGAAGAAATGTGTCCTGACCTTCCCAGCTTCCCCCATTTCCTCTGTACCTGGCACGCCCACCAAGGTATCTCAGCTCAACCAGCATTACTCAAATGTCCAGTTTCTAGAAGACTTTGGCTGAAATCCTGCTCTCATTGAGGCCAGTGGAATTTTGCTATAGACTTTAATGGGGCCATGATTTCACCCTTTCGGTTTTAGCTACCATTGGGGGGAAATGCAATAGCAAGAACAGAGAACCAGGAGCACAAGAATTCCCAGGTTCAGTCTCTGGTTTGGTTTCGTTTTCCTTTTTCTCCCATTGGGGTTCACGCACAAGTAGCAAGCCAGGAGCATGCATTCGGAACTTGCCCAGTAATCAGTGAAAAGATTTAAGGGTGTGTAATTGGTCAGTGCTGCATTTCAATTTTATGTAATATGTAATATAACAAAATGCTGTTTGGAGCCATTTCCTATGTAAATATGTGTTCCCAGGGTAGCCTCCCTACCATGCAAGCAATGTGGGGGAGAGCAAACAGATCACAAAAGAAAGAGCAGCTGTTTGATCTTAACCAAGATGGAAACTTATATATGCACAGACATGCTGATGGCTGTGGTAGCTTTTTGCCTCTGGAAACCTGGAGTCAGATTCTTATTAGGTTCCAAGTGAAAACGAGTTGTGCTCTGATCTAATCTCTACATGTTTCCAGCACAAAACTCACAGTGAGCCTCCGATGCAAAATTTGGTTCCAGGGCTGAGCTCCCCCCAATGTTCGGGGGTGTTTGTGTTTGAAGTTCTGGTTTGGGCCCATGTCTACAGAGAATCTTCACCAGATGGCCATCCCAGTTTCAGTCTAGTGGAACCCCAGGAACAGAGAGCAGAGCGGTGTGGCAACAAATAACATTTGTGTGTGTACGCTCACAGCATTATCGCGCAGAAAGGAGCCTTATATGTTGCTTGTTGTGCGGCAACAGCTTTCTTGCTGCACAACAGGTAAACCACTCAAAAGAGAGTGGTGACGCTTACTGCCATGGCAGAGACTGTGTACGCTCCTTGCGCTTTAGACAGCTTCTGGAAATGTCAGAGAATGCCAATCAAGGCCACTCTGGGACACCAGAGCTGTCATACTTGTCAATTTGACAAGTAGTCGGGGTTCCCAGTCCCCAATGGCATCAGAGCTCTGCTGCTGGGGGCCCTGGGAACCCTGGTGGCTGTCCCTCTCCAACCTCCTGGGTTCCCGGCTCCCCCACGGAAGTGGCTGCTGCCCAGGAGGCAGCAAGCTGGGTGGCTGCAGAACTCAAGCTGCCCAGGGTTACTGGCTCCCCCGCAGCAGCAGAGCCCCAGCCGCGGGGGAGCTCCCATGGCAGCGGGGCTCCAGTTGTGGGGCAACCCCTGTGGCAGCGAGGTTCAAGCTGCCAGTGGGGCCGGCACCCCCGGCGACTAGAGTCCTGCTGCCGTGGGGGTTCCCCCATGGTTGGAGCCCCACTGTCACGGGGGTTCCCCCACTGCTGGGCTTCCTCTGCCACCGGGAAGCCGACAGGCTTGAGCTCCACATCCGCCCAGGTTGCCAGCTCCTTAGCGGTAGCTGCTGCTGCTTGGGGAGCCAGGAACTCAGGAAGCTTGAGCTCCACACCGCCAGCTTGAGAAAGGCAGCCTCCGGGGTTGCCAGCTCCTCGGCAGCTTGAGCTAGCAGCCACCAGGGAGCTGGGAATCCCAGCCGCTGAGCTCCACATCCAGGACCGGAACCCTGGCCGCTACAGTGCATGGTGGGGTAGGTATTACGGAACAGCTAAAAAAAGTGTGGACACTTTTTTACTCCTTTGCGGTGTAAGGAGTGCAGTGTGTACACATTCCTGCGGAAGAAAAACCACGTGACTTTTAAAGTGCAACGGGCTTGCTGCGCAAGGATTTTGTAGTGTGTACATGGCCTTAGACCATCCAAGCCGCCTCAGGCTCAGGCAATGCGACAGCTACTAACAAATGTCTTAAATGTTGATAGCGGGGATCTAAATACACTTTTCCTTACCAATGGCTCTCACATGCTGTCCAAGCTAAAAAAATTGTTACTAGGGCTGATTTCAAATGTTCAGTGTGTTGACACCATTTCTCTACCCGCCCAACCCCCAAAATGTTGCCTTTTTTAAACCAGGCTCTAGAGTGAATGAGATTTTTAGAAAATTTGAAATGTCAATGAAAAATTTGTCTGTGTTTTTTGACCGGCCCCTTATCTCTCAGAGGTAACCTAGAGCATTTATGGTAATCTCTTCATCACAGGTATTTGGGGTAGAATTCACACCTGTGCTGAGGGAACGTACAAATGCTCATCCACTATTTAAGTCCCTGTCAAGCTCTCAAAATGGGACTGACCTATTGCATATGCCTTGTGCTAGCCCTCTGCGCAGAAATTACAGTAAGGGGGAACGCACCGGAATGCAGTTCCGGGGCCCCCAAATTTAAGGGACCAGAGTTCCGGGGCCCCTAAAAATGGAAAAATCCAGCGGAACGCATGTTCTACCCTGCCCTGGCTGCTGGCAGGTCCCACACCCCACCTTTGTTAATCACAATACTTATTGTGTTATGCAGTGTTTGCTAGTTTGTGACAATAATTGCTATAGATGTAAACACCATATAAAATCATAAATATTTTTATGGAGCGATAACCAATGCATGTGGTACTGAGAAGTGGTTGCAAATGCCTACCTGGGCTGGGGTCCACACATGCATGAAGGGGACCCAGACAATACGGGAAGGGGGCCTGAAGATTAGGAGGGTTCAGGGGCCCATCAAATTATATTTTAACCACTGCCCTCTGTGTGCGGATGAATTTCATCTTTAGGGAGTCCTGTTAATGTAATATCTAAGTGTTGAAATAGCAGTTATACTGCCAGGTGGTTCTTCCCAAAAAACCTCTGGTGTCAGCATCAGTCAGGAAATATGTGTCGTTAACACCCCAATCTGGTAGCCAGTGTAATTTCAACTATGGTGTGGCCCTTAGTGGACCCAAACTACACTGGAGCCTTGTCTCACCCCATTCCCCCAACCCAAAGATGACTAGGCATATCTGAGGGGCTCCCCATCCTGATGGTTCATCAGAAATAAATTGAATCATTGAGTTGATGGAGGATGCAGCGGAGACCAGTCTCCAGAGTAGATGCTTCTTCACTTCTTGGAAGTCGTGAAGAAGCAGAGTGTTCCTTTTTGTCCCCAATTCCTTCCTTCTTGAAAGGTGTTCCATTTATGGGAGATGGGGGAGACTAAGCTCTTCTGGGCAGGGTTTGGCTCTGTGAGTGTACAACACCCAATACAATGAAGAGCTAATCGTGCTTAACATAAAGCAGGAGAAGGTGATAAAAGCTGTTACCCAGGGCCATTGCCCTGAAAAGTTGCCTGCTGAGATTTAACATAGAGTGAATTTGAAATACATTTGAATTAACTGACCATTAGCATCTTATCTAAATAACATTGGCCTAATTCTGTGCCTGTTGAATCAATGGCAGAATTCCCATCCATTTCAAATGGGAGCAGAATTAGGCCAGCGATGGGTGTGTTTGAAAATCCTGCCATCACAAGAGTGAGCTGAACTTTGACCTATTAAAGGCTCCACCTGACCCTGTGACATACCAACAGGGGAAATGCAGGCACTGGCCATATCTGACAATGTAAAGGTAAGTTGCACCATCACATCCACACATAGGGTGCGTCTACACTTACAAATTAAGTCAATTTAAACTTGCTTAAGTCGACTTAATTTAATCTGCATCTACACTACATTTTCCTTAAGTCGACTTAAGCAGCTGCTTAAGTCGATTTAAGGAAAATTAAAGTCGACTTTATAAAACCTAGTATAAAGTCGACTTTACTGGCTAAGTCGACTTTATTAAGTCAATTTAGCCAGTGTAGATGCAGATTAGCCCTAAATTGACTATAAATTGACTTAAAGGGTTCCAGGTCTCCCCCACTGCCTTCTCTGCCAGGGTAGCTGGCACAGGCAGAGCCTGGCGTGCCCCCCCACAGGGCAGGACACAGCCCTGCCCATCCTGCTCCTATGCCCTGCCAGTGTCCCTGTTCTGCTCAGCCCCCATTGTACCCAGGCACTATGGGGCAAATGCTGAGCCCCCTGGCACTTGGCAAGGGATGCCCCCCCTGCCACCGTGGACCAGTCCCAGGTCCACCTAGCCCCTAGAAGTTGACTTAGGTGTCCAGTGTGGACGCTCTAAGTCGATTTGGCAGGGTCCCCTTTAAGTCAACTTAATTTTTGAGTGTAGACATGCTAAGTCGACCTAACAAAGTCGACTTAAAGTTGACTTTCTTAAGTCGACTTAGCAAAGTCGACTTATTTGGCCAAGTGTAGACATAGCCATAGGTTCTTGGTCCCTCTAGTTTCTCTAAATAAAAAAGTTACAAAGAATGGAGGGATTATAGATGGTGAGGAGAAAGTCTTTCATGACTTCCTATCTTCCCTCATCTACTTCCTCTCCATGCAGCCTGCAAAATTTCATTTCACAATGATCCTACCTCCAGCTGAAGTAGCTTTCTCTAGAGCTTCTCCCAGCACTGTCCAGGAGTTGAGCCCTAGGAGGGTATGTGAGGCATTCACTCTTCCAATAGCTGAATATGCTGCTTTGGCAATACTCCCAGCTCCTTTTGATCTGGGGAATTTAGGATCTGAACACTGATACTGTAATAAACTAGCCTGTTGTGCTGCCAGTGGAATTAATCAATCGCTAACCAATGTGGTTAGGAAGAAACTAACTACCATAGCTGTCCATTATGGGATCTTCTGAACCTTCCTCTGAAATACTTGGTTCTGTCCACTGCCAGAGACAGGATGTTGGCTAGAATGGACCACAGTTCTAATCTGATATGCAAATTCTTATGTTCCTATAGGATATACGGTGCTTATTGCAAATGTTTGTGATGGATTGGTTGGTTAGTTTTATTTTGTTTAAAACCCCAGTCTCAGGATTGCTCAAGTTTTGGGAGTTGTTTGCATACTGGAGTGTTGAGGCCTCTTAGCAAATCTCTGAGATTTCGTCATGATCTGAAAGAAATCTGGGACCCTTGCAGGACAGTCCTGGGTAAACAGTGGCAGCCATGCAAATTTCTTGTGCCTGTGAGAATCTGCCAAGCATACACATTAGCCACGTCTGTCTAGTGCTATCCAAGTGCTTCAGATCACCTCATTGAAATTAGGGTTTTCACAATGTTTCCTTGAGAAATACAGTTGTATGTAGTGCTATGTTAATTTATTCCTTCTTCTCCATTTTGTCTCCCTGTTTAGTTGCTTTCCAAACCTATTTTCTTTCGACAAAACTCAGAGCGGCGGAGTTTCAAACTGCTGGACATACGGAAACTGAGCCGTGATGGAGCTGGGTCCCCTTCCAAAATTAGCCCTCCCTCTACTCCCAGCAGCCCAGATGATACCTTCTTCTCCCTAGGAGATTCTCAAAATGGCAAGAGGAGAAGGAAGATTCCCAAGGTAACGCCAAGCTCTCTCCCCCACTTCATCTGGCTTCTCATGTGTTATTACATCAATAAGGATGAATTTATGGTGCAATTTCCAATGTTGTGCCCATAAAATTTAGCAACGGTTTTAGGGCATGACTTGATTTCCATTAACCATTTACAGTTAGTACTGAAAATTTTCTACATTCCACTCACCTTTTTTTTTCTCAAGGGAAAAGGTTTCAAAGATCTCTGCAAGATCTGAAGAATGTCTTTTTTCTATCTGACATGTCCCACACTACTGTGTAGGATAAAACAAGTAAAAATAATTCAGAATTAGAAATTTAAACTAGATTGTTTTTGTGAAATTACAATGAATTTTTTGCAAAGCCCCCGTCTTATTTTCCAATCACGTTTAGTGAGGGATGTGGAGAGAGCAGTGGATCCCATAAAGTGTCATGTGTCCAATAATTATTTCTTGGTGATGTTATATATTTTCTTTCAAGATGTTATTCAACCATTAGAAGGCTCCATGTGCTGTAAGAGTTCCAAGCAGGGGTGTGATCCCATGTAAACAAAGGAGACAAAGCTGGAACTCAAGCTGTGTAGAATCCTGTTTGTTTGTCTATAGCTATAGGTGTTTTCTGTAACACTTCCTGTTTAAGAGTGTCTGTGATTTCATATATCATGATGCTATTCTAGATTTAGATCAGGGAGCAGTTCCAAGTGAGGTTATGGATTAAATACTGACTGTTCGCAAAATGTAGTTATTTTTCCTGCTCTTAACAAGGCTACAGCAAAGGTTAGCAATGTCAGGTTGTAACTGTGTCTCTGACTAGACAGTCATCCTTTGGAAAAATGTGCGTTTCTATCTATTTACATTTTCTGATAATGTTTTCTAAGGTGTGCAAGTCTACATTTGAATGCCTGTATTGTATATATTGGATTTGCACAATGTGTCCATGTGTTCAATGTGTCTGTAACCTTCGGGTTACATGTCCATGCCTAAAAAGAGATGCAGACTTTTCCCCATATGTCTACATTTTGTGTGTGTGTATGAGAGAGAGAGAGAGAGAGAGAGAGAGAGAGAGAGAGAGAGAGAGAGTCGGGAGGTGCACATGTGTACATAAGTTCGTATCAAGGGGTATGGTGGGGAAGTTAAGGAATGTGAACTTATGAGTGCATGGGAGCACTAAAATATTATGTGCCTGTGAATAAGATTTGCTATATACACTGATGCTGGGACCAAAATGAGAACCCAGACAGACAGTTGGAGATGTGAAATAAATCATCTATCCTAAAGGCTTTTGTTTAAAGCATTTCTGACCGAATTGTTACCAAGTCAATAAGTCCAGCATCTCTTTATCATTCTTGATTACACAATAGTGTCTCTCCATGGTCACTCATACCTTTGTATGAACTAGTGTAGTAACAAAACCAAACTGTTAACATGTTTCTGCTTCTTATGGCCCCTCTTCTTCTTCTGCCTCCCCCAAGAACCCATCTGCACTATATGTTCTGTCCTGCTAGGCATCCCTTTCCAATGTAAAAGTATCAATAACTGAGCTGTGCTGCTTGTGTGCATGAGATGATATTGGTTGGAAATAATTTTTATAAACTCTCTGAGGTAGGTCTTCAGGTCTGTCTGTGTGCAAGTTGCATTCTGACAACTTGTTGCCATTTCCAACCCAGGGAATGCTTTGAGCCAAGATAGACCAGCCTCTGGTGCCCTATACACACTAGGAGCCACCTGCCATAGATGACAGCAAGATCTGATCATGCCCCGTTCTGTTCCCATGACACTAACTGAACCGAGTGACTGCCAGGAGCTGGCAGCCTAGAACTGGCTCCGCGGACTTCACACCACCTGGGGATTTCCCTACTCAAGGGGAAGCCCGATTAGCATTGTTAGTGTAAGCACTCTGCCTGCAGCACAAAAGGGGATGATGAGCTGAACTTTTGAATCTACATTCTACAGCCTTGATTGCTCTACAAAAGGGACAGGGTAAAAACACTTTCTTTTTTTAAAAAAATGCTCATTTTAATAGTGGCTTCCAGTCAGCACTGATTTCCACCCATGTGGAAAATACATAAAGTGTCTGAAGATTTTTTTGAATAAAGTTCTTAGTAACCTAAGTAGGTTTTCAAATCCTAGGTAGGTTTCTAATGTGCTTTTTGGAACAGGTGTTGAGAACATTTTGACTCTAACCTTTGCAGGTGATCTGTTGTTCCTGAGTCCACTGGAGTTGGAAGGGCTGGTCCAGGGAAAGACCCAGGGGAACTTACTGTCAACAAAGGGTAGTCAGGGTGATAGTTTTTATGGAACCTGTAGGGTCTAGTGGTGGGAAAGTTGTTAACCAGGACTAAGAAATGGAAAATTCTCTCCGGAATGGTAATGTTTTCATCTTTTCTATTGCGGGAAAACTACTAACCTTGATTTCTGTCTCCTGCTTGCTGCGCAGCTGGTGTTGAAAATCAATGCCATTTATGAAGCACGACGGGGAAAGAAGCGCGTCAAGAGGCTGTCCCAGTCTACGGAGAGCAATTCAGGGAAAGGTAAATTACTATTGGCTGAACCATGCTGCTGATGAGTCTTTTTGAGAGTTTCTGCCAAGCTTGATTTTTTTATTTTTTTTTAACTGCAATGTACAGTATGTCTAGTTCAGGGCAAAAGAACTCCGTGGGGCTTCCACCACTTCCTTTGTGAAGCTACAGGCTGTTCCACTGTCTAAGAATTCTTATTATAAGGACAGTTCTCCCCTACTCCCCGACTTAGTTTCATTCAATTACTCCTAATGATGACCTTGTGGGTTGCACTGAACAATTCCTCCTCTTCTTGGTGTTTATTTCACGCAGATGTTTGTCATGGCAGGATGCTGTACTAGATGGACCATCCATCTGATCCAGCATGGTAATTAACTGAGTTCCCCGTGTCCCTCATGATATTGGGTAGCCAAACAAGTGAAATTTTGTCCTTGGTTTCATCCATGCAATCAAGGGTAGGATCTTGTCAATTTAAGCTCTCTGGGTTTTTCCTCTTAAGCAAATACCTCTATGCACATAATCACTTATTTTGCTCTTTTCCTAATCCCCTCCGATGGACAGGAAAAGATCAACAATGGTGCACTAAGACTCTATTGTCTTGTGCACCACTGGGAAGAAAGAGCCCTTGTGGGCTATACATTCTTCCTCCTGAAGAGGTTAAGCCTGGTTTTATTCTGCCATCCATAAAAAGAGCACTATTTTTAGAGTCTTTATTTCATGTTTCCCGATAGTTACAGATGAGAACAGTGAATCGGACAGTGACACTGAAGAGAAACTGAAAGGTAAGAAAAGTTTGCCATTCTCACATAAATGGGAGATAGTTACCCATAAACTCTCATTTGATTTCTATGTATTCTGTTCTCTCTCTTCTTCTCTTTGATGCACTTTGAGAAAAGATTCATTTCCATGCCCAAAAAATGGAAGAGAAAGGCCACAGAACCACAGAAAAAGCTGTCTGAGACACGTGAAGGCCCAAAATAAACCTAGATCCCATTCCAACTCACACAGAATTCAGTGGGAGTTTCTAAACCGGGGTCGGCAATCTTTGCTGGCCTTTGTGCCATCCCTGCCCCCCAAACCCTCAGCAGTTTCTGGAGGTGGGGCCAGCAGGTACCAGGGGTGGGGTCAGGAGCTCTGGTATGCGGCGGCTCCTTTTCCCTGCTGGTCCTGCCCCCCAGCTGGGGAGCAGGGCCAGCAGGTGGCAGGAGCTGCAGTGCACGCATGGCTCTTGCAGACCCCAGGTACCACTGGGGAGTGGCCAGCTGGGGAGAGTAGATACAGTGCCGCAGGGCCGGGAGACCTGCATGCGGCTGTGACTAGGTGCGCATGCCAGCTTTTGCATGCATGCCAGAGGTTGCCGACCCCTGTTCTAAACTCACTGTCATGAATGCTGGCTTGGACACTGAGGTGATTCAGGAGAGGTTTTGATAACTAAAAAGTCACAAATGTGTGAAGAAAACTCCAGTGGCAGCATTACAATGTGACAAGACGAACATAGTCCAACGGATGTATTGCTCTGTCACTTGAGGGGCAAAGTATTGCAGCATATGAATGCTAGATAGCTCAAGGGAGAGATTAGGTGCACCGCATGCTTACCTGTGAAACTCCTCCAAGGAGGTGTAGTTGGGAGTAGTTTGCTACACTGTTTGCACAGCCCTAGTGGACCTCTGTGTTGTATCAGCCTCCATGAGATTCCTCCAGGATCTCCGTGAATTTCCTGCCCAGGTTACCACTCCAGTACCATACGAGTGACGCTACGATTCTGTTTGGATTTATAGCTGTCATTAGTAACCAGCCAAAACTGGCATTTGAAATCTAAATTCCTCCAACCGTCAGGGTTTTCGGATTCCTGTGCAGAGACACAACCTTAAAACTGTTGTTTGGACAGATCCAGGGGAAGGGCCAGGGTAAACAGGTGGCATTCCCACTCTGCATCTAACTAGTGCACTACTACTGGGGATGACCTAACTTCATCCCTTTTGAGGGGAAACTTAAATTAAAACATACACTCTGATCCCTGATCATAAACATCACCCTGACCACCCTCCTGAATTTGGCTCTTGGCAAGAGTTTTTCTCTGCAGGACCTTTGTGTCCCTGAGTCTACTTCCCTCTGCCTCATAGGGTTTGTCTACACTGCAGTTAGACACCTGTGCCTGGCCCATGCCAGCTGGCTCCTGGGCCTTTTTAACTGAGGTGTAGATGTCCGGTTCCGGCTGCAGCCTGAGCTCTGAGACCCTCCCACTGGGCAGAGTCCTGGAGCCCAGCCTCCAATCCAGACCCAAATGTCTACCTGGCAGTTGTACAGCCCCCTCAACCTGAGCCCCATGAGCCTGAGCCAGCTGGCACGAGCCAGCCCTGGGGTTTTAATTGCAGTGTAGACGTACAGAGCCACCTATATGGGGAGGTCAAGGTTGGATATTAGGAAAAACTTTCTCACTAGGAGGGTGGTGAAGCATTGGAATGGGCTACCTAGGCAGGTGGTAGAATCTCCATCTTTGGAGATTTTTAAGGCCCGGTTAAACAAAACCCTGGCTGGGGTGATTTAGTGGGAGTGGTCCTGCTTTTTAGCAGGGGATTGGACTAGATGACCTCGTGAGGTCCCTTCCAACCCTATGATTCTATGATTCTATATATGGGCCTTCTAGAGCCCTTTTCTATTCCTGGATTGGCAGTAAGAGGAACTGTCTGGTCTGGCAGCCAGGGTGAATCAGGTCAATACGCCTGTGTGTCTGTGCAAGGTCCTAGCACACGACGCCTTATCTCAGGCCTATTATCCACTTTACAGTCAGCTGAAATTTAATGAGAGCATTTAATTAGTGCCATCAGGTTTGAACGTGAGTTAGAGCCCTGACTCAGCCTCAAACCTATACTTTATCCAGATCTGGGGCCAAACACCACTTCTTTGCCCATACGTTTCAAGACAATGTGGGAACAAGTCTACTGAAATATCATATTGCTATTGCCTTATCTCTGCACCAAAATCTGCCAGTACAAAATGTTGCTGTGTTACCATTGTACCACAATGCTGGCATGGTAAAAAATACACTGCCTCTGTGTTGCCATGTGTTCATGTTCTGAAAAGTATTGTAGTTCCACACATGTATGTTTACATTCAATGTGTTCAGCAAGAACAGATTTGGGGACTTTCCTCTTCTTTCACCAGCTCTTTCTTCCTTTGCTAGTTTGCTTTCTATTCATGTTTGATAGTTTGCTTTTTATTCATGTGCATGTCTTTGGAGATGGAATCTGCATGTTTTAAAAATCCAAAAGGGAAGTGTGTGCTTTCCCAAGACTAAAGACTCGCTAATATGGAGAGGTAAAGTAGGTGAAGTAATATCTTTTATTGAGCCAACCTCTGTTGATGACAGAGACAAGCTTTCAAGCTTACAGAGCTCTTCAGATCTGAGAAAGTAACTCACTGCAGAACCAAAACCCCATGTCCAAACTCTGAGGGTCTCAGAACCCAAACACGGATCTGAATCTCATTATGCCGATAACACCTATTTCTATAAAAGTGTGAATTGGAACGCTGGCACGGGCGGGAAGGAGCCACTTGCTGAGATGTGTTCTCTATGCCTTTATTCTCCTGAATCAAACACCATTTGAAATACTAGGAAAATGGGCCCATTTTGTAATTGAAACAATTTATATTTGGGGCTTTCAGTTTGAGACAGTATCTTAAGTGCTGTCTATTAGGGAAGGGAGAATAAAGTGAAGCCATTCTCTGCCATGACAACACCAGAGCTATCCCATTAGCTTGAGGGGGATTGCACAAGGTGTAAGCCAAGACAGGATTTGGTTTCTAGGCTGCGCCGACATTGCACACCAATGCTGGCCGCATGTAGTGTATGTGTAGCTATAGGCTGCAGTGAAAAGCACACAGCGTTCACACTGCAATGTGTGACCCTGCATGTCAGTGAAAGGCTCTGGCAGTGGTTAAGGCTTTCCCTGTTGTTTCCTTCCTGCCAGACTCTTCCCCCCGATGCAGAAAAAGGCTCCAGCAATGGGAAGCTGGCAGAACCTTTCCCTGCTGCTCAAGTCTTTTGCTTCAGTGAGGAAAGGCATTGGAAAGTGGGAGGCAACAGCCTTTCCACACGATTTCTGCCCTGCCAGAGCCTTTCTCCAACAGCCAGGAGGCAGCAGGATACGCTGCTAAAAATAGCCGGGTAGATGGGGAGAGACCGATTGGATGAGTAGAGAGACGTGTAGGATATGTTCTTGCACGTACCTTTAGGCATGTCTTTACTCCTCTAAGCCATCGGTCACCATTTTCCTCTGCTATTTATACCTGTGCCAGTGGGACTCTGCAAGTATGTACACTGCACACTGCTGAAAGAAGGGTACAATGTAGACGCATCCTTGGGGGAGCAGGTGGCAGTTTTAGAAGCATTTAACCTACTCTGCCCCATTGAAGACAAGAGTAAAACTCCCTTTAGCTGCAGGGAGGGCAGATTTAGGCCTATACTGAGTGCCTTTTGAAAATCCTTGCCATAGACAATAAAGGACTTTAACCCCACTGTTGCCAGGCCCTCACTGATGCAGGTGGGGTGGGGGGAAAGATGATTCTAAGTTATACTTCCAGTTCCTCAAACTTGAGACTGACCAGGCCTTACTTCACTTCCTGATGTAACTTTGAGCAGCCATAGGGCTGCTCTCTGTTGTGATACCTGGAATCTACGAGAGGCACAAAGCAGCTAAATGAGAGGCCAAAGATGTGGCCCAAGGCGTTCATCCTATGCAGTTTTCAAGGGGCTGTCTCTTCCTGGCTAGAACTCTTGTTTGCATTCACTTGACTTGGTGCTGATTAGTTCCAGGACACTGTGGGTGCGTCTACACTTGTAAATTAATTCGACTTAAGCTTGCTTAAGTCGACTTAATTTACCCTGCGTCTACACTACAGTTTCCTTAAGTTGACTTAAGCAACTTGCTTAAGTCGACTTAAGGAAAATAAAGTCGACTTAATGAAAATTAAGTCGATTTTATTAAACCTAGATTTAGTTCGACTTAAGGCTTAAGTCTGTGAGTTCCCCGACTTTGATGGGAGAAGGAGATGCCACACGCTTGGTTTAATCACAAAAACGATTTTCTTTTATTTGGGGTGCCCAGTGGGTGAACCCAGTAATTACTTGACAAGAAATGGCTATTCTAAGTTATTTTCAGCAGTAAAACACAAAACAGCAATTTTATACTTAGAAAAGCAGTCACTTAGGGGTGGCAGGTGAAAAACCAGAACAGTGATCTTAAAATCTTTAACTGAGGTAGTACTTTAAGAACAACATATTAACCTTAAAACACTTAGCAGTTAACTTTACACAATAATCTTAAAACATCTAACGGAGGCAGAAAATTTAGGTACCTGACTGAACAACACTGCAAGGTATTGCAGAGGGTGGTTTACATACATACCATAACCCAAGCACCACTGACCAGCAGCATGGACACCAGGAACATGGTATGAGACACGACACGAGCTAGCTTTCTTCGGGAGATTCGACCGTTGGGGTGATCAGCTCCAATGGTTGACACGTGAACCTCTTAACTTCATGTTGCTGAATACCCCTTTTTTATAGGACTTTCTAGTGTCTCCTCACACCAGGGGAGGGTCTTGGTTCCCATGATTGAATTTAGTTATGTTTTCCAAATTTTCCAATGGGTCATAAATTCTTTAGGTGCGCAGGTGGGTCCCAAGTTCTCAGGGTGTTGTAAAATTCTGGGTGTCATAAATTTCAGATGGGCCCAAACCCTTAGGTGATTCCCATGTTTTCCAGGAGGGTCATAAATTCTTAGGTGGGTCCCAAGTTTCTGGGTAGGCCAGTTTCACATCCCCAGGTGGGTTGTAAATTCTTGGGTTGGGTCAGTATTCTTTGCTGCAGTCTCCCAGATTTCAGGCTAGAGCCTCTTACACTGTCCAAAATGGGGTCTCCTTAATGTGTGCCTAGGGAAAGGTGGCATTGACATAGACCTGCCCGAGCAAGCGGCCACCCATTGTCCCATCGGGCACGAACAAAGTCGACTCCCTAGCCAGCGTAGACCTGGGGTAGCCCTAAGTCGACTTAGGGCTACCCCGGGACTGCACCACTGCCCTCCCTGCCGGGGAGGGGGGGGGGCACAGGAGGAGCCTGGCTCTGCCCTGCCCACCCTGCCCCTATGCCCTGTCCCCCTTTGCCCCATTGTACCTATGTATAATGGGGCAAAGGCTGAGCCCCCTGCCCCCGTGGACCTGCCCTAGGTCCCCATAGCCCTTAGAAGTCGACCTAGGCGTCCAGTGTGGATGATCTAGGTCGACTTTGTAAGTTCCCCCCAAAGTCGACTTAAAAATTAAGTGTAGACTCATTAAGTCGACTTGGCTAAAGTCGACCTAAATTTCCAAGTGTAGACATAGCCTGTGGGTTGCTGTCCCTGTCAACCTGGGGGCATTGCTCTCCCACCCCGCAGTGCAGGGTGCCTGGCTGTGAAGTGTTCTGCAGTCTCAGCTTGCCGCTTTATCACTTTATTTTTATGGCGGAAATTTTGGAGGTTTGCTTTAGAAGTAACTATAAAACTAAAGGGGAAAATATTCTTTGGGATTCTTGTCTGGTCTCTCCTCAGTGGGTGGCTTTTCATTGCTTTCCTGATTGGAGTGTTTATTGTCCCACAGTTTGTGGTAGTTTCAGGCTGCCGGTCAGCTTTCTTCTTTTCCCAGAAACTTTGGGGGAACTTGGCCCTGGTGGGTTGTTTTTGAACGTCATTTGAGCTCTGATTAGTTTCAGGCATAGTATGGGCTGGCACCAGGCAACCTTTTTCACTCCTCCCTCTACCAGTGCATTTCATTCGTGGCCTATGGCTTCTCTCCATCACACCATTACTCAGCCAGACAGCATTCTGACCTGCAGTATCCCCAGCTACTCTAGGTCTGGGCTACAAGGGCTGCCAGCGATCTCTATCCATCAGGCACACACATGCTGGCTTTAACATAGAGATGAGTAAGGATGAGGATGACCCCAGGAACTCTCTCTTTCACTTACTCCCCAGACATAAAGCCTAGTTATTAAGACACTGAGCCACCGCAGGCTATAATTTGGGCATCTGCACTCTTGTCCCTGTGTGCTTTTGGCCAGGGCTACACCTCTGTTGCAACAATGCGTGTATTACATTCTATCTCAGGCATTGCAGGTTTATTTGGAAGTTGTATAGCACAGCTTCCAAATGTTTCCACTCCTAACTCAGTCCTGGGAAAAGAAAACACTCTCCGCTGACGGTGAGCTCATGCTAAGTCATTCCAAAGCATGGCGGGAGCGGCGCTATCCAAATTCCAATCTAAAATGACTTTCTCTCTCCGTAGCTCACAGCCAACGTCTGGTGCATGTGAAGTCTCGCCTGAAGCAAGCCCCCCGCTACCAAACCTTGGAGCGGGATTTGATCGAATACCAAGAGAGGCAGCTGTTTGAGTACTTCGTGGTGGTGTCGCTCCACAAGAAACAGGCTGGGGCAGCATATGTCCCTGAGGTCACCCAGCAGTTTCCATTAAAGGTTCGGTGCCAGCTGGCGTAGCAGTTTCATCATTTAGGCTGTTAGTCCCCATCTGGAAGCCATTGCTCTCCTGGCTGGCATGCCGTGGGATGCCTGGTTCAGGAGAAGGCTCTCAGGGGAAGTTAGAGTTGTCACATTGGCCATAACAAAATGCAAGCTAATCCCTCGCTGTGCCGTTGTTTATTAGGATAGAGGATTTGGAGGTGGCCCTGCTCTCCGTGAGCTTCATGATGTTCTCAAATGCAGATGAAGCAGCTACTTGGATTCTTCGCTGCCCTGGGATAAAGTTTCTAAAAAAAATTCTTTCACCACTTATCTTAAAAAAAAAAAAAAAAAAGCGGCAACCTAGTGTTGCCAGGGAGGAGCAACGACTGTGATTCTCCGGATGTGGAAAACTGTCATTGCAGGAGAGTAAAGCTATTACCAATAGATCTCTCTTGGGATGAGATACGAGGAACATGACCAAATAAGAACACGTGGCAATGTATTTTCCAGCATGGTGTAACAGGAAATCACTGCAGGCTTTATTCTGCATGCACGTCCCTGCGCATATGGCCTCCTCCCCTTAGCGAGCTCTTAGCAATATCACGGGGTGGAAGCAAGACACAGCAGCAGGGACAGACAAATGCAAAAGTAGGGTGTGCATTTGCAGGGGGACGGGGCAATTACTTTAAAAAAATCCTAAGGCCAGGTGAGCTAGTAGAGCAGCAATTTTAATATCTTCCAGGCAGAGGCTTAGTCTCTGTCATCACCTCTTCATTTGTCATGGGACAAATATTTGAAGCCATTCCATCCCCACGTGACTAATTGAAAACATTGCCTCCTTCTTGTCTCCACTAGCTCGAGCGTTCCTTCAAATTCATGAGAGAAGCAGAGGACCAGCTGAAAGCAATTCCCCAGTTTTGCTTCCCTGATGCTAAGGACTGGGCGCCTATCTACCAGTTTTCCAGGTAGGCAGATGCCTTCCTCTCTCTACATGAGAACTGGGTTTGTAGAAACGACTCAATTAGCCATGGGAGCCTTTAAGGCAGAGAGAGAACCCCAGTGGGGCAGAGACACTCGTGGACAGTCCAGAAGGGAACAGAACTGAAAGCGTGAGAGAGTAAAGGTAGAGATATGAAAAAAGGAAAGTGTTCTTTGTACAGTGGAGTGGGTGTGTGTAAGATCTGTTTCCTAATGTGACAGGTTTTCTTCTTCTTCTGTTCTCTGTTCTCCCTACTGCAGCGAGACCTTCTCATTTGTCCTGACTGGAGAGGATGGGAGTAGACGGTTTGGATATTGTCGAAGGCTCCTGGTAATTATTCAACATTCACCATTCACCATTCTGTTCCCTATTAGGGAACAGGGAAACCCCGCTCTCTTGATATTTCTATTGCTGGTACCCGCTGGAAAGAGGGAAGGGTTTCTGATATTCTATTCAGTGAAGAAGCAAAAGACACAGCAGAAGGGATACTCCACCTTTGTGCTTCCCTGCGCTGCTCAGTTCAAAGGTTCCTCTTCAAAATCCAGCCCTGCACACACCAAAATACAGCCCCTTTTCATGTTTCTCATGCTGGTGTTTGATTTCATGATGAGGGCTTCTTCTGTTTTGACAGCCAGTCTCTGAGGGTGCATCTACACTTATAAATTAAGTCGACGTAAGCAGGCTTAAGTTGACTTAATTTAATCCACGTCTACACTGGGCTTTCCTTAATTCGATTTAAGCTGCTCCTTAAGTTGAATTAAGGAAAAACTAGTTTGAATTAATAACACCTCGTTATAATTTGAACTAGTGTCTAAGTCGACTTTAATAAGTCGACTTAGCCAGTGTAGATGCCCTAAGTCGACTTGGTCGACTTAGGGCAGGGGGGCATGGGAGCACTATATGGCTCCCTGGCAGAAGGGAGCCACTGTGGCTCCCTTGTCCTGGGGAGCCCCTGCTCCCTTCTCCCCAGACCCACGGCTTCCCTGCTAGGGGAGCCACAGTCCTGGGGAGAAGGGCTCCCCAGCCAGGGCTTCAGCGGGAGGGGATCCTCCACTTGAACCCTGGCTGGAGAGCCCGGGAGATGGGCGGCTGGTCTCTGCAGAGCCAGCTGTGCGTCAGCTGACTCTGCCAGTACCCAGAAGCTGCTTGCCGCTTCTCAGTCCCTGCAGAGCCAGCCACACACCAGCTGACTCTGCAGGGACTGAGAAGCGACGAGCGGCTTCTGGGTCCCAGGACAGCCATCCTTGCAGGGCTGGCTCTCCTGGGAAAAGCCACCCGGCTTCTTGTCCCAGGGAGAGCCAGCTGGCTCTTGCCGGGGCAAGTTGCCAGTAGCTTCCTGGTCTGGGGAGAGCCAGCCCTGCAAAGCTGGCTCTCCGTCCACCTATCAAGTCGACTTAGAGAGTCTAGTGTAGACTCTCTAAGTCAACTTAATAGGAGCACCTTTAAGTCGACTTAAGAGTCCTGTGTGGACTCTCTAAATCGACTTAATAAGGTTGACTTAAAGTCAGCTTAGTGAAGTCGACTTAGTAAAGTCAACCTAAATTCGTAAGTGTAGACATAGCCTGAGTGATCAGGCCCTAAACACAATGACTGGGACAAAAAACATAGTTACTTGCTCTCCGCCTAGGTTGTACTAACAACCTTTTTGGTATGTTTGTTTCTCTCTTGAAAGCCCAATGGGAAAGGGAAGCGTCTCCCTGAAGTTTATTGCATTGTGAGCCGCCTCGGATGCTTCAACCTCTTCTCCAAGGTAAGGGGAAAAGAGAGAGAGAGAGAGAGAGAGACTGTGCTTTGGACAAAAGTGAAGCCTAGAAGAATGGGGATCAGTAATGTGGAGAGCTCAGACTCGAAGGATTTGAAGATGATGTTGTAAGAGGGGAAAACACACTAATTACAGGAACTTTGCAAACAAGGAGTCCTGTGGCACTTTTAAAGACTAACAAATTGTACTATGAAAAAGAAAATTATGGACCAGGAAACATTGGCTTGTCCCTTTAATAAAGCAACCAGAGCAAAGAAATTGCAATATAAAGGATGACATACTGGCTTCATTGAAGTCAGTGGGAGTTTTACCATTGATTTCAACAGAGCTAGGATTTCACACAAGGTTTCCACACTCATCTCTCTTGCTCCCTCCATTGTATTATGATGCAGCATATTGGTGGCCACCAACCACACACACTGAATGATGGAGAGAATGTAAATGCCTTTGTATTTTATCCTCTGTCTCCCTCTCACTTCCTGTTTATACACTTGTGGCTTCATGTACTTTCTTCCAGATCTTGGACGAGGTTGAGAAAAGACGGGAGATCTCTCCTGCTTTGGTGCAGCCTCTCATGAGGAGTGTCATGGAGGCTCCTTTCCCAGCGCTGGGCCGGACCATCACAGTCAAGAACTTCCTGCCAGGTTCAGGGACTGAAGTAAGGACGACACCAGAGCAGTAAAAGGATGGGGATGATAGGACAGGCCAGCAAGCCCCTGCTGGGGTAACAAGTAGGGCCTAAGCCTGTAATGCAGGGCTGTGGGAATGTGCAAATTCTTGTGAAATGGAGGCTTGAGGTTAGAGTCAAAGGCTTGGTTCTCAGCTCCTGTGTTCCTGAGTTTGGGGCAGGTGTCTTCAACACTCATTCATGCGCTCTGTATTCTGAGAGTGTTCAGAGACTATGGCTATGTCTACACTACAAAAAGTTAGGTCGAGTTTGTTAAGTTGACTTAATAAGGTCGACTTGAAGTCGACTTAAAATCAACCTTGTTAAGTTGACTTAACAAAGTGGTGTCCATGGATGTGGACTAAGTCCACTTTGTTAAGTCGACCTAACTGCCCTTAGGTCGACTTAACAAAGTGGACTTAAAAATCCACACTGGGCTTAGGTCAACCTAAAGAAGGGTTAGGACAACCTGTGGAGGCTTAAGTCGACCTGATGGGTGGTTCTTATTAAGTTGACTTAAGCTTTCATTAAGTCAATTTAAGGAATTTCTTAAATTGACTTAATGAAAGCCTAGTGTGGATGTGGCTTTGTTTAAGTTGACTTAAGCCTCCTTAAATTGACTTAATTTGCCAGTGTAGACATAGCCTGTGACTGTTCTAGATGTCTGGTGGTCGGCCTCTTCCCATGACTCAGCCTTTTAGTCAGGTCACTTTAAATATATCAGGATATCAAAGTCCTACAAAGAAACAGTCCACTACCCTTCTAATGAGGTCTTCAATCCCACATCTGGGGCTTGTTTTCCTCGAACTCATCTCTCAGGGTGTTCCACTATCTTTATCCCCTTCTCAGGAGCCGGGAAGCTCAGGGCTCTCCTCTGGTTCCCAAACTAAAAATATACAAAGCCAAATAAATTCCTGTCCTCCTTGGGCATCACCTTTTATCCCTCTCTGCTGCTCTGTTCCCCACTGAGCACTTCTTAGGACTCTCTTCCTGGTAGTCCAAATCCTGCCACTGGAGCCTGCCTCACTCCCAGTGGCTGTTTTCTCTCTCCTAGCCTCTGCTAGAGCTCTCTGTTTAGGAGAGGATCCCAGAGCCAATTCTCCACCCCTGATTTTCTTCCTTGAGCCCTTTGATCTCTTCACTCTGTAGTCTCAGAGAGTGACTGCGGATTTTCTCTTTGCAGCCCCCTCCTTCTTCTCATCTTCTTGGGTTCTGTGGCGCAGCAGGCCCACCTTCTGAGTGTATGACTGCCATGCATGCACTGGACTTCATAAGTAGGTTCTTAAAGAATTGCTAAAAAGCTTATTTAACTGGGCCCCATTTTCCTTGTATTCTGGACAGGAGTAGCAAAAGAAATTTCTTGTACTAAGGATTCTGATTTTTCCATATATTTTCCCATAGCTTTTACAATTCCATGAGAGATGACCCATCTTTTACTGGGCCTTACGTGTTTCACACAGCCCATTCTTTTATTTGTTTTGTGGAAATAGATTACTATTTAATCTACACTGAAATTCTGTTAAAATTCTGAATGGAGCCTTTTTACTCTTCCTCTCAGAGCCTTGGATTATACCAACATTCTCAACTTTTGGGCGTACTTCATGAATTATTTTCTCTTTCATTTCATGTGCCCACAGTTCTTGTTCTTGCCATCCCTTCCTGAGCTGATTTTTATTAAGTGCTTAAATTCCAGTTGCCTTCAGGGGATCTCTAGGTCAACTTGTTTGTGCTTAATAGCATTTTTTGCCTCCGTTTGTCAGTTCGTAGCCAGCTATCCCTACATGTGCCAGGATCAATGTTCTTAGTATGATCACATACAATTATGCCAATTCGCAATTACTCTTAGCAGTAACATTTCATTAAGTACATTGTTTCCGCTATCAGATGTGCCATTGCATAGTGCTTGCAATCTTGATAAGAAATTAGTCAGGATGGCTATGGCAGCTGGCCACATAGGTAGGACCCAAGTTACTGCCAACAATATCCTTGTTAGGTCAGCCAAAGATAAAGTCAGTTCACCTTATGGATTTCTTGAATCCAAATGTAGGTAACCAGGAAACTGTTCCCCCCCACCTGTTCCTTCCTCTTTGGAGCCATCTCCACTCATCATATATGTATTGCTTTGCTATATCTTGTATAATAATCATTCTTCTCCTTTTGTTTATTTGATCATGTAGCTCCATATCTGTCTCAGGGAGGTCGTTCTCCAGTGATAGCGTGTTTTCCCATAGCTATTGCTTTTGGCCTCTTTTAAAAGCCTTTCTTTTCAGTGGGATCCTTTATTCACTTCCTTACCCTACCTATGTGAAGAATTTTGATATTTTGTCCTACCTGCTCTCCAGTTAATTCCCAGCAATTAATATACATTAACTTAGTGTTATCGTCACTATTGCCTATTACTTTCGCTCATAAGGTTCAGTCTTGGTGCTTCGTTCTAGGAGTGAGAGGCACATCTTCAGCTGCTATCTGCATTACATGCAGAGGCATGGGGAGGAAGGTACCACATGTTATATGCAATCGCTGTGCTTGGACATAGTCTAGTTTTCTCAGATCTGTTTTCGATGCAGATCTAAAGGCCTAGCAGTCATTCTCAGTAATAGGTCTGTATAGCATTGTCACCATTTTCTTAGTAAATTGATTCTTCCTTTTGCACTTATCTATAATATTTTCGAGATTGTCCTGTCACGGGGTTCGCTGCTCACTGCTAGGGGAGCCTATTCCTGGCCGATTTGAAGATTAGCACTTTCAGCCTAACGCCTTCTTTGTGTGGTTGTTCAACTCGATGTCTCGCTCCATTGACCTGCATCCCCTCTCCTGCTCCTTAGGAGTTACAACACCTCATCTTCATGGCTTACCCCACCAGCCAAGTCACAACAGTCTTCCCTTCTAGGGTTCTATCACAGTCTTCCACAGTGTCCTAGGTAGTCTTTAATTCCACTGCCCTGCTAAGTCCCTTCCACAGTGACTGACTGGGGTGAATAGTTCTGGGTGGTCCTAAAGCTCATTCCTCAGAGTGAGCCACAAACTGAATGGCTGGTAGGGTTCCAGGCCAGGGGTCCTCTCTCCGGCAGTCCAGGTCTGTACTAACCCAAACCTTCCTATCTCTCCTTGGGCTATGTCCTTCCTTGCCTTTCTCAAGGCTTTCCTTCTCCACCCTTCTAGACAAACCTTTCTTCTGGGGTCTATTCTCTTTCTCTCCCTGGTCCCTTCATTAAGGCTATGTCTACACTTGGAAATTTAAGTCGACTTAGTGAGTCTACACTTAAATTTTAAGTCAACTTTGGGAGGAACTTATAAAGTCGACCGAGAGTGTCCACACTGGATGCCTAGGTTGACTTCTAGGGACTAGGGGGACCTAGGACAGGTCCACGGGGGCAGGGGGGGCACCCCTTGCCCAGTGCCGGGGGCTCAGCCTTTGCCCCATTGTACATAGGTACAATGGGGCAAAGGGGGACAGGGACCCTGGCAGAGCATAGGGGCAGGGTGGGCAGGGCTCTGCCCTGCCCTGTGGGGGGGCATGCCAGGCTCCCCCTGTGTCCCCCCCCGGCAGGAAGGGCATTGGTGTAGTCCTGGGGTAGCCCTAAGTCAACTTAGGGCTACCCCACATCTACACTGGCTTAATTCGACTTTAAAAAGTCGAATTAAGCCTTAAGTCGAAAAGTAGGTTTAATAAAGTCGACTTAATTTACAAGTGTAGACGCAGCCTAGAGTTTTTCTGTCAGCCTAAATGTCCCCTGATCTGCAGCTTAATGGGTTAATTGGCCCACCTGGCCTATGTGAACTCCTTCAGGCTGAGTGGAAGGGGCACACACCATCCCAGGTCCCTTCAGGTGAGCTTGTTACCAAATATTACACCTAAGAATTTGTCCTTTTTCACTATACTTTTGTGGTGCTCATATATTTATAGAATTTCTGAATCTGCCATCTGTGACCGGGGCCTCCTGGGATACCCTCCTGGACGTGCAAAAATCAG
>ML685838.1:4311699-4375904 GCA_007922175.1 Pelusios castaneus
CAAAATAATATCACAAATGGTTCCTTAAATCCTGACAGCGTCACACCATCTTATGAAGATCATTCATTTAATTTGTCAATGGGTAAATTGAAGCCCCAACTGTTTCCCCAGCCCATACTCCTTCAAAGTGCATCACTGATTTTTTTGGTGGCACATCCAAGGTTTCTGCTTTGGGTCCATATGGCCCAGTCATCAGCAAATAATGTGAGGCCTGCCTGTTCCTGTGCTCATTTCCTTTGAAAGCTCATTTGTCATGATGTTAAAAAGGGTTGAACAAATAACAACCCCCTGTGGTGTTCCATTTGTAATGGAACATACAGAGGAAAAGGCTTTCCCTACCCAGACTCATATAGTTATTTTGTGTAGGAAATCCCTTATCCATCTGTATATGCTTCCTACAGTACCCATGGCTGCGAATTTATATTACAGTCCTTCTGTCCACAACACATCGCAGGGTTTTGTATAGTTCTGGATCTGTCATGTAGCCTTTTGTTCCCAAGATTTTTTGTGCTTCCGTGTCTATCAGTACAATGTGGGCAGTCACACCTCTACCTTCAGAGCCCACTTTATGGTCCATCTTTGAGCCTATTTCTTTCTAAGGCTATGTCTGTATTATCACTTCTGTTGCTCAGGGGTGTGACTGAGCGTGAGTAAGCCGTCCCCCTGAGCAACATAAGTTAAACTGGTGAGGACAGCGCGCTATGTCAGCACGAGAGCGTCCCTTGCCCATGTAGCCCTGCTGCTCATTCAGGGTGGATTAACTAAGTCAGTGTGAGAGTGCTCTCCTGTCAGCAGGCGGTGGCTACAGCAGAGAGCTTACAATGGCTTAGCTGCATAGGCACCGCTGTAAACTCTCTAGTGTAGCTACAGCATAGTGTGCTATTAATCTCCACGGCCCCAGTCTTCCATGGCTTTAGCGAAATGTGCTGTTGGCAGTTGGTCTGTGTGCGTCAGGCCCGGAGTACATCTTGCCGACTTTCCTCACGGAGGCAACAATCACATTTTTCCAGTCCTAGGTATTTCCCCTTTTCTCCGAATGCTAGTCTGTAATGTTAGTATACATTCAGGCTTTCCTCACCCACGTATTGGAGTGGTTCAAAGCTTATTTAGCCCCCTTCTGCTACAAACTTCCTATCTTCATGCTAGCCAACTTGATCCTGCCCAGCCAGGTTTCAGATCAGGTAATTCTGGCTCTCCCTGCAGGTATCATCTGGTATCCTAATTGACCACGTTAACCCATTCAACACCATGTGAGTTATACACCCCTGAGGGTAAATTTAAGTGGTTTCATGGCCACTTTATGCTCACACAATGGCACAAATGGCCTCTAGTCTACCTGAGAATCAGGTCCAGAGTTGAGAGTGGGTCATGTGATGTCCTGTGGACGAATAGGCAAAGTGCTATGAAGCTGGTTAGTCAGGAGAAAAGATGGTCTAGTGGTGAAGACACTGGACTGGGGCATGAGAGACCTGGCTTGAATTCCCTGCTCTGTCACAGATGTCCTGTGTGACCTTGAGCAAGGCTCTTTGTCTGTGCCTCAGTTCCCCCTCTGTAAAATGGGGATAACCACATTCCCCTTTCTCACAGGAGTGCTGTGAGGAGAAATACATTAATAGCAGTGAAGTGTTATGGTGAGGAACGCATCAGTAGACAGAAGCAAAGAAAAACAGGACACTAGGCAGTCTCCAAATCTACAGATTAGACATTGCTCCCCTCTCCTTCCCATCCAGATTCTCATACTAAAAGAGATCCTTGCTGTTTCATCTGGCTGAAGAATTAGAAATACCACCTGCCTCCATCCTTCCCCTGGCACCCTGCGGAGGGCTACCCAGAATCCATTCTTGGTGGAAACAAAACTCCAGTCCCTGGGACTGTCCCGTGTCTAATGACGAAGCATAAAAGTCTGGTTGGGCAGGAGACAGGTGGGGAAGGAATTCCCTTTGCTTAATTCAGTGGAGAATTTGCAATGGGTTTCTGCACCCACTTGGAATGGACTCTGGATATATCCCCTGAGAAAATTAAATCTGAACTGTTCCTGTGGCCTGCTAGAACATAGTCTCTTGCCCAAACTGAACTCCTGTTTCTACCTGTATTTGGTATGTTATTAGCCCTGTCTGCTGTGTCTAATGTTGGGAACACCTACCCATCTATGATAGCCACCTGTTTCAAACCTCCTCTCCTCCACTATTCAAGGGGGGAGAGGGGGTGGTGGGGGAAATATGATGGGAAGCCAGTACTGGCCTTCAACTTCATCTGCTGGCTGCATTTTTGGGGTTCTGTGTTTAGACTACATCTGAAGGCTTGTTGCAAAGTCCCCTTTAGCCCAAGCAGCCCTGCTGTGAGGGTCCCTGGTTCTAGTCCTGTTGAGACATGGCTTCTCGCTTGCCAGTGTCCTGACTGAGGTTGTGACCTGGGCATTGTTTCCTTCTGGTAGGTAATTGAGCTGCGGCGGCCTCTGGACTCGAGACTTGAGCACGTTGATTTTGAGTCCCTCTTCTCCTCTCTCAGCGTCCGGCATCTGAGCAGAGTGTTTGCGTCCCTGCTTCTGGAGAGAAGAGTGGTCCTTATAGCAGACAAACTCAGGTACCCGTCTTTGCATCTGTCTCTTACGTTCTCTTAAACAAAATGTTGGTTAAAGTCTTACGGAGAGACGGAGTGAGAGAAGTGAGTACGGGCGCCACTGTGTTGTTCTTTTGTTCTTCTCCGTTATTTCTCAGTTTCTTACCCGACTCAGGCCCACCCAAAGCCTCCATAGGGCAGGAGCTCTGGCACGGGGACCTGTCCTCTGCTGGACGTGCTGGGAGCAACCAAACTGTTCAACCCAGCTCTGGAACTTGCAAAACCTGAGCTTCCTCTGTTGCCCCAGGGAAAGCAAGTTCCTTTACTCAGAATCTCATCAAAGCAGTCTCTTGCAATAAGGAAGTGGAACCCCTCCTATTGTCTGGCACTCTGGAGCCCACAGGAACCAAGCCCCAGGGAGGAACTTGGTGTCTCTTGGCCCTTTCACGGAGGTTCTCAAATTCTGTGGACTAATTTTGTAATATTGGTTCTTGAGGTTTGGGATTTAAACTGATTCACTCCCACAAGCCTAGCACAGGGGGCCAGGTCTCGTTAAGATTTTATGCAGCTGGTGCCTGGCAGACATCCAGCCCTTAAGCACTTGAGGATTCAGAGAGGAGAGTTCTCAAAGCTCAATGATGGAAAAGCTACAGATGAGTAATGACACTTATGAGTGCGATCACGTTTCAAGCAGTGTACAATATCCCCAAGCTGTCTGTTTTCACAGATCCCAGCCAGCCACGCTACAGCCCTGGGATTGGGGGAGGGAAGGCAAGTGGAGAGGCCTCTTTTATAGGGGAGCAAAAGGAATAAGTCATCCTGCAAGGGTCCAGAGATGTGTAAGTGCAGATCTCATGCAAACTCATCACACCAATGGGAATGCTGGGTGGGTTGTAGTATAAAGGCATCAGTTCCCCATTTTCATTCCTTTATAGCCTCTTTGGGACAGGGAGGGAAGTTTGGTTACATTCACTGACAATGTACCTAGATACATTTTTTCCCCATATCCTTTAAAAGAAAATTCAAACATACACGAAGCTGCATTTAACCTCTGACAATTCCATATGTCTAAATTAGACAAATAATTTAGGTAATTTTTATAAGGATAAAGTTTTCTCTGGGAGGTTTTTCCTCCCATATGTGCAGCATTGTGACTGGATTCAGTAGGGACAGAGGCACAGATGAAGCTTTACATAATAGCCAGTGAGGATGTGTGGTGAAATGCAAGGGTTTTATGGGTATACATTTGGAATCATTAGGCAGATCACCCCAAATGAGCGCCCAGTAAAACCCTTACATCATATGGCACCACCCAGTATTTATGAATCTACAATGACTAGAATCAAGCGCTGTGTGCCATGTTGCTGACACTGTGGGGCCAGCCCTGGCCAGCAGGGCAGGATCACAGCTTCCTACGGGTGCTGGAGCCCTCTCCCATAAAATGTCCCAGGGAGCCCTGCTTGAGAGCACTGGGGAGGGTGGAGAGCCTTTCCCCTGCCCTTCCCCTCCAGCTGGTTCCTGTCTGGTAATGTTCCAAGTCCCATCGGCAACCAGCTCAACGCTCTTCTCCCGGGAGGGCTTGTGAATCAGGCTCCTGCAGACAGTTATTTCAGAAGAATCTCAGTTTTCTATTTTTATGCTAAAATAAGATAAAATGTCTTTAATAAAAATTAAAATAAATTAAAAATAATGTTTAAAATAAAATAAAATAAATTTCTAGCCCACATAGGTGTGGTGAAAAGTTTGAAAGCATGACCCAAGAGTACCTCACAGAAATCAAGGAAGAAAACCCTAGTGTAATACTAACAACAACAACAAATTCCTTGATTTTTAAGCCAATCTTAAGATTTTGGGGACCTGACTCCTTGTTTCTGAATATTTATCATTGGCAACAGTATGTGTATCATAATGGAAAACTGAGAATCTTCTCTATCCATTGGTGGAAAGCTCCTGTTTCTTACATGATGGCTTTTGAGATATTGGGTTTCAAATCTATCACTGATTTAAGGCTGAATAGTTCCAAAGGGGTAGCCATGTGAGTCTCGTTCAGCAAACAAACGAGGAGTCCTGTGGCACTTTTAAAGACTAACAAATTTATTTATCGCATGAGCTTTTGTGGGAGAAAGATCATGCGATAAACAAATTTGTTAGTCTTTAAAAGTTGCCACAGGACTCCTTGTTTGTCAAAGCTGAATGTCACTCTCCTGTGACAGGGGACAAGGAAATTGCTAAGTATTAAATAGTGTTTACCTTTGGAGTAGAAATTGCACATTTTGCGGGAAAGAAAACAAATACTTAGCTGGCAAATATTTTTTTTTTTAAAATAGAAAAAGCAGCTGTTTAAAGCTGCTCAGGGGTTTGGAATGCTAGTAATAGTCCAGAAAGGATGGATTCATGGTCAGAGTGCAGGTGAGGTGGTGAAAAAAGAGTGATACATTGTATTTATTACACTTCTCTCTAATTTATCATGTAGATATCATTACTGAGTTATCTGTACATGTACTTGTTTGTGAGAGTGTGTGTATGTGTTGGGCCGGGGGAGAGAGAATGATACACATAATATTTATTTACATATTTTAATTGCTACAAAATCTGAAGTCTCTGAAAGGAAGTGGAAAGGATTCTTGCCAAGTACTGTGTGAATTATGAAATGTTTTCAAGCTGAGCCAAAAATACATCTAACAAGTGTAAAGCAAGTGAAATGCTTTTGTTTCTTCCATCTTTGGAATGAATATTGAGTGTTTTTTTTAAAGATCTGTCAATCCCAAGCTTGGCAGTGGAAAAGAAGAGAATATGGTTGTTATTTCACCCCCCATTGCCATAGCAATAAGAGTAAACATTGTTTTTCAACCTGAGAAAATGACTGCCCCAAAAAACTGTTGATCTATTGAGATAATCTTTCCCCAGGTCTGTGCAGGCCTTAAAGCGGGAATGGGCAAACATCAGCATTTAAAGGCTGCTAAGTGACACAGATGGATTGTGTATTGAGAGTCTTTGCAGAGAGATTTTGTTTTCAAATCAAAGTTCCAGACTGTCCTAGACACTAAAGACCAAGATTGGCAAAAACAAATGTTGCAGAGTCAAACTCCTTAAACCCAAATTTTGGCTCTTAAATAAGTGGCCTGATTTTTCCAAAGTGCTAAGAACGCTGCAGCTCCCTTGTCCTGCGTGGAAGCTGCTGGGTACGCCACACTTTATAGATCAGAACACTTACCCAGGAGTCTATATATGGATTTAGGTGCCTATCTTTATGTGACGTTCCCCTCCTAGAATCTGGTTCAGTGTGCCTCTGTGCCTCCCCTTTCGCCACTCCTGAACCCCGACTTATCCCACTTTGTCAGGTGGCTACCTATTCCTGGGTCATCCCACACCAGCCTCTTGCGTGTAATTGGTCCCAGGCAGTAGGCGTGCGCTCTCCAGCCACTCAGAAGATGGTTCCCCAGTGAGTACCCCCAGCCACCAGATGCCATTCCGGGAACTTCCATCCTGCAGGGATCGGGGACCTTCCCTCATAGACTCTGGCTCGCCAGTTTATCAAAGAAACTGGAACGCACCCAGTTATTGTTCATTCACCCTCTCTAAAATCCACACAGCTTTAGATAAAGCAAACACTAGTTTATTCATTAGAACATGATTTTAAGTGAGTATATAGCAAATCAATGTAAAATCATTTAATAGAGTAATCAGGGATTAACCACTAGTAAAATTAAAATATAAGATGCATTCTAACCTAAAGTTCACTGTTCAGTCTTCCTCTCTAGCTTGCCCACATGATTGGCCTGGCCCCTGATGGTTTTCAGCCAGCCTGAGCCCTTCTGGCCATGTGGGTAGGTTCGGTCCCTTGGAGTTGTTTTCAAGATGGAGATCCTCTAGCAAAAAGCTCCTCCTAGTTCAAAGCATGTCCTTTTCAACCCCCTTTAATCCCCCCTCCTCCTTGCTGCTCACTGGTTCTCTTTGTTCCACCTGAGCCAAGGAACTCAATTTGCATTGTCTTTGTCATGTACCTCTTCAGACTCTGTGCTGAGAGATAGCCCTGATCGTCTGCCTCCCCCCACCCAAGCCATGTGAAATACATAGGCACATGTTTCGCATCTGTACACATACATGATGCTGCTGGAAATACGACACCATAACAATAATGCAGCGCACGTTATGAACATTCAAAAAAGGAAACTTGCATGGCATAGTTGGCATCAAACCATACTATTACACTGCAAAAGTGAACAGGAAAGTTACACAGATCATACCCCGAGGGGAGGGAGAGAGCTATGCATACCATGGCCCTTTAAAGTACCCATTTAAAAAAATCTTGGTCTAAAGTCCTGTGAGGGCATGAAGGTCACCCTGGTGCTCCCCTTTCTGTCAGGCCTGGCACCACCGATGTGCCTTGTCTCACGTCCTTTCAGCTGGGTTGTAAACCAGTCCAGATGGATCTTCTTACTCACAGAGCACCCCTTTCCAATGATCTCACTTATCAGTGGCAGCCATAAGCACAAGTAGAAGCTTATTTAGCTGCACCCAGGGATATAGGGTGCCTTGGTCTTAGTCCAAGTAGACATCTCTGGTCCTTTCTTCAGGAGACTTTTCTTTCCTGTGGCTGAAGGGTATGTCTACACTAGCAATTTAGGTCGATTTAAGGACCCTTAAGTCGACCTAAATTACTCCCTGTCTACACCAGACTTTCATTAAGTCGGCTTAAGAAATTCCTTAAGTCAACTTAATGAAAGCTTAAGTCGACTTAATAAGAACCACCCATTAGGTTGACTCAAGCCTTAAGTCGACTCCTTACGTCGACTTAAGGATGGTGTGGACGTGGAGTAACCCTTAAGTCGACTTTATTAAGTCGACTTAAGGGTGATTAGGTCGACTTAACAAAGTGGACTAAGTCGACTTAAAGTGAAGTCGACATAGTCCACTTTGTTAAGTCGACTTAATAAGGTCGACTTTAAGTCGACTTAAAGTCGACCTTATTAAGTCAACTTAACAAAGTCAACTTACCTTTTTGTAGTGTAGACATAGCTGAAGACAGTCTCTGGTCCAGCAGCCCTTCATGCTTCCTTCTCAGAGTTACCCCTTTTCAGTCCTTCCTTAAGCTGGAAGCCCTAGCTCTGCTCTTTGGAACAGGGTTGTATGAGTGAGTTCCACCCTTTTGCTTTCCCAGGAGCTGCCCCAGCTCTTCCCCCTTGTGCTGGGCTTTGTTAGCCAGATTTTGGTCCTTCCTAACCAGACTGCCTCAGCTCCCCGCTATGGAACTGGATTGTGCATTAGCCAACCGTGGAACCTTCACCAGCTTTATCTCCAGCTGGACCAGCCTTTCCCCACTGGTGTCTCCTGTTGTCTACTCTGCTATGAGAAAGGAGGCAGTGTTTATGCTGTTCCCCTTCTTTCAGTTCATCTCAGTTGGTCGGGAGAACGGGGAGACTTGCCTCACTCTGTCTGCCAGGCTACTGGTTCTGTGTCCTTAAAGAAACAGTAACCTGATTTCCTCCCTATGGCTTCTACTCCTGGGACCACTTCCTTTCACTCAATGACTCCCAAGTCCTTGTATATCAGACCTTTCAGTCTCTTAAAGGGCCATGCCATGTGATGGTGTGGGCTGGCTGACCATTAGGCACCACTACCCTTTGGGACGGACACTCCCATCACAAATCTCCTATATCACTACTGGGGACAACAGCTGCGTCCTCAATCGTTCATGGTCAGTACTGGCAAAGGCAAATCTAAAAGAATCAGCATGGACTCTGGCAGGGAGATGACAAACCAACACTTTATGCTGTACTCAGGTCTAAAATCAGACTGATCAGGGCCTGGGCAGTCTGAGCACTGTAGGGTTGTTTTTACCTCTTCTCCCTGACCTCAACCTGACTGAGAAGATGAGAGAACAGATAATAACTGATAGGATTCCCAGCGTAGAGATGGGAATGAATGTGACATGCTGCTAATCAGACGCACGAAAGGCAGACATTGATCGTCTCCACAAATAACAGACCCCAGCGTCTTCCTGTTAGATTTTAATCATTCTAAAGCACCGAGTTTCTCTTTTGCAACTTAAAGGCTGAAGTTCCCTAAAGACAGCCTTATATTCACGTTTAAAATGGTCGGCAGGCTCTAGATCCAAAGTTGGCGGTAAATGAACACCATCAAACAGTGACAATTTTTCTCTTTTTCGCATTGGTTGCCTTACGTGATTGAAAGGACTCTGTAGAGAGTCAGTATCACTATCTGTGGTTGGTGTGGGCTCTGCAAAAGGGGACTTGTTGGTGATAGCAGAACAAAGGGAAAGAGGAGGTGAAGGGGCGGCCAGCTTGAATGTGCACAGAGAGCGGGAAGGAGGCGGGAACATACTTGGGGGGTGGTTACACTCATGGGCTGCATCTACACTGGTAAATTAAGTCAACTTAAGCTTGGCTTAAGTCGACTTAATTGGCCCTGCGTCTACACTACACTTTGCTTAAGTCGACTTAAGCAGTTTGCTTAAGTCGACTTAAGCAAAATAAAGTCGACTTTATTAAACCACCTTTCTACTCGACCTAAGGCTTAATTCGACTTTTTAAAGTCGAATTAAGCCAGTGTAGCCCTGGGGTAGCCCTAAATTGACTTGATGAGCCATTAAGGACATAAGGAATACAACCATTGTGTCCTTAATGGCTCATCAGGTAACTCCCTGGGACCATTGTCCTGGCACATTCCTAAACATTAAGGACACAATGGTTTTAACATAAGTTAAAGTATGGATATAACACCAAATATTAACTTCTAATCGAAATAGAATTCCTAGACATAAACTATATAATCATTCCCAGCAAATTACTACCTTTCTATTGATACCAAACATGACATAGTTCCTATGGCTTATAGCATTTATGAGATATCCATTGAAAATAATATCATAAATGCTTCCCTAAATCCAGACAGTGTCACACCCTGCCCACATGCCCTGCCAGGGTCCCTGTCCCCCTTTGCCCCATTGCACACAAGGGGTGCCCCCCCGCCACCATGGACCTACCCAAGGTCCCCCTACCCCCACAAAGTTGACCTAGAGCATCCAGTGTGGACGCTCTAGGTCGACTTTGTAAGTTCCCCTTTAAGTCTACTTTAATTTTAAGTGTAGACACACTAAGTCAACTTAGTTAAATTTGACTTAAAAGTGCAAGTGTAGACATAGCCATGGACTCTACTACACATCAGCTGAGGTGTAGAGCACTCTGCCCTTTTTTAAAGGACCTTTTGAAAAATCCAAGAGAAAGAATGTAAAGTGCGCTCCATCAGAAATGTCTGGGTTTTTTTTTAATATAATTATCAGTCAAAAACAAAGCAAGTTGATGGTGTCCCTTTAAGCAAGGAAATCTGGGTGTCTTTTATAAAGAGAGACTCCTCCATATAGAAGTCCCTTGAAATAATTCCCTAGTATAGGCACTTTGCCTCTTAGAGTCATAGTTAAAACCTAAGTAATAATGAAAACCTAGCTCTGATGTAGCACTTTTCATCAGTAGATCCCAAAGCACTTCACAAAGGAGGACTCTACTGTCATCCCAATTTTAAATTGAAGGGTTAAATGGATTCCTCTCTCTCTCCCCTACAATCAGAATTCACTTGTCCCCTGACTGACTGGCATGTGTTGCTGGATAACTGCTCAGAGCCCTTCTTCACCTGATAGCCCAAGAACAGAACTCACACTTTGCCAAATTGAATTTATCCAGTGAAAAGTGCCAGAACCTGTAGCCCAGCCGTGATATTCCCCTACGCCTGTTCTAGTGTCCAGCTAGAGGGACTCAAATTTATCAGACTTAGTTCTGGAGCAGAAACTCAGGCCTTACTTAAATTCTGAGCAAGCTCACAGCCATATCTCCCAAACCCCTCTCATTACAAGTCAGCAACAGCTGCCAGAGCCACATTTCTCACTGTAAATTCTCCCTGTGGAGTTTAACACAAGCCAGCTGTGAGTGCGTTCCTGGCCATGTGAGTCCTTCCAGCCAGACTTGCCTTTCTCTCCTCCCACATTCTTTCAAGACCTGGATGCTAGTAAAACCGAAATGACGTTATGTACACAGCTTGTTATGGCGAGCCTCTCTATCCCCTGACATACACAAGCATTTCCAAACCCAGAACAGATGAGTAGCCAGTGTCCCGCAGCGTGCTCTGCATAGCCCCGTGAAACTGACCGCACGCCCCGCCTACCTCTCTTTCCAGTGCTCTGAAGGGATCTCTGGCCAAACCCTCTTGGAAGTTGTCCATGAAAGAACTTTCAGCCGAGTCACTGGTAGTGTTTGAATGGGAAAAGCATAAACTGTATCTCCTCTACCGCAGCCCTTCTGGGGCTGCAATCGGGAGGTGAGATTTCAGCACATAGATACATCTAGCTAGATCAAAGCTAGCTCAAGATATAATCCAAAGGGGTAGCCGTGTTAGTCTATTGTAGAAAGACAACAGAGTCCTGTGGCACTTTTAAAGACTAACAGATTTATTTATCGCATGAGCTTTCGTGGGAGAAAATCCCACTTCGTCAGACGCTTTGAAGATGGGAAAGTTACAGAATGGGAGGAAATTAAATGCAGGGGAGTGTATGACATAGCATCAGGTCAGGCTGTAACAGCAAATCAAAATAGGTGTTAGGATTCAAACACTGGGGAACAGCACATAGAGGAGGGGGAGGTCAAATCACTTGTAATGCGAGAAAAATCCATAGTCCCTGTTTAACCCCAAGACAACTGAGTCAAATTTGCATATAAGTTCGAGTTCTGCAGTCTTTCTTTGAAGCTGTGATTTGTTATTCATCTGTTTCAACACAGCTATTAACAAGTCGTCAAGGGAGTGAGCAGGGAGATTGAAGTGTTCCCCTATTGGTTTTGTAGTGTTGCAATTTCTGATGTCAGATTTGTGTCCATTTATTCTTTGGTGCAGAGACTGTCCTGTTTGTCCAATATATAAGGCAGAGGGGCATTTCCGGCACATGATGGCATAAATCACATTGGTGGATGAGCAGGTGAACGAGCCCTTGATGGAGTAGGTGGCTTGATTAGGCCCTGTGATGGTGTCTTCAGTGTAGATATGAGGGCAAAGTTGGCAGCGTGGTCTGTTGCAGGGATATGTTCCTGCTTTAGTGTTTCTGTTGTATGATCTGTAGTTGCTGGTAAGTATCCTTTTAAGGTTAGGGGGCTGTCTGTGAGCAAGGAGAGGTCTGTCTCCTAAGGCTTGAGAGAGTGAGGGATCATCTTGTAAAATAGGCTGTAGATCTTTGATGATGTGATGAAGGGGTCTGGCTTGGGGGTTGTAGGTGGTGACCAGTGGCGTTCTGTTGTTGTTTTTCATCAAACTTAGCCTGGAACACTCCACACAAGAGATCCACTTTCTGGACACTACAGTGCAAATTAGCGATGGGCACATAAAGACCACCCTATACCGCAAACCTACTGATCGGTATAGTTACCTACATCCCTCGAGCTCTCATCCTCGACACACCACACGATCCATTGTGTACAGTCAAGCCCTAAGATATAACCGCATTTGCTCTGACCTCTTAGACAGAGACAGACACCTTCAGGATCTCTACCAGGCATTCTTAAAACTACAGTACCCACCCGCAGAAGTGAAGAAACAAATTGACAGAGCCAGACGGGTACCCAGAAGTCAACTACTGCAGGAGAAACCCATGAAAAACAACAACAGAACGCCACTGGTCACCACCTACAACCCCCAAGCCAGACCTCTTCATCACATCATCAAAGATCTACAGCCTATTTTACAAGATCATCCCTCACTCTCTCAAGCCTTAGGAGACAGACCTCTCCTTGCTTTCAGACAGCCCTCTACCCTTAAAAGGATACTTACCAGCAACTACAGAGCACACAACAGAAACACTAAAGCAGGAACACAGCCCTGCAACAGACCACGCTGCCAACTTTGCCCTCATATCTACACTGATGACACCATCACAGGGCCTAATCAAGCCACCTACTCCATCAAGGGCTCGTTCACCTGCTCATCCACCAATGTGATTTATGCCATCATGTGCCGGAAATGCCCCTCTGCCTTATATATTGGACAAACAGGACAGTCTCTGCACCAAAGAATAAATGGACACAAATCTGACATCAGAAATTGCAACACTACAAAACCAATAGGGGAACACTTCAATCTCCCTGCTCACTCCCTTGACGACTTGTTAATAGCTGTGTTGAAACAGATGAATAACAAATCACAGCTTCAAAGAGAGACTGCAGAACTCGAACTTATATGCAAATTTGACTCAGTTGCCTTGGGGTTAAACAGGGACTATGGATTTTTCTCGCATTACAACAAGTGATTTGACCTCCCCCTCCTCTATGTGCTGTTCCCCAGTGTTTGAATCCTAACACCTATTTTGATTTGCTGTTACAGCCTGACCTGATGCTATGTCATACACTCCCCTGCATTTAATTTCCTCCCATTCTGTAACTTTCCCATCTTCAAAGCGTCTGACGAAGTGGGATTTTCTCCCACAAAAGCTCATGCGATAAATAAATCTGTTAGTCTTTAAAAGTGCCACAGGACTCTGTTGTCTCAAGACATAATAACTGTGAAGCTGCAGCAGGCTTGCTGGTCGCTGAAGTATGAACTCCGGGTCTCAGACTGGCTTGCACTCAGGAGGCTAATCCATGCTGCTTCCCGACTGCCATGGTTACAGTGATCTCATTACTGAAGCTAGTTTTGAGCTAGGTAGATAAAGGCAATTTGGGTGTGCCTATTCCTGATTCAGTTACACATCCCAATTGTAGTGTAGACATACTCGCAATCTCTAGTTTCTCCCCACCTTCCTCTTGGGTCAGCCGACCCTTTTGAGGCATTGTCCAGAGCAGGATCTTTATGGTCATGTAGTATTTTGTCCTGATTTATGTTGGGTATTTGATCTGTTTCTTCTGAACAGTTCATCGATGCTCTTTCCCCTGCAGCTTTGTTCTTCACTGAGGTATATGCCGAGTGCCAGAAAGAAATGATGTTAGTTAAAAGCAGGTCAGAGAATGAAGCAGCAGTAGAAGCTGTGCCTTCAATGTTATATCTTTATTCTCTAAAGATAGCAAAGGTGCACAGGTAACCATTTCTGTGTCCTTGCCAGGCGTGCACCGTAACAGCAGCCACCGGAGTCAGTGGAAAACTGCCCCTTGCCATGTGACAAAAGAGTAGCTTTTTGTAATCCTAAAGTGTATCATGTGTCTTTGCAGAGTCACACTAAGCAATTACTTCCAATATTCCAATAGCAAGGAGTTCCGCAAGTGACAGATGATGAGTTTGAAAAAAAATTAAAAAGTGATATTGTTTGTTTTGTGAGATAGAATAAATCCTAAGTAGGAGCACATGATAAATCCCCATATTATTTTGGTCCCTCGCTCATTCTTGGCTGTGTAATATAGTCTGGTGCGTCTTTGTAAGTCTTTTATCTTAGACAACAGATCTGATTGTATTCTAGTCCAAAGGTTTGGGATGTTTGGGGGAGAGGTGAAGGCAGAATGTGTTCAGGAGGCTTACGGAAGGACAGCTTCATTCAATTCAGGCTGTCATTTTGTGGCTTGTGGTGATGTGGATTGGAGAGAAGAATATTGAAAATGATGAGTGACTGTAGGTGCCCAACCTGAACTACCTGATAGAGGCCTGATTTTACAGCACGTGCAGAGCGCCCACCCTTGACTCTTTTGCCTTGCTTTTTGCGTTGTCTTCTAGCACCCTGTCAAAGTGTTGCCATGCCATGGTGGCACTCCTCTACCCCTTCACCTGGCAGCACACCTACATCCCCGTCCTGCCGCCTTCTATGATTGACATTGTGTGCTCACCAACCCCGTTCCTGATTGGCCTTCTCTCCAGCTCACTGCCCCGCCTCAAGGAGCTACCAGTGGAAGAGGTGAGCCATGAACGCGTTCGAGACTGTTGTTTTGAAAAGCCACAGTGTTCGCTGGCCTGTGTTGTCCTCTCACCCAGAAGGGTCACTGCTTAGACCCATTACATTGTGTCACTGTTTTAAGGCAGGGCCCCACTGTAACTACCTGGGGCTGCAGAAGTACAGTTGCCAGCGAATTGTATCAGGAATAGCACCCAGAACCGTTGTCTCCAAAACACACAGGCTACTACCTTGGGAGCAGCAGTGGTGCCACATCTGGAAGGGGGAACTGACATCATGACCTTCCTTTTTATTTGCTATCTCACAGAGGGCTGGTAAAAGGGCAATAGTGGTGATTTTGGCTGGCGGGGTTTATTATTAAAAGGTTTGTTATCGCTATACTGCTGCCAGGATAGCACCCTCGGTGCATCCATTGCTGAATCTGTCACGTATTCATTGTTTTTTAGGGATTGGCCAGGAGCTGGGGTGGCTATAGTTAGTACAGACCATCTGTCTGTCTGACTGAGGCAGTCTGTTGTCTTTTATCTTGTACTGAGATTAAAAGCTCTGTGGGACAAGGGCTGTGCTTTTGTTCTGTGTTTGTACAGCACCTAGCACAATCGGTCTAGTCTGCGACTAGGGCTCCCACATGCTACCACAATATAAATACATACATTATAATTATAAGCACACCTGTAAATAAATGAATAACTCTGAAAAGTACTGGGGAGTGCAGTGTGAGGGCAAATACATGTGCACACCCAGAGCATGATGGGTCATAATATATTCAGCCTCGCATCCAAGGCATTCCTAGACTCCAGTGCAGAAGAGACAATGGAGCCCCTTTGGTGAGCTACAACCTTCTGCCCATTAGTGGCATTGACAGTGGTGAGGTGGTAAGAGAAATAATCTTTCAAGGACAAGCTTAGATCAGAGACCCTGTTTTCCTCTCCACTTCACACCTGTTCTGTAACTATCAACACTGTTCCTACAGAGCTGATCTTTGCAAAGTCACACTAAGCAATTACTTCCAATATTCCAATGGCAAGGAGTTCCGCAAGTGACAGATGATAAGTTTGTAAAAAGTGATATTGTTTGTTTTATGAGATAGAATAAATCATAAGTAGGAGCACTTGATAAATCCCCATATTATTTTGGTCCCTCGCTCATTCTTGGCTGTGTAATATAATCTGGTGCTTCTTTGTAAGACTTTTATCTTAGACAACAGATCTGATTGTATTCTAGTCTAAAAGTTTGGGATGTTTGGGGGAGAGGTGAAGGCAGAATGTGTTCAGGAGGCTTACGGAAGGACAGCTTCATTCAATTCAAGCTGTCATTTTGTGGCTTGTGGTGACGTGTTCAGAAAACCACAGCAAAGGCCCTGCTGTTGGCCAGTGTTTTATATCTCTTCCTGCTGCTGTGGTTCTTGGAGAAGGGCGGAGTTTTCCTTGAGAGCCGGGAAGGTTTGGGATAATCTCTGGTGACAGGAGATAACACTTCCCCTTTCTCTCCTTGGTAGGTCCTTCTGGTTGACCTTGTTAATAACCGATTCCTCAGGCAGGTGAGTAGAGCTGTTCCATCTGGGGATTTTTCTCCCGCTTCCTTGATTTCTTCCTGACTTGACCTGTATTTGTTTATTCTGCTTGGCTGGCTGGGCCAGGAGCACCTGCCTGGACACAGGCTGAGAGGCTGGATTTGATGGCAGGTGCTGTTTAACAGTAATGTCACAGTGTTTATGGACATGTAACACCTCAAAGAACTTTGAAGCACTTTCTAAACTTTAAGGTTATTTACCCCCCTCAACTTTTGGGAAGTAGAGAAGTATCATTCCTATTTTGCAGATGGGGAAACTGAGGCACAAGGCCTGTTTAAGTGTGTTGTCCAAAGCCATGGAGTGAGTCACAGGCAAAGCTGGGAATAGACTCTGGAGTCTCAACACTGTCTTATGCCCTAAGCTCTGGTCAGCGTTACCTTCTAGGACACAGGTGGGCAAGCTATGGCCTGTGGGCTGGATGTGGCCCGTGGGAGGATTTCATCAGGCCCTCCAGCTGGGCCTGGCCAGAGCACAGCAGCTGGCTTGCTTCCCCCTGCCAGACTCACCCCTCTCCCACCACATGGGTCCAGCAGCGCCCTGACCAGAGCACAGCGGTCACTCCCCCCCTCCGTGCCTCGCCCCTTTTCCCACCCCACTCCAGCCCACCTAGAGGGCAGCAGATGTGGCCCTCAAGCCAAAAAGTTTGCCCACTCCTATTCTAGGATCACATCAGTACCTTCCAATGAGGACTGGTCTTAGTGGATCTTTCAGTTTCTGTGTTCATCAGTCCCTCTCCTGTACCTCCCTCTTGCCCTTGCATTACCAGACCATAATGGAAAGTCAATCAATGGGAATCTGGCCATCAGTTTGCAGACTAATTTGGATTCTGATTCCCTTTGAATTGGAGCAGAGGAGCATGAATTTTGTGGGGTCATATTCCTAGATTCCTGGGACATATTCCTAGATCTGGAAGCCAGGGGTTGATTACCAGGTGGTTTGTTTGTTTTCTAAGCAGAATCGAACTCCAAATCAGAGCCACAGCCCAAAGAATTCAGGCTAGGTCAGGAAATCAGTCTTCTGGTTAAGACATTGCATAGGTCCAGGAGCACTGGGTTCCACTCCCATCTCTGCCACAAGAGCTTCATTATGAAACCTTGAGAAAGTTGTTCTTGGGACCACTGTTCCCCCATCCAAAGAGGGGATTTTAGCCCCACCCTCCTTCCTGGGGGCAATATGAGGACAATGGCTATTTTGTTTCTTTCAGTACAAATTTCATTTGTCAGCTGCCCTGGCTATATAGCCCTTTCTCCATGGTGTAAATAACTCTTCCCGCCCCCAGCAGCTAGTGTGACAAACCCGTCCCTTCTGACTCCCAGCTCTTTCACTGCCGAGTTCACCTGCGGTGTTCCCCACTGCATGTCACTGTATGAGGTGGGAGAAGAGCAGGGTTGGAAATCACCTAGAGCTGTGCCTGCCTGAGTTGCTTGCTGGCCTTGTTCGGATGCCTCTTGCTTCTGAGATTATCAGAGCAACCCCTAGCCTCCAGAGAGGGAATGGAGTTGGGGTGGGAGATGGGAGACAGAAGACATGATCTGAGAGCGAAACTTTAACAATCTGTCCTCTGCGAGCTGCGTATCTGGGAGTGGGACACCTCCCCTTAATACTTGGAGAGGGTTTGACGGCCCCAAATGGAGAGCTAGCGTTGTTATCGTTGTTCCCCTGGTCTCGTAACAGATAAACGTCAGCGTGCCCATCCATGTTCTGGCCCCGTCTCTCCCTGACTGCAGGTGAGCCAGCTGAGGAGAAATGCAGGTTCTCCGGGCCGGCACAGCCCCACTCTAAGAAGGTCCCTGAGCATGTGCTTGTTTTCTAGATGGAGGACGAGGACTCCATCCTGCCTCGGAAACTGCAGGCGGCGCTAGAGCACATCCTGGATCAGAGGAATGAGCTGGCTGGCGACAAGGAGGATGGCTCTCTGAATCACAAACATGGTAAAGCCCACAACCTGGCAGCTTCTTTGCAGCGGGTGGGCCTTTTCTCACTTCCCCAGCAGGGACTATTCTTATCCCCTGGCCCCAGCGAAGTGACGATACAGTTCAGTGGCTAGAATTAGCTGAGGTTTTGCTAAACTGCCCAGCACACTTTGCTGACTATGCAATTGGCTGTCATGGTGTCACCTTCACCCGCTGCCCCATTACACCCTTCCTCCACCCCGCCCCAGGGTAGCTGCCACAGTCCTTCTCGCTAAGTCTCATGCAGTGTCAGTCTTATGAGTAAAGCCTTCCTGTCCAGCTGGGCTGAGCCTGTGGCCGGTGCATGGGCAAAGGTGAATTGGAAACATGAGATACGGTCTCGTAGCCCGGGTCACAACACGTGAGAGTGTGACTGATGAGTGGCACATTGAAGATCTGCAGCATGTGCCAAGGTGGGTCACCAGCCAGGGATGCAACTTCAGGGTAAACCACTGTGTGACCCTTCCCAGCATCTCCTTACAGTTCTACCACCAGCACCTCCCGGCTTTCTCTGCCTCGCCCCTTCTCCTCTTCCGTAGAGTCCAGCCCCTTGAACGAAGTGGTGTCTGAAGCCTTCGTTCGTTTCTTTGTGGAGATCATGGGCCACTATTCCCTGTTCCTGACCCCCAGCGAGCGAGAGGAGCGGACCCTCCAGCGGGAGGCCTTCCGCAAGTCTGTCTCCTCCAAGAGTCTTCGACGCTTCCTGGAAGTCTTCATGGAAACCCAGATGTTTGGGGGCTTCATTCAAGAACGGGAGCTGCGGAAACAGGTGGTCAAAGGTTAGGGGCTCTTCTTGTTCCATCAGTCTCCTGGGAGTGCTGAGAATAGCATCAGATACCATCATCTTCTGGATCAGCATAGGCCGTAGCTCTGGCATGAGGCCATGACGACCAAGGGTCTTCATGCAGATTGCAGTGACATCCCCTTTGAGAGAGATGTGGCCTGAATACAGACTTAGGAGCCAATAATGCATGGGTTCTGTTCTTAGCCTCTCTCTCTCTGGTCTTGGAGAAGTTACGTAGGGAAACCGAGGCAGTGAGAATATATCTGAAAAGGGGGGGAAAGCATTACTTACCTCACAGGAGTGCTCTGAGGGTTAGTTAATGTTTGCGAAGTACTGAGCATTATTAATGAGTGCTGGGAAAGAGTGGCAATTTTGGCTATTTGGGGAAATAACAGACATTTGCATTAATGTCCATCCTCCTCAGAGCTGCTTTTATCATGTAATTTCTAACTCTGTCCTCTGGCCTCTAAAGCGCACTGACTTGAGAGGCTGTCTCATTGAAACCACTGGTCAGAGCTGGTTGAACAAACTCCTCAAAAGATCTAATGCTCACTGGAAATTGGACAGGGCAGAGGGAAAGGGGTTTTTCTTAGATGGTGAAAATGTGGCCCCCAAGTGTTAATTCCCCGAAGGGTCCCACATTCTAGTCTCTGCTCTCTCCATGGCAGAGTGATCAAGGGCTTTCTCTCAAAAAGATTCCTTCATTCCCTCCAAGAAGCAAAGATGATTACTCTAGCCAGTCGTGTCTGCAGAAGGAAGCAGCCTGGCCTATGGGATGGAGCACTGGACTGTGACTCAGGAGACCAGCTCTGCCCACTGGCCTGCTGGGAAACCTGGGCCAAGTTAATGCCTGCATTGTGAGCTGCAGTTTCCTCCTCTGTAAAATGGGGGCAGCGGTACTAACCTCCTTAGGCCAGTGCTTTTACGGCTACTAATGTAGAGGTAGGTATTACTCTGTATTTGGAACCAAAAGGATTGTGGGCTTTTTTCCCGACAGGTCTGTTTGAGGTACGTGCCCAGGAGTACCTGGAAACACTCCCCAGTGGGGAGCAGAGTGGAGTCAATAAATTCCTGAAAGGACTAGGTAAGATGCCAGACCAGCTGTTGTCTTTACTCGGTGGTTGTGTTGCATGCAGGGCCAGCCCAACCACATAGGTGAAGTAGGCGGTCATTATTTTAGGAGATGTCACTCTCCAGAGGGTTGAATCTGTTTTCCCCCAGTATGGTCCTGTGATCTGTCCTGGGCCGTCAGTCAGTGCTCAGTGTCGGGCCAGCTAATAATGCCCATGTATGTCACTGGATTGCCTTGTGGGGGATCATAGTCTGGGCCCTGAGCTCCCACTGGTGTTGTGAGATAAAGACTGAGAACTCTTCTGAGGCGCTCAGCTATTGCAATGGACCATATCAGTACGGAGGGGGGCTGAGAGAAAGAGGGCTGGGAAGCTCTTTTAGAGCAGAGCATTTCATTCCCAGCTAAGGGGAGGGAGGGAGAAGGCCATATCTTGTCACTTTTTCAGATCACCTCTGGCTGACACAGGCAGCGCTATTGTGACTGACTCGGAGGGAGCCACTTCCTTCCTTGGGGAAGAGAGTTCCTCTGGAGTGAGGTCCAGCATTGCAGGGGGAGGAGGGGCAGCAACTCCATCTCAGTCCTTGCTCCAGTTGGCTCTGGGAGTGAGAGGTGGATCTAAGTCTTTCCCCACTGGATATTTTCTCTAGGTAATAGCTGTTTTCCTCACTTAATCTCCTTCAGGTAGCAAAATGAAATTCCTCCACAAGAAGTAAGGCTCACGTGTGCCATCGATCTATAGACGTGAAGGAGTTTACAATTCAGCTGAAACAAAACAGTTATCAACCATTCCCATTTAGCCAGCTCCCAAGAGGGTGCCAGCCCTGGGAGCCGAACGCTGGAGGCAGACAGGCCAGGGTTTGCTCTCATGTGAAAGTGGCCCCATGAGATGAAAAGGTGGCAATAGAGCAGCCTGAAGAGGTCTCTGGACTCCTACAGTAACATGCACTGGACCAAGCACTCAATACTCTGCGTTAGCATTTTGCAGACCTCCAAATGGATTTTATTTCTTAGCTATTAAACTTTTTTTTTCTATTTATATTGGGGTTAGGAAAAATATTAACCATTGACACATGCCCTGGCCTCCTTCCGAGTGGCACTGCTGGATGTGAGAATGGGGACTGAGGGAAAAGGCCGTATTACCCCTGAGCTGAACTGGCTATGCTGAGAATGAAGAAGGACAAAGGGAGGCAAGAATCAGAGGAAACATACGAAAATAGGTCTTGAGGAAAACGAGGATGCTGAGGATGGCAGGGAGGCCAAAGGACATGGGCAGGGTATGCTTATAAGTGAAGGAAGGACGTGGAGGGAGAACCACTAAACCTACTGAGAACTTGATATGCCAGCCAACTAAGCGACCGCTATGCTCTGCACGGTGGCTGTTCCACATGGAGAGGCCTTTTCTTGTGTTGTCTAAGTGGAAAACTTTTCACAATGTAATTAAAATGAGTGACGTAAAAAGAAAACGACTTGGGATTTTTGCTGAGAATTATAGATTTATTTATTTTTTGTTTTAACCTGCCTTATTTTATATATGGGTCAACAGGGCCATCTAGTGGTCAAATAGAATAGTTATGTTTATCCAATCACATTCTCTAAGGCAAGTTCCAAAGGGGTAGCCGTGTTACTCTATTGCAGGAAAACAACCAGAGTCCTGTGTCACTTTTAAAGACTAAGATTTATTTATTGCATGAGCTTTCGTGGGAGAAAATCTTCAAAGCGTCTGACAAAGTGGGATTTTCTCCCACGAAAGCTCGTGCGATAAATAAATCTGTTAGTCTTTAAAAGTGCCCCAGGACTCTGTTTGATTCTCTAAGGCAGTGATTCCCAACCTTTTTGGCTCCAGGGCCACATATCATTTTTACAAAGGGCCACCAGTCTATCAACCCATAAAAATGTTTTGATGCATGCACCATTAAGGGCTACAAATCACTACATATTTAAAGTGAACATTTTGGTGCTACTGTGTCATTTTCAGTCGCTATTTTACACCTACAAATGACTCACAGTGGATACACTCACAAAGCACCAGTGATTGCCACTGCACACTGAAGCACATGGTAGCGAGGTCATGGTGGGTGTCCTGCTAAGTGTAGGCCAGACCGAACGGCACTGATTTTTAGAGTCCTGCCGCTCCTCAAGCGTGGTGGGTCCTGGCTGCTTCACCAGCAGCCCCACACCACCTTCCCCTGCAGCTAGATGGAAGGAGTTTAGGGAGGAGAGAACCTACTCACTGATCTTCCATCCTCCTGACTGCAGCAGGGGAAACTACATGCATCCTGTAGCTCCATGTGCTCCACCAGGGTCCCTGGGCAATAGTTCCCTTCTGCAGCCAGGGGGATCGGAGATCAATGCTCACCTCCTGGCTCCAGCAGGGATCCCAGTGTGTATGGACCCAGCCGGAGCACTTTGCTGTGCTCCCTGCTACAGAAAGGGGGGAGAGGAGGGAGAGCTCTGATCTCCCACCCCCTTAGCTGCAGCAAGGAGCCTGCACACATGTTGTAGCCCCCAGCAAAGCACTCCACCTGGGTCCTTAGGCAGCAGCTCTCTTGTGCAGCCAGCAGAAGGGGAGTGGTGGGCCACTTTGAAAGCCCATGGATTGGGAGCCACTTCTCTAAGGGTTGGTCTACACTACAGTACACGAGACAAGTGAACCGACATAAGGCAGCTTATGTCAGCCTAATTATGCCAGCATCTATACTACGGCCTTCCTCCCGCCCAGGTAAGTGCTGTCCTAGACCGCCGTAATACCCCCGCCTTCAGGAGAGGCGTACGGCTGATGTCAGGGCTGATCTACACTTGTCGCCAACAGCTGACTTTCTGGTGACAAAACAGCGCTGGTGTACACACTACAACGCTCCCCCAGCTGAACCCTCCCTGCTTTGATGACAGACAAACCCACCTTGCCGAGCGATGTACAGCTTTTTGTGGCAACACTGGAGGGACTAGAGTAGAAGTAGACACTGGATGTTGTAGCTGGGCTCCAGAGCCAGGAACTATCCCACTTGCATTCCAGCTACACAGGCCTGCGCTCCTCCACTTTCAAAGTACCAAGAATCACCCAGCCACTGCCAGTTGTGCATGCTGGCTCCCAGCAGCAAGTGGTCTCCTGCCTGGACTGCGGGGAGGGGAGGGGTGGATCATTCATCTGGGTCTGTGGGGAGAGGAGGCTTTGGGAGAACTCAGAGGGAATCAATCCTGCTCTCTGATGGCAGGCATACAGGCAGCGTGGGCTGCTTCTGGGGAAGGGAGGATCGGGGAGAGACTCCTGATGTGCTGTGAAGAGCCAGGAAGGCCCAGCCAACTTTCCCTCGCTCTCAGTGGGGAGGCAAGAACCCCCGGGCAGCTTTTCCCACTCCCAGCAAAGAACAAGAAGTGGAGGGGGGAAAAGTCTGCTGGAAACGTGGGAGCCTGTGGGGCAGCTAGGATCCCAGCAGAGAGGTACCAGCAGAACGTCCAGACTGCTCCTCTCAGGTTGGTGGAAACACTCCTGGTGAGGACACACCCCACTGTCCATGGAGGATAATGTGACCATGCACTGCAGTGGCTGTAAGTTGCCCAATGTGTCTAGTATAGACATACCCTACGGCCGAAGAACTCTTCCTGTTACAAGTCTCTCACGTCTCACTTTCAGATACCACCCAAACACTGCGCCATGACCCCTGCCCAGGAGTTACAGTAAGGGGGAACGCACTGGAACGCAGTTCCGGGGCCCACAAATTTGAAGGGCCAGAGTTCCGGGGCCCCTAAAAATAGAAGAATCCAGAGGAATGCATGTTCCGCCCTGCCCTGGCTGCTGGCAGGTCCTAAGCCCCACCTTTGTTAATCACAATACTTATTGTGTTATGCAGTGTTTGCTAGTTTGTGACAATAATTGCGATAGACATAAATGACATATAAAATTATAAATATTTTTACGGAACAATAACCGATGTATGTGGTACTGAGAGATGATTGCAAATGCCTACCTGGGCTGGGGCCCACACATGCATGAAGGGGGCCCAGACAATACGGGAAGGGGGCCTGGAGATTAGGAGGGTTCCATCAAATTATACTTAAACCACTGTGTACAACACTTATTTAATCTTAGGCTTCCAGAAGTTCAAGAGGGTTTCCCTTTTGTAGACACCCTGTCTTTGACTGGGCAGCAGTCAGGCACAAAATACGCCTCAGCCAAAGCTAAAACCTCTGCTTTGACAAGCCGTTCCGTGTCGGCTGTGGTTAGCCTGTGGCGCTGATGAATTCCTGAATGATTCTGGCATTTTACACGGGCTCTGACGTCTATGTTCTGTGGCAAGGTTCATTTTAAGCTGTAGTTTGGGTGACTGATTGGCAAGTGTTATACAGTGTTTGACTGGCAGTGGCGGCAGAGCAGGATGGCCAAGTAGGGGAACTGCCAGTGAGTTCCCCCCCCCAGGTCTGCCAGAGGAGAAAAGCCAACTATGGCCAAGGCAAAAAAGAGATGTAGGAGTCAGTCTTTAAAGGCGGTATTGTGCTATTAGAGTTTGTATTTCTTTTATGTGGATCACTGGAAAAAAAAATCTGTTTCTTGACCCCCCTTTAACGTCTGTTCCACTCGAGTAGACCGACTTCTGATTGCTACCTATTAATGCTGTGACTCCTTTGGCAGACGTGGCAGAGATCTGTGCCGCAGAGTCACCAGTTCTCTGTGCAAACCCTGCTGATGATTGATGAGGCTTATTACAGTTCCCTATCAGAACTCTGGGGAATCTCCTTGCCGACGCCTTGCACTTGACACCCTCCACTGAGATGTTCCCACATAAAGCAGGCCCAGGTGGGATTCCCTCCAGAGCTTGTGCAAGATGCTGGATAGATCAGTTTGAAACAGTTTTTTTCTGGGTATTAATCACAGTGCCTCTGCAGCACATTCACCCTCTACTAGGCAAGGAAGCAAAAGTGTAAGCCCAGAAATCAAAACCAAGCCTCCAGTACAGAACATTAGGAGATTAAAGCCATATTTTTTTAAAAAAAAACAATGGTCAGTTAGAAATGACATCAAACTATTAAAGTGAGAGGTATTCCTAATTTAATTTGCTTTCACTATTTCTGGTATTTATTTTCTGCATTACACTCAGTTTGGACAGAGAAAACAGACAAAGCAGCTTCCCTTTTGCTTAGGGTGAATTTCTAGTTAATTTTCCTTTTAGATCACTGCTGGGGAATGGCGATTTTTTTTTTTTTTGCAGGTTGTTCTCATTGGCTGTCTCTTCTTCGATGCAGAACGTTTCTATTGTTTTTTCTTAAAATGATCAGTTTTTTTTAAAAAACTACAATTGGGGTCTTGTTTGACCCGAAGTGTCCCTTTAGCTAAGAACACAATGTTTGAAAACATACAGGCTACAAATAGGGACACCAAGGGAGAAAAAATAGGATCATTAACTCCACAGGGAAACAGTGGAGTAGGACTGCTCTTTGGCTGGCGGTACAGAATGGAAGAGTTTGTACGTGGTTCATATGACTGCCTGTTTCAGCTGGAAGCTGGTACCAAATATCCACCTAGCAGTTAAAGGGGGAAAAAACTGTTTGGCCCCACCACCACTAGGGGAAGCTGTGAAGAATGGGTAGAAGCGGGAGTCTTGCAGTTTCTGATTCCCTCGCCTCTCTTCCTCTGATGACTCAGGGCAACAGCTGAATATAACAGCTGCTCCCTGGAGAAAGGCCAAACAAACTCTGGCGAAGTGCCCTAGCTTCCCCAGTGGCAAGAGAAGAAAAGCCTCCCAAACACTCTCTGTGGGGAAGAAGATGGGTAGCAATGTCTCCTGAGCATGCATGCAGGTAAGGGGAACCTGGAGGGCTGGTGGTGTTTGGGGAAGGTTGATTATAGGGGAGGAAGACAGCCCTAGCTTCAGGAAAGCATGCATGTTCCTGGATATCGGTCTGACCTCCCTCTCCCCCGATCATGGAAGGGCCTTGCTAATTAATACCTTCAGTTTGAGAGCAGCCTAAGTTTCAGTGGAGTCAGGCATATGAAAGTCCCTGCTCAGCAAGTGGAGGCTGGTGACTTTGGATCCCTGTGTTCTGGAGCGTTGTTCCTGCAAAACATCTTAGTGTGTCGGCACCTCTCTTAGATGGGTGCAAAGAGTGAACAGGTGAGTGGTGGGCAGCGTGGACGAGTGACTTCCAGAGAAATGGGTGAGTGCTCATTCGCTAATATCTGTACGGTGCTTAGCAATTCATTTATTCACTATGTTTTTACAGCGTGTAGCATTACTGAGCCCCCAGACTGTTACCTCTGGGCATTACCCCTGTATAAATGTTGAAATAATGCACAGATATGGTCATTGTAGGGCAGTGGTAAATAGACAATGTCACGCAGATCCTAAGAGTGGCAAAGTGGAACCAGGCAAATCAACAAGGGATAGAGAAGCAGCAAAACAGGACAAACCCACCTGATTTTCAGCTGCACCTTTAAGACCCCCGAAGAGCATTCCCCGGGGAAACTGACTGGGTTTGCAGAGGTGGTTTTAGTAATGCTAAATGTATCTAGCGTCACTGACGCTTTAACCAAATGCAATACACAGAGGTTGATCAGCATGCGAGGGCATTGGTGAACAAATGTGGGCTTGTTAGCTCAGGTCAGAGAAACTTGTGCTGTTAGACCCCGGGGTCCCAGGAATGTGTCCACTGCCCACGTTCCCCTGGTGGGTGACACGTCACAAATGCTTAGCTGGGTAAAGCACGCTTCAAGTCAGTGGGACACTTTGCTGTACCAGAGCCAGAATGAAGGAAGAATTAGGGAAATTTCCAGAAGTGTTCATGATGCTAAGTGAGTTCTCCGTTCATTTCTTATTTTGCATGTGAACATGCCAAAACTGATGATGGGAACCCAGGCAGCTTTTAGTAAAACAACCCTCGTAGCAGCCAGGAAAAAGCAGGCCATGGTTATAGCCATGTTCATCTTATTTTGTGGCTCATGTTTAGCAAGGGAAACGTAAAGCCTATGGCTCAGTAGCCACTGAAGTATTTTCATTGGTAGTCTTAAGGACAGAGCGGTTCAAACCTACGTGCCTTTTGGAATGTGAAAGTCGAAAAAGCAGCAGTGTGGAGTGTGGGTTGTATGGAATTCTTACGTCTTGAAAGTTTTTTAGTTCAACATTTCACATGAGAGCTATAAAGAAATACAGAGCATTTGGGGCTCTAGGCTGAGTGCAACCTTTCCAGCCTGATATCATTCCAGGGATAGCAGGATCAAGTACCTCAGGTGCTTCATACGCTTCGGTAGAATCCACCTACAGAGAAGAAACACACACGAAGAAGTAAACTTGATGAGGGATTGATTAGCTGTAATCTCAGTTGTATTCCTTCGACGGATTTGGGGCTTGTGTTGATTTGTTTAGAACTAAATGGAACTGCCAATCGAAAAGCAGGAACAGTCAAGGTGTAAATAAGTTAATATTTAAAAACTGAGCTCTAATAACATCTGTCATACTTAATTAAACAGTGATAGGAATCCACAAGAAATGTTGCTAATGTGAATTTACTAACGGTTAGCAGGTCTGTAACACTTTCCAACCCCTAATCTCAAGTTGCTTTAGATCAAGAATTAATTAAGCTTCTTCCTACCATGCAGTAAGGCATGTTTTATGTTCATTATGGCAAATGAGGAAACTGATGCCCAGAGACGTTTCCCATGTTTACATGAGATGCCTGTTCAGATCTGGAACAGAGCCCAGGTCTCCTATGTTACTCCAGCCCTCCAGACCATCGTTCCACCTCATCTGGTTGAGGTGGTTAGCATCTGGTGGTGGCAGTAGAGTCTGAGGACAAATCTGAGTTCCTATTACAAATCTTAGAGAAGCTGAGTATCTTTCCATGGATCTATTTTTTAATTGATTTATAAGGCACTGTGAATGGCTTGGTACTTACAGACATATATAAAATAAGTGTGTTTTACAAGTCCCTGCCTGTGACGGGCTAGTCCAGAGGTTGACAGTGAATGGGTTAATCTTTCCTTTCTTGTTAGACAGGATTGCAGTTCTGCTGCCCCAAGTACAGACACTTACAAAGGGAGTAGAGTTGAGCCAACTCTGAGGAATTCCTACACAGAAAAGGTTTTGGAATATAATAAAAGTTGGATGACAATAGATAGATATGCTGTTTAAGGTCTCCAGATGTTGTTTGTATGACTTCATGAACACTTGTACTGGAATTCTGTCTGTTCTCTGGTATGTCTGGATTGGAACATCCACATAGGGTTTTGCACTGGTTTAATTAAATCTGTTTAAAATCACTTCTCTGGCTTGTCTGTGCTACAGACCAGTCCCTCCTCCCCAGCCAACAGCAGGTGCCAGCAGCCTGCCTCTGGCACCACATGAGGGGGTTGGGGCCAGCAGGGGAAAAGAGCTGCCATGCACACAGCTCTTACGGCCCTGGCAGGGCCAGCAGGGGGAAAAGAGCTACCGCGTGCGCATGGCTGTTGTGGCCGCAGGCCATGCAGGTGGCGGGGCCAACAGAGGAAAGAGCCGCCAGGCATTCACATGTCTATTGAGGCCCTGTGCTCCGCTGAGGGGTGGGGCCACCAGGGGGGAGTGGCTGTGGGGCCAGGAGCCCTGTGTGCCACTCGGAATGGGCGCACGTGCCATCTTTGGCGTGCACGCCGTGGGTTGCTGATCCCTGCCACAGACGCTACAGCAGGACAACCATAGAAATGTCTTCTAGCGCTAGGAGGGGTTTTTCCATTGCTATAATTAACCTACGGTCTAGAGACCTTTACAGCAGCACAGTCTGCACCACTGTAACGTCTCCTGTGTAGCTGCTCTGTGCCACTCTATTCAGGAGCGTTGTCTCCCATCAGCATAATTAAACCACCCCAATGAATGGCAGTAGTTATGTTGGTGGGAGAGCGTCTCCCGCTGACAGCAGTGGAGCGTCTGTCATTAAAACTCATGTCAGTCAGGGGGTTGTTTGCGTCCTGACCCTAAGTTTGAAAACGACTGGCCGAGGTTGGCTTAGCTATGTCTGTCAGGCGTGTGAGTTATTCATAGCTCTGAGCAATGTAGCTGCATTGACCTAAGTTTTAGGTGTAGACCAGGCTCTAGTATAATTTTTTAGAGAGTAGACCAGCCTAAAAAGGTGGTAGTGATCTTCAGATTTGGGGGGAGGAGGGTAGGAGAGTTTGTTTCATTTCCCTCTGAAACACCAGCTAGTCTAGATGTAGCTTAACACATTTATAATCATGTTAGCTAGCACAGCAGTCCGCCTGAGGGGGGCGGAATAATAGTGATCCCAGTTAAGTTTGTATCTTAGTGCATATGGACCAAGGGGCCTAAAGATGGTTGCACAGCCTAGCTTGATTCTTTCTGGCATTTCCTAACGTGAACACTCTAACTTTGTAACCCAGATAACTCCAGGATTTGTCTTCACTACAGCGTTCAAAAGGGCTAGCTCAGCTGTGCCTGCACATGTGTGATGCCATAAAAGCGCTTCAGTGGCTCCAGCCGACATAATAAGAACACCTAAATGAACGGCAGGGGTTATATCGGTGGGATAACATCTGCCGACGTAGTGTGGTAGCCTGTCCATATAAGCATTTATGCCAGTAAAAGTTACGTTGCTCAGAGGGATGGGTTTTTTTTTTCAAACCCCTGAATGAGAAAAGTTTTGCTGGCATAAGGGTTAGTGTAGACAAGGGGTTGGTCTTTAGCCTGTCCTCCCTGGCTGTGTCTTTAAGTCTACTTAACAGTAGACATAGCCGTCCACGCTGGCTCGAAGTCGACTTAGCGCTATTCCCCGTCCACGCTGGCTCGAAGTCGACTTAAGGCTTAAGTCGACCTTCAGAGGAGGTGTTATTAAGTCAACTTAAGGAAGCGCTTAAGTCGACTTAATACAAGCCCAGTGTGGACGCGGCTTTGTGTAGGTCGACTTAAGCATCCTTAAGTCGACCTAAGTTGCGTGAGACGCTGGCTCCCTGGAATTAAAATCACCACCACGTGAGTTAAAGGGCTTTCTGTGTGGATAGGACTTGAGTTAGGAGCAATGCTTGAGTTATAATTTGAGCTAACTCCTCAGTGAAGACAAGCCCTTAATTTTTGGCATGTTGTATGTGTCTGTATTGTATTGAGAGGTGAAATATCAGTGCCCCATTCTTGCCCTGCCTCTAGCTCACTTGTTGAAGTTTGGAGGAGTTGCTGTGTGCAAGATGAGGTGAGGTGTTGGAAAAAATCCAGTGTGGCATTTGTACCCTATCGTCTGGCCGTTTGTAGTGGGGCACTGATGCCTTCATTGGAGTGGCTGACATGGGAGTTGTGCAGTACCTGTGCTCTTGGAAACAGCTTTCAAACCACACTTCCCCCTTGGCCATTTGCAGGTGTAGAGGCCAAGGCAGCCATCGCAGTCCGAGGGTTTCTGGCAAGTCTTCGAGTGAATCCCAGGACAGGAATGCTGGAAGGCGAGAGAGGTTGTCATGGTGCCAATACGCTCCCTCTGCAAGCAATGCCCAGCCCAAGTGATCCCCGTGCCCTCTAACTATACCTAACTTTAATTCAATTGGTTACACTAATAAGTGCACTGAATTCCTGGCAGCCGGCAGGAGGGAAGTTTCTCTCTCAACATAAACACTTACTTTCAGTGTGGATCCTCATCCAGATTTCATTTCCTCCTTCTACCCCCACTGTTTGAATTTGGGACTCTGTTTAACAGACTGAATAGGGTAGATTACAAGGCTCTAGAAAGGTCCGGGAGCTTTAGTTCCCATTTTTACAAACAAAATAAGTACACTCAAAAAAATCCAAAAAGCCATAACTCAAAGTAGGCTGAAGGCAGGGCCATGGTGCTAGATCCCTGCTCTTTCCAAGTGTATAGCTCTCTTCCATCAATACTATGCCCCCCAGTGTACCTGGGTAGCTAATATAGCCACACCCCTTGTGATGCAATTGTGTTTATCTTGATAAAGCAATGTGTCCATCTGAGGAGTTATCATTCTGTGTATATTTTCATCCATGTGAAATTTGCTGGGATGAAACTCCAGGAAGAAACTACCCACGTTTCTATAGAGTTGAGCTCCGATGTAGGGAAGGAACTAGGAGCAAGAAGTCTGAGCAGGCCTAGGTGAATTGAAAACACTAGAGACGGACACCCAGTGCAAGGACATGGCAATGAGATGGGTTTGATTATATAAGAGAGAGTCCCTTCCAGGAAAGAGGACATGGATTTTTGGAGAGAAGTGGTTGATCAGCTCTTTCCTGGGCACTTGCCATTGAACTGGGGAGGGAAGGAAGAGAAAAGCAAAGGGTGCAGAGAGGGTGGTCAGGTATGTAGGGTTACCCCTGCCACCCTTCAAATTTTGCAAGGGCAACTCATTGTAACTGGGTTTGTGCCATCACTACCTAAAAAAGAATAGAGGAGATGCTTTTCTTTATTGTATTTCTTGGTTTATCTTTTTCTTCTCTCTCTTAAATAGCCCAAATTAGAGTTGCCTTAAACAGGACACTAACGAGGGGATAAGTCATAGGGGCTAAGGAGGGATAAAGCTGATCTATGGACAGACAGAAGAGCCTATGTCATAGGGTGAGTCTACACTTACAAATTAAGTCGACTTAAGCTTGCTTAAATCGACTTAACTTAATCTGCGTCCACACTACATTTTCCTTAAATTGACTTAAGCAGCAGCTTAAGTCGATTTAAGAAAAATAAAGTCGACTTTACTAAACCTCGTTTTAAGTCGACTTTGCTGGCTAAATCGACTTTATTAAGTCGACTTAGCCAGTGTGGACGCAGAGTAGCCCTAGGGCTTCCCCACTGCCCTTCCTGCCAGGGTGGCTGGCACAGCCAGAGCCTGGCGTGCCCCCCCCACAGGGCAGGACAGAGCCCTGCCCACCCTGCTCCTATGCCCTGCCAGTGTCTCTGTCCTGCTCAGCCCCCATTGTGCCCAGGTACAATGGGGCAAATGCTGAGCCCTCTGGCACTTGGCAAGGGCCCCCTCCCTCCATCACCGTGGACCTGTCCCAGCTCCATCTAGCCCCTACAAGTCAATTTAGGCATCCAGTGTGGACGCCCTAAGTCGATTTGGCAGGGTCCCCTTTAAGTTGACTTAATTTTTGAGTGGGGACATGCTAAGTCAACTTAGCAAAGTCGACTTATTTGGCCAAGTGTAGAAATAGCCATAGGGACCAAGGCGGGGCTGTACCTCCAGCCTTGTGCTGGGCTGCTGATGGAAATCTTTGCTGTATAAGGCAAGCCCTTTAGCTATAGATAGGCCAAGATTTGATGACCTGCATTATACAGATACCAAAGATTAAAGCAGTCTGGGCCAAGCTTCGTGGCAAGTCAGGTACTTGATGAGTATGCAGTAGCACCTCTTGATTGGAACTGGAGCTCAGTCCCCATCGGGTGCATTCCTATCTGCAGCCTGCTCGGTCAAGACACAATTTTCAAACTTGGATGCCTCAAGTTGATATTTAGTTGCTCAGCTCCAAGCATGTATGTTTTGAAAATATGTTGGTAAAAGGTACCAACAATGGAAACTTAATTAGAGCTAGGTGAAGGTTTTTCAACAAATAGTAAATTTGTCAAAACTGTTCGTGGATTTGGGGCAACATCAGTGAATAGTTTCGGCTTAAAACATAAATTCAGAAATGTTGAAAGTTTCCTCTTCTGACAAGTTTTAAAATAAACTGTGTAAACATTTCATTTAGGAAATGTCATTTTGAAACAACATTCAAAAATGTTTCATTTGACCTGAACAAAATGTTTGTTTAGGGAAGGGAACACCAGGGAAAAAAAGATCTGTCTGGGCTCAAAACAAACCCAGTATTTTGGGTGGAATGTTTTTGGTTCAGTCACCAAAATGAAAAATCAATTATTCACTTGGTTCTAATTATCATGTGCTTGTTTAAATGGGAACAAATGGCCTGGAAATAGGATTTCTGTGCACTTCATCTTGATATACAGTTGAGAAGTGGGCTTTTCTGTTTGTTCTGAATTGTGAGAAGAGACAGACTTTGCTGTGTCAGTGTTCTGGAGACATCCCAGGCTAACAGCCGAGCAGGGTGTCCATGCCGCTCTTTGAGCTATGGCTGCTGGTTAGTATTAAAGAGGATCTCCCCAAATGTATTGAGAAGAAGCTGTAATTTTATTATGAACTAGTGCACGGGTAGGCAACCCCCGGCACACGTGCCGACAGTGGACTGGAATCCATTTGGAGTGGCATGCAGAACCCTCTGCGGTGCCACTGAAAGCCACTCCAGGCGGCTTCTTTCAAGGGTGGCTGGGGAGTGGGGGGGTCCCCTCCATGCCCATGCCTTAGGCATGCTGTGGAAAGGAGCCGCTCTCTGTGGCTTCTCTCCATGATGTCGTCCCCGTCAAAAGGAGCCATCCTGGGCGGCTTCTTCCCGCGGCATGCCTGGGGACCCACCTCCCCAGCCATGCCGCTGAGAGACGCTGCTCCGAGAGACTTCTTTCTGCAAGCAGGTTCTTTTAGTGGCATGCCTGGGAAGCGCCCCCCACCCTGATACTCCATTCATCGCTGCAGCTGAATTTACAGGCAGCTGCCACTTTTTTTCAGCAGAGGGGGCTGCTGGCAATGGCTAAGGGTCAGGGAGGAGCGGCCGGCACAGGGATTGGCAAAGGTTGCTGACCCCTGAACTAGTGAATGACAAACCCAGATCTTCAGTGAGACCACTCTGAGCCCTGCGGACTGGACCACAGAACTGTGTATGTGCGCATACCAGACAGACTAGGGGAAGCCACTTGAGCGCTGTATTGATAGGTGGGCAGAGACAGCCTGGTGCCTCCAAAGATCTTTCACTACAACTCTCCCATGCAAAATGTCAGCGTGTCAGCTCTTCGGCTGTGTCTACACTACAGGCTCTGTTAAGTTGACTTAACAAGGTCAACTTTAGGTAGACTTAAAGTTGACCTTGTTAAGTCGACTTAGAGCGTCCACACTAAACACTCCAGTCGACTGCCTGCATCCACATGGGCAGGTGCTAGGTTGATGGAGAAGTGTTGTGGGGGCCTGGAGCTACGTTCCCTCTAAGTTGTGGGTGTGCAGCGGCCCGTGCACCTTCCACAGTTCGATCCCCAGCACGTTCCTTCCCTTCTCCCCAGCCCCCTTCTCCCCTGCCGTGGCTCTCCCCTTCTCTCCAGCCTGAGTCCAATTAGGTCGACTTAGGCTATTCCCCGTCCACACTGGCTTTAAGTCAACTTAAGTGCCCGGTGTGGACGCGGCTTTGTGTAGGTCAACTTAAGCGTCATTAAGTCGACCCAAGTTGCAAGTGTAGACATGGCCTTTCATAGTGGGATGGCTAGAGGGAGAAGACATTCCCTGTTGTCTCCCCTGACTGTAATCATTGGTTTTTTATTTCACCATCTGGTGAAATGAACCAGGGTCTCCTCCCCCACCCATCAAGCAGCTGTTAGGCAGGGATGGGGTCTGAAGTGGAGGGCGGCAGAGTGGGGGTTTACTCACCGAGTCAGTATTGAATTTCCCGTGGCCTTCCAAGTGCTTGCTGGATCCTGGACTCTTGCTCTTGGGGGGCAGCCACTGGGGGCTCTGCTGCTTGCTGGTGACCTTCTGTTTACTGCTTTCTTGTGGCGACTTGCTCAGCAGTTCGCTGTGCGGCCTGGCTCCTGCTTCTCCTGAGCTCTTCTGTGTTTTCACAGCAAGCTGAGTCCTCACTGAGCTCCCTACTGGTGCTTTCTCTCCTCCATCTGGTGGCTGAGGTGCTTTTCTCACTCTCTCAGCCCCCATCTGCTTCTCTGGAGCTGCCAACCCTTTCCCATCCCTAGCTTGAACCAGGAAGGAAAGCTGCACCAAGAGGATAGCAATGGTGCTCACTGCATAAACCTTCATCGTGGAGCTCTGGCTTCCTCTCAGCTACTGGGTGTTCCTGTGCCCAGCCCAGGTGCTTGTAGGGAGGATCAGAGCTGCCTCTTGCTCACTGTGGGTGGCTGAAACCATTTTATAAAGCAGAGATCCCCCTCCCCTCCTTTTCGGGTGTCAATAACAGTGAAATTCTAGCTGTCGTCCTATACCTGCAAACCTGGCTGTTACTGCTTGGAAAGTCCCCCTCCCTCCAAACTTTCTCACAGCCCATCCACTAGCAACGCTCCACCTCTTTCCAAAGGTATGTGTGTGTCTCTTGGCACAATCTTTCCAGTTGTGATCATGGAATGTTTTGGCTAAAAAGGTGTTTGCAGGCAGGACTGAGATTAGTAAATGGATCTGCAGGCAAGATGGGGTGGGGGAACTGCATGAGAGGAAGGGGTTAATTTGGTCTCAAAGTCATCTTTTACAACCATTCATTTGTAAATACCTTTGACTGATTATGCACTTTCACCACTGGGGTGTCGGTGGTCTCTGTTCCTTTCACTGGGAAGACTGTTGCTACATCCACTTGGCAGTTAGACTGAGGTCGCCCCCTGGGTGACTGAATGCACGCATGGAGTGATCTCAATCTCCTGAGCAAGTGGTCCAGCTCCCTGCTAGCACTTTGATTTAAGAAACCTCAAAGGAGGGGCAAGGAAGTGGAGATTTGATCCAAGGCAAAAAAAGAAAATGGCAATTCTGTAATGTGACTTTTCATGGCAGAATAGGGGAAATTCCAGCTTTTGGGCAAAATGACATTTAAAAAAAAATATATATAACTAGTGAGCTTGTCACTTTTTTGAAATGTGACGATTGATCATTCCAGGGTAGGAGGTGTTTATTGCTAGATGAGAAAGAGGGAGCAACCGCAATATTTTTGCATTGCCTTTCCGGCGTACCTCCCACCTCCTAGGGGGCGAGGTGTTCATTCGCACTCTGAGAGCCAGTCAGTCCTCAGCCTGCTCATCAACAGCAGTGCCAAATCGGTGCCAACTTCAGTGATGTGTTTTGTGCTGTGGGTACCTGTCCATGAGAATGGGGCTGATCCCCCAAGCCGTTTCACATCAGTCTCCTTTTTTTTGACCTTGTCCGGATTTTAATCAAACACTGACGCCTGGAAATGACACAGAGAACTTCCTGTCCTGCCACCATTTCTGTTTTTCTACTCAGGTTCTTGCACTGCATTCATCACTACAACACACAGTGCTTTAAGCAACATGACTTGCATTTGCCATATGAGGGCCCATGTCTTTCCTCTTTCTTTCTCTCCAAGGGGAAAGCATTGTGAGGGTTTTTTTGTTTTAAATAATTTATATATTTTATGGCTATGCTCTGCATTGATGATTGAAAGAAAGCCAGGCCAAAAAAAGTGTGCCTTGCACGTGGAATGGAAAGTGGTGATATTTAGGGCCACGCTTGGATTCTGTGGGAGCTTCCATAGCTTGGAACCAGTGCCAAGAAAGCTCCATCTCTTGCACAGTTGAGGTACACCCTTGCAGGCAGCAGCCCGGAGTTCCTGAAACACCGAACTTTCTACCATCCCGGAGATTCAGGCAATCGTTCAGGTAGCCGGGGCCTGAACACGAGCACCATGAAGACTAGGGCAGAGATCTTGAGTCATCAGGTGTTTGGCAGAAGGAAACCGTCCCATTTTCTGAATCAGAAATATATCTTCCCACCTCCACAAATAGACTTTGGAGTCTACAAAAATATGGAAAGTGTTCCACTCTGTCGCAGTTCCCTAGTGATGTACTTCACCAGACAGTGACAATTTTATTTTTAACTTTACCTAATCTCTGTTTCTATCCTCACAACAATGGGTTTGGAGTTAATATTGAAGGTACAGTGTGGTTATCAGGTCCAGACAGTGTGCAACAGAAAGACCTAAGAAGGACCAGGGAACATCTCTCCATTCCTCTGCTTTGCATTAGAACACATAAGTCACACAGATGTAACTTCTACCACCTGGGCATTTAGCAGTAGCTATGCAGCAGGGTGAAAAGGAATTTAAAAATAGGTACTTTCGGAACTCCCAGCTCTGCTGGGATAAAAGGATATGTCTACACTGCAATAAAACACCCATGGTGCTGCTGCATCTGGCCTAGGTCAACTAATGTAGGCTCATGAGACTTGGGCTACAGGGCTATAAACCAGCAGTGTAGACATTGGGGGCTCTGAGATCTCATGAGCAGGGAGTGCCTCAGAGGCCAGGCTGAATGTACATACGACTGTTGTGAGCCTGAGTCAGCTGGCTTGGGTGCTGCAGGTTTTTTTATTGTGTTGTCATACCTATGATACACTTACGGTGTTGTTCATGTTCATCCTTGTAGCGTAACTGCATATTTTTTAATGCAGAGTATGTCACAGAAGGTGTTCTTGGAATGCTTGTGAAATACTGATCATTACTGTGTTACGAGCACGTTTCCTGCAATGTCTTGTGTATGGCTATGAAGCTCTGCTACGTAATATTCCCAAATGTGTGTTACATGTTCTGAAGCAGATCTAGGCAAATACTAAGAACAGCAGAGAGTTAGTTCGCACCTCACTAAGGCATGCACAAAACAACCCAGCTGTTCCAGGAACGATGGAGGGGCCTACGCATCTGAGAAGATGATGCCCATCAACTCAGGGACTTGGGCAAAACCATGCATGGAAACTTTTGTTACCTGACCCTGGAGGGGGAGGGAGGGACATGGTGGGGATTGGAGGAACATGTTAAAAGGGGAGACATTTTTAGTTCTTTCAAGCTCTCTTTCAATCCACCTATAACTCCTACAGCAACATCAAATAACGGAACGACTGTCCGCAAGGGGAGGGCCTGGCTGAAGAAGTCACCCAGCCTGCGGTGAGCAGTATCTAAGACTGAAATTACGATAGTGTTAACCTTAGTTTAGAATGTGATTTGCTTTTACTTCATCCTGATTAAATCGGACCTGCTGTCCTTTGGCTTATGATCACTTAAAATCTTTCTGTAATTAATAAATGTGTTTGTTTTTTATCTAAAGCAGTGCATATGGTTTGGATGTGTGCAGAGACTTCACTTAAAGTGACGGCACTGGTGCATAGCAATTTCTTTGATCAATTGACAGATGTATGAGCTTGCTGAGTACAGAGGGCCGTACTGAACATTGCAAGATGGCCGTTCATAGGGTTGCATCTGGGGCTGGGAGTGTTTGCTGGGTCATTCTATTGTATAATCCTTTGAGTGGCTGGCCACAAGCACTCACTTGCTAAGGTATGGACTCCTTGCTTGCTGTAGGCTATGTGTGGGCTGACCCAGAAGTGGGGGGTTCCCACAGAGGAGGCAAGTGCAAGATGGGCCCCCAGAGTGAGGTTTTGGGGTGCTACACCTGTCCAGATTGCTGAGGGGAATGTCACAGTACCCGTGGGTGATGTCTACACTCTGAGTGAAGGGAGAGATTCCCCTGCTCTTTTACACATCCTTGTGCTAGTTTTCATCAAGCTAGTCTGAATATAAAGAGAGAAACCAGCAGGTTTGTACTGAGCATGGCTCAGCCATGCCTCTGCTGCCCCCACCCACGCTACTGCGGCTACACTAATGTACTTGTGTGAGCTGTATGGGAGCCAGTGAGAGACGTGTTCACAAGTATGGAATCACACCTCTAGCTTGTAGTGTAGACACGACCTTAGTAAAAAATGACCATCCCTGAGACTGTGTAACAGGCAGAGGCAATACCTACTTTGTTTCCAGTAGTGCAAAGCACAACTTCCAGTGCTTTACAGGGGAGAGAGAAGCTACTGATCCCCCATCCCTGGTCTTGCTGCTGAATTTAGCCAATGAATTATGAACCCCAGCTGCTGATTTTGAAGGGGAAGAAGTTTTGGATCACTGTATGACTAGAGGCTATTGTTACACCCTATAACTGCTCTCTGTACATACTGTACCAGTCAAGGATCTTTAGTTATACCCAGAACTCACAGTCCACCCAACTCTGAAGCTGAAAACGGAGCAATCCCAGCAAGCAGTGCTTAAAGTTGGGGGACTGGAATGGGGTCATAGACCTAGTGAGGAAAAATTGAGCTGAATCTCTGAGGGCCATCCTTCAAGCACTGTCTTAGCACAACTGCTACTCCCAGATTATGCTAAACTTTCCACTTTAAGCACTGCCAGAAAGTTTAGGCTGAAACAGTAAAAGGATGTTTTGCTAACCAAATCCTTCAGTCTAACTTGTAAAAACTCTTGGGTCTTCTGAGCATGTGGAACTGCTAGCAGCTGGACTAGCACAGTGGTTCTTGTGAGGTGAGCTGGAACTGGGTTAAAACCATCAGCTTTGAGTGGAAATACCTAGCCCCAGATCCTCAAAGGTATTTAGGCTCATGTAGGCCCATCGGTAGTTCACTGCTCTGTCCCTTCAACTCTTGGAGCAGGCCTGAGAACCCCACTACACCTTTCATATTGGTGTCGTTATATTTATAGACAAGGCGACATGGACTCTTTTGTTGGAGAGCTACTAAGACAGTGGTCATTAATGTCACTGTGATATGTTTGTAGCAACGCTGTAGGTGAAATTATAGATGCTCTTTGATAATGTTTTGGAGACTGAGCAGAAAAAGGAGACAAAATGTTTTTTTTCCCCCAAGTGAATGAAACAGAAAATATAGTGGTAGGTGTTCAGGAAACAGGGCTCTGACCTGCTGCCTGCAGGTTAGCTGGTGGCTAACCCTCTTACTGTTTTGTAAGGGGGAGGTGAGCATTCCCATGCCAGATGGAATAAATCTTTCTCATGGGTTTATTCACTCAGTAGTCAGTGGACTATGGCATTAGATGGCTAGGGAGATGACTCAAACTTTGCATAGCCAAGCAGGATGCATTTGCAATTTGCCAGAAGCCGTATCTAATTTGTATTAATGGATCAAATTGTTACTACCCTCAGTAATGAAAAGATGGATGCTGGAAAGGTCATCACTAGAAGGATAGTCTTGTGATTACGTACTGGACTGAGAGCTGGGAAATCTTTGTTCCATTCCCTGCTGTACTAAAGACACACCGTTGTCTTGAGGAAGCCCCATAATCTCCCTGCCTCACATTACCCAATTGTAATACAAGAACAATACTTCCCTACTTCTGTGAGGTTACATTCATTTGTGTTTTGGAAGCACTTGGACCCTGCAGAGGAACTACAGAAGTACCTAGAGATTTAGGTCCCAGCATACACTGCTCCACTTTGATCAATCAACTGTGTGCTATGCTTGGCCAGTGGGCTGTTGGTTGGTGAACCCATGTGTAATAAACTTATTGTCTCTGGTACCAATAGTTTGGTGGCTGAGCAGGGCTGCTGAAAGGAGCTTGGTTCAACTCTCTGGGCTGGAGGAATGGCTACACTATGAAGATGAGAGGAAGCAATACAAGCTTTTCAGAAAAGTGCAATCCAACAGGATGTTTAGGCATATTGGTTTTTGGTTTTGTTTGTTTTTGATTTCTGGGAAATGTAGTACCAGATATTGGCTGTGTGGCATTGGGAGATCAATGATGAATAGTGGAAAGCTGAAGTTATGTGGCACCCACCTTCATACTCACAACCAGTCATCGTCATCATCATAATCAGAGGCCAGCCCGGATCATCACAGAATTCTAAGAAAGCCCCATATCAGAGAAAGAGAAAAGTACCAAGTTTAAGATGTCATTGGAATGCGGAGGTAATATCTGATAGAGCTTTGGAACATGGGACCTAATCCATCTTCCATGTCTTCACCTCTGGCCAGCTCCTAGCCTGGACCTCTTCCGGGTTCACACTGACTGTATTGATCTCCTGGGAAATGGGCTCATATGAACGGAGGGAGAGGCAAGCAGAAAGAAGACCCATCCGGACGCAGGTATCTGTGTTGTACCCAGCAAGTAGCCCAGCGATTATTCCTGCCATTAAACTGTGAAGAGAAAGAAAACGCAGCTAAAGACAGCGGGAAATAGCTTTGATTCTGCAGACCTGGCAGTCCCACAGGGAGATTAAGGTGCCTCTGTGCACAAAACAAAGCTAAGAGCCAAGGGTCCCTTCAGCAAATCAATCTACAAGCAACACACACTGGGATAGGGGAGATGAGGGTCTGACAAGGGGTTTGGATATCCCTAAGGAAGATTGAAAGATCCCTCTCTCTTCAAGCCCAGTCTAAGGACTCTTGGTTACAGACATCCTTTAAAGGAGAAGGATGTCCTCTCCTGGAGATGTCCCTTCCCAGTTACCTGAAAGACTTTAAAACAGTGACTGACCCCGTATTTTGCACTGTCCTAGCATGCTACTGGCTTTGGGAAATTATGCAGTGCTGCATGGCTAAACTCAGTGCAGGCATGACCAATAAAGCTCAGAATATGTAGCTCACTATTGAGTCTCAGTGCCTTGATTTAAGAAGCTCCTAGTACCACTGGGACATAAAAGAGAGAGATCAAACTTCCTTTAAAAAAATCTTACCATACCATAGGAGTTGACAGAAGAAATTCCTTTCTCTGTCATGCATGCAACTGACTACACCCAGTCTCCTGAGAGCAGAGTGCTCTGCCACCGAAGTGCCTGTGGAATTGCTTTTAATTTGCTGAGATAAAGTAGTTGAGGTAATATCTTTCTTTTATTGGACCAACTTCCATTTGTGAGAGACACAAGCTTTGGAATCGCACAAAACTCTTCTTCAGAGCTGGTAAAGGGACACCCAGTGTCACAGCTAAGTAAAAGGTGGAATGAATTGTTTTAGCATAAGGAGTTAACACATGTGGCAAGATGCAATTCAAGGTGAGGTGGGAAGTTAACACCTCTGTTGTAATGAGCCCCAAGATCCAGTGTTTTTAGTGAGTCTATGATTTTTGGTGTCTAGCATAGTTATGGATTTAAGCTCTCAAGCTAGTCTTTTGAAGGGGTCATGTAGGTTTCCTTTGAGGAGGAGGACTGAGAGGTTGTATATGGCATGATAATTTTATGAAAATTTCCCACACTCCCTCCTTCAGCATTGTTGTTAGACAGACCTGTTCAAAAAGCCAAGAAACAATAATGCCACTGCCATTTATTGGAAGCAATCAAATGAATGTCAACACAAGTATTAATGGAAAATACTTTTTCATATAAACATTTATTGTCCTTGATGTGGAGAAGTGGGGTTTGGAAGAGACATCCCTAATAGAATTGTCAGTCAGGTCCATCCCTAATAGAATTCTCAGTCATGTAAAAACTGTACAGAAAAGTCAGCGTCTCCAGTCATTATGAACATGTATGACTATATTTGATCTCTTGTGTCACTCAAGTTCCCTGAGAGAGAAGGTGTGAGTGCCCCATGTCTGCCACAGCCGGTTGGAAGGGCCCCTTATCCTGCTATCAATGGCTCATGCATGTCAGACTAACTTTCAGTATTCAGAGGTTGGCACCTACGTGAATTTTTAAACACCTGAATAAGAATGGTCTAGTGTGTTTTTTGTTTGTTTTTGTTTTTTCCAGAGCAGTACAGCACCTCAGCTGCCTCTGACTTCAGTTGGAATTGAGGCCCTGCAGCACCTCTGAAAATCAGCCCGTTCTTATTCAGGTGCATAATACACCCAAGTCTTAAAATTTTGACTAAAAAGCTAAATTCTGGTCCTGCTGAAGTCAATGACAAAACTCCCAATGACAAAACTCCCATTGACAAATGGAGTAGGATTTGGTTAATACACTTCTTCAGGGATCAGAGATTCTTTTAGGAATCAGGATCTCTAGTGGTTGATGAAACAATTCTAATTTGTCTGCTAGAGAATTGTAAAACAACGCATTAGGTTAGGACATCAGCAAACAGAGATGATCAAAAGGTTGATGGGAAAATATCCCTGCTGAAAAACAGGGTTTTAGCAAATGACATTTTTGTGAGAAAGTGTCATTGGATGACAATTTTCAACAGAAAATTTCAAAATAACAGATGTTGAATTGCATTTTTAGTTATGTTTTGTTTTCCAACACCTGAAAAGGTTGGGTGTTTTGTTCATTTGTTTTCACTCCACCCTTTTGTGACCCTGTAACCACCATTTTTGCCACTGGGAATAAAGGGTGTAAGGGGGGGGAGAGGTTAAAAAAGGGGGAAATCCCATTTATTGACTTTTCTCTCTACTTTTCTACACATGCCTTCTTTTTTTCCCTCCAGTTGGAAAAAAAAACAAACTTCTCTACTTTTTCACCTGGAGAAGTAAGAAACTAGGGGAAAGGGGTATGTTATCCCCATGCCTTTTCAGTGGGGAAAAAATAGGTTTTCCTCACCCCTACTTTTACACTTTACTTTTTCCAGTGCATTCAAGTGGAGAGAAAAGTTGAAAAGGGAGTTGTGTACTTTTCCCATGCAGTCAGATTTTTACCCCCTTGTTGAAGATGGGAATAGATGGAACCTTGCCTAAAATCAAATACAAAACTGCAAAAAGTTTTTTTCATTTTGAAATTTCATTCACTTCATTTTCATTTCATTTTGAAGCTTGAAAAAATTGGAAAAAGAACTTTGAATGAAATTTGTTTTTTTACAGGGGAAAAGTTTTTACCTGCTCTACCAAACAGTTTCTCTTGAATAAAATGATTATTGCTGTAGAATGCTCAATTCATATTATCATTATTGTATTCTTCTAATTTGAGGAGGGAAGGCAGGGAGGCAAGAAAGATGGTTATGTGATTAAAGCACTAGACTAGGACCCAGGAGATCTAGGTTCAGTATGTGACTGTCATGGTTCTTACATGACCATAAGCATGTCTCTCTGTGCCTCAGATCTTCTATCTGTAAAATGGGGATAATACTTCCCTACCTTATTATAGTGTTAGGAAGATAAAGTCGTTCTTAATTGTGAACCATTAAGAAACTACAGTAATGGGAGTCACCTTTGCAGACTACAAATTTCAGCTTTTGTTACGCAAGCACTTTACAATGGGGGATGGGGATTACTTTGGGCAAAGGCAGGGAACTGATCTAGCCTAACTTATTGGTGGCTGGTTCTTTTGACTTCTACTGCTGCATGTTGGGCATTCTGTGTGCTGTCTCAAGTTCTGTCAAGCTCACCTGGGTATATGTATAGAAGCCTTTTTCTAATGTTTATACACATCTATATAAATAAATACCAAGACAGAAGAAACAGCAGTGAACAAGAGGTAGGAGAAGAAGGGGAAAAGGAAAGATAAGGAAGAGAGATGGTGATTGAGAAAATAGGAGGAAAGGGATGGTGAAGTGAAGGAGATGATGAATGGGAAGCCCTAGGTCCTGGGAGGATGGAGATGATATCTAAAGAAACAAAGAGACAATGCTAATATCAGGGGCGGGGCTTAGGGCTCTAGAACAGAGCTCCCATGTTGCCAGGGGGCTAAATCTGTGAATTTCCAGCCAGAAATTCATCTAAGGGACGACTCTTAGCTGACCCTAAGTGTTGTGTACAAGAATCCACTGAGGATCGGCTCACGTTCAGAGCTGGGATCTGTGGTCTCTGCTGGCCTCATTTGCTTAGTAAAGATTACAGAAGCCGCAGGTGGTATTGTAGCACCAGGGCCTCATTGGGCTTGGGGATGTCTGTACTTCGCTCCCCTTGCTCTGTGTGGGCGAACACTCCATCTTGTAGCTCTGCCTCAGCCTGGCCTTCCACTCTGGAGAGTGGCTACTGCTAAAGTTCCCAAGTGCTTCACTCTATCCTAGGCCTACGGGATGGGAGGGGAAAATTTCCATTTCTTTCTTAGACTGATTTCTTCAGTTTCTGTGTAACAAAGGCATGAAACACTGTGGTTTGAGATGATCTCTCAACAGCTCCTGAGACTTGGGGGGAAAAATATTTGGGGGGATTATTCCTTAGCAGAGCTGTGTACGGGCATGCATTGTTAGGTTGTCCTAGCAACCTGGGTGGAGGGCGCAAACAGCTCCCACACACTGACAACGGAACCAACCATCTGAGCAAAGATAACAAAAGAACTGTAAGAGACAAATAAGCTGCAAGGTCCTCTTGAGCCAGTGCCTGGACCTACACCATTCCCTCCAGCAGCTCCTGCTGGGACAGACTGAGACTAGAGCAGCTGCGGGCACCTGCCCCAAACCATTAACTATGGTGCAGTTAATCTTGCTGGATCCCAGCACAGCATGTGGAGGGTGCAACTGACTGAGACATGAATGTGTTTGCCACTTCTAGCTAGATTCCGTTGTCCAATCCCTTGAAACTGCTCCCAGCCACTTGTATGCCATGTGATTATGCAGTTTTGGTTTCTCGGCACAGTAGATGTCTGAGCATTTGTCTTAAAGGCCTGGCAACAGGGGGTCTGTTCGTACATCCAGGAGTGTGTGTAATAGAGGATTTCTGTGGAGCAAAGGAGCATCCATTAGACAGCAGGAGAAGGAAATTACCCTGGAACTAAAAGATTCTGAGAAATGCTAAATGGACTCAGGGGAACTGAGTTGTATGAGAGCAGATCAATTTAACTTGAGTAGGAGCACAATAATACATACACTAATGGGCCCTGATCTTTTCAGGGTCTTCTAGGAAGAAAATGCTTACTAGTCATCGGACGTATCGAGGACAACGTCTGGCAGGGGAGCACTTTAAAGCAAAGAGGAAGCTTAGGTAAATTATAAAAGAGCACAAATAATAAGATGTTAGGCGACTTATAACAATTACTACAGAAGAGGTCAGGTCATTATTCAGTGTGTCATTCCCAGCTGTGGTCATCCCACCTTAGAGATGTGTGTGTGACAGACGGACCGATCAACTTGTGAATGACCCAGAACAACTTAACAGGAGGCACTGAAATGTAATCGAGACAAATCACTTGCACGTACATTTCAAAGAAGTGCACTAAATCTGCAATCATTAATCCATGTATTTGTAGTAAAGGAAGTCAAGGGTAAATGTCTGTGTTTACCTATATCTTCTTGGAAATTTAACAATGTGATCTCATTAGCTTGTAGATGCTGAAATCCTGTTTAATGTCTCATAACACTTTATTACTGTATTCTATTGATTCAGAGATCAAAAGGGGATATTATCATTTAGATGGGACTTGTGGTGTAGCATTATTATCCTCCTTTTTTTTTTTTGTTTTAATTCCACATAGTAAAATACCTGTGAACTGTTTTGATAGTTTATCTTTATATTTTGAATGGCTATTGCTGACTGTATAGTCTGAGAAAGGACCCACTGAGTACAGATCAAACTGTCCACATACTTTCATCAAAGCTTGTGTGGTGGAATTACTTGTGAGTGCCCATCTTATTTCAACTATAAAGGAAGCTTTGAGCCTGATCCTTTTTATCACAGATCTGTTTAAACTGACAGGAAAGGTCTAAGCCTCAAGACTGATCTCCAGATTTACTCTGAATTTTCCCTGGAATTCTCATGGAAGAATTTAAACGCTACATCTAGACTGCCTATTGGACTATAATGTTTTTAAATTGATTCCAGAAAGACTTTTATAAATCAGTGGTCTCACCATCTCTGCTATGCAATTGACCCAAGGACCTTACACACATCTGTATATACGTTGATCTTTTAACCAGAACTCCTCTCTTCTTTCTTTTTCTGTTTATTAGTAAACCTTTAGTCTTTTAGGCTATGTCTACACTTGAAAAGTTAAGTCGACTCTGTTAAGTCAACTTAATAAGGTTGACTTAAAGTTGACCTTATAAGTTGACTTAACTTTTCAAGTGTAGGTGTGGCTTTGTGGCTCCCTGCTGAGAAGGGACCCATGGGTTCCTTCCCCAGGAAGCCGGGGTCCCAGCCAAGAGGGAGCCACGGCTCCTTTCTTGTCAGGACCTGTGGCTTCCTGGCAGAAGGGAGCCATGGGTCAGAACCAGGGCTCCCTTCTTTTCGGGACCCCCATATGAGTCCCAGGGAGAAAGGAGCAAAGGCTCCCTTCTCCCCAGACCCCGTGGGTCTGGGCAGGAAGGAAGCTGCTGGTGCTCCAGCTGACGGGATCCCCAGAGGTGCCCCAGCTGACGGGAACCTCCGGGGATCCCCTGTCCAGGGAGTGCTGCTCCCTATTTGCCCAGATCCCCGCGGGTCCAGGGAGAAGAGAGCTGGGCTCCCTTCTGGCCAGGACCGCTCGGCAGCCCAAACCAGAGTAATTCAGAACCTGTAGATGTGTTGCTGGGATCTAAGATGCCATAGCATATGTTCCAGCCAGTTCTGGAAATAGGAGGACAACTGGCTAAACTGGCTTCAATAGACATTAAGCTGTTACAGGCACATTGTGAGGCATGATATTCCTTACTCCTTATCTGGTAGATTTAGTGTCTAACTTAGTGTTTGATTCCCAGAGTGAAACTTGTTTTTTGTGGTAGTGTTAAAAATTCCAGACTGGAATTCAGCATTGGACTGGAGAAAATAAAGGGATCCCATAACTGCCTCCTTTATCTGGGAGTTAGCAATATACCTGTCACCTGCTCCTGAGACATTCACTATCTCCTCCCTGGAGATGGGAACTGCTGGATAGTGGGTGGCACACAGCTCTCCTGCAGCACTCTATAGAGAGGGAGAGAAGAAGTGACATTACTGGGAGCTCACCAGTAACATTTGAACCTGGCTGATCTTGCCGACAGCTGCACCAATACTTAAAGTCCAAGTAATATTTGTTTAAATGGTCAATCAAATTCTCCTTAGCCATGTTTGCACCCCTTTTGGGGTTCACTTTCCACCAACGTTTCTGCAACTGAGTTCTACTAGCATGTAGGTTCATGGAGATTGAGTTGTAAACTTGCATTCTTACTTACCTAGGGAAAGCAAATTTTAAATGTGCTTTCTGTGGTCACTCCATGGATGTGAATCATTGTGTGATAGGGTGGCCCTGCCTGGGATGCCTCCTCTGACAGATCACAGCATGACTGATGCACCTGCTGCCATTTCCCTTTTGGGGTCCTCAATAACTTCTTGCAAACTTATCCTCCAGTCCATTGATGTGGTTTATTACCAAAAACATACTTCAAATTTATCCAAAACAAAAGTCCCAAACATATTGCATTTCTCATATCCCAATACATAGTCTTTAAAAAATCCAACAACATGACACACGATATATTCCATTACAGAATCTTCCACCACATTACATTTCTTGTGAGTCCTTGCCAGGACAGCCACCCCAGCCCTTCCAGCTAAAGGGGAGCCTTTCTCTTCCCAACAGGAACTTGTAGAGTCCCTCCGCTGGGAGACCATCCTTCCCAGGGAAGAACACCCTTCGCTCTCTTTGCCCTCTGACTTTTTCTCTGGGGTCAGCTCTCCAGTATGGAGATGGGTAAGCCTCTCTGCTACTCTTAGACAGTAGCATGCAAATCACATGGCTGCTCTCTGGCCTTCAGCCCTGGCCCTCTGGCTTATTGATGCCTGCCAGCCAACAAAATCCTCCTGCTATTCTCCTCCCTCCAGTCCTCTCCCAGGAACCAACTACTTTTTTAGGACCTTCCACCATCCATCCCCCTAGTCGAAGCAAGCTCTCACTTGCCTTTTTCCTGACTTACTCAGCTGGTGCTCAAAGACAGCTTTCACTCACAAGGCCACTCTCCTCTTTCAGATTCTCCTTGATCCTTTATGGTCCCAGGGGCTAGCTTGCCCTCTTAATTGGTCAAACTGGGAGGACCCCCTCCGGCACAATGGAGCTGGACCTGCTTCCTTTGAAGGGGTCAGCCACCATCTGGCACACAGTGCCATAGGAAAGGAAGGCTCAATTTCCATTTATTTACCATCCAGTTCTCCTGGGACTGGGAAATGTACAGCAGCATTAACCTTTGACATAGTCTTGAAGAATCACCACTCTGTCGGTGCTCCCAGACACAAAGACTGATGACTCGATCTTTTTGTGCCCCCTACCTGTTTGCGAGCTCCAGGGCGAAGCGAGAGGCTCCCTTCCACTCTCCTGCCACACAGTAGAACTCCATGAATGCCGAGTGTCACCACCACACAGCATAGGTGTGTCAGCAAGGGGCGGGTCAGCATCATCGCAGTCCTGATGACATCATCCCGTCTGGACGGCAGCTCTTTAGACAACAGTGGAAGAAAAGCCATGACATCAGTTCAGACTGCATAACCACCGACTTGAGCTTTCCACGTCACTGGGATGTTGGCCTATTTGTGAGTGGCCTTCAAAGTGCAGCTGTGAATTTACAGTGCTCATGGAAAATGCTGACAGCATGGGCCAGAGGCAGCCACAGTGCTGACATACTGTGCAAACTTCCCACTCACAGCTCTCTGTGTGTTTCTCACTCCTGACCTGCAACCCACCGCCTCACTGCTATTCCAATACTGGGGCTTCCATATAGCTCCTCCAGTGCGCCTTCATTCTGAAATGAGGACACCACCTCTTGTCCATCCAAAGAGACAAAATAACTATGTTGCAATGTCTGTGTCTTAATACCATTTCCTTTGCATCTGCCTATAGCAATGTTTCATGACAGTCTGAAGACAAATATTGTGATGCTTCATTGTGGCATTGGAAATAAACTAGTGGTCCTGCTTGCTTGGTTAGGCTTGTAGTGTGTATGGTGAACTCGTGAAAATGGCAACTCTAGGACTGAGATGCTCAGAGCCCGGTGGTTCAGTAGCCCAAGTAGTGAAAGCTGCAGGAGACATGTTAGAGCCGCTTGTGAGCCTCGGTCTGAGTATCGCTGGTCTAGGATAGGTAACCCCAGACCTGGAGCACACCCTGCTGGACTGGTCTTGTGCCTCATCTGAGTCAAGTGTTTTCAGAACTCATGGGAATTTTGTGAGGTGGCCTAGGCCAAGATTAAGCGTGAATGCCCCCTGTGTTTTAACCCACCTTGACACAGGTGAAAGGTTCATTCGTGAACCAGAATCTTCCCTTTTGGTCCATTTGTTTTTAACGCACACAAAACCAAACCCCCCAAAGGAGAGTGAAATAGAAATTAATCCAAATACAAATCAGTACACTAACCCTAGGAAATCCATGTGCTCTTGGAGCACACACGATGGTTACCAGCCCCTCTGCTTCGGTGAACTGCAGCTTCTAAGCTAGTTCATCACAGCGTTGCCCAGAGCTGGCCTTCCCTGCCTCTTGGGTTTTGTAACATCTCCTGCTGCCCTAGCTGTTTTAGTAACAGACGTTAACTCTTCTGGAGGCAACACTCTGCTCCTTGCCTCTGATAAACAGCACAGCATGGCTGCTGGAAATGTTGGGTCAGCACAGCAAGGAACAGTCAAATTGGAGTGTGTGGGGGGAGGGAGGGGCACGCCTTATGCAGCATCTAGATTATCTAAAAGTGTTTCTCTATCTCTACCACGTCGCTGTACTGTACCTGCCGGCACAGGGTGCCCGAGGGTTCGATTTATTGCTTTTAGTTCCCGCAGATTGGGGGAGATGTAGGTCAGTGCTCTCCAGCTGTCTGAAAGGAACGGCTTAGAAGCCTTGTTCTTGTCTGTTGGCTCATAGCACACTTCAAAACAACATTGTGGATGGTTAGCTGACATGACGATCTCTCTGCTTCAGGACAGATCGCTATTTGAAATGCTCACTGGGGTTTTTACAATGTTTTTGGTATCTATTAGAGTCCCTTCAATCCTCTCTCTCAGCTATATCTCGGTGATATTCAACTTTTTTTCCATCACGACACATCTGACAGATGATGTTCCCCTGCATGACACACTACAATCTGCCGGTGGTGGTGGCGCTTGGGAGGCTGCAGCACTCTGGAGGATGCAGCACCCTGGGACCTGGGTGAGGGTAGAGTCAAGCCAGGGCAGGCTGGTGCCCTGGCTCAATGGGGCTGGGTTTATTTTTGTGGGGCAGGTGGTGCCCCCCCTCCAGACCCAGATCTCTGGGGTGCAGCCCCCAAGTTCCTTTACTCATCTGGCCCTGCCTCTGTTATACAGCAGGAGCAGGCTGTTGAGGGCAGCAGAGAATGGCGAGAAGCAGGAGCCCCAAGCTGAGCTGCCGATTTTCCATGACACACCTCCCAGCTCTTTGCAACACACTTTTGTGTCCTGACACAGTGGTTGAGAACCGCTGCTCTATCTCACTTTCTGCTGTAACAGTAGTGATCAGTTTGCTTCTGACTCTGGGGTGATGTGTTGACCAGTATGGTCAGGAATAGGCATTTAGTCAGTAGACCAGTGAACCATCCAGCAGGAATTCTCTTTGTATTCTCTACTCACTGGCGGAACCTGGAGAACTGTCTCTCCTGGCAGAGCTTCCTTCTGAAGAAGGCGGGCTGGCAATCCTGAAATCTCAGGATGCATTGTGAAGAACCTTCAGCAACCAAGAAGGGAGTGATGCATATGGGAGCCGGGGGGAGGGGGGGGGCAAATCCTTTGAAACAAAGGGCAGGTCTTCATTGATGGCGGCAAATTCGCCACCATCAGATCAATCTTCCAAATTGACTGATCAGGTCTGTGAAGAACCACTCAGCCAATCAGGAAGCCAATCTTGGAACACCACCCCTGCAGAAGGAATAGTGCTGAGTCAGTGGGAAGGCATTTCCCTCCGACTCAGTGCACTGAAAACACTGCGGTATTCAGTAAGAAAATACCTTGGGTATCTAAAGTACTTTGCGTATCTCCCTTCAATTGCCACCAAAATTGTACTGCAGTGTAGACCAGGGCAAAGACAAGTTAAAATAGATTGCTTTCCCGAATGCCGCAGTATTCAAACCATGGGAGGCATATGGAATACAAGACTGGACTTGTCTCAGCTTAATTTTTCAGTTCACCTTTAAACTTTGTTGGTTTTATGTCAGTGCTAGGGAATTGAGATATTACCCATACAGAATAAGAAAAACTGAACATATTAAAAAATAATTTCATTAATTTAAAAATGAAATGTGGGGGAAGTGGGACAACCTGATATGCAAGATAGTGTTGGTGCCTTCAACACTCAATCTCCCATTGAAGTTAGAAGGAACGGAGGGTACTCAGCACCTGTTGGTCGTATTTCAGAACAACATATGATTATGCCTCAGAGTTCATTCGCAGCGAGTTCTCCTTACCTGCTATTTCGTGCTCCTTGGCAATTTGACATACATACTGAATAGTGGCAGCTGGCACGTTCCCATCAATACATACCAGGGGGGCCAAGCACAGGCTCTCCTTGAACTTGGACACCTGGCGAAAATACAGAACACACTCAGAACAGGGGCAGCTGAATCCAACTGGACATGAATGAGAGTTGTGTAGCTAGCATGCTTTGTTGAGAGACTCGGGTCACTAGGGTGTATTTGAAATACCAATTTTTGCTGAAAGCCTTAGGTGCAGGCTTGACATGAACAAAGAGCATTTTCCTAAAGAAAGCAGTCTTTGAGTCTCAATTTTTTCCCCTTCTGTTTCCTGTCCTCCACTATTAAGCCTTATATCAGACCAGCCTGTCCTTCTCAGATAAACCTCGCTGGTAGCTCCCCCTCAAGCTCCTTACTTCTGCTTTAGTGAGCAAAATAAGATGCTTCCTCCTTTTGAGGTCCAGTGGGGTGCATCTTCAGAGCTCCCAGTCTCTGCTAGACTAGGGAGCAAGGGACCAAATCTTATTCTCGGACCGCATATGACAGTCCGTTTTGCAGTACCAACAATAAATAGCAGGACCATCCTACAGAGCAGCCATTCAGACTTATATCATGTCTCATGCTCAGAAAATCGATTTGAGTTAGAATGGTGACAGAGCCATCAGTCTAGCAACAGATTCTTTTACCAGAATGAAAGAAGGCCTGGGGTAGGCAAAATCCCACATTGCTACATCTATATTCCTTGGTCTTCAAATCACTCCCTTTCCCTCCATATTTATGTCCATTATTCTGCTTGCAGGCCTTCAAATGCCCTATTTTTTTGTTATTTTAACTGATCTCTACACATCCATTCAGGGTGCAATCATCTTTCTTTCCAAAGTGACAACTGAATGAGGTTCTATTTAGAGTGCCTCATCTCTGCTGCTGACGTGCAGAATTCAGAGAGGAGGTGGTAATGCATCCCAACCTTGCTGTGGCTCTCTGTGGCTTGTGTGAAACATCATACAAATCACTGCTACGTGCCATAGACTTCCATTCCTACTCCAGCAGTGTCTTGCATGTCTCTGCTATATTTCATGGAAGGGAACCTCACCAGAATGCAGCTTTCATCAGTAGCTAGGCTCAGAGTTTCCATTGGCCTTTTGATTATTTTGCAAAGCTTATGAGGATTAATCCATCATGTAGTGGTTTTATTTTCCTTTCAGAGGGCAAGGTGTGGTGGGGAGGGTGAAGATGGAAGTGGGAGCAGCGACCACTTGTTTTCCCACTAAGAATTCTGAACCTCCTAGGGGTCCTGATGATAAGTAAATTACACAAGCGTTCCAAATCACCATCCATTGTTAAGTACAGGCTCTTGTTTTGTCAGCAGTGGAATTAGTGGGGCTGGGCCTCGAATCATCACTTCCATTAGCATTCGGAAACCTTCCCTAACCAGCAGGCTGAGCAGCAGAGTCTATTTAGCTGTGTTTATATAGCTCAGCTTGTAGAAACAGAGAGGATAGGACAGTGGAGAGGGGTGAGGGGTCAGGAAAACAGGCTTTCAGGGCCCTATCCCTGCTATCTACGGCTGTCTACACTTGTTAATTTAAGTCGACTTTGTTAAGTCGTCTTAGCATGTCCCCACTCAAAAATTAAGTCAATTTAAAGGGAACTCTGCCAAATCGACTTAGAGCGTCCACACTGGAGGCCCTCTTGCCAAGTGCCAGGGGGGGTCAGCATTTGCCCCATTGTATCTGGGTACAATGGGGGCTGAGCCTGAGACGGACATTGGCAGGGAATAGGAGAAGAGTGCGCAGAGCTCTGTCCTGCCCTGTGGGGGGGCACACCAGGCTGTGGCTGTGCCAGCCACCCTGGCAGGGAGGGCAGTGGAGGAGCCCTGAAGCCCTTTAACTCAACTTAAAGTCGACTTAGGGCTACTCTGCGTCCACACTAGCTACGTTGACTTAATAAAGTCGACTTAGCCAGCAAAGTCAACTTAAAATGAGGTTTTATAAAGTCGACTTTATTTTTCCTTTAAACCAACTTAAGCTGCTGCTTAAATCGATTTAAGGAAAATGTAGTGTGGACGCAAATTAAATTAAGTCGACTTAAGCAAGCATAAGTCAACTTAATTTGTAAGTGTAGACGCACTCTATTTTAGTTTCCAAAGGGGAAATGCCATCACCAGGTCAATGGATATGAAGTTCTTGAGAGCTCAAAGGGGCCAGAAATGATAAGCTGCCTGGGATTAATTTTTGAGACATCTGTGGCATAGATATTATGGATAGGGCAGTGTGGGTGACCCTCGGGGGGGGGGGAACATTTTTCGATTCCATCTTGCTAGCGGTGTTGGCCAGCAGCTTGCTGCAGTGCCATTTCACTGACTCACGTCTGAGGCCAAACTTAGGCTTCCCCATGTTGATTCTGATTTCAGTATATTGCCCCTTGCAATGTATAACTCTGTTATCCATGCGCCCTCCACCCCACTGACCACAGGCACACACATCTCACAGGTGCACTAGGCACTGTCTCCTGTCACTCAGCCAGGCTCCTCCTTATGAGTAAAGGGCTATAGGTCACCAGCATCCTTACATATTCCTGTGTTATCTGCTGGTGAATGTCCATGTCTCCCAAGCCAAAGCTGAGCTCCCCACTGCCTGTGATCACTGCACAGTAGGTGGCTGTACTGTGCCCCTCAAGCTGAAGGACTCCTCCCATGTCCTAAAAGAGAAGGAAGAGTCATAAATGGAGTAGATTTTCCCTTCTCTGCCACACTCCGATGACTCAGGTTTCTCTTTCCCCAGGCAGCCCACCTACCCGTTCTCAGTTCCATTTCCTCCCTACCTTGTTCTGTGCAACATCAATGAGGGATCCCATAGTTCCAAGTGTGGACAATACTGAGTGGTGGTTTGTTTTTAAGGTATATAAGGCACCCAGATGCCATGAAGATAAATTATTTAGTAAATAGAAGCAGTGGATGTCTCCAACAGAGTTTGGTAGATCCCTCTCCCCACCCTCTCCATGCCTCTTTCTGACACACTGTCTGAGGAATCAAAGTGATCTCTTGGAATTTATATACATTATCAGCCAGACTTATCCTACTGATGCACAATACAGTTAGGGGATTGAAGAAAACCATCCAGTCCCCTCTCAGTACTGGCTGTTTTGGTCCAATGTTCTCATGCAAGCAAGAACAACTGGGCTATCATCCCAGGTCAATTTATAGACTCCAAGGTCAGAAGGGGCCAATACGATCATCTAGTCTGACCTCCTGCACAATGAAGGCCACATAACCTCACCCACCCACTCCTCTATTAAACCTCTAACCTATGACTGAGTTACTAAAGTCCTCAAATCATGGTTTAATGACTTGAAGGTACAGAGAACCTACCATGAAGTGAGTCATGCCCCATGCTACAGAGGAAGTCGAAAAGCTGCTAGAATCTGCCCTGGGGGAAGATTTCTTCCTGGCCCCAAATATGGTATTCAGTTAAACCCTGAGCATGGGGGCAAGACTTACCAGGCAGACGCCCAAGAAAAAATTCTCTATAATAACTCAGAATCCACCCAATCAAACTTCCCATATCAGGGCATTGGCATATCCACCACAAGTAGTCAAAGATCAGTCAATTGCCAAACAAGTCCCATCATACTATCCCCATCATAAATTTATCATAAATCTTCCTGCATTCAGGAAAATGATGGCACAGATTACAGAGCACTGTAAATTTGGGTGAGGGCACAGGATTGTACAATAGGCAAGAAGGAGTTTAATTATCTATGTTCCTCTGAGGAACTGTCGTTGCATGACCTACCATGTGGCGGCAGTAATGCAAGATGGACTCTGAATGTTCATCCTTGCCCAGAGCTGAGATAAAGAGAGGTGTCCTCCCAAGACGGCTTAAACAATCTAAAAACAAATAGCAAAGGAGCAAAATTATAATCCCAGCAGAAGGCCATGAGTTAGAGCAAACAAATTCCAATTTGTGAAGGCTGAAATTGTTGAGCATTTGTAGGAAGGTCCTTATTGGAAAAAATGGATGGCCTTCTCTCCATCTACTTGTCCCTTTCTCATACATCTTCAGCAGAACTCTGTCAGGGCTCCCTGTGGTTGCCCATCAGTCTCTCTGGCATGGGGAAAAGAAAAATTGATATGCTGGTCTTCTGCCACAGAAACTTCTGGGTGTGTGGCTCGTTTGGTTTGGGAGGGGGGAAAACGGAGAAGTGGGCAAGAAAGAAACCCCCTCAAACACTGCCCTTCTTCCTTAGGGTCTCAACTGCAGCTGTGTAACTCTGACTTTTCCCTATTGTTTCTATGCATGAACTCTGTGGGTATGTCTGCACAGCATTTTGGAGGAGCCTCCCATCTTGGGTCAATAGACTTGGGATAGTGCTCTGAAAATAGCTGTGCAGCCAGGACTTGGAAGTTGTGGCTTGGTCTCTGAAGCCTACAGAAGGGGATGGGCTTCAGAACCTGAGTTCCAGCTTCAACTGAACCGTCAAATCACTGTGTCTATAGATATTTTTAGAGCACTAGTGTTAGCCCTGCTAACCTGAATTGATCAACCCAGGCTAGAAGACTTGTGAAAAAACATTGTGTAGACATACCTATCACTGCTCGACTTCCCACTCCCCAGCGCCAGCTATGATGCCTTGGTGCGGCCCAGTAGACTAGAACTGACTCCTGGAGGAGGAGGAGTTTTCTAAGCTATCACAAATATTTCACTTGTATGGATTTTTTTTTTTTTTTTAAACCCATCCATTCCTAGCTTTGAGGTGATGGCAGATACACATTACCAAGATTTGGGGACTGACAACAAAACTTCAATTCCAGGCTTCCTAGATTCAAAGGCCCAAAGGAACCACTGTGCTCATCTAATCTGACTTCCTATATCACCGAGGCTATAGAACTGCCCCAAAACAATTCCTAGAGCAGATTGTTTTTAGAAAAACCTCCAATCTTGATTTAAATATGGTCAGTGGTAGAAAATCCACCAGGACCATTGGTAAGCTGTTCCAATGGTTAAATACTCTCACTGTTCAACATTTACACCTTGTTTCCAATCTGAACTTGTCTACCTCCACCCATTGAATGGTTTTATACCTCCATTTGTGAGCCTGAAGAGCCCATTAACAAATATTTGTTCCCCATGTCGGTACTTATAAATTGTAATAAAATCACCCCTTAACTTTTTTTCTTTGATAAGCTAAATAGATAGGCTCAATTACTGTAAGGCACATTTTCTAATCCTTTATTCATTCTCATGGCTCTTCTCTGCCCCATCTCCAGTTTTATCAATCTCCTTCTTGAATTGTGGGCACAAGAACTTCTGGATGCCGTATTTCAGAAGCAGTCAAACCAGTGACAATACAAAGGTGAAATAACTTCTTTGCTCCTACATTAGACGTTAGGGTTTTTTTCTTTAAATCTTCTCTCCTTTCCCTAAATAAATAAACTTTCAAGAACCTTTTTCTATGGTGCCAGTAATTCAAATACTCTAATGCTGGGCTGCTTGGGCCAAAGACTTTACAGGAGCTATCTCATCATGTCACCCTAATGATCATAGCCTTGAACACCCCCTTGTCTGCTTCTTTCACAAATATTTTCATGCTTGCCCTTTATACATGGAATGTCCTCTCTGAGTTAATTTCTAAAGCTACTACCCTCTTCTCTTTCAAATCCCTCCTCAAGACATACCGCTGCTGCGGCTCCTGTAGGAAGTCAGTGAACCAATGCTGACTAGATTTGCAGCAGTTATCAGGGAAGGCCCATGTTTGTTTAATTCTGATTGGAGCCACTGCACTGTATAATAGTTACTGTATGTAACTTGAAGATCTTATTTTTGTATCCTTGTCCATCCTCCACTTTTATTGCTTATAATGCCCACATGTTGCATCTTGTTTCCTAATAGATTGTTAAGCTCTTCAGGCAAGGTCTGTGTCTACTTGTGTGTTTGTACAGTGTCTAGCAGAATGAGGCCCTGATCCTGATTGGGACTTACTCCTGCAATATATTAACCATTATTTGCATGCCCCCACAAACAAAACCCACCACTAAGCACCTGCCAGGTTTCTCCCCACACCTCCAAAAGATCGGCTCACTTTCCCAGCATTTGTCTGTCCGCCAGCCTACAAGAAGAGTAAATCAGAAGTCAGTAGAGTTGGGAAAGTTGAATAAAACAGGGAGTATTTCTCTGAATATGTTTAAAGAGAATTGAATATGTCTGAGCCAGGTCTACACTGGCTGCGAAATTCGGCAGCAGTTGACGGGAATTACACAAGCTATGCAGAGTTGTTTGTGTAACTTCCACCAACTTTGTAACTTCACTACTGGGCTGTGCCAACAGGAAATGTGTTCCTGTCGACACAGAGCTATGCCAGTTGAGGGAGTATTTTTTTATGTTGATTTCTGGATTGACTGAGCATGTCTTTACTGACCGCTCAGTCAATCCAGAGAAATCGCTCTGACAGCAGCAAATTTGGCACCATTAGTGGAGTTATAGCCTGAAATTGTGGGTTTGACAGCTGGGGAAACTGAAGTCCTCTAGCTTCAGAACAGACAGTAGTGGAAGCTTTCCTATCCTACTCATCTATTCCGACTGAGCAGAAAGGACTGCTTCAAGGGGTAGATAGGAGGGCAGTTCACACTCCTAGCTCATTGAATGTTCTGGCCTTGTGTGCGTAGACCACTTTTTGTGATCTGAACAACTGTGTACTAAGACACTGAGGTCACCAGCCCAGACCAGCAAGAATGCGAGTGGAACACCACCACCTATTTCTTCTACATAGCTGTGATCGCTAACACAATGAACTCTCACAGCTCCCCAGTAGCTGCTGGAGATGCTGCAGTCAGAGAAGTTACCAGCCACATTTTCTGGCATTGCCATTGGAACCAAACTTTCTGAGTCACATACGAAATAGCTTGCAACATACCTTTGTAACAATCCTCTCATGGGATCAGCTGCATGGATTGAACCTGGAGCATCAGCACCAAAAGCCAGGACATTACCATTAGCTGATACAACAAGAAAGTTTGTATCTTGTATGTAGACCAGTAAACACTTCTTACTGGATTCACCTTCTAGATTTATTCCTTTAACTGGTGGAGGAGTGGACTCATCCTTTACGTGGATCAGCCATTAGAGATGGACAAAACATAGTCAATGTGCTATACCTTCACCATGTGGTGGGTACAAACCCAATTTACTGTATTCAGGGAAATATTTCCAAATACAGAATGTAGTATTATGGAATATTTCCCACTGCAGAATGCTACCGATTCAAAATAACAGTATTTGTCGAGAAATGCATTGCTGTGGTATAGCTCACAAAAGAATCTTATGGTTTAAGCGGAGGCTAGACAACATACAAGGAAAAGGGGGCTTTAATAAAATATGCTACTTGCAACATATACTCACTCACTATAATACTGGCACAGAATAATTACAGCCCTCCAGGAAAAATAACCCAACAGAAATCAAGACCCCATTGTACTACAATCTACACAGGAAAGGGAAAAAAGGCAGGAAGAAAGAATGACTATTATTCCCATTTTAGATATAGGGAAATAAAGCACTGAAAAATTGTTCGTGGCAGACTTGAGGAATTAAACCCTAGTTCCTGAATTCTAGGCCAGTGCTGAAATCACAAGGTTACCCCACCTTCCCGAGCTCTTAGCTACCTGCATTTCTTCCTGCTACGTGTTTACCTCTGCCCTGTCCCACATACAAGCCACCGAGAAGCTACAACCAGTAAAGAATACAACTGTCTTCATCACATCAGTGCTCTGATCTGAATAGGCACTGCAGAACAATGAGAGCTCTTTTAAAAATCTGGCCCTAACAGCCTAAATAGACTCAGGATCTTGCATTTTACAGATGGCTTCTTCCTGTCTGCCTGTCCCAGCTACTGTCAGTAAGGCTATTTCTGCTGTCAGTTCCCAGATAAAACTCCTGGGGACCAGCTTCAGTGTGTTCTGGTATCATCATTTACTTGAGTAACCGCCTATATATTCTGTGGCTTTAACTGCTTACTCAGTTGTGTACAATCCTGTAGCGCAGAGCCAGTTATGTAAAAAGAAAGAAACTCTTATCTTTTCCATAGTTTATACTGAACAACAAATACTTATTTTGCCTACATGCAAATGACCAGTGCCCAATGATCTAACAGTTAGATCATTAACCCTTTGGCATCTTTTACATCTTTGTATCTTTTTTAAAAAATTATTTAAAATGGAGTCCAAATAAACTCTTTTATGGTACTTCAAAAGAAAGTGCTGGCATTCCACTTCCGTAGGGAAACAAGAACATGGTGCCCATCAATGAGAGAGGTACATTTTTTTTTTTTTCAATTGTACAGGGCCTGGTCTAAAAATGTTGCTCCTTTCCTCTGTTACACCCTGCTGGGATGTAAAAGTATGGTCCCCTTTGAGCACTAGCATCAGGTCTGGGAAAGAGTCAAAACTTCACATATTCACAAGGATCCATTGGATGCTGTCCCAGTCAGCTAGATAGTGATACACACAGCTGAGTCAAATCAAAATGGAAACATTTTATAACAAAGCACTGGGTATCCCTTCGGTCTTTCTCCCCTCACCATTGACTGTTGCTCCTCATCTATTATTGCCTCTGGCCTTTACCCACCTGGCCCGTAGGACCAAATTTGTCAATGCTACCTGTGAATTTCTGCTTGCTTTCAGCACTGCCAGGAGTAAAGAAATTTCCTTCTCTACTTCCCCTAAGTGCTTGCCTTTATGAATGCTGCAAATTTACATAGCCCTATCTCAAAGCAGCAGATTTTCAAAGCACCAAGTATGGCGATTTTAACTCTGACATATACTCTCCGCAATAGATGCAGCCTCAAAAAATCCGAACAAGGGCTATGTCTACACTTGTGAATTTAAGTCGACTTAGCTAAGTCGACTTAGCATGTCCACACTTAAATTTTAAGTCGACTTAGAGGGGACCCTACAAAATTGACCTAGAGCATCCACACTGGATGCCTAGGATGACTTGTAGGGGCTAGGTGGACCTGGGACAGGTCTACGGTGGTGGGGGGGCACCCCTTGCCAAGTGTCAGGGGGCTCAGCCTTTGCCCCATTGTACCTGGGTACAATGGAGCAAAGGGGGACAGGGACCCTGGCAGGGTATAGGCGCAGGGTGGGCAGGGCTCTGCCCTGCCCTGTGGGGGGGGCACACCAGGCTGTGGCTGTGCCAGCCACCCTGGCAGGGAGGGCAGTGGGGAAGCCCTGGAGCCCCCTCAGTCGACTTAAAGTTGATTTAAGGCTACTCCATGTCTACACTGGCTAAGTCGACTTTCTAAAGTCAACTTAGCCAGCAAAGTTGACTTTAAACTAGGTTTAATAAAGTTGACTTAATTTTTCCTTACGTCGACTTAAGCAGCTGCTTAAGTCGACTTAAGGAAAGTGTAGTGTAGACGCAGAGTAAATTAAGTCGACTTAAGCACGCTTAAGTTGACTTAATTTACAAGTGTAGATGCACCCAAGGATCTGTCTGAATGAATCCAAGGCACTGCTTTGAAAACTCGCCCCTGTGTTAGTGGTAAGCAACCTGCTAACAGTGTGAATCTATTGCAGAGCAAAAAATCCCTTTTACAGAAATTCCAGCAACACAGATTATTTCAAAACCGGCTCCTGTAAGAATACTGAAAGGTGCTCATACGCCCTGTTCTTCCCTCACTACTTCATTTTTCTCCTCACAGCATACCCTTCAAATTCCTGGTCTCATGCAACAGCCTGTGGCTGCTTACAATTTTTTTTATCAGGTTGTGCTTAGATCATCAGAGATCTTGAAGCATTGGGTTGCCCGCTACTGTTAGTCAGAAGCACAGCAACTGGAAGACATTTTTAAAAAATCGTTTTTAAAGCAGTGGGTGGTTATGGAAACACTAGCAGTCTGCTTTCACAAGCAAAAAGAAATGACTCCACATGGACCAGGTTCTGGATCTCCTTGGGCAATCATGCAAATGGCACTCAGCTCTTTCTCTCTCTCTCTCTCTCTTTTGGCTGAGCCCGGACAGCCCTGCTTCCTTGTTTTTTTCAGTGATAGGAACTGGATTAAAACTCGCTCTCTTAAGATCATTCAAGACAAGAGAGAGGTGATGCTTGCTGCCAGAAGAAAGCACTTTGAGGAACTGATAGCAACTGTGGTTGCTTTGCTATTGAGGGCCTTTATCCACCTCTTGTCAAGGTGGTATGCATTTCTGGGGGAAAGAGCAGACTCTTCTCCGGTCCTGGATTTCCACATACCACAGTAGCTGCACTGCCTCCTCCTCTGGCTTTATCTGGCTAGGAAATTGTGCCCTTTCCGCTGCAGGCTAGATTCCTTTACTTTTCAAGCACTCTATTTTGGGCTACCCTTGAGAGCCACTCAGAAGCCATAGCCAAGACAGAGTGCAGCTGTCTTCTTGCTAAAAGGGACAGCGTGATCACACCAGTGCTCTGATATGAACAGGCACTGCAGAACAATGAGAGCTCTTTTAAAAACCTGGCCCTAACAGCCTAAATAGAATCGAGATCTTGCATTTTACAGATGGCTTCTTCCTCTCTGCCCTGTCACAGCTGCTGTCAGGAAGGCTATTTCTGCAGCCAGTTTTCAGATAAAACTGGGGACCAGCAACAGAGTGTTCTCCGCGCTAGAACTCATTCTCAACAGTGATTTGACACGGCCCCATCTTACCACGTCCCCTAGCTATGAATGCTGGATTTGCATAGTAAATACTCCCCTGTCCAAGTCTGAGAGAATATCTGAGGGCAGGATTTTGCTCCTAGTCCCTAATTTGGTAATCAGCACAGTGTAATTTAAGAGAGACCAACCCATAGTTCCATTCAATCTCACCTCAATGCATAGAGCCATTTTCAGCGGGACTGTACACTACAAGACAAACAAGTGTGCTTTGAAATGGAGACATCATAATTCTGTTCCAGCTAAAGCTCTTGAGACACGAGCTAGATTTTACAAGATACTGCCTTTTTTTAAAAAGTGGCAGAATGAGTGGCTGGTGACTTAAAACTTCACATTATTTTTTTTAATTAAAAGTTATTTCCCATGCAAGTTAAGTCAGCAGAGTGGCTGTAACTGTAAAACCACTGCTTTTGTGAAAGGCATCTTAAGATTTGTTGCTGTGCAGATAGGCATTCTTCCTACGTGGTTGTTCTCCACAGACAAACCCATACAGTCACTCCTCATGCTATATTCTGAACGGTTTGACCCACCCGTTTGCTATACACACATAAAAATACACCCTACCCTCACGACTACATATAGAGAGATGTTGGTCTAGCTGATACCTGTTCCTGTTGCTTTGGTTTGGCAGCACAAAGGACAAAAAACTTCCTCAACCAGTGCACCTGGAAATTGCCTCACACGAGGGCTATCCCAGGGTGCTGTAGAAGTGTCTAGCTGTTCCACAACCTCTCTTCCAGTATCTGGCACAGGGATGTGACTGGAGAAAAGGGGAGTCTGACCTGGACAACTCTGTGCTCCAGTTTTTCTGCTAGAGCAGCTGTGGGGACTGTGGGCAGCTGGATATAAATTTGAACAGTCTTAACTTACATGACTGGGCCAGAACCGTTCCCAAAATACAGCTTTTGACATGAGGCTCACTTTTGTGCCTCCTCGCCCATCATGAACTAAACTTAGATCAATCAGCTTGGCTGCAGGTCAGATTAGGATATTATGCACAATCCCACCAGGGCCAGCCCAACCATATAGGTGGTCACCTAGGATGCCAGGCTTTAAGGGGTGCCAAATTAGATGGAAGTGAATTTTTTTCACTATTTAAAAACTATATTAATATGTTATCTCCTATAAATGAAAGTATCACACTCTGATGGGAGTACATAAGTCATAGTTCACCTAGGGTGCCAAAAACCCTTGGGCCGGCCCTGCCACTCACATTACTATAAATAAGCATATTACACTAGGGGTAGGCAATTTTTTTTTGTCAATGTCCAAACTTCTTGATCAAGCTACAGTCAAGGTCCAAATTCCAAAGGGTAGCCATGTTAGTCTAGGTCAGCCAAAAAAAACAAGGATCCCTGTGGCACTTTTAAAGACTAACACATTTATTTATTGCATGAGCTTTCGTGGGAGAAAATCCCACTTTGTCAGATGCTTTGAAGATGAGGAACTTACACAATGGAAGGAAATTAAATGCAGGGAAATGTATGGCACAGGATCAGGTCAGGCTGTAACAGCAAATCAGAATAGGTGTTAGGATTCAAACATTGGGGAACCGCATACAGAGGAAGGTGAGGTCAATACATTTCCTTGCATTTAATTTCTTCCCATTCTGCAAGTTCCCCATCTTCAAAGCATCTGACGAAGTGGGATTTTCTCCCACGAAAGCCCATGCGATAAATAAATGTGTTAGTCTTTAAAAGTGCCCCAGGACTCCTTGTTTTTTTTTTAATCAAGGCCCAGACTCCAGAGAAAATAATAAAACAATAACAATGGGGATAATAAACAAATAAAAAGATCTTGGAGTCCATTCAAAAGTGGCTGGCAGTCCATATTTGGCCCACAGTCCATCTATTGATTACCCAATTATTACACCAACACATGACATAGTGCTCTCCCCATTTATAAGGGCACAGTATGCACCCACTCTGCTCTTCTACACACACACACACACACACACACACACACACACACACACACACACA
>ML685838.1:4375914-4466494 GCA_007922175.1 Pelusios castaneus
CACACACACACACACACACACACACACACACACACACACACACACACTTTTCTGGTTTGGAACACACATGAAAGTAGTTGAGAATGGTAGTGCCTAAGAGTGCTTTGGGTACAGTACCAGGACAGTGGCATTCCTCGCCTTGGCAATGAAGTCCACATTGATGCCTCCAATCACCACCTAAATGGTGGGGAGTGACGGGGGAGAGGGAAGTGGAGAGAAAAAATTGACAGAAGAAGTGCTGAGTTTTCTTTGTGTTTCTCAAGCTCTCCTGCCACCCACCCAAAACAGATGAAAAATCATACTGTGAAGGCCTGATCTTACTTGGCTAGGCCAGACCAGACAGTTCTTTCACAGACCCCAGTGCAAAGAAAAGAAATCTATTCTGAATTCTACCCTCTGAAATGCTGCTTCTTATACCCAGCTGCAGAGGAAGAAATTGCATAGGGTGTGCTTCAGGGTATTAGACACACACACATACATACATACAACGCCAACAGTGCAAGCTTTGTTGGCAGAGCTATGTTAGTTAAGAGTGGGGGGAAAATAATTGGACCCCCCCCCCAGACAAATAGTGTAAATGCAGCTGTGGTGAGAGACGAAGGAAGGGCGTGTAGCTATCCCAGCAGAACTCCAGCTGGTTTACACTGTGCCTACGCTAGAGGGCTCTGCTAACACAGCTGGTAAAGGCTCTGTAGTGCAGACATGACCTTACTTTGCACTGATGTATGTGGTGGGAGGGAAAGGCTTCTATATGAGAGGAGGGGTGGAAATGTGAAAAGAAGATAGGGCCTTTAAGGATTTTGGGAACCCTAAGGTGCTGTCCCAGGGGTCCACTTTGATGAAGAGGACCTATGTTGCTGCTAATCACTGAGGGAAGCTTTTAGAAAATAATGAAGGGGACTGAAAAAACACCTCAGGAAAATTAGCGAGAGACTCTCCAGCTGTTTAGAGCAGAATGGCTGGTCCTTGCCCCACAGTAGAGTTACCTTGTATATGTCAGAGGCTGGCTGTGAATTTATTTATCCTGCTCTTTGCAGATAGGCACTATGTACAAAAGAGAGGAGGACTCACAGGCCTACGTGCAGTTACTTTCTCACGCCGAGGCGGGTTGCCCTTCCCCTTGGCATTTTGGATCTTGCTCAGGGCCACAGCTATACGGCTGCCCACTCTGGCATTGTTCTGGATTAGAGCGATGTCTGAATGTATTCTTTTTAAAAAAAGAAAATGGCCAGCAAGAACCTGGTGTGGGAGAAGCCTGTGTGGGAACTTCCCTTCCCTAAGAGTGAGAGAACAAGAAGTGCAGGCTGGGGCAATGACACAGCGGGACCTCATGGTCCTGAGTCACATCACTCTAGTTATTGTGTGATGCCAGCTTCCCATGGTGCATGAACACCACACGATCTTTAAAGGCATTGACCCGTGCCATGCTCCTCTGAGGCAGAGAACTGCTATCATCCCCCCATTTTACAGTTGGGGGGTCTACATACCTTTGAGGATCTGGCCCAAAGTGACTTGCCTGAGGTCACACAGGAAGTCTCTAGGGGTTGAACCCATGTCTCCCAAGTTCACTCCTTAACCACTGGATTGTCCTTTCTCTCAGTAGACTCTCATACCGATTTGCTAGCATTTCAGCTCTCACTTTGCATCAGTGTAACTAAACTGACTACACAAAGCAGTGAAGAATCGGGCCCCATATGCAGACTCCAGAATGCTCAAGCACAATGCTACTCAAGTGACATCTAATAATGATGCTAAGAGTCTTCCCTCTAAGACAGAAGATGCCTGGCAGCTTGGGTGCATGACGTTACTGTCCTGAAAACTGCAGGAGACTCAGACTCTTGGCTTTTGGTCATCTCTTCCCTTTGCCAGTCACCAGTTTTTAAAGCAAAAATTGAAGGAGACAGAGTGTTATTAACGAACTTAACAGCAGCTTCTGTGCATTAGACTGCTTTGAAAAGCTAAGGTGTTTGCCTTTGCAAATTTCCAGATTGGAAATAGAGTGACAATCAACCTGTCATGTGAGATTTTTGAGTGGAATTGTGGATTTCTTTTTTATTATTATTTCATAAAAGGATACTGGAGTCCAGTGATTTTCCACTAGTCAGTTCATTGACCTCCTGTAGCATAAAGGGAGTCAGCTCTTTCCCCGTAATCCCTTTTGACCTGCAAACAAAAAGAAAATACCCTTTGATAAGAAGTGAGCTAGCATCAGAGTGGACACACTTGTTACTAATAGGTAATCTTCCTATATGACTGCATGCAATCTCAGGCCCAGTAAACCAGAGTCAGTGGACACAGAACTATAGTGAAAATCATATCAGGGAGTCACCCAAGCCTGAGATTAAGGAATAATCTGCACTGTATCCTTGTGGCAGTAAGATCCACAACATAATCTGGGTACACATTTAAATTACTATTCTTTTTTCAAAGCAAAATAGTTAGACAATCATTGCCCCCTTTTACTTTGCTGCTAAGAACTGTGTTCTGGGTTTCTCTTGCCTCTAACGAACAGTGTTTTTCTACACTTTCTTAGCTTGCCTGAGGAGTTATTAGTGATATGAAGTAAAATTCACCCCTATGCAGAAAGGGCTCAGGTAGTACATAGATCTTGTTCTGGCCTGATTTAGGAGAGGAGAGGGGGATATTTAATCTTTTTAAAGGCAATGCTGTTCTCTTTTAAAATGGCTGTGCCCAGGAGTTGAGTACTTACGGTAAACCTGGATCGCCTTACTTGCTCATAAGCACAGAGTGAATTAAGGACTGAGTTTGGAGTGATTCTTACCGGGCTTTGCTCAGAGCTTCTTGGATGGCATCTTCGATGACCTGTCCTGAAGCAGCTTCTTCCTTAGGGCAGGGCACAGCGATCAGCACTCCACTGCCCAGACCCAGTGCCAAGGCGCTGGCTGAGTGAAAAGAAACCAGTGTTAGTTGTGACTGCATGAGCTGAATAAGCAAATCAAACTGTGAAGCACCAAGGCGCACGAGAGAGAGAGAGAGAGAAAGTGCATGTGTGTGCGTAAGTATGATGGCGACTATCTCCCCTGACATCAGCCACCTCCAGAGCTGAAAACACAAGACTCTGCAGAATGAGCTAAAGAGGAGTCAGGCCTCTTAGTGGGGCGCTATAACACACACATCCTCTGTTACACAAGCCTGTTGTATGTGTGAACTCTAATGGGGAGAGAGGAGGCGTGTCTTCGTGTGGGGTGTACGTGTGAAGACAGCAGGGATGTGCAGATGACGTTTTCACAAAGGGCTCCCTTGGCGTGTAGATCTGCTTTGAGCAGGGTTAGGTGATAACGCCTGGGCCAATGGTGGTGCTGCAGCAGTGGGAGCTTTCCAGAAAATGGCTAGTGTAGACGTATGGCCTAAGCAGTTCCCCAGCCGGGGAGCTGGTCCTCACAGTGCCAGCAGTGACAGGCAAAATTTCGTATGGGATGGTTGGGTGGATGGGGAGCAGGTCGCTGCTGGCAGTGGGTTGGCTGGTTAGTTGGAGAATGAGTTCTCTTTGGTTCTTTAGGTGGGCAAGACTTTCCTTTAGGTGGGACCACTTTAGGTGGTCAAGACTCCACTGGTCACGGGAAGATCCTTCTAGCTGGTGTATGTGTAAGGAGGGCAGTCTCCCCAAGATGGTGAAGTATGGGGAAGAGTGGGAGAGAAAGTCTCGTCTGGCTGCTGAGCGTCACACTGCCTCCTCGTACCAGCTCTTCTGATTTCAGGCTGGGGCTGGGCAGACACACAGACTTGGTCAGAGCAGTAAGTTGCTGTGGCCACAGGACTCCCACATAGTGCTGCTTCAGGTTGGCCCTGTCTCCTCCTCTCACAGACTGCTGGTGGAGGACTGGAGGAGCTGCGGGGACCACGTGGTGCCTCTCCCATGACAGGGGACATAAAAATATAAATCCCTTTTCAGAAGCTGCAGCAATAGTGGTTGAATTCAGGGAGGGCTGAAGATTTTAACAAGCAGAGCCAAATCCATGTTCCTGGGCAGATTGTGAAAATATTTCTTGTTCCCTTGTATGTAACCATTTTCTTTCTGCAATCACAATTATATCCTAGATAGGGCTGTACCGAGTATTGGGGGGGAAAGATAGTGAGATGATTCTTTAGGATACATCCAGACTAAACTCCAGAGCTGTGCTGGACCAGATATTTCATTTTGGGAAGAGTTTTGCAAAAAATTTTCTTCATTCCAGAAAGGATTGAAAACAAAAAACACACCCTGTGAACAAAAATACCCCCCCCCCCAAAAAAAAGGGGGGGCAGAGATTGTTTGGGATCAGTTCAATTTTTTTTTTTTTTTTTTTTTTTACAAAACAGAAATATTTTGTTCGGATTTTTATTTTATATCTTTTTTTTCAATTTTTATGGTATATTATACTTCAAATGATAAAATGAAAAAAGTGAAACAAAGTCATTTTGAAACAGAAAATCCACATATCCTGTTCTGAAAAGATCAAAATGGCATGTTTCAACCTTTTTTAAATGCTTTTTTTCTATTTTTGTCTCAAAACTTATTTTCATCGAAGGTGACATGATGCATTTCTGCAAAATATTTTGCTTTCAGAAAATCAATGAATAAACATTTCATTGGAAAATTTCCAGCAGCTCTATAAAAACTCCTTCTTTTTCATGAAAAGTGTGTGCGTGCATCACATGCACATAGATAAAGAAAATTCCATGTGTCTTCCACAACCTGCTGCAGAAGTGGAGACCACATGCATATTCCCTTCAACCCTAGCAATTAGTGTGCATCAGCTTATCTTTTCAAGTCCATCTTTGCAAAGAAAAGGGATAGAGAGGCTTTAAAAAAAAAAAAAAAGAAGCTGTGATTCTCCTTCCTGAGGTCCCGGGCCAGCTTTGTGAATAAGGGGCTCACCTGAAATTCCTTTATGTCCTCAGAGCAGACAAACTGCATGTATTTGAGAGAGGGTGTGCGCCACTAATTCTGTGTAACTCAGAGCTATATGTGACTTCTGCTTAGTTGGTTCCAGCTAAAGGCTAAACCTTTTCTCTTCCTCTGCTTCCAAAGCAGGTGGACAGGAAAGGTGCTCTCCAGGGCAGCCACCTTTCCAGGTGAAATTAATTCAGAAAGTCCATCATTATAAAACAGCAATCTGTATGAATCTCTGCCTCCTGATCCAAATCTGAACTTCACCACTTGGGCCTTTATCCACTGCAAACTCACCAATAAGTTTGGCAGCTTCCTCCTCATTGTGCACCTGACACGGTGCCTGGAAGCCACTCTGGCAGGAGAAGAAGGCTGGGAATTCCCTTGATTCTCCAAAGGCAGCCACGCAAACACCCTGAGTCTCCTAGAACACCCAAGATGAAGTGAACAACTAATCAGTGGGTAGAATAAAGAGCTACCAACAATGGTTACTTTCCCAATTACCCAGCTGAGAACTGCCTTACTGTAGAATAGAATTTGGTTAGTTTTACACATCCTTTTTTCTACTCTAGATATTGCATCACAATTTGCAAAGCAAGGAGTCAGATATGGTAACTGTGGAGGCAAATGTGATGTCCTTAGATCCTGGCTTGGTGAGACAATGTTGGTAAGAATATCAAGGATTGACAGGTCCAGGTTGACTTTGTTTGTGACAGATTTGAAGTTGCCTGTAACAGTTTATGATGTGTTGTCCTTGTTACTGGAACATTTACTGTATGAATGTGTTGGTTAGTTTAAAAGCAAGCAGTTGGAAAAACATGCAGGAAACAGCACAGATAAGACACCTTTGGGTCAATATTTCAGAGAGTTAAGGGGTAATGCATAAGCTATTAACTGAGAAGGTCCGACCTCCTTGTCTCCAGCCAAGTTACACTGCTTATTTGCCAGTGCTGGTACCCAACAGATCCAAAGGGCTATAAACTGTTTGTTTAAAAACTCTCTCTGTCCAAAGAGGGAGGCAGTTGCTTGGGAGCTGTTTGTGGGAACAGAATAACATACAGAAACTCCTGCTTGGGGTGTGTAAAGAAGCTAGACTTTTCTAAGCTCCACACACAAATGGGATAGGGGTTAGGTTTTTAAAAAAAATCCTTTTCCCCCCCACTATAAAGATCACACAATACTTTGATTTAAGAAGGCTATCTAGTCGCTGTATTTTCCACTGGTCTCAAACTCCTGAAGGGTAGAACACAAGGTACTAAACCCAGTCAGACCTGCTGGGTAAGTGCAGTTGAGACACAGGTTGCTGTAGCTCAGGGACCATTCTAGGGCTGGGGGAATTGTGGGATGCTATCCTGACAGAAGTGAAGGAACAAGATGTGAGACCTGTGGGGTGTACTCAACAGGACAAAGAAAAGGGTTAGAGGTGCACATAGCCCTGAGACAGAAATACTAAAAGCATCTTACCCTGTCTGGTAAATGGTCTGGATTTTTGCTTGGTCCAAGAGATGGATGATCTTTTTGGACGTAAAATTCATGAATTGAGAGAAATACAAATGTATGCTATATACTATTGGAAAGATAGGATTTCCAGCTGCCGGATGAAATACTAACCCTGGTGGATTGTGAAATATCAGACCTTTAAGAACAGTATCATTCTGACCTCCACTTTGCCTCCCACCCTCCTCTTTTAATTCTGAATTCATTTTAGCATTTGCTAGAGCCAGCTTGCTTAGATACTGGAGGATTCCCCCAGCAGTGAGTAAAGGAATCCTTATCTGGCCAGAGAAAGGGGCTATGACTGGGACTTCCTTAGGCCCCAATCGTACCCACTGTTCGAGCAGTTCCATGGTGCTATTGATGAATAACATTGCTTTTTATATGAGGGTCTGGCTAGTGCCAAATAGCCCTGGTCTAGAGAGGATTGAAAAGATGGCTTAAAACCATCTTTGCACCCTCTCTCCTGGTGTAGTGTTGATTGTTCCTCAGTCATAGTTCAGGGTATGGGTAAAAGAGTTTCAGACAATGTTAGGAATCCTCACTCTGAAAATCAGACCTCTTCAAGGTATCTCAAGCTAGGTACCCAAAAACTGAAGCACCCATGTTCTTTATTCACGTCTGAAGCTCTTGATCTAAGTATCTAGCACAAGGCCATACAGGAAATTACTGGCAAAGTGGGGGGGTTAGAATACAGTGTACAATACTCTCTGCCCTCATTGTCAGCACCTCACACGCAACTTGTGCTACCTACCAGATATTCCAATGTCCTGCCAATGTCCAGAATAGACTTGACGCCTGCGGAAACCACAGCAACTGGAGTACGTCCTAGCTCTGTCAGGTCAGCACTCACATCCATAGCTGTCAAGGAACAAGTAGCCTTTGTGATAGTGACAGAATTGCATTCCTAACTTTCATGCTTTCCCCACTGGTTGGGTAGATGGCAGTGAAGAAGTATGTTGTGTCCAAATAAAACAGAAGTGCAAATTTTATATACATGGAATCTAATTCTCTAAATTTGGACTCTGGCCAGAACATGATGAGTTGCACCCCTTCACTTGCAAAATGTGCTGTGGGATTTTTCCTGATCACAAGGGATAGTGGTCTTGATTTTACATCTCATCTGAAAAGGCATCAATTTCAGCAGCACAGCTCAGAGCCTCCAACAAAGTGCTGGTGGTGTATTTTGTTCAGAAGAGACCCAGGATGGAGAATGCCACTAAAAAGTGGTGTTCCCATAGCATCTTAGTTCTCCTTTATGGGTCGTCAATCCTAAGCACTGACCAGGGCTCAAGATAGTCTCACCAGAGTAAAGAAAGCCAAGAATATTTATCAGTGTCTCAATAACATCAGCTTTCCTGATAGTCTGTATCAGGACAGCCTGCTACACAAAGTGGAAAAAGGTGCAGCCAACTCCCATTGGACTGAATTAGTGGTTACCAAGCAACATCAAATGCTATATACACCATATGTGGATGGTTGAAAGATGGTTGAAAACTAGGATGTGTTCCAGAGGAAGAGGTTGAGCCTTGTGTTGAGGAAGAATTGGAAAGAAAGGGAAGTGAAATATCAGAGACCCTGACCGCATTCTTGCTGAAACCATGCTACCAGCAGCTATGTAGCTACAGGCCTGTTCTTAGCAGGTTTTTTGTATGATTTCTTTGGCCATTGTATTCAGGGATATTTTTCTCAATGCGCTAATTAAACTTTGTGCTATAGATACCAAGCCTAGTGTGTCAGAGACTTAGTGTAGACCAGGGGTGTCAAACTCATTTGCTATGGTGGGCCAGATTTCACTTAAATGTACTTCACGTGGGCTGCACATACCATAACTCGAAATACTATGGCACTCTCGTGACATCATGGACTGTTGTGTATGTGAAACTGTGCTCCGTGATCTCGCTGTTTCTCTCGTGTGTGTGTGTGTGTGTGTGTGTGTGTGTGTGTGTTATGGAAAGAGCATCGTCTCGCGAAGCGCAGTCTCACATACCCAGTGCTCCATGATGTTGCAAGACCTGACACTCTTGTGGCATTGCAGCACACTGGGTAAGCGAGACCCCACTTTCTCTCTGTTAGGGGGAGAGTGTGGTCCCGTCACGCACTATCATGGGCCAGATGGAAGAGGTACATGGGCCGCATGTTTGACACCTCTGGTGTAGACTTAACTCCATCTTTGGATGAGGCAGGAGGAATTGTTCTGCTCTTCCCGGCAGAATACTGTGGGCCGATCTAGACTAAGCAGGAAAGAGGGAAAAGGTGGACTTAAACATATGAAACGTTAACATTAATTCAACAACAAAGAGACAATATGGAGCCCAGGGCTCCTCTTTCTTACTCTTTTCTCCTTCGCGATGGACCCCTCCAATCCCTCCTGTCACAAACACGGGGATTCCAACTTTGTAGGCCACAATCATGGTCCCTGCCACAGTAGTACCGCCGGACAAACCCTGTCATGGAACAGCTGGTCATAATCCACACACTGTGACCAGAGGGACTGTATGTTCATAAATGAACTAAGCGCTTGCAACGCATTCTATTGTGACCAGTTTGCAGCTGACGGAGTGCTGGTAGGGTAGTCTTTTTTTAACAAACACTCGGGGAAAACCAAAATCATTCATCAGTAATAAACAACACAGCAAATTCAGAGATGCTGAGTAAAGCGGTGTATCTTAAACTCCCTTACTCAGCTTGACTCTCCAGGGCACTCAAATAGCACAGTGCGTGTGCAAGCAGCATAAGAACGGGGATGGAAAAGTAAGTATAGATAAAACTATTTTGGTGTACATTATGGGAGGAGTCTTTAACTTCCACATTCTTGAACCCTGATGCTTGTTGCTTTTCTTGCTATAGCCAGACAGTTATACTATGATTTCTGCTGTGTCTTCTGGCCTCTCGGCAAAGGAATTACACCTGGGCTCCTTAACACGTCTGTAAGTGGGTGCAAGTAGGTCTGAGGAAGCCTGAGTGTGAGGGTGTCTATCTTACACCATCTTACATTTGGCACGCAGTACAAATCACCAGCTGCTGACTGGCAAACATAGGGAAACTAATATAGCCTGGCTCATGCCATTTTTCACGGAAGTAGTGCAGTGTATCAATGAGGTGGTCTGATAGGACTTTTCTATCTGTAACTGCTGCGAGTGATGTATCTGCTACCATGTTCATGACGTATTTGTTATTCTGACAACTGGTAACCCTGTGCTCTGGATAGCAACGGTGATTCCCTGGTTAAAATAAAGGTTAATGAGGCATCATTCATACAAGAAAAGGAAAGATTGTGACTAGAATGAGTAAGGTGCTGATAGATATTGCTGATGAGAGGTGGAGTAATGACATGATGTAGCTTCCTAAAGGATAGCGTTATAGGACTCCTTTCACCAGCGGTATCAGACCAAGTGGAGCCAATGGGACTGTGCCCGTTTACACTAGCAGAGAATTTGATCCATCATTTCTCTGTCAGGCATCCATCACTACTCCTATTCATGGGGGCTATGGTGTGAGTGTCTCTAGATTTCCATGCAGGCAGATGCACTGGTGTTGGTCTCCAGAGAAAATCAGCACTAGAGACATGAACTGTAATAATGCCAGGAAGAGAAAAGGGAGTCTCTCATCATGAATGGAGATGCAATCCCTTGAATCTTCCTATGTCACAAATCTTTGTGAGCATCTGTGTCACAAGTCTTTATCCAAGATATTGGGAAAGAAAGCCCCAAATTCATGAGGCTGCATTGTAAATATTTGTTTTTAAAAAATACTAGGAATGTCTGATCACCAAATGACTCCAGACCTGACAAATAACCTAAAATCATTGCCATCTTATTGCTGTTCCCTGGCCTATGTGAAATGAGCAGATAATCTAATTCCTAGTGGACAACCATCTTCATCGTGAAAACAAAACAATAAACCAGGTTACTAATTGGCACCCTTGTTAACATCCGAGTAGAGGGGCCAAATAATGAATTCCCCTTCGTTCCTGGAAGTGATCCTTTTATGCCAAGATTAAGGCATTTTGCCAAGTCTGTGTGTCTTGTCCTGCTGCCATATGTGCCATGCTTGCTTTGCTGATAAGCAGACTTCAGTCACCAGGGGTTTCAAACTGGCAACTTTCCTGAGCTGTTAAAATCGCTTTCCCAGTTGTGTGCATGTTTAAAGTGTATGGCCTCTCACTGAAGTTGCATTGGCCGTTGTTTGCGACACAATCGTGCTTTATCACTGCAGTGTGAATACGCTTAGCCAACGAGCCTCACTTTTCATGCTGTGAGCCAGCACAAAATGATTTGCTTTGGGGAAATTGGCTGCCAAGTTGTGGTTTCCTAGTTTTGCTGGTGTTGAACCTAGTTCGGAACATGTTCTGTACACATCTTTGTAATAATAATAATAATTATAGAAAATTGTATATCTCCAAGACGCTGAGGAGTACTTTTCCCACCTAGTTTTATGCAGAGGCATAGCTATAAAGAAAACTGGGTGGCAATGAAGATCCACATACAGTACCTGGCTGAGAATGTAGGGAAGGTCTCTCCGAGATACTTTAACTAAATTTTTGCTCTTTGCCAGAAACTGAAGTTCCTCATCACCGAGGCCGATGTGGATCCTGCCGTTTAAAACGGCCACAGTTGCGGGTACTGACCCATTTGCCCTTACAATCTCTTCCACCTCTCTGGCCATCCTGAAATAATACAGACAGGGCAACAGAAAAATGATTAAGTGGGAAATGTATTCAGTCTCTCTGCCACTATGTTCCCATTCTACTTTATATCATTCCCTCAACTTCTGCTAAATCTGATTCTTCTCAAGCAACCTTACAAATAGCAGCAGTCTTTGGACCCCATAGCCAAAGGTGTAGAGTCTCTTACCGCTCCTGTTACTGGCAATGGTCAGTAGTTCTGGAAATCAGGGCCAAATTTATGTTTAATTTCCAGTGGTCTCTGAAAGTTTGACTTGCTCGCTCTGTTGTACAGATTAGAGGAGATATGATTTGCAGTGGAGGTGTTTAATTCTAATCTTCTCTCACTAATATCCAGCCAGGCCTATTCTGTTGCCAGCAAGCTAGAAAGCACTGTCTGTCCCGAGTCACTTATCAGTGCTCCTCACAGGTAAACCGAGTGAGGTATGGTGGAAGAGACTGAGAATTCTTCCTACGCTGTGCAACAGATTATTTGGTTTAAAGTGGTTTTCCACATGGCAAAGCAAACAGGTTGTGGAAGGCATTTGTTTCCATTAACTTGATTTACTGTATCCTGCCAGCTTTTCCTCTCCATCCAGCAGCTGAAGGCAAATGTCACGGAGAAATGAAGAGCAATGATTTGATATGTTAAGGAAGCAATTATACATGATCTGGTATGTGCTTATATTAGCTACCTCCATACCTGCCATGTTTTGTGATACATGAGGATGTAGGCCAAGTGCTTTATAATATAAATGATCATCTTGAAGGGTGGAATTGTTTTTTTTTAATAAAACATTTTGTAACAAGTGGCTAATGAGACACAGCTCATATTCCTTTACTGGATAGCCACACATGCCAAGTCTTCAATAGACACTCAAATTCCTCCCCTTACACTGCTGATTTTAGATGTAGACAGTGACAGTCATGGGGTACTAAAGGGCTGCAAGTTGGAGCTGCTTCATCTTTGCAGGCTTTTTATTTACTAACTTGTGAGAGACTGCTTCATTCCTCGTGGAGCAGAATGTAGATTTGACAGGTTGGGTCCTCCTGCCTTTTCTGTACCTGCCCTAGACCATCTCAAGGCTTCTTCTCACAAAACCAGAACTCACTGTGGTTCCTCCTCTAAGGAACAGTGCCAGAGAAAAATAATAGCTGTATAAGAACAAATAGAAATTTCTGTACAGTAACCTTCCTGTGCTGTGGCTCGGTAGCTAAGCAAAAGGATGGGAGATCACTTCCATTTTGGCACTGTCACTCAGAGCAGTAGAGGGTACCCACAAGGAAAGGATGGGTTGCAGAGTTGGGGTTCCTTAGCACAGGCTGGTAAGAGAGTCCAGGGGAACATTGTAATAGCATTTATAGTTGATGTTCTTTGCATATGAATGAGCAGAAGTCATCCCTGTATTGTAGTAACTTTTACATTATAAAAGATGTAGACAAAGAAATTCATGAGTACTTGCAATCTCTCTGTAGTCAAATTCCAGAGGGGTAGCCCTGTTAGTCTATTGCAGAAAAACAACAGAGTCCTGTGGCACTTTTAAAGACTAACAGATTTCTTTATCGCATGAGCTTTCCTGGGAGAAAATCCCACTCCCACGAAAGCGCATACAATAAATAAATCTGTTAGTCTTTAAAAGTTCCACAGGACCCTGTTGTTTTTCTGCAATCTCTCTGCAAGCCATCTAGTCACAAATGTCTGTTATCTTTCTCCAGTCATGGCAATGTCATAATTTGCTGCCACTTTTTGAAGAAAGCCAGGGATTTGAGGCTACAGATAGCTATGTCTGGTACTTGTAAATCTGGGGTTTGTCACGTAGTTCTGCTATCTTTGGAAGGCCCAGATGTAGTTGTTTTGTATCAGAGTCATGTCCCACTAATTGTAGTGGCTTTGGGGGTACCACAAATATAGAAACAGGCCCATGGATTATCAGACACAACATCACAATTTTGCTGCACTAGGAGTATCAGATCATCAAACCTACAACCTCAAATTATGGGGATAGGCCATGCCATGAGTAATGATGGTGCTCTCCAAGGCTACGATCGGTCTCCCGTCAGCCAGAGCTTCCTGCACAGGAGATGAAACCCTGAAATGAGCCCCTAGGAATAAAATATAGGAAAATAATTTACATTCTAAGGAGACGATAGACTTCTTGATTTATCAAACTGATCTACATTAGGCAGTGTGGGAACAGCTGTATAGCGAGTTGGAGGATCAGACCAGGATGAGTACCCAAGCTAATTTTTATGGGACAGTCCCAATTTTTGTGGATCTGTATAAAGCCAGGCAAGAAGCAAACACTCCTGAAATTATTAAAGCATTTGGGTGAGAAAAAAAATGCTTTGAATGTGTTGCAACATGGTTTCATCATATAATCAGAGTGTTTTTCTCTTCCTGCAGAACAGGATTGGAAGAAACCCTCTGCCTCTCTTGAATACACCAAAACCCAACAAAATCAAAGGCTATGTCTACACTTGCAAGTTAGTTCAAATTAAGGAAGCTTAATTCAAACTAACTTAAGCCTTGGCCACACTAGGCTTTCATTAGTTTGAATTAAGGGCTTCCTTAATTCGAACTAATAAATTCGATTATATCTTTCGAACTAACCCTTAATTCAAACTAGTTGGTTCGAATTAAGTTAAAGTGGATATGTTAGTTTGAACTAACCGGCACATAGAGCTTAATGCAACTGACTAATTCGAACTAAACAAGTGCCATGTATGGCACTTGCTTAGTTCGAACTAAAATTCCAGTGGCGCCATGCTAGTTCAAATTAAGTTAATTTGAACTAACTAAAATTAGTTTGAATTAGTTAGTTTGAATTAGCTAATTCGAACTAGCTTTTGTAAGTGTAGACATAGCCAAAGAGAGCTGAAAAGAGAGTTTCATACCATATTTTCAGTGGTATCATATTGTAAAAAGAGCAAACGTAGAATTGTTTTGCATATATAATAATGCAGTCTGGAATTTCCAGGATTTTTTAAACATAAAAGCTTTAAAAAAGAAATATTATTCAGCCTTTTTATGTAAATAAACTACATGGTGCCAAAAAGCCAGAAAACACTTAATTGTTTTGAGACCACTTTTAGGGAGAATTTTGAGAATACCATGAATTTATTTGATATCAGCTCACATCCACAACAATGACAATAGGCAGAAATTCAAATAGCCCAAGTTGAGATCTATGCCCAAGGTGCCATCCAATTTAGACAGAAACAATTTCAGTAGGCGTAATGTAGAGCTTGAAGAGTGATTGAGATCCTCTTAGTCCTAGCATTATTGTTTGTTATTTTCTGTATTGCATCAACATCTAAAGGTCCCATCAAGGATCAGGGCCCCATTGTGTTAGGTACTGCACACACATTTCATAAGAAAACCAGTCGATGTTCCAATCTGGGTTTTATTTCTGCCTGGGACTTCACACTTACACTTTTTACTTTAAGTACATATGTAGTAGTAAAAGTTTACAGATATATTATCATGCACGCACACCTCTCCTGAAATCTGAACTGTCACATCAATTGTCACGCAATTTCACATTGAATATTTTAACCTCTCCCATCAGTTTTACAGTTGTATAACTCCATGGACTTCAATAGAGCTAATCCCAATTTATGCTGGTGTAACTGAAAGGAGAATTGGGCTTTGCAAGTCTGCCATAATCCAAGAAGCATGTGCACTGCACATTAAAAGAGTGGAGTCGTAAGTGCCAAAAATACCATCTCAGCCAAGACATTATTACGGTCACATCCATCAAAGTTCTCTTGCCTGTATTTTTCCCCTTTAAATGCCATAAAACAGAAGCTCTCTGTGAAATGAGTTGTAAAAGTTCTCAGGCAACTCTGACTGGGCTGCTTCTACATTACTTCTAGAAATGGCCAATTCAGGATCCCAGCTGCATTCAAATGGAGAGACAGTATCATCACACAGACACTTTTTCAGAGGACACTACTCACCATGCAGGAATCTTCTCACCTGGATGATCCTACAAGCCACAGCAGCTGTTTGTCTTCCCAAAGTATAGGCCAGGTTTCCAATCATTTTGTGTATAGAACTGGCACTGGCAGAAGAGCAATGCCATGTAAAATGAAAGTAGTATAGAACGTGGTGACTGTATCATTTCCCAAACTTGCTTGTTAATCATGAACTGCAGCCTTGACCCCCTGTGATCTCCAGACTGGGAAACCTTGTATCTGTTGTGGATGGGCTAACACAGACATAAATGATAAATGCTGTGTTTAGATGAACTGGGGTTTTGGGTGTCTTAGACAAGGTGCTAAGCAGTATGCTGAAATGTCCAAAGAAAGAAACATGCATACAAACAGGGAGATAGTAAATACAGATTAGCTTCCCCAGAAACAAGAAAGTCTGTCTAATCTCTTACTTTATGTAATCTATATTTTACTATGTACAAAGGGCTGGAAACTGGAGTCAGGAGAGTGGGATTCAATTCTTGGCTCCTTCACAGATTTTCTGTGTAACCCTGGGCAAGCCTCTTAATCCTCAGTATCTCAGTGTCCTATCTGTAAAATGGGATAATACATCCTTTGTCTGTCTTGTCTATTTAGACGGTACATTTTCAGGACAAGAAATGTATTTTTACAATGTGTTCATGTGGTGCCTCAGACAGCGAGGCCCTGTTCTCAGCTCAGACCTCTAGACACTTCTACAATAGAAATAATCATTAATAATAATCATTAATAATATAATACATACACACTTGGCAAGTGATTTTTGCTAAAATCTCAGAAATCCAACTGTATGGGAGGAATTGGCTTGTCTGATATAAACAGGGAGGACAGTCCATATAGACATGCTCTCTCAAGCCACCAAATGGCAGTTGCCATGAAATATATATTAACCTAACCAATGGGCTAATCCCAAATGTCCATTCTCCATTTTTAATCTGTCCTTACTCAAACAAAATCCCATTTCATTGAATGTTTGGACCCAGATATGATTCACAGATAGCAAAATCCCCCTTCTATCTATGAGCTCTTTATTAGATCTGTGTTAAACGCAGCAGTTTGGGATCTCCAAGAGTTTGAACGAACTTTCTTGTTTTGAGTTGTTTGGGCCTGCCATCCACAAGCCTAACTGAGCCCTGGTTAAAATCCTTTGAAGATACTTGGGTCCCCCAAGTTTTGCACTGACTTTCCAGTTTGAAACAACTCCCTGAACTACTGTGAAACATCAGCTGACATGGTCAATTTGTACCTTCTTGTGGATCAAAACCAGCTTGTTTCTACCCAAAACCCCAAATTAGCTCAGGTTCACTAGAAACTCAGCATCCAACATCCATTTACTATTCAGCCTAGGCTTGCTGAGAGGTTTCTGAAACTTGGGAGACATTTTAGCAAACCGTGCCTGACCCTTTGGTTCATAGCAAAAGATATGGTGTTTCCTTGCAAAAGTTTCACACAGGTCTAGTTTAAACTGGCTTTTCCCCAAATAACCCTTCCCCAAAGCCTCCCAGCCACAAATCCTTTGTTGTGCACTATCCGCATTTGATTTCATTAAGTGGTGGACTTGCGTATTGTCAGTCTCTTACCTCTGGTTTCGGTCTGACGTACTTGCACTGCTGCCTGCACCAGATTGTCACCAGAGCAGCTCTGCGGGGAGGTGGGACTACTGGGACTTGCAGCAGAATTGGCTTGAGCTGTCTTGCATTCCAGCCACATGCTTCATGCTGGGATAGTCTGTCTATCATTAACAGCATAAGCAGCTGGCGCTCTGGAACTGGTCCCTGACTAGGAGAGAATTTCACAACCAGCTGGGGAATTCTTTTGCTAACTCGGTGCCAAATAATTTCCCCCTTTTCCACATCATTTTTGTCCCTTTTCATGTTACTGTGTGTTTTGTACTGGGTTTTAAACATAAACTCAGTGCTGATGAAAGCCACTAACGGGAGACCCCTGGAAATTTAAGTTCTACTTATTTGTCCACAGACAGCAGAGAGTAGCAATACAACCCTCCCTTACAGCCCTGCCAACATGAGAGGTTTTAGACCCACTGGGTGGAGAGCAGGTGGTTCATATCAATGCCAATTCAGTCTGTGGAAGCTTTGCAAGGAATGTCGATGGTCATGCTTTTTCTGATGTGGGTACCCGTCCACTCGGTCATTTAGTGCAAACACAAGCTCATTTCACAAAGGCCACTGAATAGCTCTTAATCTATAATGACTTTCAGATACTACAGATCTGAGCTGGACTCAGAGTCGGACCTAAAAATGAAATTATCCCCTTACCAAAAAGAAGTGTACATGTATCTATCTAAAAGAAAAGGTATGCTTAGCAAAATCAAACAAAAACCTCTATCAAGAGCTAAACAATTAAAATAATGTCATATTTTTAAAAGAGATTATATTAAATTTTAGGTTGGAGAGGATCTCATGAGTTCTGCAAACATTTCCAGGTGACCTCTGAGCTGATCAGCAATAGGTCTTTACATGCATCCTGCATATAAAGACATATTCTTCCCTTAAACCATTCTGACACTGAAGGCGCAAACTTTTTTCCTTCCATTTCTCTTTGTATTGCTAAAGACAAATGGCATGGTTAGTCCAGCTGTCACCAGCCACCTGTTGCATTTTCACACTGATATTTCATCGGTTAAATGTTGGTTTTAGTGTCAAGATTTTTTAAAAATACTCAGAGGAAGCAGAAAACTTAAAAATTCACTGGAATTTAGAATTCTGTCATAAGCAGGCTCAGCTCCCAGTCATTTCAAGTGGAGTTGCACCTGCTTACACTACGAATTAGTTTGCCACAGCTGTCTTACAGTCTAAGGCCCTGATTCTACCTAAGCTTTATTTGGACGGGTACCTGCATGGAGCCCAAATGAAATCAAGTGGGTTCTGAACAGGTAGAAGGCTCCACCCATCTAGTGCTCAATGAAAAGTCAGGACCTGCATTTGGATTTGGCAAAACAAGCAAAGTTACAAAGACACAAAGAGAGGTAGTCCAAAGCCTTAAGGGGACATTATAGTTTCCTCAAAAAATATGAATTTAGTCTGGAAATTCAAATTTAAATTTAAATCCAATTTTAATCCCAAATTACAGGTCCACTTTACAAAAGGAGCGAGAAAATTTAAAAAAGACCTTTAGAAGGATACAAATATACAACATCACCCACACAAATTCTGCCCTTTAGCACCTTCCCAAGAATGATCAGTGACTCTAAGGCAACCGTATTCATCCATATCACAGGTTCCTTTTATTATTGAGCCCCCCCAAAAGGACTTTATCAGACTCCCCTGTGATCATCGATCCAAACTCTTAGGCTGAAGGAGATTCTACACAAGCTGCCTGTCCCTACCATTAGACCAGAAAAACTTATGCAGAAGAAAGAGATTGAAGGGGATCCTAGTCTGCAGCTTAGGGTTAAACACATTACTATCCATTACTTTGCTTGGAAATCCTTTCATTTGGTATGAATTATGATATCATGGGATCCAGTACAGCCACACTCTTTTCTATACAACTTCCAGGCATAACACAAAAATAACTAATCTGTTACTTATCTGTTGGTGTTTCTATACCAGGGTTATCAGTAATATGTGACTGATTCCACTGAAACCCAGTAATCAATAAATCGAAAGTAACATTCATGCTTTGCAGTTACCCTTTCCAAACTGAGCCTTCTATAGTTTTTGCTGAGCTCAGCATTCATGAAAGCAGTAATGTTTCCTTCTCCCTCCCACTGCTGTCAGTAAAACACCTCAAGGAAAATGAACGCAGAGCTTGCAGAAATATCCCAAAAGGGTAGCAGTGTTAGTCTAGTTCAGCAAAACAAACAGGGAGTCTGCTCCCATTCTGTAAGTTCCCCAGCTTTAAGCCTCTGACAAAGTGGGATTTTCTCCCACAAAAGCTCCTGAGATAAATAAATCCATTAGTCTTGGAAAGTGCCACCAGACTACTTGTTTGTTCTGAAGAAATATATATATGATCCAATTGTGAGCTGTATACACTCTGCAGGAAATTTAACTGCAGGGAAAGATAGGATGTGCCCACAAATACAGTAAATGGGCTTTGCACATTTCTTTAATTAATGTAATCTGTTATGGGGTATACATGGCACAACTGTTTCATTTTATTTTCAGTATTTTTATTATTTTATTATTTTCAGACACTTAAAGGAGCTAGAGATATAAAGGGTAACAAGGAAACATCTACAAATACAGAAGAAGCAAAGGAAGGCCAAGGGCAGGGTAGGCATATTACTCAACAAAGGGAGGAAAACAATAACAGAAAATGTAGAAATGGCAGAAGTGCTCAATGACTTTTTTGTTTCAGTTTTCACCAAAAAGTTTAATAGCAATTGGACATCTTGCTTAATGAATGCCAGTGAAAATGAGGTAGGATCGGAGGCTAAAATAGAGAAAGAACAAGTTACAAAAATTAATTACTTAGACAGATTAGATGTCTTCAAGTCACCAGATCCTGATGAAATGCATCCCAGAATACTCAAAGAGCTGACTGGGTAGATATCGGAGCCATTGGTGATTATTTTCAAAATGTCATGGAAGATGGGAGAGATTCCAGAGACTGGAAAACATAGTGCCCATCTATAAAAAGGGGAATAAGAACAATCCTGGGAATTACAGACCAGTCAGTTTAACTTCAGTACCCAGAAAGGTAAAGAAGCACATAATTATTCAATCAATTTGCAAACACCTAGAAAATAAGGTGATAAGTAACAGTCAGCATGGATTTCTCAAAAACAAATTGTGTCAAATCAAATCAACCCAATAGCTTTCTTTTGGAGGGTAAGCCTTGTGGACTGGGTAAATGGTAGCCATTGTATATCTTGTCTTTATTAAGGCTTTTGATACTATCTCGCATGACCTCCTCATAAACAAGATAGGAAATACAGCCTAGTTAGAGCTACTATAATGTGGGTGAATAACTGGTTGAAACCCTTCCCAGAGGACAGTTTTCAGTGGTTTACAGTCAAACTGGAAGGACATGTCAAGTGGAGTCCTGCAGGGATCAATTTTGGGCCTAGGTTTGTTCAGTATCTTCATCAATGCTTTAGATAATGGCATAGAGCAGGGGTAGGCAATCCCCAGCACGCATGCTGACAGTGGTACGTGAGCCCATTCAGAGCGGCACAGGGCACCCTCTGCGACACCACTGAAATTGCTGCTCCTGCCACTGAAAGCCACTCCAGGTGGCTTCTTTCAGGGGTGGCTGGTGTATGGGGGGATCCCCAGGCACGCCACAGAAAGAAGCGGCTCCTCTCGGCGGCATGCCTGGGAATGGGATCCCAGAGACACCACAGAAAGAAGCCACCCAGAGCATCTCCTCTCCACGGGATGCCTTGGGACTCCTACCCCAGCCGCTGCCAAAAGGAGCTGCTCTGGGCGGCTTCTTTGGTGTCCCTGGGGACCCGTCCTCAAGCATGATGCCAAAAGAACCCACCCGTGTGATTTCTTTTGCGAGTGGCTTCTTTTAGTGGCATGTCTGTCACCTTCCTCCCTCCATGTCTCCCCCCTCCCCCAACTCCAGCTATGATGGGCACTTTTTTCAGAGGAGGGGGCCACTGGCACCGACTGGAGGTTGGAGAGGAGAGGCTGGCATGGGCTGACCCCTGGCATAGAGAGAACACTTATAGTTTGCAGATGATACCAAATTGGGAGAAGTTGCAAGTGCTTTGGAGGATAGGATTAAAATTCAAAATGATCAGGACAAACTGGAGAAATGGTCTGAAGTAAAAAGGATTAAATTCAATAAGGACAAATGCAAAGTACTCCACTTAGGAAGGAACAATCAGTTGCACACTTACAAAATGGGAAATGACTGCCTAGAAAAGAACACTGCAGAAAAGGATGTGGCTGTCATAGTGGATTATACATAAAATATGAGTCAACAGCATAACACTGTTGCAAAAAAAGCAAACATTCTGAGATGTAGTCACAGGAGCAGTGTAAGCAAGAAACAAGAAAAAAATTGTTCTGCTGTGCTCCACACTGATTAGGCCTCTGATAGAGGCCCAGATAGTTCTGGACACCACAATTCCAGAAAAAGGCAGACAAATTGGAGAAAGTCCAGAGAAGAGCAACAAGTTCTAGAAAATGTGACTTATGTGGGAAGATTGAAAAAGAAATGGACTTGTTTAGTTTGGAGAAGAGAAAACTGAGAGAGGCTATAATAGTGTTAATAAAACATTATTACAGGGAAGAAAGAGAAAAACTACTCTGAGGATAAGACATGAAGCAATAGGCTTAAATTGCAGCAAGGGTGGCTTAGGTTGGACATTAGGAAAAATTCTCTCTCAGGGTAGTTAAACACTGGAATAAATTGGCTAGTGAAGTTGTGGATTCTCCATCACTGGAAATTTTTAGAGCAGGTTAGACAAAGACCTGTCAGGGATGGTCTAGATAATACTTAGTTCTGCCTTGAGTGCAGGGAACTAAATTAGAAGACCTCTTGAGGTCCCTTCCCATCCTTCATTTCTTTGAATCTAAGCCCCAGAAGCCATAACTGAGCCAAGAACCTAAGGGTGCATCTACACTAGTAAATTAAGTCGATTTAAGCAGGCTTAAGTCAACTTAATTTGCTCTGCATCCACACTGGAGTTTCCTTAAGTCGACTTTAAGCAGTGTGGATGCCCTAAGTCGACTTACAGGGTAAGTCGACTTAGGGCAGGGCAGGGGAAAAAGGGAGCACAGGGCTCCTTTCTGCCCGGCACGGCACTTCATCTGCTAGGGAACCTCTGGGGGTTGAAGTTTTCCAAAATTTCTAAATAATTTCTTTCCAGACTTTCCCTTTTATAGAAAACTCTGAAAATTTGACTTTTTGATTCAGAAGCAGAATGAATCCTTCTGTAAAATTTCCTGCAGAATGGAAATTGCAACTGTTAACAAGCTCTCATAACCATAGAAAAGGATTTTTAAAAGAACATATTCAGTATTCAAGTTCCAAAATCTTCAGTATTGCCAACCTCAAATGTTCAAAAATCATGAGTCAGGCTCACAAAAAATCATGAGTTTTGGCATTGAAATCATGAAATCTATGTTAAAAAAAATAGATATGGTATTCTATTTTTTGAGCATTTAGGGTGCACGTGGGTCACATTTTCAAGCTTTCTCCACAGCCATGAGGGCAGTGCATAATTTGTAATGAAAGAGATTCCAGGCTCAAGCAATTCGGATCCAGGCATTAAGCAAAGCAAACAAGGAGATGCCAGGCTCAAGCAATTCGGAGCCAGGCATTAAGCAAAACAAACAAGGAGTCCTGTGGCACTTTTAAAGACTAACACATTTATTTATCACATGAGCTTTCGTGGGAGAAAATCCCACTTCATCAGATGCTTTGAAGTGTCTTCAAGGGCTAGAAATTTAGTTTTTCTTTAAGAATGAAGGCTGTAATCATCACATCACGAAAAATCAAACCATCACATATCCACTTGACTCCAGGACCTGGGGCTTTAAGGAAAACAATGATTAAAATGAGACTGGCAACATTAGGAAGGCCAGACCCAGACTCTAATCTCTGAGTATCAGCAAATTCCCCAATATTCTCATATTTTTTTCCTCCTCCCCTCCCCACCAGTGCCCTTAGGGACTGTTTATTAATCCAGTATTTGTCCTTTGTTCTGATGACAAGGAGTAACTGTGTTAGTCTAGGTCAGCAGTTCTCAACCACTGTGTTGTGGTACAAAAGTGTGTCACTGCACAGTGGTGAGTGTGTCGCGAGCTAAGCCTGCTCCTCCCCCGCTGAGCTGCTGCAGAGACCATGTGCTGCTATACATGCAGCCTACTTCTGTTAACCCAGGGTCGGGCTGGAGAAGGGGAGAGATTGCAAGGTCAGGCTGAGGAGAAGGGGAGAGACGTGGCGTCAGGGTGGAGAAGGGAGAGACACGGGGTCAGGCTGGGGAGAAGAGACATGGGGTCGGGCTGGGGAGAAGAAGAGAGACGTGGGGTTGGGTTGGGGGGAAGAGATGTGGGGTCAGGCTGGGGAAGGGGAGGGACATGGGGTTGGACTGGGGAATGGGAGAGACATGGGATTGGGCTGGGGAGAAGAGGCGCGGGGTTGCCCTGGGGGGAGGAGGCGTAGGCTGTAGGGCTGGGATGAAGGGCTGCTCGGGGTGGAGGGGCAGATGTGGGGTTGGCACGGTGGGGAGGTGGAGCTAAGACATTGGGGGTTGGTGTGTTGCACACAGCTAGGAAGGCTCCCAGCTGTGTTGCAACCCTTAAAAGGTTGAGAACCCCTGGCAAGCTTAAGTCGACTTAATTTGTAAGTGTAGACGCACCCATTTCAACACTTTCTACCTCAACTGTAAATCTTAATTTCTCCCGCTATAGCTATGTCACTTTGTAACTGAATTGTTAACTCTATACATGCTTTGAGATACAGCTTGTATAAAAATCCTATAAAAATATACTGACACAATACTGTATCGTCATCGAATGACTAAAACAGTACCTGGTTAGGGCCCAGTTATTCTGGACATTGTTGTCTTGAGGGAGCAAAATTAAATTTGACACCCTCCCAGTGCCAGATGGAGGATATATAAATCAGAGGTTGACAATTCAGCTCCAATTTTAAGGGATTCTCACCACAAACTAACTACAGCCTGGCCCTGAACAAGGTATTTGACAGAAAGATAAGATGGCAGTATTGCCAACCCTAAATAGTAAAAAAAAACCCATAGGTCAGGTGCCAAAAATCATGAGGTTTAAACCAAGGAATATATAATTTGTTGTTTTTATTTGCTTTCTGGTTTCTGAGGCCTTTAGGAAACATTAGGATTACATGTTTGAGTTATTGTGGGAAAAACGTTATCTTCCTTGTTTACGTATTTTTCCTCTTGGAGCTGCACAGTTTTAAAATTAAGGAATCTTTTCACATACATAAAATAATATGTCCACATTATTGTATTATTGTAACCTTCATCCTTCTTCACCTTGCCCTTTCCTGATTGTCACCTGGACTTCTTAGGTTGCATCTAACACTTACCGGTAGTAAACTGTTGTGGAGCAGATCGTGTTTTCTTATATTTTCTGTGCAGGATTTAGCAACACATTTGGACACTATAAAACAATCATGGATTATAAGATTGCTTCTGTGGTATTAAATTAATGTGCTTATGAGTATCTCTAGAGCCACGATTGCCAGTGCATATTTCAAAAATAAGAGTTGGAAGTAAATGGCCTCAGTAAATGTAATGTATTATTACAGAAAGGAATTGGCAACCCCAGTGTGGCAGCTTCTCCTGGGGAAAGAAAATAGCAAATGCCATTCAATTTTTGAACTTCTATCCCAACTTTTTCCCCCCCTTTTAAGCCATTTCATATCTTTGACATTTCCAATTACTTATGTGACATGAAAGGTCAGACGAAAGATTCTGAAGGGGCACCAGTCAGTTTCTAGGGATGTGATTGCTGGGCAAATCCCCTTGCTGTTATGAAGATATTTGCCCAAGTTTCTGAATCTGCATTGCTGAGAGGAGAGAGGTCAGGAAGCCTGTATGTTATTGAACTCACTCAAAGAGCAATGAAGAAATGAAAATATCCAGTGTCAGTGAAGGTATTTCAGGTGTGTGTAAGAAAGAGACTCAGAATGTTTTAGCTGTGTGCATGTCACTGAGAGCATTTTCAGTTGTCTTGTGTATGCAGACATTTTGTTGTGACACGAAGAGTGTTTCAGTGAGTACAAGAACAGCCTGGGCAGTAGCAGAATGGGCTTCCCAAAGGGCCAGGCCAGCATGCCTGCCCAATTATAGGGTGAGAGGATCATGGTCTCAATACTAAGGCAAGTTATGGCTCACTGATGCTGGGGGGGGAGGCCCCTGGATGGCTGATGCACATGTGACATGGCATCACCACACTGTGCGGTGTACAGCACCATGCACTGGGCTGACATGTAGGGAGACATGGATGTTGGCTGCATTGAGGCTCCAGGAATCATAATGTGCAAATTGCTCCTCACAGCGGAGTTGCACCAAGCCCTACAACTCCTGTCCTGATTCCAGCCCCAGTCCCTCAGGCCACTGCTTGAACGACCCCGAGATCCACAGCCAACCCAGTGGCGTGGTGCTCGGGCCGCCCAGCAGGGGGAAGCAGCAGGCTACGGACAATCCCGAACACCTTCGTTCCCCCGGCCCGCTCGGCTTTCCCTCTGGAGTGGGCGTGGCCACGCCCACCGAGCTGGTGACCACGCCCATCCCGGCCTCGCGCGAGTGGGCGTTACTAGCGAGCCTCTCCACCAATCAGCGCTTTCCGTCCGAGTGGGCGGTCCCACGGCGGGCTCTTCCTTCTACGCCGTTCCATCTTGCCCGTCCCGCCGCCCGGCACCCAAACAAAGGGGCGGGGCTCGGGCCCGGCTGGCCCTCCGTCCCGACTCGTCCTCCCGCCCCGCCCCCGCTTGGCCGGAAGGATGTGCTCCCGGAAGTTCCGGTGTCGCCGCTGTGTGGGATAAACAGTAATGGCGGAGGCTGCGGCTCCCGGAACAACAGCGGCGACCCCGGGAGCAGCGGCCACGGCCTCCGGCTCAATAGACGCGCCCCCGGCGCCGCCGGCCGCAGCGGGCTCGGGAGGAGGGGGCGGCTGGACCAAGCAGGTCACCTGCAGGTAACAAGCTGCCGGGGCAGCGGAGATACACCGGGACCCCTGGGGGCTGCTGCCTTTTCCCCGCCTGGGGACCGCGGGCAGCTGCAGCCTGCGCGGCTCTGGCTCGATCCCTCCCCCGTGTCCCCTGTCTCGGCCCTCTGGCTGCGGTCTAGCCAGGGACGCCCCGTGTCCGCTGCAGCCCTGCGCCCGGTGTCTGTGCTCTGAGGGGGTCCGCGAACCGAGCAGCTCCCGGGCCGCAGGAGAGTGATTCGAGCTCCTGTGAGAGGGCTGGCGCTGCCGTGTAAACGGGAGTGAGGCAATGGATCTGAAGTCCGAGGCTGGGGAGCAGGGAGAAGGAAGCTTTTCAGCACCCCCCCCCCCCCCCCCACCCACACACATCTCAATGACCCAGATCCTCACCGCCCCATCTCAATGACCCAGATTTCCCAAAGTGACTAGAGATTTTAGATGTCCAAATTGAGCTCGATTAAGGCGGTTTGCATTTGTCCCTCTGCCCCCCAGAAAATGCGGAGGCTGCTTGTAGTTTACAAATCAGGCTCTTTTTAAAGGCATTTTAAGTCAGGCAACCAAAAATCAAAGTAATCCAAATCACTGGATGGGATGGTAGCTAGTGTGTTTGGTTCTTTTGTGTGTGTGTGTGTGTGTGTGTGTATAATATAAAAAATCAGGTAGCCCTTCCCCTACCTACTTCAGACTGGAATGGTGGGAGGAAGAATAGATATTGCCCATGCAGAAAATTTCAGCTCATACAAGATATATTTGACATACATTTAATTTCATGTTTCTCCAAATCAAAAATACTGAAGGCTGGAACTGCTGCAGCAGGGTTAGGGCTGGCGGGTGGAGTGGGTATTCTTCCTGGCTACTGGTTTATCTCGTTCAGCTGTGGGAATTTCATATTCTGAGCCTCTATTTGAAGCATCTAGGGTTAGGCAATTACATGGAGTCATAGTCATAAATCAGCCAGTTGGCTGGTTCTTGCTTGAAGCGTTATTATGAAGTGTTTCTTTGTGTGGGATTACATTTGAGAAAACTACAGAAATAGCAAAAATGTAGGAAATTTCTCACTTTTGCAGTACATTATGTAGATATTTGGCACACTGCATGATTCTTTGAACTTCTATATAATTTTACTTCCTTCACGCTTATTTTATTTCTGCAGAGCCATGAGAAATGCAGAGGTTTGACACATTATGCCAAGACTTATAGAAATATGCACTTAGTAAACTTTACAGGGCAAGATTTGCAGGTTGGGCCATTTTTTGAACCATATATTACCAGGATATTTTTCAAGTAGAAACAAATATGAAATATTTCTGTATTGGTGGATAATTGACAATTAAGGTAAAACAGGTGACACTACAGTCAACAGTAATTCAAATACTGTAATATTACACAGCAAAGTGAAAATTCAAGTTTATATCTGGGCTCAGTTCTCCAGTTCCTTAGCATATAATGTGTTCATCTCTTTGATTAAGAGGAAGATTACGAAATCATCACATGCCTTGTGGCTTTGTACAGTAGTCAGATAAATGAGTTGTCCATTTCCTAACATAGAAGAGATGAGTGATGTTACTGTAGTTCTAATTCTTATGATGAGAGGGGGAAATGCATTTCATTTCACAGACTAATTTTTCAGCTTTTCTGACATTAAAACCTAATTCCAAGTGGAACCTATAGCATTTATTTGATTACATAGGGGTGTGACAATTTGAGATATAGTTAAACAAATGACAGTGAAATTTGATAAATTGGGTTATCTTCCTCCCCCCCCCAAAAAAAACAAACAAACAAACAACCAAACAAATCCCAAGCCCCACCTTCACTAAAAACTGAAGTGTTTTGACAGAGACAGATGACTTCCTGTCTTGAAAGAATGGTTGGCTAGAAAGTTGGCCAACCATTCTCAGAAGTTTGTTCATTTGAATGTGACCTGGAATGCCTTCAGTCTGCTACTTCAAATCATGTTGTTATTTAGGATTAGGTATCTCAGCTCTGCATGATGGGAAACTGTAAAATGGTGTGACTGTAGGACAAGGAAAGTTAAGTCCTGTAAGAGAACTGACAAACTGTAAAACTGGGCCATTTAAAATAATATGAGCCATTCCCAGCTCATTTGAAGGTAAGATGTTGTCTCCTTTGCGCTACTGGTCTCAGACACGATCAGAAGGGACCAGTATGATCTTGTAGTCTGATCACCTGCAAAATGCAGGCCATAGAACCTCACCCACCACTTCCTGCAATAGACCTCTAGATATATTAGATAGTATAGATATTTTGGGATATCTTTAATGGCAGGAATCCCAAATCTGGTAAGTTTATATAGCAGGAAAACAAATTGGGAATTTTTGGGAACTACTAAGGCTGGCTGGTGCATTTTTGTGCATGCGTGTGTGCACGCGCGCGCGCTCTTAGCATGAATTATTGGGTCTACTCTTACTATTCATAGGTGACACTCTCATTAGTCTCAAAGGCTATTTCTACAGTGGCAAATTAGTTTGAATTAAGGAGGCTTAATTCAAACTAACTAAAGCCATGGCTACACTAGGCTTTAGTTATTTCGAATTAAGGGCTTCCTTAATTCGAACTAATAAGTTCGAATAGGGTATTCGAACTAAGGGGTTAATTCGAACTAACTAGTTCGAATTGACCAATGTGGCCATGTTAATTCGAACTAATTTCTTAGTTCAAATTAACCGGCCATTGAAATGAATGGGGATCGCTAATTCGAACTAAGCAAGCACTTGCTTAGTTCGAACTAACATTCCAGTGTGGCCAGGCTAGTTCAAATTAAGCTAATTCGAACTAACTAAAATTAGTTCAAATTCCAAAGGGGTAGCCGTGTTAGTCTATTGTAGAAAGACAAAAGAGTCTTGTGGCACTTTTAAAGACTAACAGATTTATTAATCGCATGAGCTTTCGTGGGAGCAAGACTCTTTTGTCTTTCTAAAATTAGTTCGAATTAGTTAGTTTAAACTAACTAATTCGAACTAATTTTAGTAAGTGTAGACATAGCCAAAGACAGTTCCCCACACTTACCTACTCAGTGTGGAGCTATTGAATTTAAACCAATAGCAGGAGAAATGACTGAGAACTTAGTAGACTGGAAGAGAAGGAAACAGTTTGTCTTCAGTATACAGAATGCAGAATTAATTTCTGAATATGATTACATGAAATTAAATTAACTAAGTGATCTGGTGTGGGGGTGGTGTTATCCATTCCCTCAGATGAATGGCTGCATTATCTAATGCGGTCAGTCAATTGGACAGCACCTACTGCCCTGCTATATAGGCATCACACCTATCAAAGTCAGTGTTGGCCAGCCCAATGAGCATACCCCAGGGGTGGACAAAATTGGCTCACAGCTAGGTGCCAGCAGTTTTACTTCTGGTTGCCAGAGGGCACTCTTCCATTACATTCCTGCAGTGGAGCTAGGCAACCGGCTACTAAAACTGGTTGCCATGGTGACCAGAAACATACATTTTGTTGAGGCCTGCCATACCCAATAGATACTTGTATATAAAGGTATTCAAGCCCACGGGATTTTGCTGATTATCATAGAAATAGACCTGACATTTATACAACTTACTAGACAAATGAATGCAATCACGAGGTAATATTAGGTTATCAAAAGTTGCACTTTGATAACTACCAACCTGGTGTGGTCTAATGTGAGTGTTAGAGAAAAACTGATACTAGCTATGGAGCCAAAGAGTGGCAGGAATTAGCTCTGGTTTAGAAACTTCCTAGTTGCTGACTGAGAGCCAGAGAATGAAATGCAGTAAAGGGGGCTGTTTTTTAGCTGCTTGATAATCGGTGTGGAGAATCAGAAGAACTGAGTTTATAATTGACTGGGAATTCTAACTGCAGTGTTAGCCACCAGTTTGGATGACTCTCCTCTCCTTTTGCATCTTGCTCTTGGCATTTTTAGGTGGGCTACCCTAGGCATGGATGGGCCACATCTTCTGTACCGTTTGAAATATTGGCTTGCTTATCCAGAGAGATGGAGGATTTGCCTGTAGGCAACTATCCCTCTGCTTTACAGCTTGTGTAACTAGTTATGAAAAGACTTCTAATTGTCGCTTTGCAAATGTATAGTTCCAGGGGGGTAGCCATGTTTGCCCTGTTGATCTGTGTTCTTTTTGATGTTAGGTATTCAATGAAACGCTTATGGGTGAAAATGAAATGAGTAATGGTTACACTGGAGTTTTGTTGTATAATCAGCCGCACCCAACTCATTCTAAAGGGGGAGCGCCACAGCAATTTTGTCTTGGGAAGAGATTGAACTGTGTGTGAATCACTGATAATGCTTTTGCCATCATCAGTCAGGAGTTTGCTTTTGAAAGATGCTGAGCTCTCGGGCCCTGATCCACAAAGCAGTTAAATACCTGCTTCATGCTAAACATAAGATTAATCAATTTTTCAGCATCAAGCCCTAGATCACAAGTGGGATAGGAAAACATCTGTTTGTTTTTAAAATAAATACATAAAATAAATAAAATTTTATTTGGATGCCTTCCTATAAACAACTCAGTGAGAATTTAAATTGCCACTTAGGCACGCCAAGGAAAACTTGTCTGCCACTTGACAAGAGCTAATCAAATAAAGGATGTTTTAGCATGCATCTATCCTTTGATGGTCTCAGTAAAACATTCTGTTAGTGATAGTAGAATATTTCTTCAAACCCAAGTATTTGGAGCAAGTTCCTTTTTTAATGATAGTGTGACCGTGTTACAAGAATTCAGGTAGAATATTTGTTGGGTATATTTTTCAAGCAGGTTGTATTGTAGTACCATTTGCTAATATTTTTTTGGGGCAGCACAAGCTTCTATTAATGATTCTTCATACCTTATGGCTAGTTAAGGAAATTTTTAACTGTAAATGATGTTGTTTGATCAGCATAGGTGGAAAGTGTCTAGAATGGTTGACAGGAAATTCATATCACTTGGGTTGAAATAACTCATCTGAGTTTTCACTTCTCCTTTAAATATAAGTCAAATTCCAAAGGGGTAGCCGTGTTAGTCTATTGTAGAAAGACAACAGAGTCTTGCGGCACTTTTAAAGACTAACAGATTTATTAATCGCATGAGCTTTCGTGGGAGAAAATCCCACTTCGTCAGACGCTTTGAAGATAGGAAAGTTACAGAGTGGGAGGAAATTAAATGCAGGGGAGTGTATGATGTTGATTATTCAGCCATGGTATATTAAAAGTATGGGGGGGAGGCGGGCAGTGAACAGGGTGAAGAACCTTAGTTTGTCCCTGTCTATTCTGTTTTCCACTTATTCATTTCTGGAACCAAGATTTGGAAGAGTGAGGGGTTTAAATTTGTTTTAACTGATTCTTTGATCAGTTATCAGAAAAACATCTGCTGTGGAGTTTCTTCATGTTGATCTACAAACAGTGCACCATTAATCAAAGGGTACTTTTTGTACACTGAACTAAAAGATAGAATTCTGAAATGTTTCTCTTAATCTCCATTTACAAAAGGTATGATTGTCTGTCAAACCATATGGTAGAAATATAGAAGCAAATATTGTTAACTGTGCTAAAAGCTATTGGCATTTAAAGTGTATCATTTTATATTTACAATATTAAGTTTGTCTTCTACTTGTCCTGGAAAACTACCACCATTTGTTAATATCTTCCCATACTTTTCACAGTGTAATGTGAATATTAGTTCTCTTATCTCCTGTATTTGGGGGCATCCCCGATTTAATCTTTAGCGAAAGATATGTATTGCAATCCTTTTTCCAATGAAGCTGTTATGATAGCTTTCTGGATCACTGTCAGTAGTTGGTACAAAGTATTCTGCATATTAATAACAAACAATTGTTTATTTCTAACTGAAGTAAATTCTTGCATGTCCTGTAGGAGGATGGTAGTTCTTAAAGGGAATGGAATAGAACAAACCTAGCCTATAGAACTCGTTCTTTCAAATAACATAATAGTATTGACTGGTCTGTGGTCAAAAAAGCAGCTGAAGAAAGACAGCTTTTGGGGGGAGGGGAGGCAGAGAGAGAAGAGGACAGGTGGACAAAGGACAGGTGAGTGTTTTGTATCTTGATAGTAAATTATAATATCTGGATTTTTAGTTACATTTCTGTATTTGACTATAGTCTTGTTTTTCTTTGGAAGGACTTCGTAGCTTATTGACATTCAGGAATGAATTGTAGGCTTCTGAATAAAGAGAAACAACAGTGTTTTAAAGCAATGGTTCTCAACCAGGGATATGCATACCTCTAAGGGTATGCAGAGACAGTTGAGAATTGAGAATACTTCATTACCTAGAGAACAAGGGACAAGGCAATTCTTGATTTAGTCCTAAGTGGAGCACAGGGTCTAGACACCAAGAGGTAGCTAGCTGAACTGCTTGGTAATATAGTGCCTGTAATGACAAGTTCCAGAGGAGTAGCCGGATTAGTCTATTCCAGCAAAACCAAAACAGAGAAGGAGTTCTGTGCCACTTTTAAAGACTAACACATTTATTTATTGCACAAGTGTCCATAATGTAATCATCCTTTTGTTGGTGGGGCAGTGGGTGATACCAATCAAGGTCATAACCACAACATTTAACTTTAAAAAGGGGAAATGTGCAAGTTTGATGACATTTTAAATAGGTGGGAGTTAAAAGACCAGTCACAAGGATAAAATGCCTGCAAGCAGCATGGAGAGAGACTACTTTAAAGACACAGCAGAGGCTCAGATTCAATATATATCCTAAATAAAAAAACCATAGTAAGAGAACCCAAAGAATCCCACCATGACTAAACAGTTGTGTAACGGAGGCCAGTAGAGGCAAAAAGGCATTCTTCAAAATTCAGAACTCAGGCTCTAGTGAGGATAATAAGATTCACAAATTCTGGCAGGTGAAGTGTAAAAGTATACATTGGTAGAGTATCAAGCCTTGTAGTTGTGGGAAGCCAGCATAAGTGGTATATCTTGACTTTAGTGAGGCTTTTAATACTGTCTCACATGCCTGTCTCATAAACAAATGAGGGAAATAAAACCTAGAGGCCCGTAACTGGTTGGAAAACCATTCCCAGAGAGTAATCAGTGGTTCACGGTCATATTGGAAGAGTATATCGAATGGGGTCTTTCAGGGATCAGTTCTAGATCTGGTTCTGTTTGATATCTTCATCGATAATTTAAATAATGGCATAGAGAGTACACTTATCAAGTTGGCGGATGTAATGCCAAGCTGCGAGGTGTTGCACATGCTTTGGAGATTTGGATTAAAATTCAGAATGATCTGGAGAAGTGACCTAAAGTATAGTGGGTGTGAGTGTCATAGTGGACCACAAGCTAAATAGGAGTCAACAGTGTAACAGTGTTGCGCAAAAAAAAAAAAAAAAAAAGGCAAATCATTCTCAAATGCAGGGCTTTTTTTTGTGATGATACTCATGGGTATGGAGTACCCGCACTTCTTTTCCCCACAGAGATCTGGCTCCGGCACTTTTTTTAACAAAAAAAAAAGCACTGCTCAGATATATTAACAGGAGTGATGTAAGCAAGACAGGAGTAAAATTCTTGCTCTCTGAGTTGAGCAGGCCTTAGTTGGAGTATTGTGTTCAGTTCTGGTTCCACATTTCAGGAAAAATGTCGACAAATTGAGAAAATCCAGATAAGAGCAACAAAAATTATTAAAGGTCTAGTAATCATGACCTGTGAGGAAAGATTGAAAAAAATGGGTTTGTTTAGTCAAGAGAAGATTGAGGGCAGGATATAGCAATTTTCTTCAAGTATATCAGGACTCGGCAAAATTGGCTCCCGGCTAGCACCAGCAGTTTTATTTTTGGTCGCTAGAGAGCGCTCCTCCACTGCATTTCCACAATGGGGCTAGGAGCCAGGCTACAAACCCCGGTCACCATGGTGACCTGGCGCCCCGCTTTTTCAAGCCCTGAAGTATATAAAAGATTGGTTACGAGAGGAGAGAGGGAAAAATTGTTCTTTTTCACCTCTGAATTTAGGACAAGAAGCAGTGGACTTAAATTGCCCCAGGGGGTCATGGTTAGTTTGGAAGAATTCTTCCATTGACCTGACGACTGCCATTCAGTGAGATTGGTTACCTACATCAATGGAAACCCCTTCTATCAGTGTAGGAAGCATCTGCAGTATGGCACTACAGCAATAGACATGAAGCTGTGTTGCTGTAATGTAGACATGCCTTGAGTAAATGTCAAAGGCGTCTTTACTTTGCATTTTGGGATATAGTTCAGCAATTTGGACATAATATTAATGACCTCAGATATTGTAGGAATGCTTTTCTCTCTGCATGGACACTTGTAGCCATTATGAGATCATTTCTTATCAATGTTAGTTCTCCATTTGTTGTTCTTTGCCTCTGTTTCTTTGTGTCTAGTAATGGGCATGTGAGTTTAAATCAGTTTTGTTAGTACTTCAATCATTTATTTAAATGGCTCATTTTATGCCATGTAGTAGGCGATGATAGCACAGGGGAAGAGAGAATCATGTATTCCTAGTTTATCCTAGGTATTCACTTTCATGCTTAATCCACTTGACTAGATTACTCTCTGAGGCAAGTCACTTATTTTTTCTTTACTATTTTCCTATTTGTAGTCTCCAGATGGAGCTGCAGAGGCATATACTTGGCTTTAATGTCATAGCTATCCAGTGAGAATGGGAATAACCAGTATGTTTCAAAACTATTTCAGATTAGAAATTTAGCACTCCTTCAGTCGATCCTTTTTTTCTTTAGCCAAGTTATTGGGGGATAATTCAGAAAGACGATGATTATTTTATCTGCTGAAGCCTTTTAAAATATCTGTAAATAGACTTCAAGCGTCTGATGAAGTGGGATTTTTGCTGACAGAAGCTCATGAGATAAATAAATTTGTTAGTCTTTAAAAGTGCCACAAGACTCCTTGTTTGTTTTATAAATAGACTATTGGTCAAATCTTCAGTCACTTGTTTTTAGAGAAACTGCTACTTTCACTTGGTATTAGGACATGTTTGGGTCAGATGCAAAACTACCGAGCCATCAGTAAGACCTTTGTCCTCCATGTACAAGGATATATGTAGGTCATGGTCACCTCTAAAAATGTACATTTATCCACAGAATCCTACCATAGTCTCAAATTCTGCTCCCAAGAAACAGTGACTGGTAGTCTGCCTGGACTCAAGCAGAGCTGACCATGAGATCATACAGGTCTGAAGCAGAGGACTTACTAAATCTGAGAATCACATGTGGCAAGCTAATGTTGTTACCCCCCAGAGAAAATTCTCAAATAAAGGGAAGCAAAAAGAAGTTCTCTGAAGGTGTCCAGGCTTAGCAGATTTCTGCTCTTGGGTTTCTCTTTCCATGAGTGGGGCCACTTGGGGAAACCCTTCTTTCCTGTCCTGACATGCCAACATGTGGTCATTTCAAAAGCAGGGATGGAAAGTTCCAACTAAAATCCAAGGAAAAGAGAGAAAGAAGCAAACAGATGAGAAAATAATTCTAAAGAAAATTAGTAACAAATAGCCTGTCATCTCTAACAATTCAAAATGTATAAGCAAAAGCTTTCGGTAAGGTGGAGGGGGGTTTGGTTTTTTTCCTCATGTTTTCAAAGGACCATCTCGTTACATTAAATATTTGTGTGCCGCCATGTCTTCATTTCTAAACTGGCTTCAGAAGATGAGCCTGAATGAGCTGGCTATTTAAATCCTCCATGTTTCAAATTGTGCTGACACAAGTTTTGGTCCCTGCTATATCGCATGCCTTATCTTCTGGGATTAAATGGCCCTCTTCATTGTGCAAGGGATCAATTTAAAAATTTAATATAAAAAAAGCCTTTATGTAACCATCTGTACAAACCTGACACTTACCGTAGTTTTACAAGATACAATGTGCTCTCAGCTCTCATTGATTTTGATGGGACTTGTGGGTGTTTGACATCTCACAGGTATGGGCTTTCCTGACCTAACAAAGATTAATTCAAAACGTGAATCATTTTGGAACTTAACATGGAGTTATTAAAGAACCAACAGTTACAGGTGTACACACTCAGAACCTTTCTTGGTGACCTCTTCTAGTTGGACTTTGGTCATTTCACATATTCCATTCTGGCTTCAGTTTTGGCCATCCAAATGACTCAGTTGAGTTTTGAGTGTATTTTCAGTTTTCCCCTCTGTGTCCTATTATCTCATGCAGGTTTTCAAACCAGTCCATCTTATTGGGAGGCAGAAAGAAGACAAGCTCAAAGATGGAGTCTGGCCTTCATGCTGGGAATCGGGGATGGTCTCCTAAAGAAATCTGTTAGGTCCAATTACTATTTCCAACTGTGCTAATTTCCATTTGACACATCAGTAAAATCTCTCTCAGACTTTGATCACACAAGTTTCATAGGTTAAAACTTGAAAAGAATCTTTATTTGAATCATGAGCTCTGTTAAACCCAACCACCTCGTTCTCCATGTACACGCAATTCCAACCCTCCAGAAACAGCTGTTGTTATAAGGCTGTATGGCAGCAGACTAACTTAGAATTCCTGGGCACCCTGAGGAAAGTGACTAGTTGACCTTCCATGAAGGATCTTATGAGGGTACGTTGCTACAAACGATCATGTACATCTTGATCCTGAGATGGTAAATTGTGGGGGAGACGAGGTTCCTTGCCTTCTCTCAAATTATACCCTCTCTTTTTCTTGGGCATCTCTGATTTATTGACTTTCTCAAAAATATTGAATATATTGAATTCAGTATGTAGTCTTCAAGAGTTTTCTATTATTAGCTAATGATGAGAAGCAACATTACTTATAAAATGGAAGAATTTCAAGTCATTACATTTTCCAGTTACACCTCTCAGGATGTGTTCTGTTTTGCTTATTGATTCTTGTTAAAGTTAGATTATCTTAATATAAATTGATAAATGTTTTGGAGTCTAATCATTTGTCATGACTTAATTTCTAGTATCTTGAACATGAATTTATACTTGTGTTTACAGTCAGAACCATATGTTATATCAAGCTGCCTTTGTGGGACATATGTAAGCATAAGTCAGCAGTACATATTGTATTCTAAAATATGTGCAATGTGACTGTTATGCAGTCAGAACTCTGAATTTCCTGACTTTTGAATCTCAAGAACAACATTGCATGAAGTTTAATTGTATGCCGGAAATGCCCCTCTGCCTTATATATTGGACAGACAGGACAGTCTCTGCGCCAAAGAATCAATGGACACAAATCTGACATCAGAAACTGCAATACTGAAAAACCTGTAGGGGAACACTTCAATCTCCCTGCTCACTCCCTTAACGACTTGTTAATAGCTGTGTTGACACAGATGAATAACAAATCACAGCTTCAAAGAGAGTCTGCAGAGCTCGAACTTATATGCAAATTTGACTCAGTTGCCTTGGGGTTGAACAGGGACTATGGATTTTTCTCGCATTACATCAAGTGAATTGACCTCCCCCCTCCTCTATGTGCTGTTCCCCAGTGTTTTGAATCCTAACACCTACTTTGATTTGCTGTTACAGCCTGACCTGATGCTATGTCATACACTCCCCTGCATTTAATTTCCTCCCACTCTGTAACTTTCCTATCTTCAAAGCGTCTGACGAAGTGGGATTTTCTCCCACGAAAGCTCATGCGATTAATAAATCTGTTAGTCTTTAAAAGTGCCACAAGACTCTGTTGTCTTTCTACAATAGACTAACACGGCTACCCCTTTGGAATTTGTATCCATAATGCTCAACTTAATTTTGTTTACAATACTAAAGCTAGCTTTGAACGTTACTTTTAAACGCTGAGTGAAGAGCTACGTTAAGAATAGGGATGCTTTGACTCGTGTTATCTATATAGAGTTAAAAACCCAGTTTCTTCCAAGTACTCCAGCAAGAAACAGGATTGCCAGGGAGTTCAGCTGTCTTAAATTCACTGATGTCTCAAAATTGGTTTGGATTTCATGATACTCGCAGGCAGCCAAAGCATACTATTGAGGCAAAGTACTTCTGCAAGCTTCCTGACTCCACAGTGGCAGTTGAGCATCTTCAGAAACTCTGCTGACGTAGCTTTGGCAGTGATGGTACTGAAGGCCTCAGTGGTAGAGAGAGGTTGCATTATTAGAGATAGTGTTACTGCTGATTGAACAAACAGTACCTTTCAGATAGAGTTCAGATCCTTCGGGGAACATGCTTTGGCTTTTCCCTGGCCCAGAGCCATCAATGGGCTTCGTGGTACTTGGGTCAGAGTGAGAGTGTAAATTGCTCCTCTTCTCACAGATTTGGTGTTGCAATTTTCTCGTCCTGGGTTTTGCTACCCTCTGCACCAGAGTGTTCGTGTAGTATGTGGCTCGCTTGCTTTTTTTTCTCCTCTTTGGCAGTTTAATCTTGCAGTCTCTCAACATAATCTTACATTTAAAAGTATAACCCAGGTGCATAGTAAATGGGGTACCTCTCACTATGATTTCCTCTTAATTACCTTCATTTAAACTTTATTTATAGCCTTCTAGTGGCATGTGGTCCAAGAGCTCATCACTCTCCAATATTGATGTTCTTCTTAGTTCAACATTACTTTCATTTCATTTAATAGTACTTAAATTCTGTCTACACAGCCTCCACTTTTCCAATGGATAACTTGTGTAATCTTCTGTCTTGCAGGTATTTCATGCATGGGGTTTGCAAGGAAGGGAACAACTGCCGTTACTCCCATGATCTCTCCACAAGTCAGTCTGCTATGGTGTGTAGGTATTATCAGCGAGGATGCTGTGCTTACGGAGATCGTTGCAGGTAAGGAAATAGTGCTGAATGTTTCTTTGAAAGAGGGACTTTCATCCTCAGATTCCAGTGTGGAAGACTGCAGACTGTCTCTTAAGGGAAAAAACAAAACTTGAACAATACTTTCCTGTATTCTACTGAAAGTGCCAGATTATTTAACAAGAATCTCTGCTGAAGGCTGTCAGGACTTGAACTTCTAAGGATGCAGCATTTTCGGTCTCTTGGTGCATAGGGGATTAAAGGCTGTTGTTAGTTAGTAGTGACACCCTTTGTGTTCATTGCTGATGTAAGGCCAGGGAGTTTGAATGGAAAGGGCCAGAGTATGTTTACTGAGTAAAATTAGCTGTATGGTTTATAATGTCTAAAGTTAGACAGAAGGATATGTGAATGAGGCAAAATGATGAAATGTTGCATAAATAGGAAGTATTCAGTAATGGCATATTTGAATATACTTTGGAAAGGCCAGCTTCAGATATGTTTGAAATAAATTATTGTAAGAAGCACACAGGCAAATTTCCTATGGACTGTCTCATCTCCTGCAAAATCACCGGTAGCTATTGTTCCCTTAAGCAGTGCTGGTATACTGTTCTGGTTTGTGTAAAGCAGGGGTCAGCAACCCCCAACGCGTGTGCCAGACTTGGCATGTGGGCTGATCCTGAGCGGCACACGAGCTGCATGCCACAGCTCCAGGCCCCTGCTGGCCGCACTTCCCCGCTGGGGAGCGCAGCCAGCAGGGGACAGGAGCCCTGTGCATGGGGGCAGGGCCAGCAGGGAGAAAGAGTCCCTAGCCCTGCCCCTTTTGGCCCCACCCCCAGCACCTGCTGAGGGTGTGATGGGTGGGGCTGGCATGGGGCCAGCAAAGGTTGCCGACCCCTGGTGTAAAGAGTCACTTCTCTAACCTAGTTCTGGAATATCTAGGGTGCTTCTCAGCCTCATATCCCTATGCTTCCATATCAATCCTTTGTACAAATCTATTGTATGGGTGGCTTTTTACTGAGTTCACATGCTGCGTTTAATTTTTTAGATATGAACATACCAAGCCATTGAAATGGGAAGAAGTGACTACTGTGAATCCAGCTGCAAAAACTTATCCCTCAGCATCTTCAGACCTCTCACCTCCTCCTGAAGCACTCGAAGCAAGCACTGCTGAGGTTGAAGTTGAAGATACCGATCAGGCAGCTACAGGAGCAGGTGCTGAAGACTGGGTGAATGCTGTAGAGTTTGTCCCTGGGCAGCCGTACTGTGGACGTGGTAAGCTGATCGTGGGATAACGGTAATTTTCTTTTGTGGGTTCACAAATTATTGCAGTGTGCAAAATGCTTGGTGGTTTTTAATCATGATCATCTTAAGACAGATGTTTTGAGTCTGAATGTGTGTTTTCTTTAAAGTGGAATATATTGTTCTTTATGAATTGTTTTTAATCCCCCTGTTCCTGAGTTGGCTTGCACACTCTTGCATGGACAGCCTAATGAGCAGTTACTGAGGGCACTGGAGCACCTCTAGTAGAGACCCAAATGTTCTAGAACCTATATAATGAGACTCACCCTGTAGTTCCTCTTTTCCATTGGTCTAAGTAGGTTGTGGAACCTTCGCCTTTAAGTCCCCTCTCTGTCCCATTAGAGAAGGGATGCGTATGTGTTGTACATCTACAATTTTTGAATTGTATAACAGCTTCTTTGTTTCCCTAGTCTTTATTTTTCTATAATTGACTTTTTGTAGGACACTCTCGGTAATGTTGACAAGAAATCAGAATACGAGAGGGTCCCCCACTTGTGACTAAAATATATCTGAGTAGCACATGTTATCTGGTCTGCTGTGGAGAATCTTTGTGTTGCTTTTATTCTTGGGCCCAGGAGGAGACAAGCGGGCTGAAAACATTTATTTAGAAGAAGTTTTACTGCTTGGTTGTAGAGAATCCAAGAATCAGGACTCCAGAAACTCCAAATAAGACCTTGGTGCACAAGTAGTTGCATTACAGTACACAATCATGGTTTAGGTGGAGGGAACTTTGAGGTTGTCATTATAGTTCTGAGGTTCTTGAATCCATTTGTTCCTGCAGCAACCCTTGTTATCCTCAGATCTGCATTCTGAGGCCACCATGCCTCTACTGCTAGTGTGAACAGGGAATCAGCGTTTGGTTCGTGTAGCTTGGGCGTTTCAGTTCCACAGAAATAGAGCCACCTTTTTTCCCTTTATTGTGCATCTTATCTACAGTGACAATATGCCAGTCTCTGCTTTCACTGTGGCAAAGGGACACACAATTAAAAAAAGAAGAAAAAAATCTTCTACTTGTGGAAATAGTTGAATACTGTATCTAACAGTCTTAAGATCAGAGCTGTGTTTTGATGTTTCTTCCTCTTGAGTGCATTCATGTTTAGGAGTGCTGTCTGGCCAATGCTTGGTCTTACTGAAGCCAGGTCTTCTCCATGGTTGGCCAGGGGACACAATTTATGGAGTCTCGGAGTCAACCGAGCATGAGTCTAGTGAACTTGAGAGACGTCATCAGTAAAGAGGATAGTGGAAGAACTGAATGACCTTCAGGACAGGAGTAATAGAAATTGAATGAAAATTAATAGTATAAAGTACAGAGTCTTGAACTTAGAGACTGCCAAGGACTTTTGCTGTAAACTGTGGAATCAGGCAGAAATGAGAGGGGGCTGAAATGTATTAATCAGTCACAGGATGACTGAGCTGTCAGTGTGATGTGGCTGTGAAAAAGGCAAATGCAATCCTAAAATTGCATCAAAGGAGGTTTTTTCAATAGAGATGAGAAGTATTAGTATAATTTAGAAGCAATTTATCTTGACTGCTGCGTACAACTTTGGTTACCCTTGTTCAAGAAAAAATAATTCAAATTGGAACAGATGAAGAGGAGAGCAACCAGGATGATCAGAGGGATAAAGAACCTTATTTATGAGGAGAGACGGAAAGAAATTGGCTTATTTAGCCTAGCAGAAAGAAGACTGTAGAAATATGTTGTGGAGGTTAGGGGAGGTAAACATCAGGAGGGAGAATTACTATTTAAGATGAAGGATAATGTTGACACAAGAACAAATGGGTATGCTTTGGCCATAAATTTAGGGTGGAAATTACATGAAGGTTTCTGACCATCAGAGGAGTGATCTGGAACAGCCTTCGAATTGAGAGCTAGAAACCTGGTTTTAAGACGGAGTTTGGTAATTTCTCAGAGGAATTATATGATGAGGTTGCTTGCAATAGCAGGGCACTCAATCCAGAAGGCCCCTCCTACTCCTATTTTTACTTCCCATTTTCCAGTCCCCTTTTAATCTTTTTATTTAAAAAAAAAAAAAAAAAAAAAATCCAGTTCCTAGGAGCTCTTTCAGGCCAGGATATTTATTTTAATTTAGAAAAGTGCTCATCCAATGAGTGGGTTCTGAGCAGTACTTGAAAAACAAACAAAAAATGCACTAGCTCCAGGAAAAATAACGAGAGTCCTGTGGCACCTTATAGACTAACAGATTTCTTCGGGCATAAGCTTTCGTGGGCTATAACCCACTTCATCAGATGCATGAAGTGGAAACCACAGTTGAGAGGTGTATATACACACTCCAGGATGGAGAAGGGCAAGTGTTAGCAAAGTCAGTTCAAAGAGTAGATGGGGCCTTTTCACACCAGTTGATCAAAGGGAGCGAATGTGTGAACAGAAAAATCACTTTTTGTAATGTGCTAACCATTCCGAGTCTGGACGCACGGGAAAGAGTCCCTGGAAGAATTCCACCAGCACTTCAACAATTTCCACCCTACCATCAATCTCAGCCTGAACCAGTCCACACAAGAAATCCACTTCTTGGACGCTACTGTACGTATAAGGGATGAATGCATTAACACCACCCTATATCGGAAATCAACTGACCACAATACAAACCTACATGCCCCCAGTTTCCACCCAGGACACATTACATGATCCATCGTCTACAGCCAAGCCTTAAGGTAGAAATGGATCTGCTCTGATCCCTCAGATAGACAAACGTCTACAAGATCTCTATCAAGTATTCCTAAAACTACAGTACCCACCTGGCAGGGCCGTCCCTAGGGTGGGGCAAACGGGGCGATCGCACCGGGCTCCGCGGGTATGTGGGCCCCGCACTGCAGCCCCTCCTCCCACGGTCGCCCTGCTGCCTTTGGCACCCAGCCGAAGGCAGCGCAGCAGGGCGGGAGGGCTATGCCACTTGGCCTCAGGTCCCGCTCCCCCCACGGGACAGTGCTGCCACCTGGGGAAGTGAAAAGACAAATTGACAGAGCCAGACGAGTACCCAGGAGCCGCCTACTACAGGACAGACTGACCTAGAAAACAACAGAACACTACTGGTTATCACCTACAGTCCCCAGCTAAAATCTCTCCAACACATCATCAAAGATCTACAACCAATTCTAGAAGATGATCCCACACCCTCTCAAGCCCTGGGAGGATGGCCTATCCTTGCTTACAGACATCCCCCCAACCTGAAGCAAATACTCACCAGCAGCCAAACACCATACAACAAGAACACTAATCCAGGAACATATCCTTGCAACAAACCCTGTTGCCAATTCTGCTTGCACATCAACTCCAGTGATACTATCAAAGGTCCCAACCACATCAGCCACACCACCAGGGGCTCATTCACCTGCACATCCGCTAATATGGCATATGCTATCATGTGCCAGCAATGCCCCTCTGCCATGTATATTGGCCAAACCGGACTGTCCTTGTGCAAAAGGATAAATGGACACAAATCCGACATAAAAAATGGCAACATCCTGTGACAGGCTGCTCCCCAAATCCAGTCTGGTGTGCTACTATGACCGCTTGAACCCCACTCCTGAACCCCAATTTACCCCGCTCTGCTGGGTGACCGCTCACTCCTGAGTCAGTCCACACCAGCCACCAGCGTGTAATTGGTCCCAGGCAGTGGGTGTAAATCCACTAGCCACACAGGCGTTGGTCCCCAAGCAAGCACACCCAGCCCCAGACCCTACACTGGGAGCCACTGCCTTACAGGGATTGGGACCCACTCCCAATTACCTTAGTCTCCAGTCCGTCCACTTAACAAAGAAGTGGATTGTGCCCAGCCTCCCACATCCACACCCTCTAAAGACCACACAGCTTTAGGTAAAACAACTACTAGTTTATTGATCAGAGTCTGATTTCAAGTGAGAATATGGCCAATCAAGGCAGCAACATGTTACAAATGAGTCAGGAGTGACCACTATCAAATAAAAGGTATAAACCGCATACTACTCTAACATCTTCACCTAAACTAACCTCAGAGTCCAAGATTATGCACATGGTGTTTGGCTGTCTGATGTCTTGCAGCCATTCTCTGCCTGTTCTTAGGCAGGGCCCCGATCTTGCTTGAGGTTGGTTGCAGGATGGTGTCTTCTCAGGCTGAAAGCCTGCAGCTTCTCCCCCTTCACAGTCTCTGTCTTTGTTTTTACAAACTGCTGACAGCCCCTCCCCCTCACTGTCCTGTTGTGAGATTCTCTTCACTCCTACTTGAGCAGGGGAGGGCATCAGCATTCCCTTTGATGTGTAAATCTTCAGCCATTGTGCTAGAGACAGCCCTGAGAGTCTGAACCCTGTAACATGCTTCACATCTATACATACATGTCGCAGCAGGGAACATGGCACCCTGGTAATCACATGGCACATGTTCTGAGCATTCACAGAGGAACCTGGTATAGCGTAATTGGCATCAAATAACACAATTATACTGCAAAACTGAACAGAAAGATTATACAGGTCACGCCCAAGGGCTGCACAGATGTGCATCCCGTCACACATCCGTAAACCTGTGGAACACTTCAACCTCCATGGACACTCAGTAGCTGACCTGAAAGTTGCCATACTTCAACAAAGAAACTACAAAAACAGACTTCAGCGTGGAACTGCAGAGCTGGAGCTGATTTGCAAGCTTGACACACTCGGACTGGGTCTGAATAGGGACTCGGAATGGTTAGCACATTACAAAAAGTGGTTGTTCTGTTCACACATTATTTCCCTTTCATCAACTGGTGTGAATAGGCCCCATCTACTCTGTGAACTGACTTTGCTAACACTTGCCCTTCTCCATCCTGGCATGTGTATATATACACTTCTCAACTGTGGTTTCCACTTCATGCATCTGATGAAGTGGGTTATAGCCCACGAAAGCTTATGCCCGAAAAAATCTGTTAGTCTATAAGGTGCAACAGGACTCTCGTTGTTTTTGCTGTACACAGACTAACACGGCTATGCCTCTGGAAATTACTACCTCCAGGGGAGACTTCTCTTGAAAATCTACATATTCCTTGGAAAATATTTGTTTCTTCCTGTTGGATGATAGTAGTGCATTTTAATACATAACCAGTAACACTAGAATCCTTGGAATGTTTTGTATCTGCAATTCAGGAAAATACAAAATCTTTAGTGTTTTGGGAGGAGGCACAGATGCACATAGTCCTCTTTGAAAATCCCACTAGATGCTTATCCGCATTTTGAAGTGCCAAGAAATCTTTAAGTTTAGCGCTGGGAATCTAAGGAGGGACACAATATTGTCTTAGAGTGCCTTATAGAACAAACAAGTTTCTGTTGCAGCTAGTAATTTGTTTTAGTAGCAAAGAAGAATCTTGGTTTTTCAGGGCCACAAGGACCTGCTTAATTGGTTCTCAGATGTTGTGACAGCCATTATTTGGACCAGATCAAGTCTTTCAAGGCTGTAAGATCAGCCCCTCTGGACAGTAATTCAAGGACACTAGGTGAAATGGATAGGAGTCAGGGCAATTGTGTCATTCCCCCTCTCTCCTTTTGCTGCTGTTCTTAATGAAGATTTCCATTCATCAGATTGTTGGCAAAATTATAATTTTGCCAGCTTTAGTCCAAGGTCCTGCCCTTCTTGGTATATTACTATTAGCCAAGAGACATGAAACCTGTTACTTGTGAGTGTCAGGAAACTGCTAGAGAAAATGCTCAGTGTGCTGCTAACAATATGTCTCATATATGTGATGTTCTGACAGTGAACTTGAGAAAGCACCTGAACCTCAGAGCTTCCAGATTGTTTCTGTAAAGTTCAGATTCAAGCTTTCATGGAAAACTATGCACAGTACTTAAAATGCAATAATGCCATTCCTCAACATTAGTTTTGAAGTCTTGATCTTTGAGTTTAATGCTTCCTGTATGTTTGGTTGTAGCAAACACACAGGAAATGCTCTTCAGATTCAAGTTTGGCAATTCGTTTCCACCACAAGATACATCACCATAACACAACCAGTGTTTCCTAATCTATGAGGCAAGCCACACCGAGAGTGTCAGACTAGTCTTTGGGGTGGCTGAGAAGAACAAATAAGCAATGGAGGGAAAATTTCACGATCCAGGATTTACCCCATTTCTCAATTGTAACATCTCAAAAGCTGCTTCCTTCCCTTGCTGCAGATGAAAGAACAGCTTGCAGGCTCACTCAACAGCCTGCTGACCCGAATTCTTTTTGCTCAGCTAGGAAAGAACATGTACTCGGGCAACCAGAAACATCAGTGGAGGTCCCAAAGTAGTGTTATGCTGCCTGGAGGATTGAAGAAGGGGAGCAACTGGACAGCTTGCTCTTTAAGTTGAGAAGCAAAGTTTTGAGATTAGTGAATTGAGAACGAAGTCATTCCTTTGTCTTTCACTTGCCTGAGGCAAAAATAAATCTATAGCAGAGAACGTGAGCCATTATCGGCATGACTGATCTTTAAAGTAAGTCATTTGTGGTTCAACTTACCTTGAAGTGGGGGCATCCAGGAATACTTATTTGCTTCCGCAGAGAATACTGAATGCCTGACTATTTGCCCAAGAGCACAATGATGCCTGTCCCATACTTTTCTGCTCCATGGGGCTAGAGACATTATTTTTCTTCTTCTGGCTCTTGCAGAGGAAATGCAAGAGACAATACACTGTTCTTGTCATCTCAGATTATGAAGTACTTCTGGTTCCTAGGATGTCCTTCTGGCAAAGGAGCAATAGCTGATTCTCCTTGCCTGTTCCAGACCTTTTATTTCACAAAAGAAGATTGAACCTGTACCTAAATTTATAAGTCCTCCTCTGGCATTTTACATCTTGGCATTTAGTAGATGAAGACTTCTTTTGGAATAAACCCAACAAATTACATAATACTCTCCTAAACCTTCCATTGAAAAGCTTGTCCTCTAAAGTGGAAATATTTCTCATTCCTTTAAGGAAAGAACCTCTCATCCTATCCTCTTAATTTAATATTGGATTATTTTCTCTTTCCCATATCAAGTCTTAGATTTGCCTAACAGATTTATTTGTCGCTTAAAGTAAGCATCTTACAAAGTCTTCAGTAGTTGTTGCCTTTTTTCACCTATCCAGACCCAGTGTTCACTAGGCCAACGGAAGCTCCATTTGAGCCTGTAGTTGACTATCTTCTTCACTGCTTACTTTTTAATGTTGATCAGAAATCCAAGGGAAGTACGATGCTATTACTGATTCTCCTTAGTATTCAGTATGAATAAACATAGGCTTTATCCTCATGCCAAAGTGGTATTTGACTTCCATTTAGAATGACCCATTGTTTTTTCTTGTCTCAGGCCTGAATTGGTGAAGTTATTCCATAATTTGGATGATAAAGAGAAATTCATTTGTACCATTTCACAAATCACCTTGTATGTTCCTGGTACATAGGAAGAAATCCCAAGAGGAATCCTTCTCAGCCCAGAAAGAATAGACAAATGCATAACGTTTTCAGCGCAACTTAAGACCAGCCAGGGATCCTGATACTCAAAAGCTCTCGGGACTGGGGGTGCCACAACACTGTCTGTAGAAATATGAAGGAACTTGTAGAGCGTTTCCTTGAAGTTTAATTCACGTGCTTACTCAGTGGTGTTCTCTTGATGACCAGGACAAATCATATGGCTGCTTAGGAACTTCTGTCCTGCAGTCCTTTAATCACTATTTCAACTGTCCCCTGGGGGATTAATACTACTAGTTCTTCTTCCCAGAGTGAAGAACAGCTGAGGAAATTTATGAAGAGGAAACAAAGGTTACTTACCTGTGATGAGAGTTCTCTGAAGGTATGGTCTCAACAAATCCACGCTCATTATCCCTCCTTACACTTCAGAAGGGAGATTTGAGATTTTTTTTTTTCCAGAGAAGTAGTAAGAGACATAGGCAGTGTTCTCTGTTCTAGAACATTCATGTGGGGCCAGCCGTGAAAGTTACGCCACCAACTAACTGCTTAAGAACCGCAGCCTGTGCAGCAGCATGCTAATTAACATGACTGATGAGCAGAAGAATCTGTTGAGGCAATATTTTTAGAGCTCCAAGTTACTCGTCCTGGTCAGTATCCTTTCCTCTTTTACAGGCAGGGCCTATGCATTGTCTAGAGACAAAACACCAATTATAGTGATTGAAACGCAAAAGTTAAACCACTCTTGTTCCAACTGGTTCAAAAAGGGCAGGGTTGTAATCTCGTTTCAACATAACTTACTCCAGTTCTTATGTGCTGACCGAAACCCTGTTACAAACATGGTTGAACCATAGGAGTACTTAACTCATCAGTTCTGAAAATGGGTTTCTTGATGTTGACCTTGTCCTGTTGGATATGTTTGAATCTCCCCACTAATGTGCTGATAGCCTTGCCTTGCTAATATTGAAAGCTGAGAGTTGAAATTACATTCTCACTTCCTTCTAGGGTGAAGAAATCACTAAGTCATTTCAGGGCCCGGTTTTGTGGGATTTGTTGACAAGCTTTGTGCATTTGTTATGCTTCTTGGCTAAATTGACTTGGTTTCCCCAAAGTTTTGTGTAGCTGTAAAGCATACAATGCAGACTCTAGCACTCAAATTGAACACATTTACCTTCTCTAACTTCCCTCCCCCAGCTACCCCTTCCTGCATTGAAACGCCCTTACAGGGAATGGTAATTGAGGAAGAGTATGAGAAGCAACAAGCAAATGTGGAGATGAAGAAGCAACTGTGCCCCTACGCTGCAGTAGGAGAATGTCGTTATGGAGAGAACTGCGTGTATATCCATGGGGATGTGTGTGACATGTGTGGGTTGCAAGTCCTGCATCCAGTGGATGCCGCACAGAGATCCCAACACATAAAGGTAAGCATGAAAAGGGCTGGTATTGAATAGCTTCGAGTTATTCCCTGTCTTTGTGCAGTCACTTGGCATTCATTCCCTTTCTTCTGAAATTGACCGAATGCAAGTCAGTCAGTTAACAAGAAGATGCACATTGCAAACTGAACCATTTCCTGTCAAGACTGCTTTCAAAATAACTTTGTTTAAAAGGAGCTGGACTTTGTCTGCATTGAGGATAAAGTCTGTATAATTGTATTAATGCTCATTTCAAACACTCAACTGTGGGTGTTGGGTCAGTTTTTATGACATTTTAGATTAGCTGTTGTTGCTTGGTTCAGATTGTTCTTGGAAAAGAGCCTAAGCTTAAAGTTGACCATGGCCTACTGTTACCTGACAGACTATTTTTGTGGGCCTAAACCACTTCATGTCCTTTTTAGCGTAGACTATAGGTGAATAAATGTGATTAATCTGATGAGTTAAAACCTACTAATTGTGCACAATATTACAAGCTGCTTTTCTCCTTTTCAGTCTTGTATTGAGGCTCATGAGAAGGACATGGAGCTCTCATTTGCTGTCCAGCGTAGTAAAGACATGGTGTGTGGGATCTGCATGGAGGTGGTATATGAAAAGGCCAACCCCAGCGAGCGCCGCTTTGGGATCCTCTCCAACTGCAACCATACTTACTGTCTCAAATGCATCCGCAAGTGGAGGAGCGCTAAACAATTTGAGAGCAAGATTATAAAGTGAGGCACTTCCCCATTTTGATTGTGCTTTGTTACTTGGGAAGAATTTAGTATCTTGTGACAACTTGCAACCAAGTCCCCCTACAAAGACTGTATTTAATGCATCCTAATTACCGTTAAACCAGAACGGAATCTTCCAGGAGTACCATTTTGTTTGTTTTTACACTCTGACCTACTTAATCTAGATTAGTTTGCAAAAGCCACTTATTTGGATTACAGTCATGTTCTGCCTTCAATTCGTTACCATTTAAAGGTTTCAGGCACCCAGATTAGATTTTGAAAACAAATTAACCAGTTCTGAATGTATGTTTCTTAACGTTTCACTGCCCTAATTCATTAGCCAGCTGATAATTCATTTCCTCTTTAAGGTGTTCGAAAGAAACCCAACTAAAACAAAACTACAAAAAATAAATTTATCTAAATCTAAAGAAAAAGGAGTCTGTGTGAAATGTTTTTTCCCCCCAACTTCTTTGGAAACAAAATGATCAGCTGTTGAGTTGAGCTCTGAAAGAAGGGGAAGAGTTTAGGGAGTGGCCTTGTACGAAAAAGAACATAGATTGGAAAAAGTAGTAGAGTCCTGGCAGTAAGTGCCAGGTACAATATGATGCATCTTAAAAGAGGAGATTATGTTCCATGGTACGTTTTATAATAGGACAGAGTGCCCCTGTAATGTGGAATTTTGCAGTGCAGTCTGTTCGTTCCCCAGGTCCTGCCCAGAATGTCGGATCACATCTAACTTTGTCATTCCAAGTGAGTACTGGGTGGAGGAGAAGGAAGAGAAGCAGAAACTCATTCAGAAATACAAGGAGGCAATGAGGTACGAGTGCTGCAGCCTTTGTCAAGTTAAGACTGCAGAGATAAGGGCACACCTGGAGAACAACAGGTGTTATCTTCTAAAGCCCTCTCATACCTCCTTTCCACCCCCACACGTGTGCAGTGCATTCTTACTTATCCCCCCACAGATGCATGCATCCACACAGTCACCCAGCTTTCCTGTGTACTTTCCGGCCTCACAAGCTTTTTCCTTACCCACCCAAGACATGATTGATGCAGCCATAAGGTAGTAGACTTGTGTTCTGTGAGTCATCAGCTTCCCTATGCATGAATCTACCCACGCGCACATCTGTTGGGTATGCACATAGTGTAAGACATCATTTCTCTGTGTGTATTGTATTGATAAAATGGCTGCAGCTGCAAATGGTGCATACTTAAGAGACCCCTCCCCCGGACGATAGGCAGATGCAATACTGAATTCTGACTGGCTCTGCTGTGAGTAAGGGTTGCGATATTTTCCTTTCCAGCAACAAGCCATGCAGGTATTTTGATGAAGGCCGTGGGAGCTGTCCATTTGGAGGGAACTGTTTTTACAAACATGCATATCCCGATGGTCGCCGAGAGGAACCGCAGAGACAGAAAGTGGGACCATCGAGTAGATACCGGGTAAGTCTCGGTGCTTTTGCTTTCTTGGGGGGTGGGGAAAGGGTGGACTCTTTTGGAAGAGGGGAGGGAAAAGTGTGAATGTCTTTGATAGGCTTCTGTAGTAAGCCATGCGTATAGTGGATTGGAAGGGAGGGTGGTCAAAGACTAGAAGTGATGGAGGGCAGACTGCATAAGAGAAGTCATTTTAAATCCTATTTCCTAATGTCACCCGGATCTTGAGGTAGAAGTGTTGGTGACTGGCTGTAGCAGGACTACGTGGAAATCCCCGTAGGAGGCATGACTACTTGCATGTTTCACACCTTGGAGCTGATTACTGTAAGCCCCAGGAGCATGTGTACTTGGGAACTCAATCACACAAGAGCAATCAATAACTGGTCTCCCTTTGCAGACCCAGCGAAGGAATCGGTTCTGGGAGTTCATTGAGGAGAGAGAGAGCAGCGATCCCTTTGAGAACGACGAGGATGAGGTGGTGACCTTTGAGCTCGGCGAGATGTTGCTCATGCTTCTAGCAGCGGGCGGTGATGATGAGCTGACAGACTCGGAGGACGAGTGGGACTTGTTTCACGACGAGCTGGAAGATTATTATGACTTGGATCTATAGCACCTGTCAGTGGAGTTTGGACTGTCTGCTCAGCATCAGGCAGTAGCTATTTCCTGTGGTGGTGTGGCAGTGCCTGTGTTTCTCCTAGGCAGGCCTATCAATTCCAGGTGCTGTTGTAATAACTTTTACCCAGGGTCTGCCTCCTCCCCCTGCCCCAGGAGTGTTTGTTTTCTCTGTTTAAACAAATAACAAATCTTTAAAACGTTAGTTTTTGTAAAATGAATTAACTGTCAAACAGTTAGCTTAGGTTTGTTGATTCATCTGTGTTCCCGACAGGATTCACCCAATTCCGGGGTTAAAGTGTTTACAGGACTTCCACGCTCATCTTGAAGAGCCCAGATACAAAAATGAGAGTAGTGGCCATGCAGTGGGGGATAAAAATTGGCCCGTGGCCTTTTTCTGCTGTGGACTTTAAATCAATACTTCCGATTTCAGGCCAGACACGTATACTTCTGGCTGGCGTCAGCTCTGTTCCGACCCCCTCATGTACACATCTTCATTTGTGGTTTTGGTCTCTTGTTTACTTGCACATTACTATTACTACTGTGTAACCAGAACCAGGTGCAAACGTTCCAGGTTTTTACTGTGTTTAGCATGAAAGGAGAATGTGTTTGTACGTGAAAGGAGAACTTTCTATGTGTATAAACAAATAAACGCAGAGTTGGATCTCAAGGGCTGGGAGACTCTGTATATGTGTTTAAAAAAAAAACAAACAAACCCCAGAACCCCTCTTGGTGCATGAAGTGTAGCCTCAAATTGGACATGAAACTAGTTTAGTGGTCTCAGCCCAGTCTCTGGCAGTCTTTTTAATACACCAGCTCTCCCTAGTGTGTATATAGGGGCTGGCTAAAAGTAGGAAACTGGTTAGCCAACAAGCGTTCTGACCATCTTGTTACCCAGCAGAATGTCAAGTTCAGATCCCTTCGTTGCACTGCTCACTGACCATCAATAACCACTCAAGCCACAAACTAATCCAGGAAATCACTGTACTTCTCAGTTGGTTCAATGCACTCATGCCTCATATCCCAGCTGAGTTATGCAGGTCGCTTGGAAGAGCTGCACAACTTCTTGTGAGATACTGGTTACTAGAGAAAAACTGGCAGCCATGCAGTAGCAAGATATAATTCCATTGGGAGCTCATATTTTGCCACCAAAACCCCAATGCAGGAATTTTAATTTTGCGTTATATTATTGCTGCTCATGTAATAACTCATGGATGCCCCAGGATCTGTTCTGCTGCTGCTCTTGCCCAGAGACAGCCTCTCCTTTCACTTTTAAAATGGAATAAGAAATTGTTGCTGAGGTCTATGATGTATTGTTTTGCAGCTGTCTTTTGTAAGAAGCACTTTCCCAAATAAAAACAAAAACAAAAACCAAACAAAAACAATTAAACAAGAAGTCTGTTCTTTCTTTAAGCTTGGAATCTCTGGATCTCAGCTTCTGTTTGTATGCCCTTAGTGTCACTAGTGTAATTACTATTCATTAATGAATAATGTGCAGTGCCATTGTCATGTTGGAGTTGTATCGTCTATGCAAAACGGCATTCTATAATATATAAAGAGAGAATATTTTATGAACAAAGAGCTGAGACCACCAAACTGAAAGTTAAAAGGATGCTTGAATTAACATAGTAATAACAGAGGTGGCTTTTCTTCTCACAGTCGAGTTCTAATCTGGGCTCACTTCTGTCGGTTTGCGCTGGACTGGATATTTTATAACATGCATCAAATATTGCTTATGGTGCCTGGGGGTAGTAAACATCTTGAACTTAGTACTGTTTACCCAGAGCACTCAAAGCCCTACTTCAGGCTTACTGCTTCCTGGTAAGCCACACCCTCCTTTGTGGGCCTCTGTGGATATATTACTCTGTAAAATGCCATTGTCACTGGCGGTCAGGAGCTAGTGACATAAACAGCTGTGGATGTTTTCAGACTTGCTGGGTGGGTGAGGGGAGTTGTGTGGGAAAGAGATGAGTATGGTTGAAACTGGTCTTGGGCACGTCTACATCATTTACAGTTCGCTGCTGTAATGTTTCCAGTGGAGAGTAGCATCTAAGCCAACAGAAAAGAGCTCTCCCATCGGCTTAATAACTCCTGTCTGCCTCCCAAGAGAGAGAGAAGCTTTCCTGCCTACGCCGCTGCTTGTGGGTTTGGATTGTCCACAATTCTGAGCAATGTAATTTGTATTGTAAGCGTAGCCTGGAACTGTCCAGATAACATCTTTGCAGGATAAGGCTGAGGTAGCTAGTAAAATACACAAACCAAAATAGGGGAGAAAGCTGTAGGGGTAGTAGGTGACAGGTTGAGTGGGGCAAAGGATAGGTGGGGGAGATGAAAGAACAGGGAAGGATGCAGAGAGAAACAAGTTTTGAAGGAAAGGGCAGAGGAGGAAAAAGCTTAGTGAAAAAACAGCAGAACCAAACATGATGGACAAATGAACTTTCCTGCAGAAAGCTAGGTGCCAAATCACCTGCACATGCACCTTTTGTTTAAATAACACAAAAATGTGATTTCTTTCAGAGGTGGAGAAGGAAGAGTCGAGGGGGGGTGGTAGACTTGGCTGTGCATAGGAAATGTGCATACTATCTTTGTTTTCATTGAGGATAGTTTGTGCACTGACTGATTTGGACTTTTTCAACAGTCTTGTGCACTGTTCATCTGATGTGAAATGCAGTTGGGCACTTGGGTTCTTTTTAGAGCTCATTCATTGGTGTATCAATAGAATCTAGCTGGCCACAGACATGTTCTCCTTGTAGGTATTCCAGCTCCATAAAAGGTAGGAACTTCCTTTCTCTGAACTTTTCTTACAAAATGTTCTTAAATTTTCTAATGCAAGAAATTGCACCAGTTTTTTATCCCCATGGGAGGTGTCTTCCTGTACCATTGCACACCCCATCCACTTGTGCTTAGACTTATTTATAATCAACTCTGACAATTCTGACCTGGTCAGCAATGCAACAGATTAAATATTAAAGAAAAGGCTAAGAGGATGTGAGTAGTATACAAAAAATAATTGTATGCTCAGTCATTGACTTCTGTGTAGCCTTTCTCATCATACAAGAGTAAGAAGAAGTTCAATAAAAACAGAGTCCTGTGGCACTTTTAAAGACTAACAGGTTTATTTATCACATGAGCTTTCATGGGAGAAAATCCCACTTTACCAGACACTTAAAAGAAGTTCAATGACATTGAAAGACAACAAATTGTGAAACAGTAAGAGGAAGTGTTTGTTAAAGAAATTGCTCTGTGAAGTATGTTGCTAGAACAGGGAAGGGGTTTTTTGTTTTTAAAGTTTAAGGTTCAGAAATAGATTAGACTAATAGCATGCATGATGACAGCAGAATAAAAATGTATGAAAGATATTTTAACTCTTGTTTTAAGGCATAATTCGGCCAATGAGAAAAACTTCTCCCAGAACCATGTTCCTTGTGGCAGATGGGATTAACTCCTCCTAAATTTTGCCTATTGTGATGAACTTTTGTGATGAAAATTTACAAAGATTCGCTTGACTTTTTAATCTTGGGATCGTGCAATGGGTCTCCACAACCCATTCCTCTTTGTAAGACGTTGTTCATTTGTGCGTGCTCAATACCCCTGCACCCGTTTCTCTGTGGGTACCTCTTCCAGTGCGGGTCTTGGGAGTAGGATTGTATGCCATAGTAATGCACCCTGTGACAAGTGCTAATATTTTTTTAAACAGTATTTTAACATGTTACTGTCAGACATATTTTAAGATGAAATGACATTGTATAACAATAACCTTTAGGCAATAATCCCTAAAAAGACATGAGTAACAATGCACAATCTATTTACACTGCTGTAGCTCGAACCTGGGAAAATCATCAGCACAGGAAATAAGGCCGAGTGAGACACTCAGAGGTTGAGGGAGCTTTATGCGGATTATGCGGTGAGGAGCAATTGCGACAGTTTTGCTACGTGGTGGTGCGTTCAGTCTGAATTATAATGACCTCAGATATCTACACGGTTGTGGTGAACCTTCTTCCAGGCAAATCAAATGGCAACAAGCATGGCACTGTTTTGCACTACTCTCCCTGGGGGGAGGGGGCATGAGTGGGGCAACAGCCCCGTGGTTCTGCAGTGCCCTGCTCTCCCACCCCACTGCCTTGGGCGCCCAGCCTCTGGGTGAGCCTGCCCGGCCCTGGGGGCAGAGCAGCCAGCCCAAGGGTGGGGTGAGTGTGGAGCCTGCCCCCCTTGGGGTGGGAGTACAGACCCTGGCCTCTGGGCTGGCCCACCCTGCCCCCTCAGCACAATGGGCCCACAGGCTGATTGCCCCTGGCCCAGCCCCCCCCCAAGGAACACCCTGCTGCTCTATATGCAAATATGAGCTGAATTACACTCAAAGCCTGGAATAGTTGGCAGCAAGCTGAATTCAATTCTGGGGCAAGGTCACTATATTCTTTTGACACTTTTTGTGTGAAATTATAGGAAAGCTTCATTTTAAAAATTGCTTTTTTTTATTGAATGATATAAAATTGAAAATGCAGACACTTGCGCCTTGGCTTGCTGAACACAGCTTGTCCTTTGCAGCCAATTTGGATTTGGTATTCAATCAATAATGGTTTAAACAATGAGTTCCGTGGCACTTTTCCAGACTAACAAATTTATTTATCACATGATCTTTTGTGGGCACAATCCCACTTCGTCAAATGAATGAAATGGAAAAATATAGCATGTTAGGTGTAAATATATAGATACAGCGAACGGTGGGTCACAAGGTTAATTCAAACAGAACTAGAAAGATAAAATGCTAGGTATCTCTGGAAACTAAATAAGATGTTTGAATTCAAACTGGAATAGGAATGCAGAAGTTGAGAAGGGTGATTTAAGGGAAATTACATTTTGTAATGACCCAGCCATTCATGACTTGTATTCAAACCCAGTGTGAAGGTATCTAGTTTGCATATGAATTCCAATTCTGCAGTTCCATGTTTCAACGTGTGTTGTGTGGGGGTTTTTTTTTCCTGGCGTCCGGTAACTGGCATGTTTTGTACAGAATATCCAGGTATATTGAAATGTTCCCCCACTGGTTTTTGAATGTTACCATTCCTGATGTCTGCTGACTTTTGTCCATTTATTCTTTTGTGCAGACAGTCCAGTTTGGCCAATGTATCCAGCAGAGGGGCACTGTTGGCACAGGATGGCATATATCACATTGGTAGATGAACCCGTGAATGAGCCCTTGAGAGAGTGGCTGACCCGGTTAGGTCCCATGATGGCATCACTTGTATAGATATGTGGGCAGAGTTGGCAATGGGGTCTGCCGTAGGGATAAATACCTGGCTTAGTCTTCCTGTTATATGGTGTGCAGTTGCTGGTATTTGCTTAAGGTTGGGAGGCTGTCTGTAAGCGAGGAGTGGCCTATCTCCCAAGGCTTGAGAGAGGGGGATCGTCTTGTAGGATAAGCTGTAGATCCTGGATGATGTGCTGGAGAGGTTTTACTTAGGAGCTGTAATTGATGACCAGTGGCGTTCTGTTGTTTTCCTTATTGGGCTTGTCCTGTAGTAGTTGACTTCTGGGTATCCATGTGGCTCTGTCAAGCTGTTTTTTACTTCCCTGGGTGGGGACTGTAGTTGTAAGAATGCTTGGTAGGGATCCTGAAGGTGTTATCTTTGTCTGAGGAATGGGAGGAAATGGGATTGTATTTTAGGATTTGGCTGTAAACTGTAGATTGTGTGATGTATCCCGGATGAAAGCTGGAGGGAATGGAGGTAGGTATAGCAGTCAGTAGGTTTCCAGTACAGAGTGGTTTTTATGTCATCATCACTTATTTATACAGTAGTGTCCAGAAAGTGGCTTTCCTTTGTGGACTGGCCTAGGCTAAAGTTGATGGTGGGGACAAAATTGTTGAAATTGCAGTGGAATTTCTCAAGGGCCTCCTTTCTGTGGGTCCAGTTGATGAAAATGCCATCAATGTAGCGTAAGTAGAGGAGTGGTGCTTGGGAACAAGAGCTGAGGAAGCATTGTTCTATGCCAGCCATAAAGACGCATATTGTGAGGCCATGCAGGTACCCATAGCAGCGCTGCTGACTTGAAGGCATAAGTCATCTCCACATGTGAAAGGGTTGTGGGTGAGGACAAAGTCACAAAATTCAGTCACCAAGTGTGCCATGATGTATTGGTTAAGTTTCAGATGGTCGGGTAGACAAGGCTGATGCAGGTAATTGTAATGGAGTACAGCTGTAACTAGAGCTACCTTCTAAACACTTCTTCCGGGAAGTTGCCGTATTGCAATTGGAGATGGTGTTTACTTTTTTCCTATCATATTTTATAAAAACTGTGTACTGCCTACTATCATAAGATTAAAATAGTGACTTTCAGTAAGATTTAGGCTCTTAAATTGCTTTTGAAAAGGGACTTAAGGAACTGAGGACCCTATGGGCTTTTGAAAAAATGTACCTTTGGCACTCATTACAGAAACTATGTACCCATTTTTAAAACCACTTCAGCTAAAACACTTTGAGCAGTAATGTAGAACTGGGTTTTGGTGGTCTAACTTGTTTTTTACTTGGAGGAATTTCAAGATCATTCCTCTCTACTATGCTACAGGTGTAACCTGTTTTTAACCTAGTTAATTTCCCAGTATAACAGGTCCTAAAATGTCTGTATGGGGATGTAAAACTGTTGTTATTCCATATAGAACCTTTTAAAAGCATAGCCCTGGATAACATTTGAGCTCTCCTGGGGACTGATCTTAGCTGACTGTTGCAGAAACAGTGGCAGTGTTTAAGGTTAATATTTGATGTTTGACAGCACAGGTCTTACAGTGATTAATGAAAGTTGAGATTCTCATTCCACCTTCCCCTTTCACCCTCCCCCCCAGTTCTGTCCCTTGTGGTTGTGAAGAAAAGCTTGAAAATGTAAGCATACCCTAAAGCCAGAAGGCAAGTAAAAAGACTCCACACTTAATACTTGTGGTTTTTAAGCCAGTCATGACATTTTGGGGGTCTGACTCTTTTGAATGATCAGGATTGGCCAAATTCCACTTGACTTGTTACTGGCACTACTAATAGTTATAGGCTTGTTTCAAACACAGTCTCATTTGATAATAGTGTAATGGTCTGATGTAGTAACAGGCATTTTAAACTACTCCTACATGATTTTAAAGGTGCTTTTACCACAATTAGGCTCCCTTCATATTTTCAGTAGAAGAGGGCTTATAAACAGAGGGCATGGTTGGAATACCAGCAAGCTTGTGAAAATGGCACCATGATTGTCTAGCCTCACCTTCTACCAGTGGCTTAATGAAGATAAACAGTATATTAATAGAGGGTATTAGCTGGAGGTAGAGGAAACAAGAGTGCTATAGCAGTTTTAAAAAAAACAAACTTACACAAGCTATACACTCATGCTTTTTATGAAGACACTTGCTAAATGGTTTTTAATTAGCTAATTTGGCAGACAGGTATCCCCCCCCCTCCTCCTGGTGGCTACCATTTTGTGGCCTAGAATCTAAGCTTCTTTCACTGAAATTTCTCACTTCTGGCTTCATTTACTGAGGAAAATACTAACTGTAATCACTAGCAGAGCATCTCTATTAGCAATACTATTGCACTTTTCTGTGCATTCTCACACCACAGTGTAGTTGAGTGCTGTTTAACACATTGCCCCTTGACTTCGGGCCTGGCCTGATTGCAAGTTCTTCTGAGATTTCAAAAGGGAGTCTACAAGTAGGGGTTCAGTGGAATTGTGGGAGACCCTTAAAAAATCTGTAAAATGAGTAGCCTTTTCCTTAAGATCACCCCAAAGTGCAACCATGTTGACTCCTTCCGGTTATGATTATCTGCTTCAGCTACAGAAGACTTCTTGCCTAGAGCCCTCGCAGCAAGACTGGCCTACTCTCCCAGCTCTGTTCCCTCCTCTACAAAGCAGAGGGAAGGCTTGGTGAAGCACATCTGCTGATCAGTGGGAGTTCTTCACATAGTATAAGGCTGCAGAATCTCTTGAGAAGAAGTGCCACCACTTTCAAGGGTCTATTAACTCTGGCAGCGAGTAGCATGAGCATTGTGGAAGCTGCCTAAGTGAACAATTACTGGTTGGGGAAAATCCCAGCAGCTGAGGTGTGTAGAGGCATGCAATTAACCGAACATGGACTGAAGAGCATTGATGGATTGTGCTCTTGTAACCATCACTGAAGCTTGTGTTAGTAGCCAGGTACCAGCCCCTCTAGCAGCAGAAGAAAAGAACAAGGAAAGGCCACTACTCTAATATGTTAACCTTTATGGACTTCCTCATCAATTTTGGCTCTCTAAAGAAAGAGGTCAGAGAGTGCACAAGGGTAAACGGTGGGGGAGTTAAGTCTTTTTAGGAGGAAAAGGTATAAAGATCAAAGTAGAATCTCATCTAAATGGAACTGGGTTTGTATGCACAACTTGGGGGAATGCTTTATTAAACAGACACCCCATGCCCCTGCCTTTAAAGTCCTTAAGTAGCAGTGTGAGAGAAGGAAGCACTCTACCAGCCTGAAACCTGAAGTAATACCACAGTACAGCCCAGGAAGCAGTACTATGTCTCTGTTCAACTAACTAGTCATGGGGAAGTTAAATAGGAAGGGACAGTGGAGGGGAATAAATGATGAAAGGGGCTGGATAGACTGATTGAAATGTGGTTGGAGTAACTAATTGACACAACACAGGCTGTAGTTTTCCAACAGCTCTACCTCTCCCTGGGGAATGTTCAGATGGGTATTGAAGTGACAAGGTAAACAGGTAGCAGATTCCACTGCTGCATCCTCACAGAGTAGGGGGAATTCCCCATTACTTCAGCTCTTAGTAGACAGACATGGGGGCTAACATTAGGAACATCTTAACAGCCATGTTTAACACACAGTAGAAGAAATTAGGCCAAAGGAAGTTTTAGTTTATGCCTAGCAACCCATCCACCTTCAGTGAAACAGGTTCTGCTCAGCCCACTTAATTTTTCTTAATCAGACCAGCCTTTTTCAAAAGCACAGCTTCTACCACTTTACTCAAAAGCAGGGAAGAAAATGTGACCCTTAAGATCCTCAAGGCAATGACCATCCCTGTCAAACATACTTCTAGGATTCCTCTCTATTACAAATACAACTCCAGTTGTAATGAAGTGGAGATTGCAATAAAGGGGGAATTCTAGCTTGAAACTTATAAGCTAAAGTGGTACATGAGTAGAGTATGGCAATAGCCAAGGTTTTTTAGAGCCCTTTTTTTAAGAATTGCCCTTGAGCAAGCTCCTCAGAAAGGGTTACAACATGGCACTGTTTCTCCTCCTCCAACCAGAAGTGTAGGACTAAAGGAACAGTTTCCCTGAGATTTCCTGTAAGTTGGTAGGAATAATAGAAATGTGATCACTGTTAACCCAATTGAACATTTTAGCAGCTCTCCCCACTCGAATTTCTCATTGATCTTCTCCTAAAGCAATGAAGAAACTCTGCATTGACAGAGAAAGGTAGAAGGAATATATGGAGCACCCAATTTGAAAGATCAGAACAGGAAACATTTGAAAACTTATCTACAATAAGTGGTTGGCAAAGACAGAAGTTTGATTGAAGCTAGCAGTGGTGCCAGCTTTTGGTAGCCAATGTCTTATTAAAAAGGGCATCCCCAGCCTGTTTCATTAGTGGTTTAACAATTAGACAAACAATTTGAGCTATTCTACCTGACTGACCTCCTGTACAGAGGCGTGCAAGCTATCTTATGAGTTCAGAGGCTGAGCTAGGATACCATTTCCACCCTTGAAACAGCCGCTGTTTCAGATATGCTGAGTTTTAGTCAAAAGCCTTTCGTTTGAAGAAAGGGATCGATAAGAAATAATATAGAGTCTTTCAGCTCCCCATTTGGGTTCAGGCCAATTACTATTAGCTTGCTTTACTAGAGTCTACTTTGCAACAAGAACCAAAAATAAAAATAAAAATGTAGCACTGAGGTCCTAAGCAGTGTGGGTAGAAAGAGCAAAAAAGATTAAGGCAGCTCTTTTCTTGGGGTGAGGGCTTGGGGTTAGCTGCAGGCACCAGTGGACCAGTCACATTGTTCTGGCTGCTGTGCCAGCCACAGGGATGTTAGCTAAACCGGATGGTGAAGAGAGGAGGACAGGTGTGGCGGTATTGTCTACCTGATCACAGTACCAGTAATAGCTCATGTTGCTATCCCTGCCATCGATCTGCCAACAGCCTCTCCCTACATGGAGATCTAAACACCTACGACTAATGCAGGCTCAACTGCCATGAACGGAAGTGTAAGTACATGTGTCAGACCTTGTAAAGCTACTTCTGAAGACCAAAAGAATTTGACCGACAGCAGCTTGTACACCCTAAAGGAAACAGTCAGCACAAAATCTGGTTACAGTTACTTTCTGGCACAGCCAGAAGACTCTAGTCAAATAATCTGTTCAAAAGCAGTTGCTTCCATTTAGGAATAAGAGTCTTCACAGTTCTCTTCAGTGGGGCTAGCTACAGCTAGAACCTTCTCTCAGCTCCAGTTGGTAGTGAAGCAATGTCCAAGGCAACCCAGCACTTTTGACCATTGCAACAAGAGTGACACCTAGCTCCTGGCCCGTTACAAGCCAAAACATCGAGGCAGGGATACATTCGAATGATGGTTTGAGGACAAACCTCCACATCTCTTACAATTGAGACATCTCATCAACAAAGGCACTGGGACTTCTCTGCACTCGAACTAACAATCACTGGCCTGGAGTCCAGATAGATGCTGTTTGGAGGATGCCCCCCGTGAAGCTGCAAGGTATTGCGAGCCATCAACTCCTTTGCCATCAGTGTAAACACTTCATCGACATTCTGGGCCTCTTTGGCTGAAGTCTCCAGCACAGCCAATAACCCATGCTTCTCTGCCAGCGTGCAGGCATCTTCAAAAAGGACCTGGCGGTTCTCTGATGCATCGGATTTGTTCCCTTTTTAAAAAAAAAAAAAAAATGCAGATGATGCAGTTCTTTAGTTACCCAATTTTTTAAAAAAATATATTTATGCTTAAAAGGATTTTGTACCAAGGAACAGAATTATGCTAAACAAGATTACTAGAGAGCAGAATATATAACAATGAAACCAAGAAAGTTTCAGGCATGGAAACTACAGTAAGAGGTGATGGTTAGCAATTTACAGCATGAATTTGGTAATATTTTCTTTCTCCTGGATTTGCTGTAAAAGGGATGATGCAGGAGCACTGGCTTGGAAAGAATTAATTACCTACCATTTTGTAATTTACCAGAGCTCAGTTCTATACAGGTGTTACTGCTAAGATGACTTTTTTCCTCCTAGGTAGCATTAGCTATAAAAGTGATCACATACAAAATGTCAAGAGGACCTGGTACACAATATGTCTCCACTTATCTGTGTGACTGTCTCACATTTCGAAGACCATTAATGGAAACTATACGTGTTCTGCTACTAGCAAATTACCTTGGCCTACAGGTTTAAGTGGATACAGACATCCCAACAGCAATGCTTGGATATGGCTGGACTAATTCAGAACTCCTATGGGAAAAATAAGGAAGTTGATAGCCTCAGCCTCTGGTAAGAGACTACCTTCCCAGCTTTGGATATTGACAGCCAGTATTACAATTATGGAATTTTGGGGTAAAGTCAGAACAAAAAAAATCTATCAATATTGGTCAGTCTAATATTAGCCACAATTTAAATATAAATAAAGAGTGACTTCGCATATACAGATTATGCTGATAGAATTATTATACAATCAGAAGTCTAGTCCAAAATCAGAGGGTCCCTCTAGCTAATAAATAGGCTTGGGAGGATTAGATTTATTGGTAAGTATTGAACATCACTTTCACCATACACACACAAACCAATGAAAAAAAGATTTCCATCAAAAATAGGCAGAGAGAAAAATACTACTTGAGATCTTACTAGAATTTGACTTAAGGCTATATATTTTGACTCCTTAACAATGTGTCTTAATGGTTATATAGCTTTAACTTTGGAATCTCAATGGTCTACCACCATTAAATAATTAGTCTGACACCCCAGTTGTCTGACCCTCCCATAATTTCCTATAAATGATCAATATTACATTTTCACAGTTATTGATTTTATCTGTCAGTATTCTTTGAAATACAGAATCAATGTTTTAACCGGAGACAATGAATCTATACTGGATATTTTCCAAAGATTATCTTGGCCGCCTTAGTGATTTCTTCATTTGTTTATTGAACATAGTAGATTGTTTCCATTTCAGGAAAGAAGGAACAAAGAGTAAGAGCCATGGAGTTCAAGTGATACCTTCCCTTGTTCACACCAAGATCTACAGCTACATGCAAGTCAGAATTTCTTTTTTAATATCACTTCTTCAGAAGAGTGCTAGGAAGGAGGATTTACTTAGTTTTCCATAAATAAGGGTACATTATGTTAATGTGAGTACTAGCAGTAGTTCAGATTCCACAACAAGCCTGCTGGGTGGCTCAGCCTTGCTAAGCTACAATGCCAGGTCAGATCGATGTTCTGCTGGTTGTATAAATATGCAGCTCTTGCACAGGGCTGATAACAGAATAGAAGAAAGTGGCAGGTTCCCTTATTTCACCAGTTCAACCCCCTTCCCTGTGGATGAGAGGAGCAAGAACTTCCACTTATGATTGTAGGGGGGAGAGGATAGGAGGAATAACCCTGCTTCCCACCAACCACTCTCCAGCACTAATTCATCCCTCGCTCCTTGTCCATGGAGAAGAAGGGGGAGATAAAGGTAGCAGCCTTCCTACACTGGAAGGGGGTTCCCCTTGTCACTGTGTTTCCACATAAGGTCAATCCCCCTGGGAAGTAAAAGGATGGTACATCAGTAAGGCAGAGGTGGACAAAACTGGCTCACAGCTAGGCACCAGCAATTTTACTTTTGGTCACCAGAGGGCGCTCCTCCATTACATTTTTGTAGTGGAGCTAGGCCACAGGCTACTAAAACTGATTTGTCAAGGCCTGCAGTAAGGCGACATAGGGAATGGCCACTGAAAGGAGAACATAGGAAATGTGAGAGAGGGTTTGCAATGAGTGCATATTTGCCCACTGACAACTTGTATGCTCATCTGTGTTAGAACCACTGGGTCACATTCACTGCTTCACAAAGTAGGAATGTCTATAGATCTCAAGAGAGCTGCCCACAGTTAGAATAGCAGTAAGCTTGTTCCATTGAATAGTATTTGAATGGTTATTGTGAAGATAATCACCTAGTTCCCATTTCCAGCTTGGTTCTGCTCTATAGACAGGGATGGGACATTCCCTTCAAAATCAAATACCTTACCTCAAGTTCCTTCATTCATTCTGTTCTCTGTATTTTGAAAAATGCATGTTGTGAGAGTCTGGAATGAAACGGGGGTGGTAGTGGTTAAGGCTAAATATCAAAAATAAAGATTCAAAGTTTAACACCTACCAATTAACATCAGAACCAAGTTAGCAGCTCCATATTTTTCAATTTCATGAATCCAATGAGGAATAGATTCAAATGTGGACCTCCTGGTGAGGTCATAGGCAAGGATTGCACCATGGGCACTGCGATAGTAGCTCTGAGTTATCGTTCGGAAGCGCTCCTGGCCTGCTGTGTCCCACACCTGGATCTGCAGGAGGAGGGAAAAAAAAGAAACCAAGCCAGTGAAGTCTAGTGAATGCCGCTTTGTGCACTGGAATTTATGCTATTTGGTACTACTAGTACTTATCTATACTAAGGCTACAACTGCTTTAGTGAACCTACCAACAGCATGGTTTGGTTTTGCCTGTGTGAACGTGGAGAACTGGGTAAAAACCAAAGATGCAGCACACTTAACACAATTCAGGCTGGTCTATGCAGGCAGAACCAAACCATGCTAGAATGTGGGTTGGTAGCTATTCTAGAGGAATTAGGTTCCCTGCCTGGTTTGTAAATCTATTATGGAGAGGGCTAAAGTGTGGCCTTCATAACTGGAGGGAAGAAAGAAGAGTGTCTCTTTTGCAGCCAAGGTATGGAAAAGGATGAAATTAAGCAGTTTGTTCTATAGTCAAATAGATGGGACTGAGCTGGAAGTTGAACGTCAGTGCTAGCTAAGTTTTCCTGTCGTGCTCATCACCACGGTATCCCAGTCCTTAACTTCCCTCAAAGTTGAGTGTGCTGCCATTCAAGGAACTGCAGATCATGGGGAGCTAGATCACTGGGATTCAGCTTCCGGAGTGCTATCCTCTTCACCTCAGATGTTGGGCGGGAGACCCGCAAGCCAAAACCAGTCTTCAAATAGCTCCCTTTACCCCGACCCCATCATCATGGGTTAATCCTCAAGATTATTATTTTAAAATGTGCACACGAGTCCAGCTATATGCATAAGTAATGTAGACAGACCACCACCAAGGTTTATAATCTGCTCTCCCTTTGGAACACACTAGATTATATTTACACCTGTGAAGGGTTTGGAAGGAGAACATTCCTTCCTGGTCTTTAGCAGAATTACATTTTACAGAAAAAACCAAACAAGGAGTCCTGTAGCACTTTTAAAGATTAACAAATGTATTTATTTATTTACAGAGGGACACAAGGGATAATGAGCAATTTGTCAGAGGCCTTGGGGGATTCAAAGACAGAGATGGGAAGAGAACCCAGCTTTACCTAGAAGACAGCTTCTCCCCGCTTCTTTGGGCTTAACAGGCACAGGAATGACCCACCACACCCTCAAGTTAGCATGCTCTTGCTGTGACCTGGTTCAGAGGGCAGGAATAGAGCTGTTGCCCTCTGTATAGGTGGCAGCAGAGCTAGGAGTGTTGCTGCACTCCCTGGCTTGAAGTAGTTTCCATTATATCTAGGGGTTACAGTTTGGTTCAATGGCTTTCAGCATCACCCCTACAGATGGAGTGGCCCTCTGGAGGACATGTCACCATAGCAGCACAAGCATGAGTTCAGGGCAGCATGGCTCAGCTTTGTCCAGGTCAATTTCAGGCAGGTGCAGCAACATCCCTCCATTTCCTAGTCCTTGTAACTATTCCTTTCTCCCCCACCCAGGGACAGGGTGCTGCTGGTTGTCCTGCACAGGCAGGTGTGAGCACAAGGAGGATTCGTCTCCTCCCTCCCCCAGTGCTGATGACCAGGATGCGAGTCCTAACCTGCCCGTCTTGCCTAGAGCGGCAGCCACTAACCTTCACGTTCTTGCCATCGATCTCCAGCGAGCGCACAGTGAAGTCCACCCCGATGGTGTTCTGCTGCTTCTCATAGTACTGGCCCGACTTGAAGCGGTGCACCACGCAGGTCTTCCCCACGTTGGAGTCACCGATCACGATGATCTTGAACAAGTAATCGAAAGCTTCCTCGGGCCCAGAGCTGGAGAAGGACATCATCCTTCCCTGGGTTCAGCCTGGCCACCCTGGCTGAGGGACAGAGCACAGGGACATTTGGAGAACTGCTGCACGTGCATCTCCCTTCCCATGCAGGGAACTGAGCAGCTAAGTGGCAAAGCGGGCCCGCATTCATCCCCGAGCAGGGCACGAGGGGCGCTTCTTCCTCCCCAGCACTCGGGGCATCCTTGCAGGAGGGCAGCGTTCCCTTCCCAGAGTTCATTAGAACAAGCCATTTGCCCTTGTAGGCAGGAGAAAAAACTTTCACCTCCTTCCCCCCTCAACTTTCCTAGCTGCAGATGTGTTGCTCCTGGGATCCAAGACCCCCTCCCGCCTTCCAGAGAAGCACGGCTTCCAAATCAGAGCACACAGAAGCCACGTGTCCTGCCTGGACCCCCTTCCCCATAGAATCGAGGCCAGCTGAGCAGGTTTCCTGCTTTCACACCTTCTCTGACCCACCTGGGGGTAGCTGAGGTCGGGAGTCCCCAAGGGCATCGAGCCGCGCGCCAGCCAGGCTATGCAAGCCTCACCCCCTCTTGCCCCCTCCTAGTGTTACTCACCCTTTCTCCTACCTGTGTGAACAGGTAGAGCTCCCTTTGTACCTTTACCCGCCCCTGCGGGCTTTCCTCACTGGCTCTTGGGAAATGTAGTTCCTAGGCTGACAGAGCTACTTAATGAAGAGCCGGGCCGCCCCCTCGCTCTGCCCCCCCGCCTTAGAAACGTGCGAACTACCCCAAGGCGGAGCCGCTGCAAGGGGTTGTCTCTTATTGCACGCGTCGTGCGGGCAGGGCGCTGGGTGAAAAAACCAGCTCAGCGGCACCCGCTTGCCAAACAAAAACAACCCGCTTTCCTCCGCCCTAGAGCGCTCGCCAGCTCCACTTAAATAGACGGCCCGGCCCCGCTGGGCTGCACGTGGTGCACCGATTAGCCCGGAGGTGCCGCGGTCGGCCAGGCGGGTTGGAGGAGCTGGCAGGGAGAAGGGAAAACTCGGCGCGGAGGCCGCACGGAATAAGCAGCCTAGGGGGGTCCAGTCCTCGTGGCGGGTAACCCGCTGACGGGGCTGCTCGCGGGCGCCCCTCGCTAGCTCCCCAGCAGTGCCTGCCGTCCACACACACACCTGGTACGGGCCAGAAACACGGGGCTGCCCTTTAAAGCGGGGCGGGTGGGTTGCCCGCGGCAGAGAGCTCTGCTGTGTTGTGTGCTTCCCCCACCCCGCGAGCGCTTTACAGGCAGGGGACATCAGGCCCCGGCTTTCTAGCGGGCTGCTGTAGTGGGGGGCTATCAGGGCCGGCCTTAGGGTTTTTGGCGCCCTCCTCTATATGTTATAAGAGAGAACATGTTAATAGATTCTTTTTTAAATAGAGAAAAAAATCACTTCCATTTAATGTGGCGCCCCTTAAAGCCTGGCGCCCTAGGCCACTGCCTAGTTCACAAATGGATGGTTGGGCCGGCGGCCTTGCTAATAATAGCGACAGGGCGAGAGAACAGAGAAGGGGCTGCAGTCGTCCCGAACCGCGCGCGGAGAACAGCGCCGCGGCCGAGGGCGGGCAGGGACTTCAACTCCCAGCATGCACTTGGGGCAGAGGAGGACGCCTGCCCTCCCCGCCGGAAGGTGGGGTCATGTGACTTCCCGTTGCCTGGCTCTGGCTGTGCTGGCCTGGAGGGCGATGCTGGCAGGTGAGTTGTGTTGACGTGGAAGCGGTGGGAAGCTCGTGGGCGCCTGCAGAGGCAGGCGGGTGGGGGAGGGGCGCGCCCCCCGTCTCAGCAGAAGGGCGACCTGCGCTCAGGGTGTGGGTAAGGGGCGGGCTGCCTGCAGGTGCCGTCTGGACGCTCTGCTTCTGCCGCGGGGCTGAGCCCGACTGGCTGGGCTCATGGACTCCTTGGGCAGCAAGACAGTGCATGAGGGAGAAGCTGGCTCGCTCTTCTGCTGACCCCCATTGCCTGCCTCCTTTCCAGCCAGAAGGTCCCAGCTGGTTCGATTACTCTCCCTGTTTGCACGGGTGGGGTTTAGTTTGTTTACGCCTGGAGAGTCGTGGCTGCTGTCAGGGCAGGCGGGGTGAGGTTGGGGTCCTCCATGGGAAACCCCACTTGTGTATACGCTGTGCGTTAGTAGTGTGTCTCCCCTCTGAGATCTCCAAGGCAGTTCGCGCAGAACAGTAATGCAGCGATGCTTCGGGAGGTGGAAAAAGCCACAATCTTGCTCTGAGTGTTTACTGCCAGAGCCTTTGTGTGCAGAAATGCAGGCCCGCAGCTGCAGGGCTGAGACCAGAGACCGGTACCCTGTCCTTCGCCTAGTGGCCTCCGTGTCCTGCAGCAAGCCAAAGCTCAGTACCGATTGCTTATTGAAAAAGTTAATATTAGGTGACACTGTCATACAAGTAATGGTGATGGAGCTCATATCACTTTTTGCTTATCATCTGTCCTAGGTCCTTAGCCCTTTTTTTCCATTAAGAAAACTCACTTGTTAGTCTAATCAAGAACAATAAATACAGTCAAAAGAAAAACAAACAAGGAGTCCTGTGGCACATTTTTTTTTTGCTGAACTAGATTACCCCTCTGGAACTAGAAAAAAGTGTTCAAAAAAATTGGAGTGAAAATTCACTGGTTTTGTAGCATTTATTCATCTCTATTTAGGCGCCACTGTAGGTAGGTGAAGAAATCTTTCCTTTTTGAAATAGCAGTTAAAGAAATTAGAAAACTTGCATGTGTTAATAAAGAGAAAATATTCATGTTTAGAGCTGACTTGCAAGTGGCTTTAGGCATATCACTCTTGTACCCTTTTTTTGCTCTTTATAAAGTTGAGAGAGAGAGAGAGAGCATGAAAAGATTTTTTTAAAGCCTTTTCTACTAACATTTCACCTTAGAAATACGAAGAATATTCACTTGGCTCTTCCATAGCTGTTTTGGAGGATCACTGGCTGGGCTGGAGAGGTACAATGAATGTTTGTGTCTTAACACCTTAATTGATGTGGGGGAGGAGGGTGTTGAATCTTTAACAAAGGCTTATTCAGAATGCCAATTGGTTGACGTTAAATAGGTGTAAACAAACTGACAAGGTAGTTTTAAATAGTCTTAACTAAAATACCTTCCCCTCTTAAAGGCTTAACTTTCACTGGGTTCCTGTCACTTCAGGAGTTCTCTTGTCATCATTGTACCTTCCAGCCCTGGATAGGGCGTTAATTCCTCATGTGTAAAGTTAGGGGGGAAAATGAATAAAAAAGAAGCTCACCATTCAGGCCTTCTTTTGTATGTCATAAAGTATTTTTCCCCTCCCCGTTCCTTTGCAGTTTACCTTCAAGAAAGACAGCTGGAATTAAAAAGTTCAAAAGGCACCTGAGAGTAGAAATCCCCAAACTAAGGGGTGGGGGTGTGGAGGAACATTTGGGGGATGTGTCAGAGCCCAGACCAGTCCCCATCGAGATATGTGGGGGGAGTGCAGCCCAGTCCCGATCTCAGCCTAGGTCCCAGTTTGTGGCATCTTGAACACCATTTGTCATGTCCTCTCCTCTGTGGTGCTCACTTCCTGAAACGTGGCTGATAGATACTCTATGAATACCTATAGCAGTGGTTTTCATACCACAGGTTGGGATCCGGTACTGGGTAACAGATACTCAGGTACTGGGTCGTGGCACCCCCGGCCTCTGCTACCGAAAACTGGAACGCATTGCTCAGAGATGTAACTGTTGGATCGTGGGCATACATTATTTTTTTCAACTGGGTCCCAAGAAAAAAAGTTTGAAAACCACTGCCTTAGAGGCCATAGGGTCAAAACTGTGGCTAGATATTGAAAAGGGCTGGGTAGTTCTGAGCAATAAGATTTACATTGATACATGCTAAAGCAATGTCAAGTAACGCTCATGTTTTAGAGTGTAAGCTAGTCATGTCAGGAAGGGTTTTTCCCCCCACTCAGTACCACTGGCGAGCTAAATGGGGTGCTCAGCTTTCCGCTAAAAAACTGGATATTTTCTGTTGCTTGGTGGCAGGGGAGGTGTGGGTGGACAAAGATGGCAGGACATCTGATTTGATGCAGCAATCATTTAATTCTGTTCAGGCATATCATATGCTCCTAGGTCATGTGTTGGGATAGGCAACATGGTCCAGGGGATAGGGTGCTAGACTGGGACTCTGGAGAGCTACGTTCTAATCTTGGCTCCACTGTTGACCCACTGGGAGACGTTGGACAAGTCATTTCCTCTCTCTCTACCTCTGTTTTCCTCATCTTTAAAATGGGGCTAATGATACTGCCCTCTCTTTGTAAAGGACTTTGAAATCTGATGATGAGGAAAAGTTAGAGCTAAGTATTTTATAATCCTGCTGTGCTGGGAAGCAGGGGGTCTGTGCTCTTTGCCCATCAATCAAATGATGATAATACTGCCTGAACTTCACAAAAGTGCTGAGTCTTAACTCATTAAGGTTTGAAGAACCAGATCCTTGCCGAATGGGACCCTAACAGTGTAAGTGCTGTTATAACTAAGACTGGCCAGAAAGCATGATTTCTCTTCTGTGGAAAACTTTGAGATTTCAATATTTGCCTTTGTTCCAATATGGAATGAAAACCTGTTGAATTATTTTGTTTAAAAAAAAAAAAAAAAAAAAGACCAAAACTCCCTTTCCCAGAATAGTCTGGTCTGAAGCAGGTAGAGAAGATTGAGTTGAACCTGAGTCTTCCAAATCCTAGCTGAGTGCACTAACAGCTAGACTAATAGAAAGACAACAGAGTCCTGTGGCACTTTTAAAGACTAGACTAATGACTATTATAGGGCAGTGGTTCTCAACCAGGGCTACATATACCTTTGGGAGTACACATGTGTCTTCCAGGGGGTACAACAACTCATCTAGATATTTACCTAGTTTTATATCAGGCTACATTAAAAGCACTGGTGAGTCAGTATAAACTAAAATTTCATACAGACAAGGACTTGTTTATATTGCTCTGTATACTACACACTAAAACACAAGTACAAAATTTATATTCCAGTTGATTTATTTAATAATTATATGATAAAAATGATTAAGTAGGCAATTTTTCAGTGATAGTGTGCTTGACACTTGTATTTTTGTCTGATTTTGTAAACAAGTAGTTAAGTCAAGTATGGACAAAATTGGCTCACAGCTAGGCGCCAGCAATTTTACTTTTGGTCACCAGAGGGTGCTCCTCCATTACATTTCTGCAGTGGAGCTAGACGCCAGGCTACTAAAATTGGTTGCCATGGCCACCAGAAACACTGATTTGTCGAGGCCTGAGTTCAGTGATGTGAAACTTGGGTATTCAAGACAAATTGGTCTTCTGAAAGGATACAATAGTCTTCAGTAGACTATAGTAGAGTTCTAGGGCACACATAACCCTCTGTATCCTTCCATTGCCCCGCCAGCCCTAATTATAACCTGCTACTAGGATTTACAGTCAGAGATGGTTGTCCCTGTAATATTCTCTTCTACTATTCCCGGGGTAGGTGCTTTGCCTATTTAAAAACAAACAAACAAACAAAACCCCAGGCCAGTGTCGTCGCAACTTAATATTCATCAGCAGTTAGTGGTTACGGCGTATTTAGTGCCAGGCATGTCTGCCTTGGGTGGGAGACTAGATTAGAAGTAAAATTTTCACTGTAGAGGTTAATGGAACCTTTTAAAAATATTCGAAGGAAGAGAACCACCACCACCTGTAGAGTAACCATGCGAATTGGGGTTTCCATAAATATTTTGCTCTTCTGCCCGTGGGCTCGATTGAGAAACAATTCAGCAGTCAATAACGCAGAAAAGAGGGAGGGAGACTGTGGTGGGAGGTTGAGTGCTAAGTGGTCCAAATTAGATTGTGTGGCTGAAAATTTGAGATGAGTCCACTTTATTTTAGTCATGTCAAACATGCACAGCATCACAAAGACATCTGCAGATGTGAAGGAAGACAGAGGAATTCTGTGTTGTCCTCTTCAGTTACACTTTCTTTGGTAAACTGACTCATAGGTCAAAGGAGGAATGTTTCCATTACCCTAACTCTGTTGGAATTAAGAGAGTGTGCTGCTGGGTTTGACTGTTGTTTGATAACACTGTGCCCATTGAATGGTTTTCTAATTTGATTGGGCTAGGCAGTGTTGACAGGGCTAAATCCTAGGTTTCCGCACCCAACCACTGTACCAGTGATGTTATAAATGTTTGCATATACAGTATATTAACACTTTTTTTTTAAACGTGCGTAAAACAAACTGTGAGAGGGAGGGAGGGAGTGTTAACTAGTTGAAAATTAACTGGTAATACTCGTTGCTACTGTTAATATTCCTGGAGCAAACTGTATTGCAGGCTGAAGGATATTGTTCTTGACTTTTCCAGACCACTGTACCCCTTTCCAGAGTCTGATTTGTTTTGCATGTACCCCAAGGTTCCCCTCACTTAAAAACTACTTTCTTACAAAATCAAACATAAAAGTACAAAAGTGTCACAACACACAAGTATTGAAAAAGTTCTTCCTTTCTCCTTTTTACAATATATTATAAAATAAGTCAATTACAATATAAATATACTTCAAAGCATCTGACGAAGTGGGATTGTCTCCCATGAAAGCTTATGCGATAAATAATTTTGTTAGTCTTTAAAAGTGCCACAGGACTCCTTGTTTGATCTAGGTTAGTTGATGTACCCCCTGGAAGACCTCTGCGTATCCTTGGCTGAGAACCGCTGGTCTAGGGACTGGCTCAGCCCTGGTGAGGAGGAAACGGTGTACTAGAGCTCATAGGCTATGTCTACACTTGCTAAAATTATTTCGAATTAGTTAGTTCGAACTAACTAATTCAAACTAATTTTAGTTCGAATTAGCGATCTCCATTCATTTCAATGGCTGGTTAGTTTGAACTAAGAAATTAGTTCGAATTAACGTGGCCACATTGGTTAATTCGAATTAGTTAGTTCGAATTAACCCTTTAGTTCAAATATCCTATTCGAACTTATTAGTTCGAATTAAGGAAGCCCTTAATTCGAACTAACTAAAGCATAGTGTAGCCATGGCTTTAGTTAGTTCGAATTAAGCCTCCTTAATTCGAACTAACTTGCCAGTGTAGACATAGCCATAGATCTTAGTTAACAATGACTTCAGGGGGATTTTTCTTAATGCTTGCCTTAGCAATTTTAGGGTCTTATGCTAGAGTATCACTCTTCATAGCTTCTCTAGACCAGTGTTTCCCAACTGGTGTGCCGTCTGGCCTGAGCAAGAGTGCCATACATTTTTTGAACAACTGCTTGAAGAGTTCTGAATTGGCTCATGAATATTCATGAGTTCCTTTGGAAACTCTGTGGTGGTGGGCCTTGTAGTAATTAAAGGTATCAAAGTGTGACACGGCAGAGAAAAATTTGGGAACCACTGCTCTAGACCGAGAACTTTTCACCTGCGAAGGGCTCTTTGCCTTCCTCCGTTCTCAATCACAAGTTCTCTGTGCACCACACCCCTATCCTCTCTCTTTCATGGGCTCTTGGCATCTTCCCCATTGCCAGCAGCTCTGTGTGCATACCCTTTCCCTCCCTCAGCTAGGTGCTCTGTGTGACTCCATTGTCCAATGCCAGGTTACCCAGCCCCCCATGAGGATCTGTGCACCTGTTGCAGTTCCCATCCTAAGGGATGGCTACTCTGTAGTGCCTCTTGCTGGCCGAGCAGGGTCCTGCAGACAGATTTTTCTCAATTGCCTCTACTGCGGGTTTTCAGAAATAAACCACTCATCTCCAGAGGAGTCACACAATATACCCCTTTTCCTGGGGTTCCATTTATACAGCTGTACCCAAAAGCACTCTTTCATGTCAGATGTCTGCCCAGCTGTCCATCTTGGTCGGGACTGGGGGATTTCAGACCTGGCCTTCCATCTCAGGTTTGGGTTGGGACTCTTCCCAGTCCTCCTCCTATGGCAGGGATTCTCAAACTGGGTGTCGTGACATCATTACGCGGGTATTGTGAGTGCATCCGTGAAACAGAGAGCAACTGCTATAAGATACATAATTTAAATCTACCATTTTAGCTAATTACACGCACCTTTCTGTCGCAGCGTAGTGCATTCACTTCGGAAAGCACTGTAAATGTATAAGGCGGCGATTCTTGTTTCTAAACAGAATATATGTGTGTATGATCACCATTTTAAGGAGATTGGACTCGGGATTGTAGTGTCGTGTGCACAGGTTTGTGGGATTGAGATGAATAAACTGCAGCTGAACCAAAGTTAGAGGGCTCGACAGGTCAGCAGCTGAAGAGCTGCATTAAACTGCAAACCAATCAGAACACGGAGATCAGCCAAAAAAAAAGAAAATGATAATTTAAGTCTCAGACACACAGGCAAGGGTGGCACTGTGGGGAAAGGGGGCAGTTTGTGGGGGCTGTAGCCGCACCAGAATTTGCCTCAGCCACACTCAGAATTTTGCTCCTCTGGAGCCACCCCCACAGCAGAGAGGTCGAATGTTCTGCAGAAGTACGGGTAGTCCGAGATGGCTGTGCCAGCCTTACTGCAGAAGTTCTGCGCTGCTGCTGCTGCTTTGAGCAGTGGTTCTCAGACTTTGACAGATGATGTTCCCTGCGTGACACACTGCAATCTGCTGGTGGTGGTGGCACTCGGGCGGGGGGCGCGTAGGAGGCTGCAGCACTCCAGGACCTGGGTGCGGGCAGAGTCAAGCTTGTGCCATGGCTTGATGGGGCTGGGTTTATTTTTGTGGGGCAGGTGGTGCCCCCTGCTCAACTCAGGGTTGCAGCCTGCAGCCTCTTTACTCCTTGGGCCCTGACTGCTGCCTGTGTTGTGCAGCAGGAGTGGGCTGTTAAGGGCAGCAGAGAGCGAGCAGGCTGCAGGAGCCCCAAGCTGAGCTGCCAATTTTCCATGACATGCCTCCTCGCGACACACCTTTGCATCACGACACGGCGATTGAGAACCGCTGGCTTTGAGAGCTGCTGTTACTCTCTGCTGCCCGGCTGTGAAGGCCGTGCCTGCCACCAGCAGCAATGCAGACGTAAGGGTGGCAGTGGGGCACTAAGTCTGCTGTGGAAAGTGATATTGGCTAAGTTTTTTCACCCTTCCCCCCCCAGTATATAATAGTAACTATTTAAAAAAAAAAACAAACAAAAAAACCCAACAATAGTTGGATAAAAATGCCTTTTCGTTTTAATTTTAAAGCGGTGTGAAAAGGTAAATTTGTTTGAAACATAGGGTTACATTTAAAATAGTGTTCAATATAAAAAAAAGTTTTTAATTTGTAAGGAGAGGTCGCAGTCAAGGCTTGCTGTCTGAATGGGGTTGCCAGTAGAAAAAGTTTGAAACCATTGTCCTATGGGCTGGGGTTTTCCCCCAGGCAGTGCCCCTCTTGGGACAGGAGGCTCACAGCTCCTCTGGCTGGGCTGTGTTCATCACCGCAGGCCAGCTGTGACTTTCCAGCAGCTCCTCCTTCAGCTAGTCTCCCTCTCTCAGCAGTCCACATTCAGCAAGTATGCTGCTCCTGGCTGGTGTGTCTGTGTGGTGGTAGGCGGTCGGGATGTGTGTATACATCTCTTTCCAAGAGCTGGCTCTGGTTCCTTGGGAGAGAGGGGAGCTGTCGCCCCCCTTAAAGGAAAATCAGCACAAGTTTTGCCCAAGGACCACTTCCTCTCTCTCCATACCTGCCTCTGTTATTTTCCTAGACCCTCTCATACTAAACCGCAGGATAGGGGTGGGATGACTCTTAGGCCCTACTGTCCTTAAGGGCTCACATCACACACATCCGGAGTGGAGACTGTGTCCTCCATCCGTCTCTTTTCCGCTATACCAAAGTTGCGCAATCTGCCTCCTTGCCAAGAGTGCTCTGTGCCCCATTTCCATCTTCTTCTCCATATCACGTCTTCTTTATAGCTCCTATTCTAGAGTCCCCCATTATCCCTATGGCAGGTGCTCTGTGTCTCCCCCATTCCCTTCTCTGCATAGCTGGGACCATTTTTGATCCTGCAAGGTAGAGGTTCTGTATGAACCATCTTTTCCCCCTCTCTCCCCATACCAGGCCCTCCAACCTCCCTCATGACAATGACCGTGTGAGAAACCCTCATTACTCCCTTCCCGTCATTTTTACTTCCCCTTCATGCCAAAAGCCCTGGCTGTCCCCATTCCCTATTCACATTTTTTGCCCCATGACAGGGGCTGTGTACATGCTTCCTCTTCTTCCTTCATTGTTCTTCACTGGGAGGTAAAAGGTAAATCATTCAGGCTCTTAATATATTATGCTCTATTGAGAGAATGGGGGTGGAAAATTACATGAGAAGGCGCTAGAGGGTGCCATTAATTTTTTTTAATATAAGGACAATTGTAGAGGTGCTTGAATCAATGGCTATGCTAATCAAATGGTAGGGGTGCTAACTGACTCCCATTTTCCTCTATTTGGTTATTTGTTTTTTCTTCAAAGCAATAGGGTTCTATCCATTGATGCCTAAGACTATTCCCTGAAATTTTGGAGTTGATTGGATGTGGCATTCAGAAGTTATTGTCTTATATACAGACAGTCAAATACAGAAATGCCATTGAGTTTAGCGAAGGCCTTCACAAACTTGGCCATTGACAGAGTTGGAAGGAACCTCTTGAATCTAGCCCAGTGATTTCCAAACCTTTCTTCTGCCCCCTCCCTCACAAGTAATAGAATATGTCTGAGCCTCTCCCCTGGCCAGGAGTGGAGGCGGGGAGGTGATGGCTGGCCTCAGAGAGCGGGGGCCAGGGCTAGGAGCTGGTGGCCAGGAGCTTAGAACAGGGGCTGATAGCAGGGCAATGTCTGGGTGGCCAGGAGCAGAAGGAAACCCTGCTGAGGGCCAAAGCTGCAGCAGGGAGCTGGGGCTGGAGAGCAGCTGGGGGCAGAGCAGGACTGGGTGGCGCTCACTTCTAGCCCCCTTGTGGGGGCTGGCCTGGGCCCTGCTGTGCTGGCTCTGGATGTTCCTCTGTGCCACATGGCTTGGGGACCACACTGGTCTACTCTAGTCCATCCCCTGGGTTTTTAGCAAAGACTGCACACTTCTACCTTCCTGTGATTTCTCTGATCTAGCCTTAAATCTCTAAATAAACTTACGTTCTTTGACTTGACCTTAGTGTCCGAACCCTTTCATTAGAAATACCTTGCAAATGTAGAAGGCTGGGAAGGTATGAACATCAATCTACAGCAGGAGACAAAGCAAAGGAGTTAAGTGGCTTGTCCAATATTGCACATCATGACCTTGGCCAAGATGGGGCTAGAATTTAGGACACAGGACTGGTAGACAGGAGGCCCATCTCCTGGACACCCCCCACCCTCCCACCCCATAATTTCTAAGCTAAGCTTCCCCTTTTCCAAGTGTGTAAGTTTGCTCTTTTGTATATGGTCACCTGTTGACATCCTGTTGGCAAAGGACGAGACATTTAAATCCAAAAATGACACACTTGACTACAGCAGATGCTGGCACGAGGCAAATACTTGAATACTGAACTTGTTGCTTTAAGGTCATGGGTTTATGGCAGTCATATGACAGTAGCAAGGAAGATTTATGATCGCTCTGTATGGTGCTAAGAGTGTTCATTTCCTGAGCATTTTGCAGTTTAAGCTGGGCAAACATGAGTATGGGATGGATGACAATTCAGAGCATAGGGAGAGACGCCCTCGGGGCTTTTGTCAGCAGATGGGCATCCTTCTAGGGCGGCAGACAGAACATGAAAGTATACGTGAAAGAAGTGGACTTGGAGGGGGACTATGAAGGTGTTCGGTGCATGAGAAAGATTGTTCTGGGCATCACTGGTGCCAGGAAAGGCGAAGCTGCTGAGATGGGAGCAGAGATGTGGAAATCGTTGAAGTTGAGGCCGAGAGACTTGAACTGAACTGGTAATGAGTGGCATAGCATTGTACTTCTTGCTGTGTTCCAGCTACTTGCTGTACGTTGTTTTATATCTGAGTTTTTCTTCAATTTTTTTTTTCCTTCTTTCCTTCTAAGTGAGAAGAGAAATGACCAAACCACCTTCCAGCATTTGAAGCCGAGGGCTGGAGCGGGGTGAGTCCAAAAGGATGGCTTTGCCTGGGATTTTGCGGAGACAGCGTGCAAACAGGTCTCTTGTGTCCCATTGCACTCATCATCACATTGCTGTATTCCTGCTTACCTTCTTCAGGTAGGTTGGCTCTTAGACCTGCACGATATTCATACAGTTGAGGGTTGTGAGGGGATTTTTTTTTTGTTTTTTGGGGGGTTTTTTGGAGTGGAGTAGATGTATGGAGGGAATGGAAAAGAAAATAATGAGAAAAGATGACCCTTGGTTCTTTAAAAAAAAATAAATAAAGTAGTAATAGTGATTTGAGGAGGCAGGTACAGTGTCAGTAATGTGCCAGGGTTTTCTGTCTATTGAAATACAAAAATGCTTGTACCCCTGTGTGACCAAACCCTCATCCCAACAATGAGCACATTTAATGAGAGATCTGACCAATGCAAAACGTTCCACCTTTACTGTTGGTAGCTTCCTTCTCCTCTCTGTACTGAGGACAGTAATTCATGCAGAGTTCTCCAAGAGACAGTATAATTGATCTGGTCTTTAGCTGAGAACCTGTGCTGGTGATTAGCTGGACAAATCTTCTTCTGTGTGTGGAGGTGTGTGTGTGCAAGTATATTGTTGCTGGTGGACATTTCATCTTCTCCCTTTAAAAAACAAAACAAAAACCCCCAAAAACCGACGCCCTCCAAATTGAGATCCTGATCTCACTTCTTGGCCTGGCATTCTTCTGCACACTAATAACTATCAAAATATCTAACTGCAAATAAGGGTGCTTCCATTCCCACCAAAAGGTAGGTTTTTGGCTTTCCGCTAAAGCGGACTGTGTATGGAATTTTGGGTCCCTTTTGCTTTCTGGTCCAGTGACGATCTGGCAAACCTATGTGTGATGACTCTCTGTCTTACAGTTACTCTCTGCTCCACGCATCCAGAAAGACATTTAGCAATGTCAAGGTGAGCATTTCCAGCCAATGGACACCTTCTGACCTAAATACCACGGCCCTTGCCCTTCAGCCATATGAGGTAAGAACAAACTATCAGCCTGTCTGGCAAGTTTTAATGCAGACACATGAATATTAGTACATGAACGGACCAGCTAACTCTCTGGTGTGAAAGAGATTTATTTTTTGCTGAAGATGCCTCTTACTACTTGAAGACTTCCACAGTGGAAGACTTGGGTGACTTAATGTGGTACTTCCTAAATCATTTTCTCTGGACCACTAGTGGTCAGCAGAGCCTTTCGTAATGTGCCACAGAGCGAAGCTTTCTGAGAAGTGGGGAGTTGTGGTATTGGGATTGGAGCTGGGTCCACATCTATGTATGGTAGTCAGCAGAGTGCAAAATAAACCCACTGATCAACTGCAGCGTCATGTGCATGTGCATGAAGGGCGGGAGGGAGTTGCCCCTCAAAAGCAGAGGGGTTTGTAACACCATGGCTATGGTTATGGTTATGTCAGTGATAGTGCTTTTGACTCCTTCTGGAAAGGAGGCTGACATGGGAGGGAAGAAAACTATGCTACAATGCAAGCTGCTAATGAATAGAGGCCAAGATCTTCCTAACTAGGTGCCTAAAACCAGGTGCTTTAAAACATTTCAACACTTGAATAAGTGATTGGATTTTGAAAAGTGCAGAACTCCCAGCACCTCCTGCTGCCCTTAAATCCCAGTTCTTTTGGCGTGAATGGGAGTTGTGTCTCTGGTGACTGGGATCAGGATTTGGCATTACGGAAGTAGGTGTACTGTACTTGCTTACCTGCAGTTTTACTGGAGGACCAAAGGGGGGTAAATGAGCACAGAACATGGCCTATTACCTTCTATAATGCCTTACGTGAGTGTGAGGAGGTAGCTCTGAGCCAGCTAAATATTTACTATAATAGTGTATGTGTTTTAGAACAGCTGGCTGGTAAAGTCAACAGGGAGTTCTCTGCTTCCTCAGATTCCACATTTCCTGGGCTCCCACTTCTAGACTCTCACACTCCCTTCCACACTAACATGCAACTCGCATTAATGTGTAACACAAGCAGGCTAGAGCTGCTTGTGTTAGGAACACAACGACTGCCATATTAGATTCAATCTGTGGTCTATTTGGTATCCCATCTTCAAGAGTAGCCAGCACCAGATACTTCAGAGAAAGGTACAAGAAACCTTATTCTTGCACATAAGGAAAACTTCCTCATCACCCTGTTGGTTAGCATAGCAGTTGGGTATTACCTTTCCAAACTTCTTGGGTTTGGTTTGGTTTTTAAAAAATCCTTGTTATTGTAACTCTGAATGCTCTTCAAACAAACTAGGAGTCCTGTGACATTTTTAAAGACTAACTAATTTATTTATCACATGAACTTTCATGGGAGAAAATCTCACAATAAATTTGTTAGTCTTTAAGGCTATGTCTATATTTACAGAAAATTAGTTCGAATTAACTAATTCGAAATAGCAATTCGAACTAATTTTAGTTAGTTCGAATTAAGTTAATTCGAACTAGCATGGCCCCACTAGAATGCTAGTTCGAACTAGCCATGTCCATGCAGGGCACTTGCTTAGTTCGAATTAGTCAGTTGCATGAAGGTCAATCTGCCGATTAGTTTGAACTAAGCAGTTAGTTCGAACTAATATGGCCACATTGACTTAATTCGAACTAACTATTTCGAATTAAGGGTTAGTTCGAACTAAGCAATCGAATTTATTAGTTCAAATTAAGGAAGCCCTTAATTCGAATTAATGACAGCCTAGTGTGGCCAAGGCTGAAGTTAGTTTGAATTAAGCTTCCTTAATTGGAACTAACTTGCAAGTGTAGACGTAGCCTAAAAGTGCCACAGGACTCCTTGTTTGTTTGGGTGACCCCTAGACTAACACATCTACCCCTTTGGAGCTTGTCTGAATGTTCTTGTTATCCTAAAAGTGTCCATTCCTATGTTGAATTATTGGCTAAATGTTAATGATTGGGGGAAGAGAGATGAATTTTCCTAAAAAATTGTATTCTTCACTGACCAGCCCTCTCCTGGGAGTTCAGATATTAGAAGTCCATTGTCCCTGTAAGAAGATTATATTCAACAGCTTGCTACTTCAATTGGAGTTACCAAACAATTCAGTTTAAGAACAAGACTGGATTAGTTTTGACTTAAAAAATTAAAACAGATTTGTTTAACTACAAAGAGAGAGATTTTAAGTGAGCACAGGTATAAGGTATTAAAATCAGAAATGGTTACAAGAGAAATCAAGATAAATGCTTCTTAATAGCTAAGACTTAACAACATAGACTCGGTCCAAGGTAAAATCCTTACCACATATTCCAAACAACATAGTTGACCAAATTCTCAAGTCAGAGTCTACCCCACACTCCAAAGGGCTGATTCTTTTATCATGTTAGTTGAAAGAGTGAGAGAGAAAAAAAGAATATCTGGGCTGTTATTACCTATCCCTATCACTTTTATAGTGCACTCACCCTTTGAAATGCATTTTCCTGAAGGCTACCTCTAGATAAGGTTCCTTCCTGCTGTGAGGATGGAGACATGGAGTCTGTTGATGAAACAATGTTCCATGTTGCTCTTTGTTAAAATGCAAATGTATCTGTTCTTGCCTCTCTTCACTGCCAAAGAAAAGCCACTGATTATCAATCAATTTCTATGACACCTGGCTAGAGGTGTCAGCTTGTCCTTTGTCTTTGAGAACATGTTTGCCCCTTCCCTGGACTTGTCTGGTAAACATATTTCAGTCATAACTTCAGGTTATCTGTGTAACTCTTAAAATGCATTTCACTTTAATAGTATTGGCCCATAAGTTAATAATTTTCAAATGATACCTCCTAAGGCATATTTTGTACTAAAATGCAGGGTGTTTTCATAGGGGTGCATCTCGTCACAACATCCTGGATGATATTTGCTTTTTTTGCAGCAGTATGACAGTGGTGACTCATATTTAGTTTGTGAGTCACAATAAACCTCAGATTCTTTTCTGCAATACTCCTGCCTAGGCAGTCATTTCCTGTTTTGTATGTATTCAGTTGATTATTCCTTCCTAACTGCAGTATTTTGCATTTGTCCCTATTGCATTTCATCTTATTTATTTCAGACTATTTCTCCAGTTTGTCAAGATCATTTTGAATTCTAATCTGACCCTCCAAAAGCGTGTGCAACCCCTCCCAGCTTGGATGACTTTGTGTAATAAGTGTAAAATGTAAAGTGGATTGTAATCTCACTGGATCAGGGACATTAGGTTTTTATTACATTATAGTAAAGGGCGTAGAATTCCTGTGAGTGCTGTAAAATGAAGTATTGTGGATGTATTTTCTACCCATTAATCAGCGGTTAACAACTCGTTCCTGATACGCTATTCTGGGAAGAGCTAGTCTATAGTCCATCAGTAGACTGATGGATGGATACTACTGACTGCTAGGTTTCTCAGTGGCTTTACCTTTATTATTGCATCTCTCTTTTCTACATACTGCATATTTTGGAAAACAACTAAATAGAAGACACATCTATATGCTGCTTCCTGGTCAGATCATTAACTGAGTAAGGCTATGTGTGACAATACACATACAGACGGCCCTGACCTGACTGTAGGCAATAAGATGTGTGGAACCACATCTTTCATTTATTATTCCAGTCATGGTTACAGACCCCAGTCCTGGATCAGAGCACCCATTTTGCAAATGCATCATTGAAAGATGGTCCTGACCTTGAAGAATTTGATCTATGGCAGAAACTAAAATGAAGTTGATGAAAGTTGAGCATAGGATGTTTCATGCTTAAGGTTGATTATTTTTTTCCCACCCCCTTAATTCCTTCTTCTCTTCCTTTAAATCCATCATCAGAGCTTGCTGCTTTCAGCCCATGTTCTGTCACTAATCTCAGCTCTGGGACTACTGATTCCCTCCCCATATTAGATCTCATTGAAAATAAAAGGGAACTCCAGGTTAAACACAAAATTGGAACAAAATAAGTGACCTGAACTTTTTGTAAATATCACTCTCCCAAGAACAGTGCATCCTTCCCCCTTGATTCTTCTGTTTTCTCTCCTTCCTCCCTGTCTGTCTGTTCTCATTTTCCATGTTGCCCATTTAATTTAGATTGCAAGATCCTGAGAGCAGAGGCATTATATGTCAAGCAGCATGCAGATCAACAGCATTGTTACCTTAAATATTAAGTGTTGCTCACTTCTAGTGTGTCTTTTAGAGGTGTGTTAAGGTAGCTAGCAGGATATAAGTGCTTTCCATAGAATTTGATGCCTGAGTTGGTCCTGACTCAATCACCAAGCTAAGACATTTCAGGGATAAGATGTTACTGGAGCCAGGTATCTTCTTGTATGTTGTAGGATGAGCTCTGTCTTTTTGGAAGACTTATGATGCAATTGCTTCCCTTTGCAGCTCTGGAACAGTAGCCATTTATTTCCCAGTGCTGAAGAGGCCACTCTTTTCCTGGGGACATTGGACACTATCTTTCTCTTTTCCTATGCTGTGGTGAGTAAAACTTCATCACTACTGCCTGAGTTTGGGTAGGAAGGATACTGATGATGACCCCTCACATCTGAGGGTGGGGGACGGGATCCATTCTCTGTGCCTGTCTAGTACTGATGGTTTGGGAAGTGAACAGATTCTCTTTGGCTATGTGATTTCTGCCCTCACCCCACACTAGATGACTTTCATCTTTGAAGGGATCTGCAAATAGGTTAAAGAGAAATCCATCTACTTCAGAATGACATGCTGAGTGCTCCAAATAACAGTGGTGAAAGGCAGTTGGCATACAATCTGCTTTAAATTTACCTTGTCTGTCCTCTCAGCTTCTTTCAGGCCTCCTAGAGTTCAGCGCAGTCTCCAGCACGGTGCAGTAGTGGCATATTGCACCCACCACTGCTCTAGCGAGGAGCCAGATATTAGAGGAGTTTGAGGAGGAGGCTTATAGGATCTCATAAATGCCTTTTGCACTGCTATGTTGCACTGATGTAGGGAGGCTTTTTCAAGTGATTTTGTACCCTACAGGGATAACAAACACTCTGCAAAAAGCATTTACTGACCACCTTCCCCAATACTCTGTCCCTTACTGACATCTGCTACAGCGGTGGATGTGATACCATCTGCATGTAGTACATACTGGAGTGTCTCTCCATGCATAGCAATTTGGTCCTCAGGAGACTTCAAAGGAATGTGGGAGAAGGAGAGCCCAAATAAAAAGTAAAATATTTGCTGATACAACGAGTGTCCAAACAACAAAGACAAATGTATCATTTTAAAGTGATTTTTCTTAACCTGACTGCATCCTTTTAAGACGTATTTCTGAAATTAGGCAAATGTTTTTTTACCTGTATCCCTTTGGAACTCCGTAATACCTTAGTTAATTAAAGCTGAATTTTTAGAAATCTAAGCATTCATGATTCTGCTTGCTCTATGTTTACCTACAGTTATCTACACCAAAAACAGACCAGTAATTTTCACTTCCGTTCTTAGTCCAGTCCATGTCCCAATCTGGATCCTGGTGCACTAATGTTTCGTGTGTGGATTGCAAATGTTGCAGAAAAGCCTCTGGCAAAACAATGTCATTGTCATTGAAATGTAAGGAGCATAAGTTCATGGAAACACTTCTGTTTGTATTAGATCTTGTAAAACAAACAAGCACAGTCACCAAACTCCTAGACACGTGTATTTGGGGTTGAATTTGAGCTCTCAGCAGTTCTTTAACTCTTACAAACATTTTGAAAACAAATCTAAACTGTGTGTCTTTGCTTAATATGCTCTTCTGTATTCTTAGGGTCTCTTTGTCAGTGGTGTAGTTGGAGATCGCCTGAATTTACGATGGGTCTTGTCTTTCGGCATGTGCTCCTCTGCATTAGTGGTAAGTTGAAAAATGTTTGTCTTCGCTGAGCAGTGATTACTGTTGTTCAAATACGCTCCTCCAATCTAAAACTCTAGGCTGTTGTTTTTGTTTAGAGCAGAATGGCAGAATTGATCTGTCTCACTCTGACCCTGCCCTGGACTGTGGGTGCAGGAGTTGGTATAATAATAGCATTTGCCCTACACCCCAGTGCTTTCTAACTAGAGGAGTCTCACACTAAGCTGTTGAGAATGCCTTGTTATTTTGGAACTTTGTGGCAAAAATTGTTCGTTTATGGAGTTTGTCATTGGGCCAAATTTACTATTTTTGAACATGCCTAGAGAAGAGTATTCCCAACCCTCCTTAAACTTTTATGGAAGTATGCATTTGTGTAAGGATAATGGAAACACTTCTTCAAACATAGATTTTGTGACCTACTAAGACTTGAAGAGTTCCTTGACTATAAGGGGCCCAAAACTGGGCTTACACACTTTTCTTCTTCAAATTCCAAAGGGGTAGCCGTGTTAGTCTATTGTAGAAAAGACAACAGAGTCCTGTGGCACTTTTAAAAGTGCCACAGGACTCTGTTGTTTTTCTTCTTCAGTCTGTTTTGTGTGTGTGTCAGGTCTGTTTTCCAAACCCACATAACTTTTTAAAATGGCTTTCCTTTCAAACAAATCCTTCCTTCCTTTTTTCTTACAAGAAAACACTAACATTAATAAACTAGTATTAACCTGTTTGAGTTTGCAGCTGGTGGAGGATGAAATAAGTCAGAGTGGAATACCTGTTAAGAAAGACTTCTTCAGTTGGAGTATTCCATGGATAAACAGTGAATGTATTTTATCTTGTTGGGTTTTTAATGATTAACATTATATTTACATGCCTGTGCTTCATCCTAGTGACTGGGAGGCTCATTGATAGATTATTACATTTCACAATTTTGGATAAAAACACATGCATAAATTAAATATATTGCTTCACCAAGTATGCTTTTTTTATCCTGGGTAGTGTAAGGTAGGGCTAAACTTTTTGACACAGTACCACTTGACATTCTTATGAGCAAACTAGGGAAATACGCTCTTAATTAAATTATTGTAGGATGGGTGCACAGCTGTTTGAAAAACCATATCCAGAGAATAGTTATCAATGGTTCACTGGCAAACTGGTTCACTGTCCACAAAAGATATGTAGAAAACATGATGTATGAAGAAAGGTTGAAAGAAATGGGCATGTTTAGAGTATGTCTACTCTACAAGTGCTACAGTAGTGACCATGTTGTGCTGTAGACGCTCATTGTGTTAGTGGAGGGGAGTTTTCCACTGTTGCAGTTAATCCACCCCATCAGGAGATGATAGCTAGGTCAACAGAAGAATTCTTCCATGGACGTAATGATCCTAACTCTGGGGCTAAGGTCATCTTAACTATGTGTCTCAGGGATGTGTAATTTTTACACCTATGAGCAGTGTAGCTAGATCTACCTAAGATTTAAGCATAGGCCAGGCCTCAGTCTAGAGAAGAGAAGACAGTATCTGAGGGGGCCTCTTCAGATATGTGAAAGGTGGCTCTAAAGAGGACAGTGATCAGTTGTTGTTCTTCATGTCCACTGAGACCAGGACAAGAATTAATCAACACATTTTACAGCAAGGGAGATTTAGGTAAGTTATGAGGAAAAGCTTTCTAACTATGAGCATAGTTAAGATCTGGAATAGGTTGCCTGGGGAGGTCTTTGAGAACAGGTGAGCCAAACATCTGTCAAGGATGTTCTAGTTATATTTAAATCTTTCCACAGCATGGGGGGTTGGAGGTTCCTGTCAGATACACATCTAAGTTATTTGTAGTTCTCCTTTGTGTTCTAACAAAAATATGGTCGCCATCTGGTGTATTGGTGAAGTTTTCATAATTTGAGATCTAGCATTCTTTGCTATTAAATCTTTGCTAATAAAGACAGTGATTCTACTGTAGGTTTTTCTGTGGGTGTTTATGCATCAGTTAAGTGGGAATTAGTGAGACTTTCCTGTATTTTAATATTGTTGCTACAAGTGTTTTGTCCATTCAGCTTTGATTAGTTTTAATGTGGTAGATTAGTTGCAGCCCTCACTCTTGGGTGGTCTGTAACTCAGCTGGGCAACAAACTCATGAGGGAGAGATGCTTAGGTCTGTTGGTGACTCAGCATGTAGTGCTGTTACCTCTGAGTCCTCACCAAACATTGCCTGAGCCTGGAGTTAGGAATACAGAGCTATTGGAGATGCGGTCATGTGAGTCAAATGCAAAACTTTGCCTTGAACCACTCCCTTCCCTCCCCCTGCTTTCAGTTCTCCATTGATGCTACTGGTCAGCCTTGCAGATTTATGTGCACCATGGAGTTGTAGCAGCATCATGGTGTTCCTCTCTTTTCCCACAGGAGTTTGTCTTCGGCACTCTCACAGAATGGCTGCATTTCTACAACAAGTGGTTCTACTGCTGCCTGTGGGTTGTGAATGGCTTGCTGCAGTCCACTGGCTGGCCCTGTGTTGTTGCCATCATGGGCAATTGGTTTGGGAAAGCTGGGTACGTGGTATTTCTCCTGTGTTTAATAGCTTAGCTGTGATGCCAAACAGTGGTCTCTGCAGAAATTCTCAAACCAAAAAATGCTCTAGCAAATCCTTTCATGGTGATTAAAATGTAACAATGCACTTACCCATTGTAACCTGGGCACCGAAAAGCAGTAAATGAATAATGTAAATCTTACACATCCCAAACAAATAGTAAACGAACTACACTTAGCAGCTATAAAGTAGTACATATTTCTTCACTATATAACAACTTTAACTCTCACAAGATAGTTTTCGTTTTGGGTCAGAGTTAAGGCTTATGTATTGTGCTGAAACGTGGATTACTTTTCATGCTTCGTTTTCCCCTTTGAAAAATGCAGATTACGATATTGATCTCCCTTTGTAAAGTGCTTTGAGATCTAGGGATGAAAAATGTTATACAAAACCTGAGTATCATAATTTGTTTTCTGCTCTTCGTTCATTTGGCCATTGGAATATATACAATTCAGTTTGAACACACAATTGCAATAACTGTACACACACATTAAGTGCATGACTGCACATCTATGTTATTGGAAAATCTGGCCCATAAAGTGTTGTCACTAGGTTTAAGGTTTCAAACATCTCTGACAGCTGTTTCAGACCATTTAAGATGTAACAACGCTTGGTCACATTCAGAAGGTTTTCCATGTAGGCATAAGGCCTAGCTAGAATCTTTGACAGGCTGTAGAATCTGAATCTCTCACGTGTATAAATGCATTAGTGTCCTGTGGGTTGGATCCTAGTTTAACTCAAGTAACAGAATGGGACATATTTGTCAGGAGTGGCTTGTTTTACAGTATATTTTATTTTAAATGAAGCTCTTCTGTGTGAGGTGAGAGTGGAGACTTTAATACTATTATTACATGTAAATTAAAGCTGGTTTCAACGCTCCCTCTTTTCTCCTCCACATCCTTACTGCATTTTACCCCACCATTTTGCTATGCTCTTTCAGGAGGGGTTTCGTTTTTGGACTCTGGAGTGCCTGTGCATCAGTGGGGAACATTCTGGGAGCATTCCTCGCATCCTGTGTTCTTCAGTATGGCTATGAGGTGGGTAATTGCTGTCTGTTTTTGAGTTATGCATAGGGGCTGGCTTTTTCCAGGGTTTCTTTCCCTGTCTCTGGCACACTGAGATCAGATGAGCAAGTAATCAGTGTTTTTCTTCTTTCCTGTGTCTGTGGAGGAGCTCTACTCCCTGTGGTGATAAGTGATAGACAGAACCTGGGAAGGAAAGGACAGGATTCCCAACTCCAGAGGGAAAGAGTGCAGAATATTGCATGAGATTTGGAGGGGCTGTGTCCCTTTAAAATTTACCCATCTGAGGGACTTGTTCCTTTTAAAACTTACCCATTTTGGCTGAGCCCCTGTGTCCTAATGACCTACCATCTTCCTCACTTGGAGAGGATAAAGTACTGCTTGAAGCCAGTTCTAACACTGCATGTCAGCCGGCTGACGGACATGGCTGTTGAGCAGTAAGGAAGCACTGACATCTGTCGGGAGACGGGAATGGGCATGCTGCTGCTTCAGGGAGCACATCACAAGTATTAGCAACTAATGTGGCTTCTTACAGAAACAGACTCAAATTATGATATAGGTAAGGTATAGGTAGCAAAACAACTTTCATTATAATCCCGTTTTCAACCACCCATAGCTTTCCAAAAGATCCACCTGTTGGGTTGGACTTGTCTATTATTGGCTTCTTCTGCAAGGTGAATGCTTTTTGTACAACGGAGCGAAATCCCTTCAGCAGTCCATGAGTTACGGATGAGTAAAAAAATTCTCTTCCCACTCCTTTTAAAAAATATATTTTTAAAGGGCTAGGCAAAATGGGCTGAAATTTGAAATCTAGTTCTCACTATGGAGTTTGTGCTTGCCTTCATTTTTTGGGTGGGGGAGGGGGTATAAAAATAATGAGCGGTAAAGTCACTCTGACTGTGTTCAGTGAACATCTTGTAAGTTTTTTAGCAGAATCTAAGAAGGCTCCTTTCTGACACCTCTCTATATACCTGCTTGGCTTCAGCAGGTGCACTCCGGTGCTGAGAAGCGTACCACTGTAGTTAAGAACAAAGCCCTTCCTCAGCTGCCAACTGTTTTTTGGGTAAAAACAGCTCCTTCAGGTAGACATGTTTATTTGAGGTTATATAGCAGTGGTGGCGAACCTATGGCACGCGTGCCAGAGGTGGCACTTGGCGCCCTCTCTGGTGGCACGCACGCAGCAGTGAGGGACCCCCGCGCAGGCCAGCAGCCCCCACCGCTCCCTGCAGACTCCCCGGGCTGCGGCTTCGCCTGCGGCTTCGCCGCGGCAGACCCGGCCCGAGCCCGGCTTCTGGGCTGGCCCTCCCTGCCCCCAGGGCGGAGCAGGCAGGCTCAGGGCCCGGGCATGCGTGCAGGCCTCCCTGCCTGCCTACCCCATGCGGCCGGGGCAGCGGGGTGGCCGCGGCTGGAGCAGGCTCCCAGGTTCTCACCCGCTGGCCGCCTCGACTTCCCGGCCCGGGGCTGGGGCCGGGGCCGGCTCCGCTCCGCCGACAGCCTCGGCCTCCCGGCACGGGGCCAGAATCGGCCTCCGGTGTCGGGGTCTGCCCTGCCGGGGCCGCGTTCGGGTCCCCGCCGCCAGCGGCTTCGGCTTCTTTCTTTCTTTTTTTTTTTCTTCCTTCTCTTCTTCGCCTTCCTTTTCTCCTCTTTGCCTGCCTTTCTCTTTCCTTCCTTTTCTCTTCTTTGCCTTCCCTTTTCTTTGTCTTCCTTTTCT